>CM060949.1:183281526-183979026 GCA_030765055.1 Mantis religiosa | reverse complement strand
CAACTTTCTAAAAGCAAATTAAATGTGTTTATAATAGGCAGCTACTTCCCAACGTTTTGCGATTTGGGTTTCGTGTACTTTCTTCGATTTACTCGGTGTATGGTGTATATGATTGGTGTATGTCAAATCTAAAACATGTTAGATCAACAGACGTGAGACTTTGTTTTTGGTGGAATCCACATAAACTGACTCCTGATCAGATACAACACTACAAATATTCCAAGACTGTACATCAACTTTGGTTTGGAATATTGTTACTGTGATGTATCTTGAATTTATTGTTATATTCTCGAAAAGAGGAAGTTAGTGGACCCAGTGGGTCTTTTGAACAGATTCTAACCCTACAGGACTTCGACAAATTTATAGTGCTGATATGCAGATGTTTTCCTTTTACCTAAAACAGGTAATGTTGGTAACATAATCTTAGACAGGGATAATATATCATCGCATATAGAAAAATTTTCAATTGAGTATCTGGATGCTGTAAAGGCAATCACCATGGATACATCTCTGACCTAGCAACTTGTGATTTCTTTTTGTTTCCCAACATCGAAGATAAAATGCGTGAAATCAGTTTTACGTTAAAAAAAAAACCTGGTTTGTAAAGTGCCTCAAGAACAATGACATCATTGCTTTAAGGTCTGCTTTCATGGAATGCAAAAGCATATTGATGTTAAGGGAAATATCGTGAAAAAAACAAAAAGGCTTTTATGCAACAGTTACTTGTAAAGTTGTACTTTCATATTCGGATGAATAACATTTCACTTTAACCACTGTATCAATAAAATACAGTCACTATACCGGCGCCGTCCTTAGTTTCTGGGACGATGTAAATAAAAGCACATTAGCGTGCGACGACATTATTGACTGTTTAACCTTGTAAGTGTATGTAGTTCGCATATAACAGACTTAATATCTAATGCAAAATATGTAAACAACTTCAAATTAATACACATGCAACAGTCAAACACTATTTTATTTGATATGGTAAGAGTAATTTGTATATAGGGATCAAGAGTGCACGTTGTGCTTGCGCAGTTCAAGAGAGAAAAGTGAGGGAATCATTTGGCGGCTTCCGTGCAATATGTAAAACATCTAAGAGGAAAACAGTTAAAAAGGTGGTAAAAGCAGATTATATTGAACGTGTTTTGCAAGTTATATAAAAAAATACCCTACCTTAGAATAGCTGCAAAATAAGAATGAACATGGTTTGAGCCAGTAGGGTTATCGTACTATCTTGTCATTGTCAGTTCCACAGCTAGCGGGCGACAGAGATGGAAAATACATCTGTCTTTGTCTCACCGAATCCACCTAGCAAGTATCATACAGAGCTGAGATGTACAGTGATACAGATGCTGACAGAGAAGTTCGCTTTATATTTCAGCATGTGTGTGAGAACATATACACTGATTATCGCATAATCTGAACCTTAGAATCTTGAACTGGAGAACATTTCGCTTACGTAGCGATGCGTTCGATGAAAGAATTTTCTATAGTGAAACAAAATAGTGGCATTTCAACGATTTGTGAATATAGTTTCTATTTTAATGATGCCATATTTGTATACTGCCTGTTTGGCTTTAAACCAATTTTTGTTTAATTAAAATACTTAATAAATCCGGAAGATATGAATGTACATTTATGAAGCATTTTACACCATGAATCACCTCTACTAATGGTGTACATTGTGTGCAGAAATTTAAGTCTTGCAGCAACAATATCGCTTCTTTCAATCAGAAATTTGCGACCATCATCGGTTCTCCTGTATTTGAACCCAATAAATTATCCGTGCATTCAGTTCCCCCTCCCCATTAAATTGGTCAGCCTTTTGGCAGTTGGATATTCACCCTTGTCATATAAATAATAAATTTATCGTAAAACACACTTTTGAAAATGGTCTAAGTTAGTAGCACGTTTTTTAGTTGCTTGGTGTTTCCTTGGAGAATTAAATATAGAAACTCTCCTAATTTGGTGAACTGTTTGTCTTCTTTAACAATGTTCGTCACAGTATGAGCACTCACGTGACAAGCTTGTAACATTAATTCTCGACTCTGAGTGAACTTTGTACTTTCGAAAATGTCTTTAATTGACATCTGTTTGAAAAAGAAGTACACATTAACAAGAATATATCTAGCCTGCTTATGTAAACTCTTATGAGTTGTTTTGCAGTTACTACTAGGCGTACCAGTACTAGCATTGCTAAGCGGTATATTTACTAACTTTGAAAAGCACGCGTGCACTCTCAAAAGATCACCACTTTACTGAATGCAAGGCACAAAATGCAACTGCAGCATAGCACGTGTGTGCTGTTCTTCACTGACAGTAAATGATTCTTTACTTTCTAGTCTTATCTTTTCATATCTCCGAAACCAGATGTGCTACAAACATGGTGTTTGGTTAGTAATGCTTAGAAAGAATAGCTCTGTTACATGGGAAAAACAAAATAATTCTTTAATTGGTATCTTCAGCAAAGCGAGCCAGTATGCGTGCTTAACTGTACAACGTTGCACGCACCGCACTGGCTAAGAAAAAGAAAGCGATGGATCAGCTACGCCTAGCCCCGCCTTATGTTCATCCTCATTTTGTAGTTACCTTAGTAATTAAGGACGTTGGTAATTTGTCAGCAGACTTGTTTCAGCGCCAAGTATCAATGCAGTCCGAAGTGAGGTTGTGTAAACGGATCGGCTTTTTATCCCAGGAAAACGTTGAAAAAGAATGAAGCCAGTAGTGGAAGGTGAATATGATGAATTTGTTAAAAGTGCTGTTCGTCGTAAGGTTCATAGCTTCTTTCAAAGAAACGAGCTACCGCAATTATAAAAATGTTTCTGGCTGTAAACAATGAACCCGATTAGCGAACTTTGGGGGGGGGGGGGGGGGGGGGGGGAGCTTCTACACCATTCTTCGCAACATAGGTTTTGAATTTTGTACAAGAACAGAAAAAATATAATTGTTGACCGTGAATGTATATTGTTGTGGCGAAGGAATTATGAAAGGAAAATCGTTTAAGGAATTCGTCCGTTGTCAGATTCCAATTAGGTACTATTTTTTTTCAGTTGCATGCCGGTAAAACTTACAAGTTATTGCCAAAGTGGCTACATGCAGTTATTTAACACTGTTATTCGCAGATAGACCCGTGACTTAATTCTTAATTTATAAATGAGGTGAGGTTATGTGACGAAATCAAATATTTGAATAATTGTTGTAAGCTTTCAATGATTCTTTTAAACCTACAAAAGGAAAAGTATAGAGTACACAGCACACATCTTTGCATTTAATGTTAATCTGAAAGCGCCACCGCTTAAGTTACTGAAAACATCGAAAACGGCAAAGCAAAACTTTGTATAGAAGTTCGTTGACAGCGCGCATATTTGCCATTTGTGAATAAAATAGAGCGAGCATTCTCTCCAATCATAGTCGCCGGCGGAGTAATACATTTTCCTACTTTGTTTACCTTTCCGCATAAACTAAGGACGGCGCCGGAATAGGCCTACATTTCAAGTGTGTGTGTGTGTGTGTGTGTGTGTGTGTGTGCGTGCGCGCGCGCGCGCGCGTGTGTATATATTGTGTCTTTAACATTTAGTAATGGAATGTAAAGGAATGTAAATCTGTAACTACAGCTATAACTTTGTCTGGTATAGTTACCTCTTCTTCTTTCAATAAAGTTCTATTAAGCATTATTTTTCTAACTAGTATGAATCAATTGCCGTTAGTTGTTCAAAGTATACCAACAATTATAACGACTAGCCAACATGGATTGGTATTAGCCAACAATGTTTGTGACACAGCCTTAGTTTAAATAGCCCTATATTCCAGAAAATAAAATTACAAATAATGTTCCTATTTTATTATGGTTTAGTTGTAAAAGTAGCAAGCCTTTTTAGTGATTAGGGTAAGCGTTGGATAAAACATTGTATGGAACAAGACTTATTTGTACGCCCGTGGATATTAACAAACCTTCCACTCGTAGATATAATACGTTTTTGATTTACTACTATCTACCATAAAAGTAATCTTTATTTCATTTTTGAAACAATTGAAAATCGAAGACTATAAAAGAATATCAAAGTATTGAAGTGTTCGAATCTTTGGAATACTAAATAAACAGCAAATAGCCGGTGTCATGTCATGTAGTAACATCACTATCTCGCTGATAAATTGTATTATCATTCACCGTTGTACTTAACTGATGTTATCTTAAATGACAACTGTATTGCATGGTACTTACAGTTGCTCCACAGCTTTTACAACTATATAGGAGTATATATAGCACTTTGTTAAAACATTCGATCAATTAATAATTAAAATATATAGGAAAATGCGTATGTCATAATAAAACTTAATTGGAATAAATTTGTTGTTTTAAAGAGATCTTTTTTTTTTTTTTCTTTTCATGGTACGTTTTCGAGTTCATCACTTACGTTACACAGCATTACATAATGTTACTTCCTACCAAAGAGGTTTTCCAGTGAAGTCCCTTAAATATTTCTCATTTTATTTAACACAGTTACAGCCACTTTTTGAAAAAGTTACAACATTTCAAACAGTGTTCCCTCTAAAGGGTAGATTGCATTGGGGGCATTTTCGACTGTGTCGTATAATCGGAAAGTACAACACTCACATACATATTCGGTGTTTCTCTGACTTTTCTGTTCTAGAAATCCTATACACACAGGATCGTTTTGTAATTTTTTACTCAGTTGCCTCTAAACACGTAGTTCCGTTGAAATCTGGATGTGCAATTGTTGTATGGTATGTAATATCCTCCATTTATTGTGATTATTACGTAAACGTAACTAACATCTAAGGACTAACCTTTTTAATATCAAAAGATTGTCCGCCTACAGGTTTATACTCTTGTTTACATCGAGTTATGCTTTGGATGCTGTATGGTGCCAAATGTTTCAAGTTCAGCTTAGCAACGCAAGTTATTTGGGAGTACCAAAACCCTAAGGTAGGATGCCATACGGAAGATAAGAGAAAATCTTCCTATCCTATTGTTATTTTATTTTTAGAAACGGCTACTTTTTCCTTAAAATATCGCGTATCTTGAATTTTCTAGAAATGTCCTCAGAAGTTCTCTGTGGATGACTTTTGTATAACAGCTAAACTGTAAGAGATAGACAAAATATTACTACACAAAAAATGTATATCTTGCTAAAAAACAAATTATGTTAAATACATCTTTTTCTGCTGGTAACCATTTCCTAGATATTCCTTGTGATTTCTTAAATGGGATGTCGTTTGCTTTTGTGTCCTTGATATACTAGAAAATGTGGAATAAATCAGTTCGGCAATAAATGTTTATTAGGATTTATCACGAAGTAGATTACAGAATAAGCCTTCGGAAAGATTTTTGAGTTGTAAAAATCACGTGAGTGCAGCCAAAGAACAAGAAGACATCACGCTTCGTAATACAACTGTGTAAATGTTTACTGAAGGTTTATGTGAATTTACCGAGTATTAAGTGGAACAAGGAACCTATAGAACTGAGTACAAGAAGTCAGGAAGGCAACAAGACTTTTTTTAAATTGTTGCTTATAAACTTTCGTTAAAATACGCTATTGTTATTTTGGTAATTTACGTCCTCCAACGTTGGGTCATATCGCACGATGAATGGAAATGGTGAAATAATGCTCAAATGAGCCCGGGGTCCATAGAGCTTAGAGCTACCCGACATTCGTTTTTCAGGATAAGGAAAAATCCCGGTAAAACCTTATCCAGGTAACTCACCTTGACCGAGAATCGAACTCGGGGCCGCTTGAACCTGAGGCAGACATGCTACCACCACGTTACCGGGGGGCTACGCTATTGTTGGGGGGGGGGGGGGAGTCTGATGTTTTGCATTCATGTGACTTTTTCTGCTCTTGTACAAACACTTATTGTTCTATATACATCAAAATAAACATTATCTTATTGTACGTGCAAGGAATTACAGTAGACTTTAAGTGATAGTCAAATGTTTGAAAGAGCTGGTCACTATGTGATGGTCAAAAGATATATATAAAAAAAAAAAATGAACAGTGATTTTTCATTTGATTTCCCATATTACGAACTTTATACAAATGAGGAGCATCTTAGACCTGGTTTACTGCATACACACGCAATGATTTCACATAAATTGTGTGTTTTAAGATGTAAGATTTTGTTTATCTCTTAGGGTCTACCACTTGAATAAGCTTCATTCAAAATGAAGAGGACTTCATTTCTAGAAAAATCAAGAGGATACGTTTGATCTGTGATGAAAATATGTTAAAGATATGGTATTTTAATGGAAATCATTTGCGCCTGTTCTGAGGAAAACAGACGTTTCAAATGTTCTCTTTAAAGAGTAATCCGGGGGGGGGGGGGTATTTCTTAATCTTCTGATCCATCCTTGGGAAAATAATAATAATAATAATAATAATAATAATAATAATAATAATAATAATAATAATAATATACATATACATATATCTATAGAAATATTAGTAAATGAAGATTAAAATTTTATGGATATATTAAACGAATAACTTCAAATAGGCTCACAAAAAAAATTATGGAATTTTATGAAAAAGAAGAAAAGCACAAGTAGACACTATGATGTGGATTGGTGAAGTAAAAAAGATTTAAAATTGTCAGGAATCACTCAAGATGATATCCTAGACAGGGACGTCTTTAGAATGAAGGTGCATAAGAGGCAAGTTAACCAAGAGGACAAACCGGAGAAAAAGACTGAAAGAACCTGGATAGACGAGAGAAAGAAAGTCCACAGCCAAATAATGGGATAACTTTAGACTCGCGGAATGCGTAGCGGGGAACTACAGTACAACGCTCCAGCCCACTACGCCACTATTTTCCTTGGAAAATGGTGAAGTTGAATACCAAGTCTTACAATATTAACAAAATTGTCGTTTTTTCTTCACTTGCGTATGCTCTTCAAACATACGAGCTCTTACTGTCCGTTTTCTAAAAGTGTTTCATCAAATGACCTTAAAACGTGTATTTTGATATCCAAAGTAGTGCAATAACTTCTCTACTTGCAGTGTACAGAGTGAGTGAGGGAGGTTTAAGGGACCGTCGACGTTTCAGTCATTTGGGCACGAGTACGTGGTATACGAGGTAAAGATGCTTAGTAAACAGTGTAGTCATAGTTAGTCTACTGAACTTAGAAGGTGTGTCCCTGCCATTAGTAGAAATTTCAGTCCTAACAATACAAACAAATTTCGTAGATTAATGTTAATTAATTTAGTAGTAGTGTGCTTAAAAGTGAGAATTCCATGTCAGTAGATTTACTGGCATGTAAAACCTCCTGGGGACGAAATTCCGGCACACAGGTTGCGCTAGTATGATTTGACAGTTATTAACATACAAACATATTAAATATTAGGCCTTAATAGATTTAATATTTATGGAATAAGGACCTTAATCTCGTCTTTAAAAATTTTGGTGTGTCACTTCTATTTTGTGTGCACTTATCACCAAATAAATACAACTTTATGTCACTGGTAAATTTGAACATAACCTTTGGAGGTCAATGTTCTCTTTACCTGTCAGAATCTACAGAAGGTGTGTAATACCCTTTTGTTTTTGTTATGTTTGTGCCACCACAGGTTGTACTACATGACAAAGCGTGGAAGGGTATCGGAAGGAAATGTGTAACAACAGGTTGTTTACGCAAGCCCATCGCACATGTACACTCTATTCATATACAATCACAGAAAACATATCATACATCGGCAGCGTGAGAAATCATATATAACGTTATTGAATATTGTAACAAAGAGAAAGAAGAGGGACTCAAAATCCCTTTGGCTGTAATTGTAATTTACATTTGTGTATAATAATTGTCTAATCTTTCATATCAAACAGCTGTATTTGTGTTTCGTCACGTATTGCACCCCAGGTTACTAATATTTCGCCTTTTTTATAAACAAGATAACAAGCGAAAGTAACGGTCCGCTATGTAGTACAGCTATCGGTGTGTTAAAGTTTCAGAATAAAATGTATCGTAAATTACTTGCACTAGAATCCTGCAAAAAACATCATATTCTAATTTTTCCTACTTTGATTTTGTTATTACTAGGCATTGTTTCATTTAAAAAAAAAAAATGTATGTTCAAAAAATGTACTTTCTCAGAATTATTAAAATATGTTTATATGGTAAAAGTACGAGCCCCTGACTACCAATAGTGGTGAAAAAACCGCATATCAGTAGCACTTTACATTTCAGAGGTATTTGTGGTTCCCTGCTCCTGAATAATTGCTTTGGCCGTTTCGAGTACGTTCCTTTTGTATTCCGTGCCTGTATGATTTGGGTGGATATCGGTTATCTTTTGTTTTAGGCCTGTAAGTAACGGCAGTATAACCTTGTTTATTCATACGAAACTACTACTAAACACAAGAAAGCGAAAAGAAAATTTGACTGTGTTATTACTCCATGATCAGTTTCACAAGGGAGATCGTATGAACTCACAGTTCGTTTATTGTTTTGAGAAGCAGTGAAAACGGAAGTGATTATTAAGGCCAAAACTTTCAGGTGTTAAACCTTATTTCACCTAAAAGCACTAAAAGAAAGTTTGACCCTTAACGTAACTTAAATAGCTGATTTCCCTTTTTGAAATGAAGAACATTATTTTCTGATTTTCAAAGTTAATTTGGAAGATCATATTGGAGGGTAAATTAATAAAACAAGTGAAATTGAGCTTAAATGATATTCATCTATATAAGGTAAATATCATTCCGACCGAGTTTCGAATTCTGTTCCTGCACTCTACACCTAAACTGCATTAAAACGTCGTCAATACATTCGATGAAACAGAAACTTCCTCCATTTCCAAGGCTAAGTGATCTCAGAGCCACACTCTTGCAGCTTCCCTTGCTTATATTAACGTGCATTTTGATTTTGTACCAAAAGCTATTCTGTTCTTCGAACCTCCAAAAGATTATTTATCTTTTGGAGGTTCAAAAGATCAAAAGTGGTTTTGAAGACATGAAAAACAAACTCAGTATTTCAGGAAGGAAAATATACAGGGAAACTGCCCCTAGAAACTGCTGCACTGGCATCAATGGTCTACGCTCCAAGGTCCTGATGCTCTGTTGAAAGAACGTAATAAAGCATTTGCTGCATGACAATAGGAAGTCGTTTACCCCAGAGTATTTGGGTATTCATGTTATTTACTGCAGTGCCAAAAAATAACCTACAAAGCAAACAGTAAACTATTTTGTGCGTTCTTTGACGAATATGTTTGACAATGTATCAATGTGTAGGTACTTTTGTGAAATAATGTCTTGAATAAATCTTACAGATAAGTAGCGGAAAGGAAAAATTATAAGAATGTGTAGTGATAAACAAACAAAACATTTTAAAAACCTATTCTAATCAAGAAAAACCTTAAAATAATCTGTTTTAACATATAAGAAATCTAAAATGAAGGAATATTCTAGTTAGTAGATTATCATTAACAAATAGTGAAACTTGGAGCTATGAATTGTGTCAAAGGTTATTTTTATCGGAAGTGGGCACTACCAATAAGCAGTGCAAGCTCTAGTTACGTTGAAGATCGCAGGCGGGTAAAGACGGCACATTCCGTAACTCCCACCTACCGCTGGAAGGCCAACCGGTCATTCCTCAAACAAGTCACGTTACTTCTCATTTATTGGCTAATATCTTTTTAACCAATATCAAGTGCACAGGTGAAAATAATGTGTTGCACTCTTCTCCATCAAGTATTAAACATTTCCTAAGGTTGATTTATTCATCCATCGGTTTTTAGGCCCTCATATGTTTCCTTTTGCTTTGGGCGTGTACATAGTGTAGTATTTTCTTCGGGTAGCGTTCATCGTTCATTCTTTCTGCGTGTTCAAGGCATTTTGTCTGTTATTACACATTTCTTCATTTAGTTTAAAGATATTTAATTGATTTCTTACTTGCTAAATCGTATTCTGCTACCTGCTCTATGTAAATCGTAATACAACTTCGCAAAAATGATGTCATATATTTCATTATTGGTACAAATGAGCTGGTATATACACCAGGTGAGTCAGCTGCGCCTTATTTTTTGGAAAGTAGACCATCTATCAAACGGCACGTGAGCCTTAGTCCAGTTTTGTGCTTACTTAACTGTATTGCTTGATGTTCTTAGAGGAGTACGCAAAATTCAGAGGAATATTGGCTTAACGGACAAAACGTACTACTCGCCAAAGTACGCCTCAAAAACAAAAGATTCCTTTACTGAGAGCAAATTCCGGTTTCCAGGCGATTTTACAAACGTTTTACTCCTGTTAGAGTATACATGGCAAAGTAATTCAGTAAACGCCTCGGAAAAAATGGATCTATTATATGAGTACATTAACGTCAACAAAAACTAAAATGGCGGATTCTTGCACTTGGAGAAGGGGTTGGCTGCCAAAAATTAAAGACACACCTCATCCATTATGGACCCGTGCAGTCAAAACGGACATATTATTAGAGAACGGTTTATTTACAATTTTGCTTAAGCTACGTCTCGTGCGCTTCAATTGACATGCATAAGAGCTTTTGCCATTTAAGTAATAGTATTAAAAGGCCAAGCACAGAAACTCACGAGGTAGCCATAGCATAGCGCCAGACATACAAGTCGTACTACTGAACACTGAAGGTGCTTTCAGACAGGTCTCGAAATAGCTGAATAGGCTTATGTCCTCTCCTGTGCCCTAACACCCAATGACACAGGTTCGAGTCTCAGCATTGTAAATACTTTTTTTATGTTCATCAAAACTTGGAAGCCGAATTCACAATAATTTAATTATGAAGTCTCTGAAGGCGTGCATTACCCAAGGAGGTCATCAGTTCGAGCACTTGCTTCGTTAGAGGAGCGGTGTTTCAGGAATAGAAAAAGTGTCAGTCCAGCACCGCAAAACATGCCAATTTGAAACGACATTTTTAATAGCACAATAATTCTATGTCTGCAAAATTGTGTTTAAGTTCCACGTTAAACTCTGTTTTCTGTGTTCAAATGTGTGCAAATAATCCGTATTTCAATTGCACCCATCTATAGGTGTGTTTTAACAACTACTTACTTGTAGTTCACTAATAAAGAAACATAAAATATGCCATAAAATATAAATAAAACAATTAAAAATAAAAATAACAATTTTCAGAATAATACTTGTAAATTGTATTACGTGATAAAATATTCGTATACCTATGCAGGGAGTTTGAACCACCGTTACACTAGACAGATGACATAGCATTCTAACTGAGCTATCTAGTAACGTGTGAAGCATATATCCCGTTTAACAAATAGTATTCGCTGGTTCTAGTGAACATTTGCAGACCTGCAAACGTCAGCTATCTAATTACGAATATACTATCGGCGACGCGGTATAATCTATTCTAGTAGTATTTTCGAGTTTTTAACATCCATTTTAAGAACCTAGTAATGGAGTCGATGTTTTCATGTTGGAGGATAAAGTGCGGATTGCATAAAACTCGAGAATAAGGGGCAGCTGACTCAGCTGGTATAATGTTCTTCCTCCACGTTAAGTTATATCGCACGATGAATGAAATGGTGTTCAAAGGATTCCAGGTTCCATTGAGCTTCGATTTACCAGACAGTTTTGCAGGATATGGGGAAACCCTGGAAAAAACTTATCCAGATAACTCGCTCCGACCGAGATTCGAACTCGGGAGCTTTACGCAAACCGGAAACGCTACTGCTCACGCTCTAAAGATAGACTAGTCGTATATGGTGTCTTGGATGTTCCCTTCTATTTGCAAGAGATAAAAAATAAAAAAGTTACCAGCTTCCAACTTAAGAAAAATACAGGTAAGTGTTGGAGAACGCAATCCAATTATAAGGAATTTCTTGAATGGTTAACTTAAAATTTTTTAAAAGTATTTGGCATAAATTGCAGGTTCTATTTGTGTATTTCTTGTGGTTTACTAATTTTCAAAAGTCACTCAGATTTGGGAGACCTGTAAACATGCCAAAAAATTTAAGAGATGCTTATTTCGTATGTCTTGAAAAGACCTTAAGCTTGCGGCGTTTTAGTCAAAATTTGCTGCCAGTGTTAAGATTCTCAAAATTTTCCAAAAAGGAATTTCCCTATAAAGGTAGTTCGGTTCGGGAGATTTTTGTTTTTAAATCGTGGTATCCCATCCCTGTAGGTTGAATACGAAATTTAGTTTTAAATTATGCTGGCCTTCTTTGAGTCTCAAAAGTTTATTTCTAGTGAAATCTGTAGTTCTTGTAATTTCGTAGCTATAAAATATAATTTGTGTTTTGAGATTCAAGCTTTTCTTTTCTGAAACATGAGAAAAGTGAAAATGTTTCGCGGTGTTAAGTTATTTTTCTTGGTTTTAATTTGGTTTTTGCATAATGAGAAAACCTTATTAACATAATAAGAACATGGAGATTTATTCTAAAAGTATCAAGTATATCTACACGAAATTTAAAATTGTGGTATGTGACAAAATTTTAAAATTAAGATGAGAACCCAAACATAGATAAATTTGTTTTATGGGTACCCTTTAGTTGCAGAATCGAAAATTTAATTTGTGTGATTCCCACACTTGAAGTTCCCCCTGGGAATGCTTCGTTCCCCTGCGACAGTTCCCAGAGATGAAGTGGGGACGTGACTTACAGGCCATCTGTTTAGTTTGTGCAAAGGCCAGCCCTATGTCAACCAGTTTTACTGTACCAACAGCGACAGCATGCTGGGACTTAAAAGTGAAGATAATATAACATTTAACATATTATGTATCTTATTTGTCATGGAAATGTCGTAAACATGAGCTGTTTTTATCTAAATAAAATGAGCCGACTTGTAACCCCCGTATATACAAGAGGTAGTTCTGGATGATGCGATTTTGGTATAAATCAGTGGATGATGCTGAACTGCAAGTTTGGTATCAAAACTACCGTTTTAATTTTTATTTAGGAAATGTTAAATCATATATTTCTAGTAATGGTTTCATTACTTTGTGTGGAATGTAATACAACGGTGACAGTGAAAACTTTTGTATCAAACCAGGAATAGCTTTAATGTTTCCTTGTTTCATCTGATAACGAAAAATTAATTCCACGTATTTTATCTTCAATTGTTGGAAACAAAAACAAAACGCAAGATGCTAAATCAGGGTTCTATAATAGATGCATGGTGCTGATTTTTAGGACATCCAGATGCTCAGTTGTAACTTTTGTTGTATACGACTATGGTTTGTCATGTTATTTTTTTTAGACAGTTGATAGTAAAATTGGGGCATTTAGTTGTTCACGACTGTTAAGAAGTAGAAAATTCTACCTGGTTTGTTGCAGAATGTGACAATCACCTCATTCATGAAGGATGTGAACCTGAGTTCAATAATACTTGTATAAAATGGCGGACCATTTGAATGAAGACGATCCATTAATTACATTTTTGTTACGTCATTTTCATCGCTTTATTTCCACTGCTTCCCTGATGTAGAATGTTGTGGTTTTCTAAAAGTCATCTTGTCAACACTGATGTTACAAAAGACAATATCATGACACGAGAAAGGTAAAACAATACCATATATGTTACATATAGTCTACAATATATCTATAAATATTCAGGATTTATATTCAGGATTGTCTGGCCACGCCGTGGCTCAGTGGTTAGACCGCTTGGCTCTCACCAAGGCGGCCCGGGTTCGATCCCAGGCGACCGCAAAGTGAGATTTGTGATGGACAACACGGCGTTGGGCGGGTTTTCTCCGAGATCTCCGGTTTCCCCCGCCATCTCATTCCACCGGTGCTCCATCTTCATCTCATGTATCATCAGTGTCATCGCCTGCGGCGCCGTATATAGTAAAAGCGGGCGTTAAACACAACACTAAAAACACTACACATCAGGATTGTCTAAAATCGTATATGATGTTTGGGTTAATAGTTATTTATGGTACAAGTGGGAGAAAAGGAGAATTTATTCTGTGAGCAGGATAGCTTGCGGAACGAACGAAAGCGATTGGAATAGTTCCTGTGAACAGAGTAAAATTACTTTGAACACGAGTGGCATATAGTATTTTTAGACAGTAGATAAGAAATTGTTTTTCCTTTACCTGAAGCTTTTCGTGCTGTGATGTTCAATTGTTGCCTTGCTTAGTATCAGTGTTGGCAATATTGTATATAAAATCTTACGTAAAGGAGGCAATGAAACCAATAAAACGAAAATAATATAATAGATAACGCTTTAATATAAAATAAGACCTGAAGGTTTCCTGGCACGAATATGTTCAATACAGCAATCGTCAGATAAGCCTACTGCTACAGCCTGCATCTCATTTACCGGAAACCTATCGGGCAGAATCAGCAGAATTCTCGCCAAATACATCATGACCATCCCCAAGCCACCTCCGAAGATCAAATATCTGCTGAGACCGGTGAAAGACAAACTGGACTTTCAAGTTCCGGGATTGTACCGCATTCCCTATGAATGTAGGACGCCGTATATAGGACAAACCAGAAGGACCATCGCTACCGGAATAAACGAACATGAACGGAGCCTTCGTTTAATGCAACCTGAGAAGTCTGGTCTGGCAGGGCATTGTTTTGATAACGACCATGGAGCCAACTTTCGGGAGACGACCATCTTGGCAATATGCGGCAGTTACTGGGGCTTTGGCCATTTCCTCCGAGAGGAGCACGCTAATCGTCATGCTGGAGTTCAGCTCCTCTTGAAAACCGGCCTTAAAATGGAAATCCGTCGACTTAAGAAGCACAGATCTATACAGCTTGATCATCAAGTAGTTACGTTCCTTTGACCCATTTAATTTTCTATACTCACGCCATCTCCCGACCTGGCATTTAATTTACTGAAAACAGTATTTTGTTCAGTAATGCAAATATTGATAGTGTTTTGTCTTTATATTTGTATTGTATCCAGTGATTCATTTGTCGTTATAACAATTAATAAATATCCTGATGATGGGAGAGATGTACGCTCCCGAAACGTCTATTTCTAATCGTCTTTTCACCTGGCTTGCTTCCCGAGAAGAACTTGAACACAATATATTACCAAATAGATTAAAACCTTCACAAACAATATTTTTAATTATTAACAGGTTACAAGTTTCCCTAAACCTATTGTTCTTTTGAGGAAATTGTTATGTTTATAGTGCAAAATACTGTAATTTGAAATACTTGTTCCTTGTGTAGAGGAAATAGGAATTGAAGTGTTGGTTACACTGTTTATTATAGGCGCTCATTGTTTGAATTTGAAGTAATCTGTGAAGCGATTGTCTTCTTGTTTTCGATAGAATTTTCTACATAGCCTTCGACAATGGTAGATGATTTCCAACTTAAAGCATTCCATGTTGATAATCACCCGGCATTTTACAGATTGATACCGTAGTCTGCGATCGATACGAACACAGCGTACCTGAGCCATTAGTTACATTGCACAAGAAACTAAAGTTGGTTGCATTGGAGTGTTAAAACATGTAATACTGTGTGTTAGATTTATCTTCTAATACAACTCAGAGATGCCCAAAGCCGGGATTTTATTTTGTTTGTACGTCTCGGTCTGCGGCCTCGTTTCGGAATCGCACCTACCCACAAAATAAAATCTTCCTTTTAACACATGTGTCATAAATAACTATTTCGTTTTGGACGTTTTGCACAACTGAAGAGTGCTCCTATCTTCTAATGCGACAGTAGCGATATGACCCGGTCTAGAGCACCCATCTTCTTAACAACTGGTCATTTGTCGGAGTTTTGTAGATTTAGGTTGTGTTCGAAATAGCCATTGAACCAATCAACGCTTCTCTTCAGGATCGTAACAATTAACCCAAAATTCATCAGGATGTTCCATATCATATTTGATTTTTGCATCAATCAGTATCGTGGTTTTGAACGGGAGTCAGTTTAGCTTTGATCTACCGACAGCAAAGTTTTCTCACGTCTAATTGTTGTAAAATGGTTTGTATTTGACCCATATCAATGTTCAATAAATTAATGAGATGTCCGTTAAGCGTTGGTCGAACAGAAGTAACAATTCTTGGGCGTCCTTCACAAAATATATCACTAAGAAAACTTCGATTTGTTTTGAATTCACTGTAGCAGTTGTTGCTTTAGTAGAACTTCTTCGCCAAAAGAGTTTCTAAGCCGATTTCACATTTTTCAGACTTTAATGAAAATTCAAAATCTGGAAATATTCTGTAGTCAAATTCTCTCTCTGAACACAGATGTTATATGATGATTATTTGCAAAACATTAGAAAATAGGTGACGAATATAAACAATTTATTTTGTGTTGTGGAAACATGGCACTCTAAAAATGTTCATTGTCACCCTTTATTTAAACTGGTTTGAGTACAGCACCCAAAACTTAGATATACGGATACTAATGCCATCAATCACAAATGTTAAGAAAGAGAATTAATGTTGGCAAAGTTGACATGGCCTTGAGTGTTTTGTGCTTAATGATACACAAATACCTTACTTGGACTACAAATAATGCAGTTGATGGTATTGGTTTGTCGCCCTCCTTGAAAAAGTATCACGTTTCCTGTTTTAAAGAACTCTAATGGTACTCTAATTGATCTTCATTTCCAGTTATGGCTTATTGATCAATTCAAACTCAAGTGGAAGTTCATGCGATCTTTACTTATACAGGTTGTTAATGAACTACACCGAAATACGAGGGCTGTTCAATAAAGAATGATCACTTTTTTTTTTTTTTTTTTGACAATGTACCTTTACTCATCCTCATAATTTTGATGGTCCTCCTCAAAATAGTCTACCCTGAATGCGATGCACTTGTCCCAGCGTTTCTGCCAGTCTTCAAAGACATGCTGGAAACCATTTTTTAGAGATCCTTTAAAATCGCCTCCGCAGCCTTCACCACTGCTTCTGATGATGGATAATGCCTCCCACGAAGGTGTTTCTTCAAGCTAGGGAATAGAAAGAAGCCACATGGGGCTAAATCCGGACTGTAGGGAGGGTGAAGGATGCATTTCACGTTGACTTTTGCAAGATAGCAATAACATTGGCAATATGCGGCCGCGCATTATCTTGGTGCAGCATCCAGACTGCTTCATGGAAATTTGGTCTTTTGCGCCCGATATGGACTTGCAATGTTTTCAGGACATCCCTGTAGTACTGTGCAGTTACTGATGTGTGTGCAGGTTCAACATGCGGATAAACCATTCCATAAATATCAAAGAATGAGATGACTATAACTTTCCCAGCAAAAGCAACCACTTTTGCTTTTTTTGGGGTTTGGTGATGAAGGAGATTTCCACACTGAGCTTTGCTGTTTGCTCTCAGGATCAAAATGATGTAGCCAAGTTTCATCAGCAGTGATTAGATTGAAAGAAACTCCGGATCTTCCTCTAACATCAACTTTAACTGCATGTTACCTCCATTGCAGCGGTAGGCGATATTGAACATGTCTGAACTTGCCTGGTTCTCACAGGCGGGAACCAGGAGTACCAACAATAAAACTGCTATGGCGTGTTTGTTTCACATTAAGCTAACAGAATATAATAAGATTGAATTTTAGTTCGGAAACTTATGGCCGTAAAAAATTATGATCATTCTTTATTGAACAACCCTGGTAATGTCAGCCTATGTAGACGTGAATAATATAAGCAAGTTGAGATAGGCAAAGAAATGTCTGCGGCTAAACATAACGCAGTTAATTGGGTTAAACTTAACTGGCATCAGATACTGATAAGTTGGTATTTAAACAAGGTCTGTAAGATTATTGGATTAGAAGTCTTTAAAACTGCTTCCCGACTATAGAAATGTCGATTATTAGTAGCTCGTTATTGGCATTCTCAAGATTTAATGCCTCAAAGATCTGTCAAATCTCGAACTAATCACCTGCCATTGGACACTGAACAGCGATTATCTGTCTTCTTGCATGATCTACTAAGTACTATTTCTGTAATTGTTCTAATGGCCCAATCCGCAACGTCGAAAACTGGTATTTCAAAGGTCATTGGTTTGGCTCCTATCCTGTATTTATTTTTTCTCGTCTTTTTAATACGTAAATTCTAATAGAAAGAAATGGAGTGTGGGTAACTAAGAATGTGAATCTGATTGGCCAGTGTAATAACACCTTTTTGGACACAGTGCGACAGTCGTTCCTCCGCAGCTTCAAGTTTGTACTGAAAACCCAGGTCATTGTTTTGAGCAGTTCCTATAAACCTGACGTAACGAGTTGTATTTACTTTTTATTTTATGTAAAGTTCGTTCATCCTTCTATTTAGACGTACAACATGCAAAAGTATTAAGCAGAATTCAATATTTGTTAGAAAGAAGTGTAATTAATTGCATAGGCAAGGTTGACATTTTTATACAATTAAAAACTTAGACAACATATTTTAAAAAATCAAACAGACCAAAAAAAAAAAAAAAACCGACAAAAGTGAAGGAGATTGAACTCAGTTACCTCTCACTTTAAAGCCATTGTCGTAACCATTGCGCCAGAGAGAGCGCTCCGTCATGTCTCTTCATTTTCGTGAATTGTGCACCGAAGCAGTGTAATAAGCATTGGGTACTGGCACTTAAGAAACTTATAGCCGTAACTTCCATATTTGAACCTATGGGGCATAAGTCTCCCACCACAAATTATTCGTTTAAAATATCTCTACTTGGTCTGAAAATACTTCGCTGTAGTTCATTAACATTCTGTATATATTTTATTTAACGACTTTACTGGTTGTATGATTCACCCTGGGTATTCTCGAATGTCTGTGTTATGGTGTATTTTCTCAAGAGTATTACATTAAAGTAAAACTATTGACTAGAAAGAGTTGAAACAATGAAATTGTAGGGCCAAGTTTGACATAGACGGACATTGACATTATATTGATGAGATTTAAAAGGATATGTCAACCAAAATCTTAGCATTGAATTTTTTGGAGTACAAAATCTTTTTCTATTTACATATGTGCGTAACAGAGAGAGAGAGAGTATAAGGAATTGATAGAACTTAGTGTTTTATCTATAGGAACAAAAGGTCATATAAATTGCCATGCTGTTATGTTGCAATATAAACGAATCCCAATCATTCACAATGTTGGCTTTGAAGACAATAAATACTCCCGTAAAATTGTGTAAAACTGAAGGGAAAAAGTAAATTTTTTGACTGTTTTGCTATTTACTGTATTTAATAACTCATACTTCCATTTGATACATTTAATTTACTAATATTGGCAATATTTATCACATGCCCGCTTCTCTAGCATGGTGGTACTGTGTCTGACTTACGTTATTCAAGAGGTTACAAGTTCGAATCTCGGTGAGTTACTTGCATAAGGGGTTTTCTGAGTTTTCCCGTATCTTGAACTCTAAATTGTATCGACCCTGGACTGATTTGAACATCATTTCCGCAGTCCAATCGTCGGATATGACGATATTAGAGGACGTTCATTTCAAAACAAAAACATCTATTTTGGTCGCAATAAGACCTCTGTAGGCAAGTGACTTAAAGCATTTATACCAGGGCTGTATAATAAAGAATAATCATAATTTTTTACGGTCATAATTTTTCGCACTAAAATTCAATTTTATTATATTCTGATAGCTTAATGTGAAACAAACACGCCGTAGTAGTTTCATTGTTGGTACTCCTGGTGCCGCCTGTGAGAACCAGGCAAGTTCAGACATGTTCAGTATCGCCTACCGCTGCAATGGAGGTAACACGTGAGGAACAATATGTTGCTTTGAAATTCTGTATTCGTCTCAACAAATCTTCAGTTAAGGCCTATACAATGTTACAGAAGGCCTATGGAGAGTCTGTTCTCTACAGCACTGCTCGAAGGTGGTTTAAAATGTTTAAAGAGGGGATACAATCAATTTCAAAGGAAAGAGGACCCGGTGCCCCACTTACTGCCCTAACGGAAGAAACCATCAACACTGCTGATGTCATTGTGAGAGAGGATCGACGAATTATCTTAAGATCACTTTCTGAAATACTGAACATTTCATTGGGTGCCACCCACACGTTGGTTACAAAAAGTACACATTTGACGTGTTTGTGCGCGATGGATCCCAAGACTGTTGATTGCCGAACAAAAGGACATTCGCATGCAGGTCTGCAGGCAGTTAAAGTTGATGTTAGAGGAAGATCCGGAGTTTCTTTCAAAGGTAATCACTGCCGATGAAACTTGGCTACATCATTTTGATGCTGAGAGCAAAGCTCAGTGTAGAAATCTCCATCACTAACCCCCTAAAAAGCAAAAGTGCTTGCTTCTGCTGGCAAACTTGTGGTCATATCATTCTTTGATATTCATGGAATGGTTTATCAGCATGTTGTACCTGCACACATCAGTAACTGGACAATACTACAGGGATGTCCTGAAAACATTGCAAGTCCACATCAGGTGCAAAAGATCACATTTCCGTGAAGCAGGCTGGATGCTGTATCACGATAATGCGCGGCCGCATATTGCCAATGTTGTTGCTGAATATCTTGCAAAAATCAACGTGAAGTGCATCCCACACCCTCCCTATAGTCCGGATTTAGCCCAATGTGAATTTTTTCTATTCCCTAACTTGAAGAAACGCCTTCGTGGGAGACATCCATCATCAGAAGCAGTGGTGAAGGCTGCGGAGGCGATTTTGAAGGATCTCTCAAAAATTGTTTCCAGCATGTCTTTGAAGACTGGCAGAAACGCTGGGACAAGTGCATCGCATTCAGGGTAGACTATTTTTAAAAGGACCATCAAAATTATGAGGATGAGTAAAGGTACGTTGTCAGAGAGAGAGAGAGAGAGAGAGAGAGAGAGAGAGAGAGAGAGAGAGAGAGAGAGAGAGAGAGAGAGAGAGAGAGAGAGAGAGAGAGAGAGAGAGAGAGAGAGATTGTGACATTCTTTATTGAACAGCCCTCGTGTATATATAAACAATATTAATCAAGCATTTATATATATAAACAATATTAATCCCACCTGAGTAGCGTAGATGGTAGCATGTCTACCTCACATTCATGAGATCCCGAGTTCGAATCTCGATCAGGGCGAGTTACCTGGATAAGGTTTTTCCGGGGTTTTCCCTTATCCCGATAGACGAATGTCGGGTAACTCTAAGCTCCATGGACCCCGGAGCTATTTGGGCATCATTTCACCCATTTCATTAATCGTCCGATATGACTTAACGTTGGAGGACGTAAACTGAAGGGAAGAAAAAAACATTATTCAGTCTGTGCGGCCTTAAAAAGACTCCAAGGTACACAACCGTGGTGTCGCTTTGCTCACAACGAAGTAGGTTACATTTAATTAAATATATTTTATTAATTATTCTGATAGCCTGATATTCATAAAATTGCAAAAGACTAAAATGGAAAGTTCTAGCATGGCTTAATTTGTATTTTAAAATCTCCAGTGTGAGGTTAACTGTTAAAGGAATGTAGAAAATCCATTTGACATGGAGTTGTTTTTTTTTTAAATTAAATCCAAATAAAAATATTAAAATGTCTGCAGAAAAATTATTGAAATGTTGTACGTGTTGGACATGTTAATACAAAGGAGTAGTCACAAAATCAGACACTGAATTAGAAATTATACATTTTTTAGTTTTTTTTTTTTTTTTAACAGGTATACTGCCTTAACTTGTATGAGTACATAGCGAACATTGAGTCAAGTCTGAGAACGTCATCGGAGCGAATTGGTATCCAAGGGAAATAATTAGCAGAGATGTTGTTAGTCACACGTTGCGAAACAGCTGAAGGTCTCACAAGCAGATGCTAAAACTCCATGTCAACATCCAGTCAAGCATTACGTAAAATTACGATGACTTTCTCCAAGGTATCATCTGGATCTGTAGCACTTATAGACAAGCTCAAGGTTAAAGGAAAGAATTACTTATTTTACGTAAATACTTATCAGCTCCAGATAATGAGAAAGTAAATCTACTGGATCAATTTTACTTTTCGTACCACATATATAACTGTTTTATTCCCCCCTCCCAAAAAATGAACACAGATATTGCGCAGGAATATATGATCGAAGTTTTCCTGACTGACCCCTCCCCTAAATAGGATTTTTAGAAAATGCAAAGTAGTTAATAAGAATGTCTTGTAAACAGGTTTACTTCAGAAAACTATTTGACATAAGTTGTGCCCTTTAAAAAGAGCTACATTTGTTGTGCACTTATGCAAAAGAGTTCAAGAACAAAAATTTCAGCGGCTATTTCTAGAAAATTAAACACATACATTTGTTAAGATTTGTCTTAGACATATGGTACTTTAATCACAATCATGGCAACCAATTTTTACAAAATGAAATCAAGTAGTGTGTTGCAGAGATGAGACCTAGAAGCTTAACTGTCCGTCAACCACCGAAACACTAAAGTCTGTGTGTACACGTGACGAAGAAGGATGGTATGGTACAGGGATGAGTTTTAGAAGGTTAACTGTCCATCACACACAGAGCTGCGAGGTATATCCTAACACTAAGGTCTCTGTGTACACGTCCTCCAACGTTAAGTCATATCGGAAGATGAATGGAATGAGTGAAATGATGCTCAAATGAGCCCGGGGTCCATAGAGCTTAGAGTTACCCGACATTCGTTTTTCAGGATAAGGGAAAACCCCGGAAAAACCTTATCCAGGCAACTCACCCTGACCGAGATTCGAACTCGGGACCTCTTGAACGTGAAGCAGACATGCTACTACCACGCTACCGAGGCGGGCTATACACGTGGTGAAGCCCGATGGTATGGTACAGGATGAGACCTAGAAGCTTAACTGTCCGTCAACCACCGAGACACTGAACTTAACACTAAGGTCTCTGTGTACACGTGACGAAGAAGGATGGTATGGTACAGGGATGTGACATAGGTTAACTGACACACCGAGCTACGACGTATCTCCTAACAGTAAGGTCTCTGTGTACACGTGATGAAGCAAAATGGTATGGTTCAGAGATAAGTTCTAGAAGGTTAACTGTCAGACACAGTTTTTTTTTTTTATTTTTTTTTATTTTTTTATTTATTTAAATTTTCGTCCTCCAACATTTAGTCATATCGGACGATGAATGAAATGGTTGAAATGATGCTCAATGCGTCCGGGGTCCATGGAGCTTAGAGTTTCCCGACATTCGACTTTCAGGGTAAGGGAAAAGCCCGGTAAAAACTTTATCCAGGTAACTCACCCTGACCAAGATTCGAACTCGGGACCTCTTGAACGTGAGGCAGACATGCTACCATCTACGCTACTGAGACGGGCAGACACCGACTTAAGAGGTATCTCCTAACACTAAGGTCTCTGTGTACATATCGAAGGAAGATGCTATGGTACAGGGATGAGACATAGAGGATTTTCTGCGCGTCGTATACCGAGCCCCGTCACGATATCATTGCGTAGATAAAACTACGTAAAATAGTTGTAAAATTTTTGTATATTTTTTCACGGTAATTTAAAAACTATAAATATCGAAGTATTTAACTATTTTCAGATCTTTAACTTTTGTTCACATCAATTCTAAACCATTGCGTTAATAATTGACGGCTAATACGGAAAAACAATGCGGTAATGTTTTGAAAATCGTGCCGCTCAAAGTTGAACGAACCTTCTCGCGTGCACAAAGTAACTGCTTAGTAAAACGTTTGTTTAATTAAATACCAATTATAGTCCAGCACGGTTTATAACAGGAAGGAATATGTATAAGATCATGAAGTGTGTTTTGTTATAATTTGGCTATAACCGCCGCGTAGCGTATTAACGTGTGTGTTGTGCGGTGAGCTAATTTCCAATTGCTTTTGATTAGGCTTGTTTGCATCGTATAGATCGTGCATACACCGTCGGAAGATAACGCTGTTTCAAATTAACTTACGACCCCATTTTGAGATGTAATAGGCGAAGCATTTTACCCGTATAGCCTTTAGAGTAACAGCTTAGCGAACGTTTGAGACCTTAAACGTTTATTTTCTTTGTAATATATCTCAAAAATTCGATATATAAATTTCATGTGCATCTGGATGCTTTGATGTCACCTGAATCTAAAATCAGTAGTTTTAGCAAAAATGTTAGTGTGTATATGTATGAATGGATTTTTACGGAGGGGTTGCTGTACGGAGGTCCAAACTTGGTCTGTTGTATGTACCTATACCTCCAAGTGGGGCACCCCCGGGACGAAGCATG
The DNA here is from genome assembly GCA_030765055.1 of Mantis religiosa. Classification (NCBI taxonomy): domain Eukaryota; kingdom Metazoa; phylum Arthropoda; class Insecta; order Mantodea; family Mantidae; genus Mantis; species Mantis religiosa. Next base: position 183,954,958 of record CM060949.1, on the reverse strand, counting down.
AGATGAGAGGAGACAGGGGGCGGCCGTCGTAAGGAGCCACGAAAGTACAGAACGCAGGGTACTTGCAGTTGGAAACTCCCCGGCGGGCCAGTAGGTACAACCGGCATCCCACCCTAATGTGCTCCGGAACCTGACCGGGTTTGGAGACCGGAGAGCGTTTTACCCTAATCCTTGTTTCACATAAGCTTGCCCCGTATCTCTAAACGGTCACGTGACCTTATCACCTCTCATTGGCTGCTATTATAGTATAGACTGCTGTGCGGTAAAAATTAGTTCGTTACATTGTCAAATTTATATTTTCGTAACTGAATTAAATATATTACACAACAGAGTTGATTTATCTGAAATGCATGTTAATGCAGGTTCATTTTCTCAGAAACCCGTCTTTCACATGGCACGATAGCACGTGCTTCAGCGGTAGTGATGAAATATTTGTTTATATGACTTTTATCACTGGCCTTGTTTTGAACTGGATTAGTCATATTCCATTCGAAGGTATGTTCTGCCGAGTGCGGGAGCTAAATTATTTTATTGATCGTTTATGCAGTTTTTTTTACGTCCTCCAACGTTGTCATATTGGACGGTGAATGAAACGGGTGAAATGATGCTCAAATGTGTCCAGGGTCCATGGAGCTTAGAGTTACCTCACATTCGTCTATCAGGATAAGGGAAAACCCCGGAAAAACCTTATCCAGGTAACTCGCCCTGACCGAGATTCGAACTCGGGACCTCTTGAACGTGAGACAGGCTTGCTACCATCTACGCTACCAAGGCGGGTACTTATTATATGTATAATGACAGAATCTACCGCCAGTTTTTCGCTGTAGCATCGCAAGGGAAAACCTTTATAAAGCGGCCAAAAAAGAATTGCGTTGCATGTGTTTAATGCACTCACAGAGAAGAATCCGTCTTTGTCACTGAGAGAAGTCGAACAGCTGTGCTCTGAACTTAGAGGTGTGTTAGATGAGTAGGAACATCGCGACATGAAATTGAGACGTCAGGAAAGCTTACCGCTCCAGGGGCGATATTGCTGTGTGGCGAAGGCGTTATTTAAGGACAATCAGACTGTACCGAGATACAAGTCGCAAAATATACTACCTTGACGAAACTAGGGTGAATGAAGGACACACAAGTATGGCGTGACACGACTTTTATGACTGAAAGACAAGCATTTTTGCAAGGCATGTGTGCTGGTTTTAAAAAATCCCAGTGGAAAAGGCCGAAGGCCTTTCATTATAAACTTGTCAGTTTCATTGCTCATTCATTCAGTTTCAACTTGCTCAGTTTCATTATAAACTTCATTATTTTTGCATGCCTTCATATTCTTATTTGTATGATTTTATCGATCTTCCTGGCAATTATTATGGCGTTTACTGCAGGTTAATATGTGACCGGAAGGCACCGCCTATGGCCTATGGCACGAAAGCATTAGCCAATTAGGGTGAGGGGGAAGGTAGTTGTCAGCGGGGCAAGGTTATGTGAAACAGATTAGGAGGAAGTTTTACCAAGAGCATATCATCCTGCCATGCAGCGTCGAGGCTCCCGCCGACACTTCTACCCCGAAAGAGACGTCCAGATGAGAGATGATGTGAAATGATAATGGGGATGAAATGGAGGGGCAGGAAATTCGGGGGATGTAAGTAACCTACCCAGCATGAGCCTGGCGGTCCGAATTGTTTGAATTTTCTTTCTCAAATTCAAGCTCAGTATTCCTTTTCTTCTCTGTATGACATGGAAATGGAATTTCATGGTCATCGTATGCCGATCAGTTGTTAAAACATTTGACTATCACTTAAGACTACTGTATTCCCATTGCAGTTATAAGGGAATTTGTAATAAGACCGCTTCAGAAAATGTTTATGTCAATTAACATAAACGAAATCGACAATTAAGGAGTATTTGTACAACATCCTGTAAATGTTTAGATAGTAGATAGTAAAATCAGGTCTTTTAGTACTTCATGACTGTGTTGAAAGTAAAAATTTCTTTCGTTCATTGCTCTAAAACTTCTAATGCGCCAGTAATGCTAACTTTGGTTTCTTGTGACAATCGTCATATTCAAGAAGGCCGTCAGTTAAATAATATTTGTATAAAATGGCGGTTAACATTTTAGTTTTCTCAAAAGATTAATAAGTTTAGAACAAGTTGCACTCTGTTAATTATCTGATTACAGTTTTATTACGTTATTTTCATCGTTTTGTACTCCTACTGCCTCCCTTTATGCTGGTCGCCGATCTAGAAAGTGATTGACATTTCGTCCGGAGAGAGAGGCGACGTTGCCGCTTATTGCTGCCACGTGGAGAGCGCGATAACACTACGCGTGCGAGGGTGATTCAGTTGCGACTGCAATGGGTATTTTATTATTATTGTTATTATTTATTTATAATGTTGTTCACAGAGACAATAGTGCAGTCGTGGATCTACATGCAAACGCTAGAGCATGCAAGAACTCATAAATGTAAAGATAATCGTAACAAAAGAGGCATACCTGTGACATTTTGATGCTTATTGGAGTGGGAAAATGCCGCTTACATAATTTTTCCCGGGAGTTTCTAATTTATACCCCAATGTCTAACTTTCTTCTTTAAAATACTTTTCTTTCCTAGTCTTAATTAATGCCCTTACTGATCCTACGCACGTGAAGTCCTATCAAGCACCTTAGAGAATGGAATACTAGACTCCCCTTTTAATTTCTTCTCATCGAAGTATTCTCTCGCAGAGTATATTATTTTCCGTATATGTCCTTTATTTGGAATACCTTTACCAAATACAGTTTTATTTGGTCCCCGAGCACGTTCAGGTTTTCGCTTGTCACTATACTTAGACGTAATTAAAGATTCATTAAACACAATTGAAAACGATCACAACACGCGCTCATATACACGGACTTAGGCACACGTAAACCAAGGCAAACTGCCACAAATAAAATGCAAGGTAACTTGCAAGTACAGGATCTCTGTGGGAGCATTCTGTTTATGCAGCGTTATCAGAAGAGAAATAAAAACCTAGGTATTGTATTTACTGCAGCGTTTGCGTAACTCGCTCGCCCGCGTCATGCTAAGCACGTGTTAGAATATCGGCAACCAAGGTTTAGTGTCTAACGTTGTCATGGAAACGTCTCGACTCTAATTGGTCCCTCTAATCGTTACCATAACCGTTATGACGTACTCATCCCCTCCCATTTATTTAGACCGTTATTCCATGTGGTTACTGTCAATCACATTCTAGTTTGGCGACCAGTATAGAAACGTTGTGGTTTTCTAAGTCATATTGTCAACACTGATGCTATACAAGGCAAATGAATATTATGACTATAAGAAAAATTAACAATACCGCATATTTATATATAATCTATAATATATCTACAAATATCCAGGACTGTCTAAAAATAGTGTATGATGTACGAGTTCAGAGGATTTTATTGTTCGTATGTCTCGGTGTACGGCCTGGTTTCGGAATCACACTTACAAAATAAAATATTCCTTCTAACGCTGGTATTATAAGTGATTATCAATTAATTCCAGTACATCAGACTTTTCTTTTCTCCTAGCCGTAGAGCATTACAGTGACCAGGATTTGAAAATTTTTGTCTATAGGTTTTTATATCAATTAATACAAAAAAGATATTAAGATAAGGCACTGTAATATATTGCACGGTTATTAACTTTTTTTCTCGGATAAGTGTAGCACATTCAATTATCCTAGTTGTATAAAGAAATGTTAGAGAGGTTGTAATATTGGGTTATTGTGGATATGTGCAAACAGGTTCACAAAAGTGTTAAGGTAGGTTGAACGCTACTTACGTGCTGTGGTGCAGGCTAAAGACACAGGAAGACGGGGTATTTGTCTACACACCTTTTATAAGCAATTACTTCCCAGCTGAGAGAACAATTTATCAGTCTAATGGACAGGTAAGCGCTGCAGCATTGCAGTTGCTTAAACAAAGGCTGTATAAATACTGACGCAGTTGTTAACCTCTTTTTACTTAAAACATCCGCCTGGTAATAAAAATCCTGAATACATAAAATGAACACACTTACAAACCATTTTTTTTTTTTTTTTGTTGCCAGCCTCTGTAGCTTAGAGATACGTGTGGGCGTCACATTCAAGAGGTCCAGAGTTCAAATCACAGTCCTAGTTGGTTATCTGGATAAGGTTTACTTTTTCCTTGTCCTGAAATATGAATGTCAGATAACTTAAGCTCTATGAATCCTGGACTCAGGAGGGAAAACCTCCAACGTTGTCATATCGTACGATGAATGAAATTATGTTCAAATGAGTACAGGGTACATAGAGCTTAGAGTTACCTAACATTCATCTTTCAGGATAAGGGAATACATCGTCATATCGGACGATAAATGAAATGTTCAAATGAGTCCAGGGTATATAGAGCTTAGAGTTACCGACATTCATCTTTCAGGTTAAGGGAAAATCTCCAACGTTAAGTCATATCGGACGATGAATCAAATGATGTTCAAATGAGTCCAATTCGTCTTTCAGCATAAGGGAAAACCTCCAACGGTAAGTCATATCGGACGATGAATGAAACGATGTTCAAATGAGTCCAGGGTATATAAAGCTTATAGTTACCAGACATTCACCTCTCAGGATAAGGGAAAACCACCAACGTTAAGTATATCGGACGATGAATGAAACGATGTTCAAATGAGTCCAGGATCATAGAGCTTAGAGCTACCAGACGTTCATCTTTCAGGATAAGGGAATATCACTCTGACCGAGATTCCAACTGGGGACCTTTTGAGCGTTAGGCATACGCACTGCGATCTACGCTGCAGAGGTGGGCTTTAATGTTGTTGAGGAATCAATACAAATGTTCTCAAGTTGTTTGATGGGCACATGAAGTAACTTTAGGCAATGTTTAGTAAATTTGTAACACCAAAAGATTGTTGCAAAGCTGTATTAGTATATATGGTTAATTTTAAATGTGGTTATCTTTTGTTGAATAAGTTTCATTATAAAGGTGTTAGCTGTGGGTATATTTTGAAAAGCGGGTCGCTGTACATCACAATACTCTTTCCATAGCAACAGTACCTTTAGAAAAATATGTGTTACATTCTCTAGCCATTCAGCAAAGAACTATTGTTACCTACTTCATTCTGATGAGGATAAAGGTGGGTAGACATGGTTTTGCCACATATTTCCTTGCAGATTTAGTGGGAATAAACATTTTTAAAAAATATTTTGTTTGTTATTAACACTATCTCTCAGCTGTGGATAGCGCTACCGTTGTGACGGAATTTCGTCCGTCAGGAGTTAGGTTCAATGTCTTCCAGTGATTCGACAGGTATGAAGATTAAAAAACAAAAATCCCCCACCCCAAACTACCTCTTATATATCTCCGAGAGATTCCTTAGTATTGGTTTGAATTGGTGTTTTTTCAGGTGCGTTAATGTCTTGACCATGCAAGGAGAACGGAATTCAAAGCAATCATGCCTTAAAATGTTTGACTATCGATTGCGCGCATTGTACTTATGTACAAGACAATGTCTGCAAATCTTTGTCTTGGTTAAAATAAAAAGAATAAGCATTTTAATGTAGTAAAACCTTTATAAAATGAAAGACGATGGTTGGTGTTTGAATACAAAGAAATTACGAAATACTCACAGAGGTTTACAGTGAAGCAATAATGTAGCGTGAAGTGTAAATAATAATAGGCTGATATGTACTATATTTTCAACTTGAATTACAATAATTGTAGTTTATCGCCTAGTTTCTCTATCTGTTTTCAATTTTCTCTTTCCGATCTCTGACTGCATATCAACATCATTTGCTTCACCACACACAGCATTCAAAACAATGTTATGGCGATGTTTGAAACTCTCGATTCATCCATTGGAAGCTCTGAAATTGTCTTTGCCTAATTTTCTTGCTCTCTCTAAAGCTTCAGTCTGAAGCAATGGTCCAGAAATGGGAATTCCTTAAAGCGCGCGCACTAACAAACCTCTCGAACACAGCACGATTTAGCTCGTCATACTCTGTAGATTTTGTGATGGGCTTCCTTTAACCACTCGTCTTTAAATTATATTTTTTCAAAATCTCATAAATTTGAATTTTTTCCCACTTTAATCAACCTAGTTAATTCTTTAGCTGGCCCTTTGTTCTTTTCGTGTTCTTCAATCATCATAATTTTTTTCAAGTGATAATATCTTACGTTTAGAATTCATTTTATAGTATTTTTGTACACGGAGTATGTTTTTAAAAATCACCATAATTAACAGTTTCTTCCACTCGTACTTGATCACTTGTAACAACGAAAGTAAACACACTGCAAAGGACTTGTACTCTTACCATGTATGTTGGAGAAGAGTTGAGAGAGCTAATGGTTTGTTTTCTCTTTTCCTCAAAGGATTACAGTTTTCCTTTATGGTTCATAGAACTTCGGTTCCAGTGCAATCGCACTTCAAAATTATTGCACTTTTTAAAATACGTACCATGTAGTCCATTACACATAAACTAATTTTAATCAGGTTATTTACGCAAACACTTCCAAAAAATATTTCCGCTTCCGGATTAGGTAGTTTTCCGGCTTATAGCATACTTTTACATGGAAAATAGCTCCTTTCCAAAATTTATTTGCACTTTTTTTTTCAGGTTTCGGGCATATCATGGGTGTATTTTAGGCAGATTTTACTGTAAAGGAAATCATGAGAATGCTATATATAAAACGTTTCTCCCATTGGTGATGCAAAGAGAAAGGAATTCGAAAGTTATTACTTGTCGACTATGTCTTTAACTGTTTTTTAAAGAGTAGTGTGTTCTCTTGTAGGGAAATGTGTAATAACGCCATTTTTTGTTGTAATTTACGTCCTCCAAGGTTGTCATATCGGACGATAAATGAAATGGGTGAAATGATTCTCAAACGAATCCAGGGTCCATAGAGCTTAAAGTTACTCGACATTCGTCTTTCAGGATGAGGGAGAACCCCGATAAAACCTAATCGAGGTAACTCACCCTGACCGAGATTCAAACTCGGGACCTCTTGAACTTGAGGCAGACACGCTACCATCTACGCTACCGAGACGGGCAACGGCATTTTTGTGGATGTTTATTTGATTGACAATAAGTAGGTAGAAGGAGAATATTTTTGTTGAGTAATGGGTAGAGAAAGCTATGGGAATTTTCACACTCCTATGCATTTTTAATGGTCGTTTACGCGTCTTGTCAGATTTGCACTTGCGTCCTCCAAACAGCACGTGTTCCTTACAGGAAGTAAAATGTTTGTAAAACAGATGTTCATTTTTCCTGCACAATAAGTGAAGGAGGCTGACTGAAGGAAGGAATGCAGGCCGTTATGTGTACCAGGTTGCGGTACTTGATATGCCAGTCACGCTTCTCTACATTGGCTTGCGTGCTCCCATCTGTATAAATATTGACCTTAATCTTCGATTGTTCATTAATTAATATTGGGTCTCCCATCCTTTGGTGTCGGTTCACGACTTTGTTATCTAGATCACGACGGTGATACTGGTAATGTGGTACATTATATATGTAAAAATATGTGGTGTTCCTTGTGGTCTGGGTGACATTGTCAAGGTCACGGGTTTAAATCCCTCATCTGTGAACTGCATTTATAAGAGATATTTCAGTATATTTACTGGCATGTAAAAGAAATCACTTGGACGAAATTCCGCCGGTGCTGGCATGACCCTCATAAATGACATCATTAACAAACAAAATATCGTAACAAAGGTCGAAGCATTTCTTCATTTTCACCCAAATTGTTAGTGCAATGCTAACGTAGAATCAGTCTTTAGTTTACACAATACCACACTTCGATACGTCTCTGCAAAGTGTCTTTAAGTTTCTGTAGCATGTACCCTTTGTAGACACGGGTCTACCTCTAACACAGAGTTACCCAACACATCTCCGATATTTACACGTAAACTGCTTTGGCAGCTCCGTGATCCCTCGTCCGGAGCGGTACTTACTGACCCGTGAACTGCTTCCTGCTCTTTACACGGCCTGCAGACCTCTACCGCGGAGCTTGGAATGCACCACACTCGCTTCCAAACACTGTAACTCTGACTGCTCTCGACGACGACCAGTTACTGGCAGGCTGTGTTCTCCCGAAGATTTTTGCTGCGTGCCCACCCAGGATTGGATTTAACCGCAGGAAGGATATTTTATTAGGATGAGTTAAGGGTGGGGTGTTGTGATTTAGGATGGAAGAAAGACCGTGAGGTAGTAGATTATTCTTCTGAAGTAAGACAGGATGCTATGCATAATGCACGCTTGCGGTGAAGTAGATTAAATTTAAAATTAAAGTAATTTTGAGGCTAAAAAACTCTTGGTTTGATTATGTAGGAGCTCAGCTTTTGCTGCTGGTGGATTGCTCCGTGGTTACCTCGGGTGCCCGCAAGCCATGCGGGTGACCCGGAAAGGTCGAAGCCGGCGTTTAGTTGGATCATAATCACCAAGAGATCTAACCAGGGCGCTTCTATGTGAAGATAAAGTGGCTTATAATTTTGTTACCTGGCGCCTAATTTTATCCTCCACGTATGGAAGTGATGAGGCTTCATGAAGCAACCTTACTGGGAAAAATTGACCTACTAAATAGATGGACCTAAGTCCTTTATTCTGAGCGCGTTGAAGCCATGCCTGCCAGCTATCTGCGGCCATGCCCCAGACTTCGCAGACATAAACCATCAACGGGACTATGAGTGTTCGAAAGAGATTTAACTTCACACTGACTGGCATCGATCGTGAATTCAGCATAGGGTACGAGGAAGCGATAGCTCACTGAGCCCTTGCCAAGAGGTCCCTGATGTGTCGGCGTAAACTCAAACCTCTAACTCAACTCCCAGGTATTTGATGGAAGGTACCCACTCTATCTTTTGTTGGCATTGGATCGGCTTTTATATATCTGTCGGGCACGGCAGATCTTTCTGGAAAATGGATTCTGTATTAAATGCGGTTGAGAAAGGTCTCTAGAGTAGTACTATCACAGTTCCCTTCTCGGCATCATGTCAGCTGGTCTTGAAGGCGTACCACTCCCCTCATATCAACCAGTCAGCAACAAGACGAATCCCCTACTCCCTCTTCCTCGCTGTGGTGGCTAAGTTCCCGGTTCTACTCCTTTCAGGCTCCAAACGACAGCAATGACGACGTAATCTCTTGGCAGGACACAGTTACTCTGAAGTGACAAGATTTATTTTTTCATGTTTCTTTTTCTATAAATCCAATAGTGCAAAGATGGTAAATAAATACACTTTTGGCTTCTATACTTTGTCTTATTTACTTCTGAACCTCTGTGTCTCATTCATAATACAAATAATAAAAATTACTTTTTTTTTTTTTTAATTTTCTGTGGAGCCCAAATCTGATATTTAAAGTACACTATCTACTAAACAGTAATTGGGCGCTGGTGTGAAAAGTATGTGTGGCAACTTTGGCCCGTTCAGAACCTCGTGGTACCACCTTTTGCTGCTATAACAACAGGCACCCTGTTAGGCATGCTCTCCACTAGTTTGCGTAAGGCTTCCACTGGGATGCGTCGCCATTCCTAGTGCAACATTTCAGTCAGTTGTCCACTGAAGGACTCTGTGCAGTCCAGTCCAACTGTTGAGCATTATTGTCTGCATAGCAGTGCACAATACCCGGCGAAACATGGCCACTAGCATTGTCATTCTGGGAGGAACAATGGTCCATTGCGTAAAAACGCCAAAGTTTTGGGAGCATTTCATTATCCAGAATAGTACAGCATATGTACCTCTGAGTTTAGTGTGCCATGAACAGTACGGGAAACACCCCCTTTTCATCACTCCACCACCACCACCACCACCACCACCACCACCACCACCACCACCACCACCACCACCACCACCACCACCACCAGAATACACTCTGGCAAAACCATTCCCCGGGTAGCCGTCGTGCTCGTACATATTCGTCAGACCGAAATAATGTGAATCTAGACTCGTCATGCCGTAGAACCGATTTCCACTGCTCCAGTGTCCAATTGCGGTGGTCCAAACACTAATTGAGTCTCTGAGCTTTATTCGTCTTCGTGATATGCTGCTCATGTGCTGCTACCTTTCCGGAATATCCGAATTGGTGGCCCTCTGTTCGCAATGTTCCAATGGAGACATACGTTTGTTCACTGTTTTCAACCCCGTCTGATGGTAGCCATCGGGGGCCTTGTTCTTTATTATCTCCGTTTCAGGATATTGCGACCTCTGTCGTCCTGAACGTTCACCATTGTCACAATGTCCATCGACCTTTCACTTACGTAGGACGGAATGCTACTGTTGATTTCGGCCTGTTTATCTTAGCGGCTATTGGCCAGCTAGAACGCGTACTAATGTGGCGGCCCACAATTATGCGCTTATCAAAGTCGGATAGCTCTACACCACGCGCCATTTCCTTCTCAGCTGCATCTGTTGCCCACTGCACACTGCTCACTTACTGCTGCAACACATAGAGACCACAACAGTCAAAATGACTGCGAGTGGGTGCCCAATTACTTTTTGATAGTGTATTTGAGTTAGGGATATTGTGTAGTGTTTAACTTCCGCTTTTACTACATGCGGTACCGCAGGCGGTGACAATGATATGAGATGACGATGGAGCCTCGGTGGAATGAGATGGTGGGGGAAATCGGAGATCCCGGAGAAAACCCACCCCAGTGCCGTGTTCACCACAAATCTCAATTTGCGGCCGCCTGGGATCGAACCCGGGCCGCCTTGGTGAGTGCCAAGTGATCTAAATATTCAGCCATGGCGCGGCCAACATACAATATTACAAACTGGTGAACAGCATAAATAGCTTCTGAGAACAAGATTATCGTGAATATGCACCAATCAGGCTTTCAGGTATTGTTAATCTTTTATTGCATTTTTGTGCAACTTATACTTTTCAACTTTCTTGTACCCTTCTTTTTCAGAAGATAGGAAGGTGAAACTTTCACCATTTATTATATTTTTCCAATATTATCTCATTTTTCTAAGTTCATAACTCAAATAATGCATTTTTCTATTTATAAGAAGGTTAATTGTATGGAAAATAAATAGAGATGAGCAAAGTGATTTCGGTGGTGTCTCACTGAAATCCGCAATATAAATATAGTTGAAAGATTTAAACCTTTACATTTCAGAAACTGTACATATTTTTATTTGATAATTAAATGTTAAACGTATGTTTTGGTTGCAGGCCAGTATCGGGGGGCCTTAGCAATGGTCCGTCCTTTCGGCGCTCTCCGGGTTCTCGCCCAGTGCTAGACGGCGGTGGTGTTTCGCATCACTACCCCATCGTCACTGTCATCGTGCATAAGGACGAGAATGGCTATGGCATGAAGGTCTCGGGCGATAATCCAGTTTATGTGCAGTCTGTCAAGGAAGGTAAGTTTGAGTGTATGTTTATTGGTGTCATATATTTCAAGTACCATTATCAAAACAGCCCTAAGACAGCGTTGCATGTTATCGTCCCTCTTAGCTTAAAATGGGGGCGTACATAAACATTGCTGATTGTATCAGTGTTGTTCAAGTACACTGCCGTCAGCGATCTGACTTCCGTTATATTTTTCACTGCAACAATGCAGTGTTAGAAAACACGTCTGCTCTTATGTACTAAATAAACCAATTAAAGAAACTGCTAAAGCAAGATTATGCAATATACTTTTGTGAGTAAAAATTTACTAAAGCACATGTCTTATATACAGAAGGAGGCTCGTTGTTTAAAAAGAAAGTATGCATTTAAAAGCGGATAGCACTTCTAACAATATCACCTAGTTGTCCTAAAACACTAAATGGTCTTTCCCATTTCTTTTTAGGGTTTTTTACATTTCTTGTTTGTTTAATTTCGGTTCTCACATTTAAAACTGTGCTCGCAGATACACCAGTTGCTTCAGGCGTCAGTTCAGTTAAGGGGGGACGTATGCAAATATTCAGGGTCTTACATAAATAGCCGTAACATCCAAAGTTTTCAACAGAAGTGAAACTTAGTATACTCATTTAAAATAATACAGTTAATATGCACAATTTTTTTTCATAATTGTCCATTGTTTATAACTAATGCTACATATTTTTTCTATATGCAGAGATATTTACAAACTTGAGCCCATTTTTTTTTTCAAAATTCACATATGCTATGTTTCTGAAATTTGGTATGTTATTTTAAAACACACTAAAAATGAATTTGTTGGATTTATATTTCTTATTGAAGCTGTATAGAATTTAAAAAAAAATGTTAATCATATGGATCCTTTAAAAATTAAAATAATTTCATATATTTTGTATCATCACATTCCATGTAGAGCTTAATCTTAAATTCTAGAACCAACAAAATGTTCATTGAGGCATAAGAAATCTGTGTGCTAAATTGCATCACTGTAGATGAAGTAGTTTGAGAGAAAAATGGGTTGAAGTTGCAGAAAATGCAAGTTACGGGGAAAGGCAATTAAAAATACAATAAGTACTATTCAGTTTGCCTTTTAATTTTAAGTCAGAACTTCCCATATCCATAGTCGGTATCCTCATTCTGGTCTTCTTCACCCTTTAGTTTTAAACTCCTCTTCTGTCTTGCGTCTTTCTGCACCAGCGATGCGAATGTTGTGGATACTCTGCAAAATTGTTTCCATAAACACACCAGGTTGATATCCTAACTGATGCATAACTTTCTTTCTGACAACATTCCCATCATTAAACACTATTGCAGCATCAAATGTAGCAATTTTCACCAATATGGAAGACACAAATGATGTTTTGGGACACCTTTTCCCTATCAAACTGTTGAGACTTTCATTTGGGTTTTGTGTCTCTCCATAGAGACATTTTTTTAGAAAGTCTGGGTGTGCCAAGAATTGGTAGGTGGGCTTTATAGATTCCAAGACAGCTGATGGAAGACTATGTGTTGCTACTATGCAACTATGCAACACTAGGGCATTTAATTTTTTAAAGGTACATACAGACCACGTATAGTCATAATATTTTGGTGTTTGATAGCTGACACTATATACTATTTTACAAAGCAACAAATTAGATTTTTTTGAACATTTTCTCGTACGTCCCCCCTTAAGTCTTTCACAGCCAGGATGCAGGTGCGGCTCTGGGCAAATTGATTAGGTGACTCGGAAAATTGGCTAACCTAAATTGGCAAAATCAGCATCGTAAAAACGGATTTTATACTGGAATACTGGTTTTGAATTTCGATGCCGCTTCCCTCTATATATGAATCCAAAAGTTCCTTAAAATTACCTTTATTTAAAGATTCCTCGCTTTCGTTATGTACGCGAAATGTCATTTCTTATCTACTTTCCTAATGGGATATTGCATGAAAAGTCTGTTAAGCTTAACGTTCTCATTGTATTTTACAATATACAGACGTGAGCTTTCCCGAAGAGCATCTGCAATTTTGTTAGTGTATTTTCTCAGATCCTTCAATCCATCACAGTTACATGAACGAGTCTTAAATGTTCTGGTGTATTTTGGAAATTCTCTGCCACAAAGTTTTTCTAAACATAGCACTAGTGTTGGCCTACCGACATTTACCACGTCGTGTTTGTCTCATCATTTTTCCATAAAGAAAAGGGTGTTTGGTGACACACCAAGCCGTGTGTTGGATTCATTGAAAATCCCTTAAATATGAAAAATTAAACACTTCACATATCAGACGATGATCACTGATCACATTAAAAGTTACGTTTTTACACAGGATGCAAACTGATAATAAACAGTAGCACATGACACGCGGGGCTCGCTTCAAGCGGGTTACCACTTCTACCAACAAAACTCTTTTCAAATAAACCAAAAAGTAGGAAGAAGCTTCTGTATTGTGTTGGCAACACGAGTTTGTGCGGAATGTACGGCTTCTATGAATCGAATCCGTAGTCATGGTAACTAGCAATGCATTCTGTCCCAACCTCTCCTCACTCTCCGCATGTGTTACGGCCACTTTGGCCATTTAATAACGAACACTAGTCGGGAAGTAAACTAACTGCATTATCGACACGCGAGCGCCAAGAGAGCGGTTCCATTACAAAATATAACTTGGAGAAGTTTCATAAAGAAAAATTAAATGCTAGAACATAAAACATAACCATGTAAGTAATTCAAAAACAAGTAATTGACCTGGCGATTCAAACTCATCAAGGAAGAACAGCCCCTGCCAGGATGTCATAAACTCATAACGTTGAAAGAAAAAGTTGAACTCGTTTAATACACTTATTAGAGACTTTTCACTCTTACGTTTCTGTACACTACTCAGAGAAACTAAGCACCAAGCAATACGAAAAGGACGAGTGGAGGAGCATCGCTTCACAGTGTAATCAGAAATACCAAGCACCACGTGACCATAAATGGAAGTAAAATGTTAAAGTTCGTGTTAAAAAATTGGAAGTTAAATTACGGAATTTATTCACCCCGTTCATTATTTGAATGTATCAAATAAATAAATAAGTAAATAAATAATAATATATTGTCACGCGAGCGTTGGAACACCCTATAGAAGCAGCTGAGAGCGGATAGCAAGGGAGGTCCGTGTTAGCCACGCCCTCGCCTCGTTTGTCTTGTAGTGGCGACAGGCGATGGCTGGGAGAAAAAGCATCATTGTGCCGTCTGTTTCTGTTCCACCTGTGTTCTCGAAATTACGGGATCTTTTCATCTACTGGAGAACCTTCGAGATCGGCAAGCGTACCCTATATAAGCTACACGTCGTGCACGAGGAGTTAGTGAGGAGACAGTCGCAGTTTTTGGTGTAAGAGTTAGTCAGTGACGTGTTAATGAACGAGAAGATTGTGCAACGGAAGACTTTACGTAACTGTGTATGTGTATCGGAGTTTACGTAATTGTGACCGTACAGTGAAATTGTAACGGACGAACTGGTGAATTGTAATTGTGTGCAGCACGTAATTCTGTGTAATTGGCAAGAGTTTAACTGTAAGTCGGTGGAAATAAAGAACATTTTTGAGTGGTGAAATTGGACTTTTCATTTCACGAACCCACAAAGTCACAATATGTAATATAGTAAGGATCTATTTCCGCTTGCGCTTTAGTGTTTCACTCGCTCTAAAAAGATGTGCTCCGGTGTAATGTTGACATCCATACATACTTTAAGACGGAATAGAGTTTAGAGTGTCTCCTATTGTTGGTGCGCACTGTCAGTGTCATTCAATACAAGAGTCAAATAAACGAGGGACCTGAAATGTCCCTAGACGAGTTACTCTTGAATGAGTAGAATCAGAATTACGTCTCTCGGTTCAAATTTTTGTCTATTTTAAGATTCTGAACTTGTATTGATGTATTGGTTTGTAGAATAAATAACTATGAGATGCCATTTGGAGATAAGATAATGTTTTTGTATAGATGATAATTGCATCATGATTCTGGTTGCGTTAGTATAACTTCGATACAAAAAGGAAGCTGTTTCAAAATGTATCAGAGCCATACCAAAGACTAGAATTTATTTCGCAATGAGTTGTGCGAAAGATTAATGTGAAAGTCACACAACATGGAAATTTCAGTCTTTTTGTGCGAATCAGTATTATTTTAGACAGTGATTATATTCGTAATAAGTACATTTTTAAATAATGCCGCATCTGTTATTTTGTGCTCTACATTGTTTAGCTTTCAGCTTAACTCCTTGAAAGGTAGATTATGTAACAGGGGACACTTCAATTAGATCCTTTGTACATAATGTGACTTTGTGGGTTCGTGAAATGAAAAGTCCAATTGCACCACTCAAAAATGTTCTTTATTTCCACCGAATTACAATCCGAACACTTGCCGATTACACAGTTACGTAATGCATACAATTACAATTCACCAGTCAGTCCGTTACAGTTCAACTTTGCACTCGCAAATACATAGGCTCCTTCTATGCACGTACGCAGTCCGTTCCTTCACTGGGCGATCCTCACGACTGCTCGACAAGAACTCACTGCAGCCCTTTTTATAGGAATATCGCCGTTTTCTCGAAGTCTCTCGTTTCAGTGAATTACCGCGAAGGTTCCAGACGGCAGGGGAAGGGGGAAGAGGTGGCCAGCGACAAGTGACACTTCCCTAATCATCCCCTCAGTGACTGAGATAAATAGGTGGGTGTGGCCCGGATGCCTCTGGTCCCTTCTCAGCTGTCGTTGGTCGGGCTTTCCGATAATTGGGTGACACTGCTCCCTCCTCAAAGCTGGTCGTCCCAAACAGCACCATCGTAGTAGGCTAGACGATCCAGGTGTACCACCAACATCGTTCCTCGGGGCATCTTCTGGATGCGGTAGACCACGTCATTTATCCTCTTCACCACCCGGCACGGCCCTTGCCATGGCTACTGAAGCTTCGGGCAGCGTCCCTTGGTCCGCGTAGGACGGTACAACCAGACCAGGTCACCTTGCTGGAAACCTTGACTGTTGGCTTGCCTGTCATATCTGATCTTAATGCGGTCGCTCGCCTTCTGGATGTTCTGGCGAGCCATCTCGTGCATGTCGTGGAGGTGGTCCACCAGGTTCTCCACATACTCGGTCACCGGCTGCTTCGCCTCCGGAGGGCTCCCAAAAGCCAGGTCACAAGGGAGGCGTAACTCTCGGCCAAAAATTAAGCTGGCTGGCGTCATTCCAGTTGTGTCGTGTGTAGACGAGCGGTAGACCAGCAAGAACAGTGGCACCTTGACGTCCCAGTCTCGCTGATGGTTGGCCACGACCTTCCTCAGGTGTTCCTCTAAGGTCTTGATGTACCTTTCGACCATGCCATCCGACTGGGGATGTAGAGGCGTCGTGCGGGTCTTGTTCACCCCAAGCCTTTGTAGTGCCTCCATCATTAGGTTAGACTCAAAATTGGTACCCTGGTCACTATGTAGCTTTAACGGCACCCCAAATAGACAGAACACTTGCTCCACGAGGCAGTCTGCGATGAGGGAGGGGTGTGATGAAGGAACTTCGGGAGATGTAGGTGTTGCAGCAGTACGAACATTTATTGGCTTGAACACCTGGCTATGAGCCTCTCTAAACCTAAATTGTCATGGAAGGCACTCTCGGCGACCAGGACAAACCACCGGAGACTTGCTCATTGGCTTCCCTACAACGGGAACCTGCTCAGTTTTTGAAGTCGGAAAGGAATTCTAGCATGGAAGTCTTTGCACCATCTGGCCGCTGTTGGCCGATACGAAAGGGAAGAGCAGAGCCAAGGTCCCCCAGGGGCCTACTGCGCTAGGTACGGAATTGGCGATTCCAGGATCACGAGCCAAATCTCTCAGTTGGGTGTGTCTGAGTGGTGAGAGAACTAATGCTAAACGCCCAAACAACGTCCACATCGGTGTTTGACCCTAATTACAGTAAAGTAAAATCAAAACAAAGTCAAGGCAAAGTCAAGTAAAGCCATAGCTAAGCCAGAGCGAAGGGAGAACAAAGCCAGAGCAAAACCAAATGAAAGCCAAAGCAAAGCCAGAGTAAAGCTAAAGCGGAACCAAAGCTGAGCGGACCGGTACCGGAGCTTAGCCTGAGCCAGGTTAGAGTGCAGTTAGAGTGAGGTTACAGTGAAACCGGAGCGAAGCCAGTGCGGGACCGGAGCGGTGGCCGAGTGCTAGCCAGATCTAAGCCAGAGTTAATTTACAGAGTGAAGTTAGTGAGAGGCCAGAGTGGGATCAGAGTGGGGCCGGATCCTAGCCAGAGCGAAGCCAGAGCCAAGCCAGAGTTAAGTTAAAGAATGGAGTTAGAGTGAAGCCAGAACGAAGCCAGAGCGGGACCAAAGGTAGGCCGGAGCCTAGCCAGAGCCAAGCCAGAGTTAAGCTTGAGGGAAGTTAGTGTGAAGCCGGAGCTAAGTCAGAGCCAAGCCGGAGTGATGGCGGGAGCCAAGCCAGAGCGGGACCGGAGCGGTGGCCGAAGCCTAGCCAGAGCGAAGCCAGAGCCAAGCCAGAGTTAAGTTACAGAGTGAAGTTAGTGAGAGGCCAGAGCGGGACCGGAGCGGGGCAGGATCCTAGGCAGAACGAAGCCAGAGGCAAGCCAGAGTTAAGTTAAGGAATGAAGTTAGAGTGAGGCCAGAGTGGGACCGAAGGTAGCCGGAGCCTAGCCAGAGGCAAGCCAGAGTTAAGTTACAGAGTGAAGTTAGTGAGAGGCCAGAGCGGGACCGGAGTGTGGCAGGATCCTAGCCAGAGCGAAGCCAGAGGCAAGCCAGAGTTAAGTTAAAGAGTGAAGTTAGTGAGAGGCCAGAGCGGGACCGGAGTGGGGCAGGATCCTAGCCAGAACGAAGCCAGAGGCAAGCCAGAGTTAAGTTAAAGAATGAGGTTAGAGTGAAGTCATAGCGAAGCCAGAATGGGACCGAAGGTAGGCCGGAGCCTAGCCAGAGCCAAGCTAGGGCCAAAGTTAGGGTGAAGCCGGAGTTAAGCCACCAAGCCGGAGTGGTGGCGGGAGCCTAGCCAGAGCGAAGCCAGAGCGGGACCGGAGCCTAGCCAGAGCGAAGCCAGAGTTAAGTTAAAGAATGAAATTAGAGTGAGGCCGGAGCGAAGCCAGAGCGGGACCGGAGTCTAGCCAGAGCCAAATTAGAGTGAAGTTAGAGTGAGGTTAGAGTGAAGCCAGAGCGGAACCAGAGCCGAGCCAGAGTTAAGTTAAAGAATGAGGTTAGAGTGAGGTCAGAGCGAAGCCAGAGCGGGGCCGGAGTCTAGCCAGAGCCAAATTAGAGTGAAGTTAGAGTGAGGTTAGAGTGAAGCCAGAGCGGAACCAGAGCCAAGCCAGAGTTAAGTTAAAGAATGAGGTTAGAGTGAGGCCGGAGCGAAGCCAGAGCGGGACCGGAGTCTAGCCAGAGCCAAATTAGAGTGAAGTTAGAGTGAGGTTAGAGTGAAGCCAGAGCGGAACCGCAGTCTAGCCAGAGCCAAATTATAGTGAAGTTAGAGTGAGGTTAGAGTGAAGCCAGAGCGGAACCAGAGCCAAGCCAGAGTTAAGTTAAAGAATGAGGTTAGAGTGAGGTCAGAGCGAGGTCAGAGCGAAGCCAGAGCGGGGCCGGAGTCTAGCCAGAGCCAAATTAGAGTGAAGTTAGATTGAGGTTAGAGTGAAGCCAGAGCGGAACCAGAGCGATGCCAGAGTTAAGTTAAAGCATGAGGTTAGAGTGAGGTCAGAGCGAAGCCAGAGCGGGACCGTAGTCTAGCCAGAGCCAAATTAGAGTGAAGTTAGATTGAGGTTAGAGTGAAGCCAGAGCGGGACCGCAGTCTAGCCAGAGCCAAATTAGAGTGAAGTTAGATTGAGGTTAGAGTGAAGCCAGAGCGGGACCGTAGTCTAGCCAGAGCCAAATTATAGTGAAGTTAGATTGAGGTTAGAGTGAAGCCAGAGCGGGACCGCAGTCTAGCCAGAGCCAAATTAGAGTGAAGTTAGATTGAGGTTAGAGTGAGGTTAGAGTGAAGCCAGAGCGGGACCGCAGTCTAGCCATAGCCAAATTAGAGTGAAGTTAGATTGAGGTTAGAGTGAAGCCAGAGCGGGACCGCAGTCTAGCCAGAGCCAAATTATAGTGAAGTTAGATTGAGGTTAGAGTGAAGCCAGAGCGGGACCGTAGTCTAGCCAGAGCCAAATTAGAGTGAAGTTAGATTGAGGTTAGAGTGAAGCCAGAGCGGGACCGCAGTCTAGCCAGAGCCAAATTATAGTGAAGTTAGATTGAGGTCAGAGTGAAGCCAGAGCGGGACCGTAGTCTAGCCAGAGCCAAATTAGAGTGAAGTTAGATTGAGGTTAGAGTGAAGCCAGAGCGGGACCGCAGTCTAGCCAGAGCCAAATTATAGTGAAGTTAGATTGAGGTCAGAGTGAAGCCAGAGCGGGACCGTAGTCTAGCCAGAGCCAAATTAGAGTGAAGTTAGATTGAGGTTAGAGTGAAGCCAGAGCGGGACCGCAGTCTAGCCAGAGCCAAATTATAGTGAAGTTAGATTGAGGTCAGAGTGAAGCCAGAGCGGGACCGTAGTCTAGCCAGAGCCAAATTAGAGTGAAGTTAGATTGAGGTTAGAGTGAAGCCAGAGCGGGACCGTAGTCTAGCCAGAGCCAAATTAGAGTGAAGTTAGAGTGAGGTTAGAGTGAAGCCAGAGCGGGACCGCAGTCTAGCCAGAGCCAAATTAGAGTGAAGTTAGAGTGAGGTTAGAGTGAAGCCAGAGCGGGACCGTAGTCTAGCTAGAGCCAAATTAGAGTGAAGTTAGATTGAGGTTAGAGTGAAGCCAGAGCGGGACCGCAGTCTAGCCAGAGCCAAATTAGAGTGAAGTTAGAGTGAGGTTAGAGTGAAGCCAGAGCGGGACCGCAGTCTAGCCAGAGCCAAATTAGAGTGAAGTTAGATTGAGGTTAGAGTGAAGCCAGAGCGGGACCGCAGTCTAGCCAGAGCCAAATTATAGTGAAGTTAGATTGAGGTCAGAGTGAAGCCAGAGCGGGACCGTAGTCTAGCCAGAGCCAAATTAGAGTGAAGTTAGATTGAGGTTAGAGTGAAGCCAGAGCGGGACCGCAGTCTAGCCAGAGCCAAATTATAGTGAAGTTAGATTGAGGTTAGAGTGAAGCCAGAGCGGGACCGTAGTCTAGCCAGAGCCAAATTATAGTGAAGTTAGAGTGAGGTCAGAGCGAAGCCAGAGCGGGACCGTAGTCTAGCCAGAGCCAAATTATAGTGAAGTTAGAGTGAGGTCAGAGCGAAGCCAGAGCGGGACCGTAGTCTAGCCAGAGCCAAATTATAGTGAAGTTAGATTGAGGTTAGAGTGAAGCCAGAGCGGGACCGTAGTCTAGCCAGAGCCAAATTATAGTGAAGTTAGATTGAGGTTAGAGTGAAGCCAGAGCGGGACCGTAGTCTAGCCAGAGCCAAATTATAGTGAAGTTAGATTGAGGTCAGAGCGAAGCCAGAGCGGGACCGCAGTCTAGCCAGAGCCAAATTATAGTGAAGTTAGAGTGAGGTCAGAGCGAAGCCAGAGCGGGACCGTAGTCTAGCCAGAGCCAAATTATAGTGAAGTTAGAGTGAGGTCAGAGCGAAGCCAGAGCGGGACCGTAGTCTAGCCAGAGCCAAATTATAGTGAAGTTAGAGTGAGGTCAGAGCGAAGCCAGAGCGGGACCGCAGTCTAGCCAGAGCCAAATTATAGTGAAGTTAGAGTGAGGTCAGAGCGAAGCCAGAGCGGGACCGCAGTCTAGCCAGAGCCAAATTAGAGTGAAGTTAGATTGAGGTTAGAGTGAAGCCAGAGCGGGACCGTAGTCTAGCCAGAGCCAAATTATAGTGAAGATAGAGTGAGGTTAGAGTGAAGCCAGAGCGGGACCGTAGTCTAGCCAGAGCCAAATTATAGTGAAGTTAGAGTGAGGTTAGAGTGAAGCCAGAGCGGGACCGCAGTCTAGCCAGAGCCAAATTATAGTGAAGTTAGATTGAGGTTAGAGTGAAGCCAGAGCGGGACCGTAGTCTAGCCAGAGCCAAATTATAGTGAAGTTAGATTGAGGTTAGAGTGAAGCCAGAGCGGGACCGCAGTCTAGCCAGAGCCAAATTATAGTGAAGTTAGATTGAGGTTAGAGTGAAGCCAGAGCGGGACCGCAGTCTAGCCAGAGCTAAATTATAGTGAAGTTAGATTGAGGTTAGAGTGAAGCCAGAGCGGGACCAGAGCGATGCCAGAGTTAAGTTAAAGCATGAGGTTAGAGTGAGGTCAGAGCGAAGCCAGAGCGGGACCGTAGTCTAGGCAGAGCCAAATTAGAGTGAAGTTAGATTGAGGTTAGAGTGAAGCCAGAGCGGAACCAGAGCGAAGCCAGAGTTAAGTTAAAGCATGATTAGAGTGAGGTCAGAGCGAAGCCAGAGCGGGACCGTAGTCTAGCCAGAGCCAAATTAGAGTGAAGTTAGAGTGAGGTTAGAGTGAGGTTAGAGTGAAGCCAGAGCGGAACCAGAGCCAAGCCAGAGTTAAGTTAAAGAATGAGGTTAGAGTGAGGCCGGAGCGAAACCAGAGCGGGACCGTAGTCTAGCCAGAGCCAAATTAGAGTGAAGTTAGAGTGAGGTTAGAGTGAAGCCAGAGCGGAACCAGAGCGAAGCCAGAGTTAAGTTAAAGCATGAGGTTAGAGTGAGGTCAGAGCGAAGCCAGAGCGGGACCGTAGTCTAGCCAGAGCCAAATTAGAGTGAAGTTAGAGTGAGGTTAGAGTGAAGCCAGAGCGGAACCAGAGCGAAGCCAGAGTTAAGTTAAAGCATGAGGTTAGAGTGAGGTCAGAGCGAAGCCAGAGCGGGACCGTAGTCTAGCCAGAGCCAAATTAGAGTGAAGTTAGAGTGAGGTTAGAGTGAAGCCAGAGCGGAACCAGAGCGAAGCCAGAGTTAAGTTAAAGCATGAGGTTAGAGTGAGGTTAGAGTGAAGCCAGAGCGGGACCGTAGTCTAGCCAGAGCCAAATTAGAGTGAAGTTAGAGTGAGGTTAGAGTGAAGCCAGAGCGGAACCAGAGCGAAGCCAGAGTTAAGTTAAAGAATGAGGTTAGAGTGAGGTCAGAGCGAGGTCAGAGCGAAGCCAGAGCGGGACCGTAGTCTAGCCAGAGCCAAATTAGAGTGAAGTTAGAGTGAGGTTAGAGTGAAGCCAGAGCGGAACCAGAGCGAAGCCAGAGTTAAGTTAAAGCATGAGGTTAGAGTGAGGTCAGAGCGAAGCCAGAGCGGGACCGTAGTCTAGCCAGAGCCAAATTAGAGTGAAGTTAGAGTGAGGTTAGAGTGAAGCCAGAGCGGGACCGCAGTCTAGCCAGAGCCAAATTATAGTGAAGTTAGAGTGAGGTTAGAGTGAAGCCAGAGCGGGACCGTAGTCTAGCCAGAGCCAAATTAGAGTGAAGTTAGAGTGAGGTTAGAGTGAAGCCAGAGCGGGACCGTAGTCTAGCCAGAGCCAAATTAGAGTGAAGTTAGAGTGAGGTTAGAGTGAAGCCAGAGCGGAACCAGAGCGAAGCCAGAGTTAAGTTAAAGCATGAGGTTAGAGTGAGGTCAGAGCGAGGTCAGAGCGGGGCCGGAGTCTAGCCAGAGCCAAATTAGAGTGAAGTTAGAGTGAAGTTAGAGTGAGGTTAGAGTGAAGCCAGAGCGGGACCGCAGTCTAGCCAGAGCCAAATTAGAGTGAAGTTAGAGTGAGGTTAGAGTGAAGCCAGAGCGGGACCGCAGTCTAGCCAGAGCCAAATTAGAGTGAAGTTAGAGTGAGGTTAGAGTGAGGTTAGAGTGAAGCCAGAGCGGGACCGCAGTCTAGCCAGAGCCAAATTAGAGTGAAGTTAGAGTGAGGTTAGAGTGAGGTTAGAGTGAAGCCAGAGCGGAACCAGAGCGAAGCCAGAGTTAAGTTAAAGCATGAGGTTAGAGTGAGGTCAGAGCGAGGTCAGAGCGGGACCGGAGTCTAGCCAGAGCCAAATTAGAGTGAAGTTAGAGTGAAGTTAGAGTGAGGTTAGAGTGAAGCCAGAGCGGGACCGCAGTCTAGCCAGAGCCAAATTAGAGTGAAGTTAGAGTGAAGTTAGAGTGAGGTCAGAGCGAGGTCAGAGCGGGGCCGGAGTCTAGCCAGAGCCAAATTAGAGTGAAGTTAGAGTGAGGTTAGAGTGAGGTCAGAGTGAAGCCAGAGCGGGACCGCAGTCTAGCCAGAGCCAAATTAGAGTGAAGTTAGAGCGAAGTTAGAGTGAGGTTAGAGTGAAGCCAGAGCGGGACCGCAGTCTAGCCAGAGCCAAATTAGAGTGAAGTTAGAGTGAAGTTAGAGTGAGGTTAGAGTGAAGCCAGAGCGGGACCGCAGTCTAGCCAGAGCCAAATTAGAGTGAAGTTAGAGTGAAGTTAGAGTGAGGTTAGAGTGAAGCCAGAGCGGAACCAGAGCGAAGCCAGAGTTAAGTTAAAGCATGAGGTTAGAGTGAGGTCAGAGCGAAGCCAGAGCGGGACCGTAGTCTAGCCAGAGCCAGATTAGAGTGAAGTTAGAGTGAGGTTAGAGTGAAGCCAGAGCGGAACCAGAGCGATGCCAGAGTTAAGTTAAAGCATGAGGTTAGAGTGAGGTCAGAGCGAAGCCAGAGCGGGACCGTAGTCTAGCCAGAGCCAAATTAGAGTGAAGTTAGAGTGAGGTTAGAGTGAGGTTAGAGTGAAGCCAGAGCGGGACCGCAGTCTAGCCAGAGCCAAATTAGAGTGAAGTTAGAGTGAAGCCAGAGCGGAACCAGAGCGAAGCCAGAGTTAAGTTAAAGCATGAGGTTAGAGTGAGGTCAGAGCGAAGCCAGAGCGGGACCGTAGTCTAGCCAGAGCCAGATTAGAGTGAAGTTAGAGTGAAGCCAGAGCGGAACCAGAGCGAAGCCAGAGTTAAGTTAAAGCATGAGGTTAGAGTGAGGTCAGAGCGAAGCCAGAGCGGGACCGCAGTCTAGCCAGAGCCAAATTAGAGTGAAGTTAGAGTGAAGCCAGAGCGGAACCAGAGCGAAGCCAGAGTTAAGTTAAAGCATGAGGTTAGAGTGAGGTCAGAGCGAAGCCAGAGCGGGACCGCAGTCTAGCCAGAGCCAAATTAGAGTGAAGTTAGAGTGAAGTTAGAGTGAAGCCAGAGCGGAACCAGAGCGAAGCCAGAGTTAAGTTAAAGCATGAGGTTAGAGTGAGGTCAGAGCGAAGCCAGAGCGGGACCGTAGTCTAGCCAGAGCCAAATTAGAGTGAAGTTAGAGTGAGGTTAGAGTGAAGTTAGAGCGGAACCAGAGCGATGCCAGAGTTAAGTTAAAGAATGAGGTTAGAGTGAGGTCAGAGCGAAGCCAGAGCGGGGCCGGTGTCTAGCCAGAGCCAGATTAGAGTGAAGTTAGAGTGAGGTTAGAGTGAAGCCAGAGCGGAACCAGAGCGATGCCAGAGTTAAGTTAAAGCATGAGGTTAGAGTGAGGTCAGAGCGAAGCCAGAGCGGGACCGTAGTCTAGCCAGAGCCAAATTAGAGTGAAGTTAGAGTGAGGTTAGAGTGAAGTTAGAGCGGAACCAGAGCGATGCCAGAGTTAAGTTAAAGAATGAGGTTAGAGTGAGGTCAGAGCGAAGCCAGAGCGGGGCCGGTGTCTAGCCAGAGCCAGATTAGAGTGAAGTTAGAGTGAGGTTAGAGTGAAGCCAGAGCGGAACCAGAGCGATGCCAGAGTTAAGTTAAAGCATGAGGTTAGAGTGAGGTCAGAGCGAAGCCAGAGCGGGACCGTAGTCTAGCCAGAGCCAAATTAGAGTGAAGTTAGAGTGAGGTTAGAGTGAGGTTAGAGTGAAGCCAGAGCGGGACCGCAGTCTAGCCAGAGCCAAATTAGAGTGAAGTTAGAGTGAAGTTAGAGTGAGGTTAGAGTGAAGCCAAAGCAAAACCATAGCAAAATTAAAGTAAAGTTGAAGCAAAGTCACAGGAAAGTTATAGTAAAATAAAATACAGTTTTTGAACGGGCGCTAATGACATTGGAGTTGAGCGCCCTTATATACAAATCATCATCATCAGAGCCAAGGTCAGTGTGGCAGTCCAACAGTACCTCCCGAATGGTTTCAGATGGAGCCATCTCGCTTGGTCTAGAGTAGTGATAATCCTTGTCTTAGGGAACATTGTAATTTACAGTTTGGTGCTTCTGTTGAGTATGACAGTTCGTGTGTGCAATGAAATGAAAAGCCTATAAATCCCTTGAGGGCAAATGTCTTCTGCTGCGCAGGGGTAGCATTTGAGAAGCTCAGTAGGTTTGCAACTCGTAAGAGCCTTGTGCAGTTGCTATGCTCCAGCGTACTTTCGTGTCCACAGCACTGTCATTGTTTACTTCACAGATTTAATACATATTGCGGTACATATTTTGCTATGATACATACTTTTAGTTTATAGCACCTGGATAACTACTGCTTCGAGTGTCTTCCATGTAGCTCTCTGTTCTTAGCTTGTGTTGACCACTGTGTCCCTGATATGTTTTTGAAGCTCCATCTAATCCCTGGTCTACCTGCCGCTCGACGTCCTATTCTGGAGTCCCACATTGTCATTCGTTGTGTCCATCGGAGCTGGTGCATTTTAGCGACATGTCTTCCCCATCTCCAATCACCTGATGCGCTCGTGGAGTTCGTTTTCTCGATTTTATCTTTAAACACTTTTACTGTATATGGTATAAATGTTTTCTTTTTCTCAGAAACAATGTAACATAGACAAATTTAATTTTAGGGTGGCAAGAAAACCTTAAGAGTGCGAATAAATACGTAAAATATGAAACTATTAACAGTGAAGCAAACCAATACATACAAATATAACAATTTGTAACTTAAAACTTCTCTTATCTTATAAGAAATTATAATCTTTTTATAAATTGTCCGGGATCGCGATTTGATGTAAAACGTTTACACGTCCTCAGCCGGAAACACACAAAGCTGTCGTCATCGTTACGAACGCTAGATGTTAATATGCTCTTGTTAGTACTACCAAAATTTGAAAATAAAACAAATTTAAAAGCAGAATCGACTGCCGGTATTTCAAAATTCATTACGCGATGTTTGTTTTTTAAAATAGATATCCTTTCCCAAACCATTAAATCTATATGACCATTTAATTATTTTAATAATTTAACTTCTGGATTTATTTCATGGTTAAATGACCAAGAATGATCTGCTACGGCCGATTTATCAGTTTGTTTATACTTAATGTTACGAAAATGTTCTTTCGTTGTGATTTCTGAATTACATTTTGTCTTTCCTGTATAAACTTTATCACAATCGAAACAAGCTGATAAATACCAGATTTTTTATTATTAGGAATTTTATAACGTAATTTAGAAACCAGAACAAAAGAACATTTTCGTAACATTAAGTATAAACAAACTGATAAATCGGCCGTAGCAGATCATTTTTGGTCATTTAACCATGAAATAAATCCAGAAGTTAAATTATTAAAATAATTAAATGGTCATATAGATTTAATGGTTTGGGAAAGTATATTTATTTAAAAAAACAAACATCGCGTAATGAATTTTGAAATACCGGCAGTCGATTCTGTTTTTAAACTTGTTTTATTTTCAGATTATGGTAGTACTAACAAGAACATATTAACATCTAGCGTTCGTAACGATGGCTTCAGCTTTGATGTTTCCGGCTGCGGATGTGTAAAAGTTTTACATGAAATGGCGATCCCGGACAATTTATTAGAAAATTATCATAATTTTTTATAAGATAAGTGAAGTTTTAAGTTACAAATTGTTATATTTGCATATATGTACCTAGTGCTGTTTGGTATCCACAGAACATACGAGTCTTTTTTTCAACCTCTGATAGGATATAAATAAAAGACAAGCTCATAGAAAACAATTATTTTTATTACCAAAAGTTTTGTACTTTTAGGTTACTTTTCAACATAATCACCCGAAAAGATTGAGACATTTATCGTACCTGTGGACAAACTATGCAATATTCTCTGCAAAAAATGTTGCCGCTAATGATTTGAAATGAGCATTGACATTGTTTTGAAGGTGCTGGCATTGTTGTGATTGTCGTTTTAATTCCGGTGATCTGGTGTCGTATTGGATCCAAGTTTCATCTCCAGTAACAATTTATTTCAAAAGTTCTCTGTTTCATCGTGATAATGGTCAGCTTTGAATTTCCTTGACCGTTATCACGATGAAGGAGAGAATCTTTTAAAATCAATTGTTACTGGAGATGAAACTTGGATCCAATACGACACACCGGAAACAAAACGACATTGATGTATCTTCAAAACAATGCCAATGCTATTTTAAATAATTGACGGCAACATTTGTTGCAGAGGATATTGCATAGCTTGTCCACAGGTACGATAAATGTCTCAATGTTTTCGGTGACTATGTTGAAAAGTAACCATAAGTGTACAAAACTTTTCGTAATAAAATAATTGTTTTCTATGGACCTGTCTTTTATTTATAGCCTACCGGTGGTTGGGGGGGAAAAAAAACGGTCCTCGTACATTTACAGCTTCTAAAGCGGTTGTTTTAATTGATCTCACGGTTTACCAGTTATGCAAACGTCATCCAGAATGCACAGGTCTTAAGAGAACATTCCCAGAAAATTCAAGATACACATATAGCTTAAACATATAGATTTCTAATCAAAATCTTTACAGCCGTGTGTGAGAAAATGTTTTCACATAAAGGGTAATTTTGTTAGTCTTTCTCATACAACGGGACAGAGATACCTATTTATAACTATACGTATGGCGGGACATGCTAAATGTGTCTCCCTTGAAGTCTCGGTGTCGAATGTTTAAGTTGAATACAATACCTTCCCATCTGAAGTACCTAATAACGGAATAAAATAATGGATACATTTGAATCAAAGTATATCTTGAACAGGAAATAATTCCATTTTCCTTAAAACGAAATGCATTGCGTAAAAGTACATGAGTGTATTAGAAGGCATTTATCTACAGCCTGTAGATATCACAATATCTCATATACTTGTGCACCATGAATTTAGTAGCTTTAACTTGGTTTGAATCTCCGCTTTGGTCAAGAATGTAGTGCCAGTTACGGCGCAACATACCATTAAGCTATACAGACGAGTATTTCCGTTTCTTTTTTAAATCTGTAAATAAAACATTAATGCTCTTTATTATACATTTTATTTGGTTTTTAAGGTTTGTCTTAATATTTAAACATAAATATTAGTAGGCATTACTATGGTAAAAGAAGCAGTGTAAATGTTGTTAATTTTATTGTAACCAGTTATTGACACGCTCATTTACATTACATCCATTTTATATTTCATAATGCTTGTAACAGATAGAAGAATATCTACTCGCGTTTTATGAATACGTCGTAAACTTTGTTTTATTATTTATTAAATTGGTAATCTGGAAATTAATTTACCTTGGTACATAATATTAAATTGCTGATGTTGCTGATAAGACGTATATAAAGCATATAAAATGAAGGTTTTTGTTACATTTCTGGAATAAAACGGCTATGTTGCAGTGCCATAAGTTTCTCTACTCTTGTACAAACACTTATTGCTCTGTCAACTTCAGGATAAACATCTTATTGTAGTTACAAGGCAGTACAGTAGACTTTAAGTAATAGTCAAATGTTTATAACAGCTGGTCCTTATGTGATGTCTTTAACATTGTTTCTCTTCACATGGCCGAGAGATAAAAATGAATAACGACTTCCCAATTCAGAAAAGCATACGTTTTGGAAAATTGAGACAAATAATAAGGAATGTCTCCGCAATAGTTAACTCCCCTCTCCCCAAAAAACATCGACATAAATTGAATGTTTTAACATTTTGTGCAGGAAGATTTTGTCTATTGCTTAGTGTTTACCAGTTATGTTGTCATCCAGAATGAAGAGGACTTCTGAGGACACTCACAGAAAATTAAGGATATACAGTTTATTTATCATGAATATGCGTAAGCATATCGTTTTAAATTATTTTAGAGCCTTTTGGGAGAAATGTTCGAAAACTGTTCCCGGTAGTCTGAGGGGATTTTCTAAAATCTTTGTGTCCCATCTTTGGAAGATCTTAAACTTGAATTTAGGGATGTGTCCTCGATACTTGCATGGTATCGACATAGAAGGATACGTCGGAAAACTTGCTCGGTGTTTTTCGATACTTCTATAGTGATTCTACAATTTTTGTTTTGTTTTAAAATCACAAAATATTATTGCCGTAAGTAGAACATTGCAAACCCGGAGAAATTGTCTGGAATGTGGTACAGTAGCACTGTATAAGAAATTAATCGTATGTCAAATTCACTGCCAGTTAAAGTTCCTTCTCTTTCTAGTGCACTGAATTACTGGAAAACAAAAACAAATAAAAGGTATGCATAACTTTTAAAAAGGCCGCTAAATATTTGTGTATTCCAGCTGCAACGGTTTTCTCTGTTGAGAAAACAGTGGAGTGTTTCAAAAACTCATTTTGCTTTTAAGTGTGCAATGCATTGTTTACAAATTAGTACGCTTTATCCCTTTAAATATGTGAACCTAATTAATTTCATTGGCGTTACGCTGACCTCCCAACATTCTGTTTTCTATTGAAACTAGAAGTAGAAATGACGGTATCGAGTATCGAACTATGGATATTGAGTATCGAGAAACGTTGGTATCGATCCATCCCTACTTAAATTCCAAGTTCGGTATTTAACATATTTTTGGTTTTTCAATTATACTGTTCACATATGCACACAAACGTACTTTTTTTAAAAAAGAAAAAACACCTGTTTTGTATTCAGGGGATCTGAAAACACATATTTATAATGATAATGTTGTAATATAGGTGGTACTTCCTTTAATGCTTGAAAAAGGCAGAGCATAGTGATGTACTGCGCCCTGTGTGCTGGCAGCCCGCATTACATTATTGCTGTGAATTGCCTCAAACGAATGTTCAGTCTACCACAGTCATGATCCGTTCTCTCACAAACTAATCAGACTGAGATATGTATATACATTTGTCTGCTCTTATCCAGGAAGAATAAAATCATTATTCTCTTAGATATGACTAGATATATGAACATCTGAAAAAAAAGGCCTACTATATCATTATCGCTAAAGTAGATTTACAACAGCGCTTGAGGTTCTTATCATCCTATATTTAAATGAGTTGTCTTATTTACGAGAAAACGGATCGTTTAAGACTGCAAATCTCATTGTCCAATGATGGAAAAGACAAACTAATATACTCTTTCATAGACTGCACAACATGAGCAAACAGAAGCTGCCATTCTTAACACTAGTACCGATTTGAAGGACAAAACTTTCCTTAAAATATGGGCCCAAAGTTTGCGGGGGTAATGTACAATAGTGCATACATAATTCACAGTTCATATTGGTAGATGAAGGACTAGTTTCTAAATATCTTATGTGTTGCACTCACATAATTTCTCTACTCAGTCTTGTACAAACTATTCTTACAGAATCTTAGTCTTCTCTCTACCACATGTTAATCGAGGAAACGTTAATAAAGATAGTAAATATTATTTTACTACATATTCCCTTAAAGGCACAAAGAATATATGGGTATAGATTAGACTTAACTGATAGTGAAATACTTTAACAGGTGGTCGATGTGTTATGGCTTTGACATTCATTCTCTTTGCATGAACAGGATAAGGCAATTTCCTGTTTAAGAAAAGCATAGGTTGATTAGCATTAGTTCCATGCTAATATCAAGGAATATCTTAAAATGACTAGTCCCCCAAAGGTAATACAATAAATAAAAAATAGTCAAAAATGACAAAAATTGTGCTTTAACCAGATCTTCAGTTTTGTGCAATAAGATTGTGTCTATCTCTTATAGTTCACCAATTGTACAAAACCGATTCACAGTAACGAGGACTTCAGAGGATATTCTCAGAAAATTCGACATATAATTTCATGTATACTCTAAGTGTTCGAAATAAATGGTATTTGTTGATATATTCTTGAGAAAATTAAAATTTACGAAACATTTTTGATAAATGAATCGTTTGAGCTGGAGTGATTTTCTCGTAAAACTTCGCGTTGTGTGTTTGCAAAATGCTGAACTTAAATACGAACTTTGTTTTCTAACCAACTTTTTGTTTTGGAATAATGCTGTTCACACACGCACGCACGCCCGCCCGCGTGTATGCACTTTTGTAATTTTTTTTTCGACGAGCCTCAGAAAATGAAATCCTGGTGAAATCATACAGAATTGGGGGGTGGAATGCAATACCTCCTCTATTTAGTATAGATGATTCTGGAGGATGGTGAAAATATGAGATATGGAATAATTTGGAGAACAAAATCACTTAATTTTTTTTAGAGAAATTAAAAGTAATTGGGGTAGGGAGAAATGCATAGACATGGGTAAGTATATTAAAGGAGGAAACGAATGAATGTCAACTTCTTAAATGACATCCTCCAACGTTAAGTCATACTGGTGGATGAATGAAATGATACTCAAAAGAATCCATGTACCACAGAGCTTGGAGTTGCTAGACATTCATCTTTCAGAAAAAGATAAAACCTCCATCGTTAGGTCCTTCTGGTCGATGAATGATATGACACTCAAAATAGTCCAGGTTCCATAGAGTTCAGAGTTACTAGACATTCATCTTTCAGGATAAGGTAAAACCTCCATCGTTAGGTCCTTTTGGTCGATGAATGATATGACACTCAAAATAGTCCAGGTTCCATAGAGTTCAGAGTTACTAGACATTCATCTTTCAGGATAAGGTAAAACCTCCATCGTTAGGTCCTTCTGGTCGATGAATGATATGACACTCAAAATAGTCCAGGTTCCATAGACCTCAGAGTTACTAGACATTCATCTTTCAGGATAAGGGAAAACCTCCATCGTTAGGAATGAAATGACACTGAAAATAGTCCAGGTTCCATAGACCTCAGAGTTACTAGACATTCATCTTTCAGGATAAGGGAAAACCTCCATCGTTAGGAATGAAATGACACTGAAAATAGTCCAGGTTCCATAGACCTCAGAGTTGCTAGACATTCATCTTTCAGAATAAGGGAAAACCTCCATCGTTAGGAATGAAATGGCACTGAAAATAGTCCAGGTTCCATAGACCTCAGAGTTGCTAGACATTCATCTTTCAGAATAAGGGAAAACCTCCATCGTTAGGAATGAAATGACACTGAAAATAGTCCAGGTTCCATAGACCTCAGAGTTACTAGACATTCATTTTGCAGGATAGGGAAAACCTCAAATTTTAGGTCATATCGGACGATGAATGAAATGGTGTTCAAATGAGTGCAGGGTACATAGAGCTTAGAGTTACTAGACACTCATCTTTCAGGATTAGGGAAAGCCTCCGACGTTGTCATATCGGACGATGAATGAAATGTTCAAATGAGTACAGGGTACATAGAGCTTAGAGTTACCAGACATTCATCTTTCAGGACAAGGGAAAACCTCCGACGTTAAGTCATATCGGACGATGAATGAAATGTTCAAATGAGTACAGGGTACATAGAGCTTAGAGTTACCAGACATTCATCTTTCAGGACAAGGGAAAACCTCCGACGTTGTCATATCGGACGATGTGAATGAAATGATGTTCCAATGAGTACAAGGTCCATAGAGCTTAGAGTTACCAGACATTCATCTTTCAGCACTATAAGGGAAAACCTCCAACGTTAACTCATATCGGACAATGAATGAAATGATGTTCAAATGACTACAGGATACATAGAGCTTAGAGTTACTGGACATTCATCTTTCAGGATAAGGAAAACCTGCAACGTTAATTTATATAGGACGAATGAAATGATGTTCAAAGTACAGGGTACAGGGTAGTCTTTGAGGATAAGGATTGACTCGAGCATGCCCTACATGTCTCCGCCTTTCTTGTGGCGTCTTCAGCTATTCGCTTTAGTTTTTGTAAAGCTGGCTACATGTGAGT
The DNA here is from genome assembly GCA_030765055.1 of Mantis religiosa. NCBI lineage: Eukaryota > Metazoa > Arthropoda > Insecta > Mantodea > Mantidae > Mantis > Mantis religiosa. Next base: position 183,921,780 of record CM060949.1, on the reverse strand, counting down.
ATATTAAATCTCTTTGTGTATGTTTCTTGTAAATGCGCTCTCCATGCTTTATATAGTCTTAAAATAGGTATTATTTCATTAAGAGAACACATACAGTCCGGCCGAACTATAGTTGATAGAAATAGAGCGCTCTTGTAATAGGGAAGTGTAAGATCTCTAAAGCTCAAAGAGCAATGAAGAAAATTCAGAATTGAACTGCTGCAGATCCATGGCCTATTTGCTACATAGAAGCACTCAGTTTCTTGGTATCAGAAAGTAGCTCAGCTCTAAAGACAATTAAAGATTGGAATCATTTCCTGTAACAATACATTTGAAATAAAGTTTAGCTTAGAGATATCATCTGTATTAATTTCTAGTTTTCCATTATCTTGTGTTAGGTAAAACATCTGGCTTGATGGAATCCTAACGGTTGTTTATTCCCGCTGGCGGCCAGATAATGATTGTTATTAACCTGTAGGTTTTGCAATGTATACCTGTAGATATTGTTTTTTTGTATGTATTGTGCACATGAAAGTATTTAGAGTTGCATTAGTTCCATGTTTCACCTGTAGTGTAGTTATTTTGTGTTCTTTATAGTTGAGTACTGTTTTTTTCTGCACCTCTCCAACAGGTGGAGCTGCCGAGAGAGCGGGCTTGCATAGCGGCGACAAAATCATCAAGGTAAGATATCACCGCCACCTTTTTTCTTTCTTTTAGTAGTTAGTGCACCACCACATTCATTAGCTTGGAAATTCACTTCCGTCTTTTGCTGCACGTTGATCCTCAATGCTTTACATTGTCACATTCACGATACAGATTGAGCCTTATTTTTAACGAAAAGAGATCAAAATTTAGTATTGTCTTGGCTTTCTCTCCATGGGCTGAATTTTGACAAGGGAAAATCATTTACAAGATACAATGTGTCAATTCTTTGCGAATATTCAGTTATATTTCATTGGAGAAATCCACTACTGCCGAAAAAATTAGGATTCCTTACTTTCACCTGTTTTCTCTGCCTATTCTTCAAAACTAATTAATCCTATATTTCTATTTTTTTTATTTTGTAATTTACGTCCTCCAACATTAAGTCATATCGGACGATGAATGGAATGGGTGAAATGATGCTCAAATGAGCCCAGGGTCCATAGAGCTTAGAGCTACCTGACATTCGTCTTTCAGGATAAGGGAAAAACCTTATCCGGGTAACTCATCCTGACCGAGATTCATTCGAACTCGGGACCTCTTGAACGTGAGGCAGACACGCTACCACAACGCTACCGAGGTGGGCTATATTTCTATCTACATTTTTAATGGATATAAACATTTGTAGAATTGGTGTAAATTACGTTCCCTTGTAAACATTGGGTATTTTATTATTAGACTGACATCGCAACCAAGAAGACCGCTACACTCGCCATATCTCACCAAGGTCACATCTTTCATTGGCTGGAGTAGAGCTCGTAGGATTTCATTCATGCCTAACTTAAGCCAATCACATTACATCAGAATAACTTCCTGAAGTAGAGTAAAACACGAGATAAGTATTGGTTTCACTTTATTGTTATGATCATCTTAATCGCGTGTCGGTATAATTTTAAACTGACTATGTACAGTAGCAAATACGATTGGCTTTAGCGTTAGTCAGAAGTTTTAAGTGCTGGTCACTGGCTTTGAAATTGGCTCTATTTACATGATCTGAAGCAAACTGTGATTTTCCATTTGAGGAAAATAAAATTATGGGAAAATTCCTACCACTGAAAAGAAATGTATATTTCAGAATGTGTTAGCACCACGAAAGAATGTGTTATTTGACTTAAATTGTGTGTTTTAAAGACAAGCTTACCTTTTTGTGTAATGAGGTGTCATGTCTGTTACGGTTTTACCAATTATACAAACGTCATTCAGAATGAAGGTACAGTAGAAGCTCTTTTACCCGGACCAGTTGGGCGGATCAGAGTTAGCGAAAATCTGGGTTATCCAAAGAATGACGGAAAAATGATAAAAAACCATGTACATCACCGAAATATGTTTAATGTAGTTTAGATATTACTATCGTTACAGTTTCACCTAAAGACAGTTTCTGCTGTCTTAGTTTACTGCTTTGCTTACGAGCAGCGCGATTTCGCATCCGCTTTAACATTGGAAGTTCATTTGGCAATGTATCGGCTTGACTCTTGAAATAAAGTATCAATTTCTCTGTTACTGCTTGTGTGTGGGTCATAACCACAGCTGATTCATCGACATTGTCTGAATATTCATTTTCAGTGACACTGCATAATGCAGCAATTCCTTTTCTCTGTAATTGGATTATAACTTCCGTCATTGTCAATGTCTTCTTTATCAACTTCCGAAGAGCCATCGATATTTTTAAAACTGTATGAAATCTTCTACACTCATTTTCTTCTTCTTAAATATTGTTTTCTGGCAAATCACACACACGCCAGGCCACAACTTTTTCTACGACTTCACCAAAGTTTCTCTTCCAATCTGTCCCACGAAGGTGGGGTGATTGCTTTGAATTCGTCTGCTGGAAAGAGAAGTCGAGTAATCTACGTATTGAGAATAGCAATTTATCGTCTGTAAAACAAGTCATCTACTGCATTTTTTCCTCCAAAACTTATCCGAGTTAACGAGGTTTTACGTAAATTTAGATAACACAGCAAATTCAATATATATATACACATATATTATTTATCACGAAATTATGTTTTGGTATCTTAATATAATCATTAGAACCATTTTTGAGAATGTTGGTGTCCGTGGGGGGGGGGGGCGCTTTTCTTTGAAAATCTTCCTTTGTGTTGGAGGATGCATTTAAAATACCAGGTTGGTGTTTATCCTAGTTTTTGTTTTTTAATTATACGCGAGAAAGTAAAAAAAAAGCGTGGCCGATTTCATCTTCGCTACATGTAATCTTGTAAGTTAGCGTGATCCTGCTATCTTCCACTTGTTGCTTCAGTGCGGGGCAGTGTTTATTATCTCGTACAGGCAGTGTAAGACAAGTCAGTTATTACAGTTTATGAGGCAGAAAGCCGAGATGCAGTTATTTTAGGTTTTGATGCACGTTTACTATAAAAGATTCTCAATCTGCGACATGAATGTGACAGTGGTTCCTTGTTAGTTATCTGCTCTTTGTCACCCCCGCTACAGAGATGATTAAGTAGCTTCCTACAATGATTCTGGGAATGGAACCCTCAGGGGTGAGTAATTTTCAGAGGAAATATACACGTCCTATCTCATAAGTAATGAAATAATTTTAATACAAATATTTTACATTGCCTTTGAGGTATTAAAAGTAATAAGGAAATTTTAATTTCGCGGGCTTTATGCATTCGATGTTCAAAACTTTTTTTTTTTCATAGTACAATTGTCTTAATGCTTTTTAGCTATTTTGGGTGTTTGGTTTACTGTTAAACAATTGAAAAGGTTATATCTGTTTCCTTCATCTAGGCGAATGTTTACATAATTTGCAATAGATCTTGCTTGAAAAAAAAAAGTAGAACGAAGTGCAGCACCACATTTGAAATGTTGACTAGTAAGGCAAGAGTTTACGAGTGGTGGAAACGTTCCAAAGAGGGTCGAAAGGACGACGTCCGCGCTAGAGCCCTCGCGCATCGATTACTGACGACAATCTGGAAGAAGTAAGTCAAAAAGATTTTGTAAAGTTGATATATCAATAGCAAAAAGGTTGACCAGAATTGGTCAAAACCACTCGTGTAAATTGCATCACGATAATGCTCGCATCTCAGTGCTTGTGTGTGTGTGTGTGTGTGTGTGTGTGTGTGTGTGTGTGTGTGTGTGTGTGTGTGTGTGTGTGTGTGTGTGTGTGTGTGTGTGTGTGTGTGTGTGTGTGTGTGTGTGTGTGTGTGTGTGTGTGTGTGTGTGTGTGTGTGTGTGTGTGTGTGTGTGTGTGTGTGTGTGTGTGTGTGTGTGTGTGTGTGTGTGTGTGTGTGTGTGTGTGTGTGTGTGTGTGTGTGTGTGTGTGTGTGTGTGTGTGTGTGTGTGTGTGTGTGTGTGTGTGTGTGTGTGTGTGTGTGTGTGTGTGTGTGTGTGTGTGTGTGTGTGTGTGTGTGTGTGTGTGTGTGTGTGTGTGTGTGTGTGTGTGTGTGTGTGTGTGTGTGTGTGTGTGTGTGTGTGTGTGTGTGTGTGTGTGTGTGTGTGTGTGTGTGTGTGTGTGTGTGTGTGTGTGTGTGTGTGTGTGTGTGTGTGTGTGTGTGTGTGTGTGTGTGTGTGTGTGTGTGTGTGTGTGTGTGTGTGTGTGTGTGTGTGTGTGTGTGTGTGTGTGTGTGTGTGTGTGTGTGTGTGTGTGTGTGTGTGTGTGTGTGTGTGTGTGTGTGTGTGTGTGTGTGTGTGTGTGTGTGTGTGTGTGTGTGTGTGTGTGTGTGTGTGTGTGTGTGTGTGTGTGTGTGTGTGTGTGTGTGTGTGTGTGTGTGTGTGTGTGTGTGTGTGTGTGTGTGTGTGTGTGTGTGTGTGTGTGTGTGTGTGTGTGTGTGTGTGTGTGTGTGTGTGTGTGTGTGTGTGTGTGTGTGTGTGTGTGTGTGTGTGTGTGTGTGTGTGTGTGTGTGTGTGTGTGTGTGTGTGTGTGTGTGTGTGTGTGTGTGTGTGTGTGTGTGTGTGTGTGTGTGTGTGTGTGTGTGTGTGTGTGTGTGTGTGTGTGTGTGTGTGTGTGTGTGTGTGTGTGTGTGTGTGTGTGTGTGTGTGTGTGTGTGTGTGTGTGTGTGTGTGTGTGTGTGTGTGTGTGTGTGTGTGTGTGTGTGTGTGTGTGTGTGTGTGTGTGTGTGTGTGTGTGTTTCAAAAGGCAAAACCGTCAAGTCACACCCACCATACTCGCCGGATGTGATCCCCTGTGACCTTTTTCTATCCCCTAGACTGAAGAGAACCATGAAAGAACGTCTTTTTGCCAACATTCACGAGATAAAACAGAATCTCTGAAAGAGCTGAGCTCCATAACAAAAAGTGAGCACCAGAAGTGCTTCCAAGATTGGAAAAGGTGTCGGCACAAGTGTAGTACACCTGAAGGGGACAAAGTTGATTTGATGAATAAATAGAGATTAAGAAAAAAGAAATGCCTCATTATTTTTTGATCACAGCTGTTTAAAACATAGGATCCACTATCCAGTTGCTTATCTAGAAAACCACTCGCTTTCAAGAATCATTTCCGTGGTTTTTCGTTTGAGGTGAGGAAAAATATATATTTTATTTTGGGCATGTTTCAAGGTCACTTCAAAGACAACACAATCTTTTAAAACAGATTTCGGTTTTACACGAACAGCAAACTAGTTTTGGTCTGCCTTTTCTTGTTTTTATCAATCTTTTATAAAACATTTAAACGTTTGAAAACAGTTATTTCCAGACAAATGTTAAATTTGGAGTGTTCTTTTGAAACTTCAGTCATTGTACAAATTCTGCGAACAAAATAAAACTGCTTTTCTAACACTTTCTAAAAAGTATGAGCTGAAATTTACATTCGGGCATGCGCAGTAGTGAGCTCGTTTGTTGCTGTTTGACCTTCACAGTAACATTGCTCATCTACACAAAAATATTCCATTATATAGAAGAATGTCTCAAATATAAGCAAATATAATAAACATTGATTTATTATTATTATTATTATTATTATTATTATTATTATTATTATTATTATTATTATTATTATTATTATTATTATTATTATTATTATTATTATTATTATTATTATTATTATTATTATTATTATTATTATTATTATTATTATTATTATTATTATTATTATTATTATTATTATTATTATTATTATCAGTCATCACCATTATTTAGATGTAGTTCTAATGTTGATTATGGAATTGTTACATATATAAATGAACTTCTTTGTACGAAATAGCACCATTGCTTTGAAACAGTTATTTTCAATCAATGTTGCTTATTTAAATAAAGTTTGAATAGTAAAGTTGTTTAAAATAAGAGTACGAGATTAAAAATTGTTTGGTTGTCATGGAGTAACCAAGGAGAAATAAACAAGTTTAGCAAACATCCACCATTACACACGGATGTGTATCAGTGGTTTATCCTCGTGATTATGTTGTAAAATATTATTGTGTGTGTGAAATCTGTGTATTTTGATGCATCTAACACAAGGAGTTCATAAATCAGTAAATTCGACGAGAATTTAAAACTCCTGACCATCTCCCAAAATTTCTTTATCCGTGACTACAACCTGAGGTGAGTTTAATTCTTCTACCGACTAACCGTGGTCAAATATATCTTCATCAAAACGCAAGTATATTATCATCAAATAGAATTCTTCAGCAAACGGCGTAGCATCGAGTTGCTGAATCTATCGAATAGCCGGAGTCCGGTTACAGCTTTTGATGACTTCAGTGTTTCGAATAGAAACATTTAAATCCATTTCCACTTAATGTACGATAACGTAAGAAACATGGCTGCTAAAATGAATTATCTTAAATCGAGCATGGGTGGCTCGTGTGAAAAACTCAACTTTTAGTTAGCTGATATTCACATCGTTTTTCTCTATTTTGTACAAACTTTTCTTACAAAAACGTATTCCTCTATCACTTCATGTTAATAGAGATATGTAATAAAATGGTTTCATTGCGGATTTGCTTACATGTAAAATGGAACTATGCGAAGTGATAATCAGATCTTTTTTAAGAGGGCTATTCGCAATGTTAGAACTTTGGGCTTCTGGTTTCCTTGCATATCCAACAGATACAAGGTATGACGTCCTATCCACGAGAAGTTTAAGAATCGAATGAAACAAATTTGTAGCAACAGATAACTTTCGAATTGTTAACTAAAATAAAATTGTGCTTTCAGTAGATCTATATTTGTTGTAGAATATCAATGGTGTTTGTTGCAGTATTTTAGGCAGTAGTTTACGAGAAACTATATTCTGAAACTTCAACACACCACACCTGTACTGTATGCCTGAGCGTTGCTTTCGCTTGTTATCTTGTTTACAAGAAATGTTAGTAACTTGGCGTTGAGTAAGTGACGGAACACTGATATCAAAGGTTACCCAATTATTATATAAAATGTAAATTACCATTACAGCGCTTGACACAAAGGGATTTTGATTCTCTCTTCTTTCTTCTTACAAAGTGCAATCACGTTATTTATGATTTCTCACCCCTGCCGATGTGTGATAGGTTGCGTAAACAACCTGTTGTTACACATTCCTTCCGATACGCTTTGCCATGTAGAAAAACCTGTGGTATCACAAACTTAACAAAAACAAAAAGGGCATTACACTCCTTCTGTAGTTTCTGACAGGTAAACAGAACATTGACCTCCAAAGGTTGTGTTCAAAATTCGGAATGACATGAAGTTGTATTTATTTGGCGGTAAGTGCAAACAAAATGGAAGTCACACACAGAAATTATTAAAGGCGAGATTAAGGTCCTCATTCCGCAAATATTAAAACCACAAAGGCCTAATATTTAATATTTTTGTATGTTAATAACGCTGTCAAATCGTACTAGCGCTACCTGTGTACCATTAATTAACATTATCTAACAAATTTGTTTGCATTGTTAAGACCGAAATTTGTACAAATTACAGGAACACTTTCAGTAGACTATTGACTACACTATACCACATACCCGTGCCCAAATGACTGAAACGTCGACGATCTCTTAAACCTCCCTCACTCACTCTGTACAGTGCAAGTAGAGAAGTTATTGCACGCCTCTGGATATCGAAATACACGTTTTAAGGTCATTTGATTAAAACACTTTTGGAAAAGAGCATATTTAAGTGGAAAGAAACGAAAATTTTGTTAATATATCAGACTTGGTATTCAACTTCCAAGGATAATGGGTAGTGGGTTGGAACGTTGTACTCTGGTTCCGTGCCACGGATTTCGCCCAGGTTTAATCCCTTTGGGGGCACGTATTTTAAGTCCCGGGCATAGGACTGCTGCTCACTCAGCGTCGGGAGGAATTTGAGGATCTGCTAGTTGTAGAAAGCCAACTTTACAGCTGGGGGTGCTGAGATGCTAACTACATCTCCTTCCCGCATCGGTTGAGTGATTACCCATCTCTAATTTGCGAATGTGGGCGTGAGACCGGCAGTCGGACTCAGGTTGATTGGGACTGCTACGCCATGGATTATGTGTTTTTTATTTGTCATCGGAGTGGTGGGCTTTCAGCCCCGGTTTACGAAGTCATTGCTTTGTCATCACATTCGGGAAGTGTGAAAGGATTTATCCCTAGTTCAAGTACCAGGAAAACCGGTTACTACCATGATGATATGAACTACTTATACCAATTATGAGAGGTTGATCAAAGAAAGACTGGTGTCTAACTTCCTGCAAATTGACAATGCACCTTACCACAACGTAGTACTACAACTTCCAATGATATCCTGGCTGAAACAAAATCTTTTCACGGTACGTTTCAGTGTCAGTCATTGTTTCTCCTTTCACAAAGCTGACGTTTATAATGTGATCAATCCTCTCAAATCCGAAAATCCTATAGAGACAGTTCGTTCAGGAACATAATCTTACAGTTTTACGCGTACCACCTTATTCCGAGGTGAACCCAATCGAACTCATTTGGGCTTCAGTGAAGAAGGAATTTTGGCAGAAGAGATGTAGGCACGTCATCAACTTTGAGGGAGAATTCTAGCGAATGCTTGCTGGATGCGTGGGGTTGGGGGTGACAGCGATCAAAGCAGTGAGTCTTCAGGGATTTCTAGCGCAGGTGAAATCTCTCAAGAACAAGGAAGAACTGGAGATTGAGCTGCAACTTACGTGCGTTGTCTGAAACCAGCCTTATGATGCAAGTGATTTCACCTCCCTCTTTGGTGTGTGATTGTAGTTGGTCTCCCATCACTCTTTACATTAACATGAAGTGGATAGAGGAATAAGCGTTTGTATGAGTGAATAGTTTCTTGAAGTCAGGTGAATGTGTCGATGTTTGATTATACATATAAGGGCGCTCAACTGCTTTGTCATGAGCACTCTTTCAAAAACTAATCATGCAATAGCCAGAGGTAAATGTTTCAAGAAATTATAAAATCTGTAAATAAAATTTCAAATAAAATAAACGCACTCAATCAAAGTAAAAAAGCATAAAAACGGTTATCTTCAGTAAACTTTATGATTAAGCTCTGAAAAAGAATCCAAAACCATCTCCACTGCTTTGTTGTCATCGAATAATGGAATAGTTCAATAATGTAAATCTACTTTATATTAAATTTCAGCGGTGGTCGGATGAATTTGCCCTTTTTCTTGGGTGTTGGGCTAACACTTTTTTCGACATGTTTATACTGTCTTTTCTTCTCTGGCATTCTGACAGCATGGTCGCGATCTTCCTGCTCTATGTCATCTACAGAAGAGGCCTTTTCACATTAGAAAGTCTTTACCAGTATGCAGTCTACTGTCAGTGCAACAGTCCACTTGACTGGGGAAGCGTTTCGGGATAGAGGTTCAAAAAAGAACCAAATAACACACACGAGAAATGTGTAGAAGGGCGTAATAGTTTAATTTTCTGCACATTAGCTTAAAGTGGGTGGTCATGTTTACCTCCCTGATTTATATTCAGTATGACAAATTCATCTCGTCATCTCCATCAATCACTGTAAGCCCACATGTGCTGTCGACAGTCAATTATGAGTTTCGTTGTCCATTGTAATATAAAGAAAATTTGTTTGTGGTGTGAAAATCACTTTCTGTATTACGTACCTACAGTAGATATAGTCTTGCATTCCACCCAAAAATTTGATTCCGAAATTTCATCGTAATTATATCTTTTGACACTCTGTGATTGAAAAACAATTGTGCCTATTTATGTAAACAGTTAAATACCAAACCTATCAAGAAAATCCCTTCCGTTACAGGCTATCGTATTCATGAAACATTTTTCGGAAACCTTTTCTCTCAAGTGGCCCTTAAAAACTGATTAAAATATATGTTTATTATATTTTTAACACAAATTCACAGAAAGTATTCGTGCACCGCTAAATCTCTATAGAAAATCGATATTTTCAAGGATATTTTTGTCTTCGCTAGACTTAAAAAATATTGTTGTTAACTATAAAATAGATGGAGTTAATTTAAAAATGTTAGAAACAACTGATTTATAAGTTATTTTTAATAAGAATATATCTTTTAATAAACACATTTACACAGTACTCAGTGTAGCATATAGAAATCTGGGATCCATTATTCGTAACTCAGCCAACTTCAAAGGTATTAGAGTTTTGTTATATTATATAATTCATTTGTAAGATTCAGACTCGAGTATTGAAACAATATTTTGGGAGGATATTTGGAAGGATTATGATGCGATGATCTCCGCCTTGAAGCAGGATTATTTGGAATGAAGGTGGATGCAGATTAATTTCTCACCTTTGGTGACGATCTTGAAGAAATCTAGAAGTTTCTCCTGCAACTCTGGATAATTAGACACATCTGTAATTGTTGAGCGTCCCAGGGTCGCGGTAATGGGGCTGATAAAGATAGTATTACTATATTTAAAGAATGAATAATACTTTTGTTGTTCAAAGATGGAAATTTAATTCCTCTTAAACAATTTTAAATTCTTGGAAACAATTACAAATATTATGAATGTAGTCTTTTTACAACCAACGGTAGATTCCACGGTGAACTATTTCTTTTCTTGCGCAGACGCTACTTATGCATCATTGATGCATACACAAAATTGTTTCTGCACACACTTAGACAAATATACGTCTTACCTGTAAGACTTCAGAAACAGAAGAACAACATCTTTTTCAAATATTCAACAACTCACCATGATCCGTTGCCATGGTTACACCATTACTCACTTTACATCACTTCTTTATTTTATTATATTTTATTTTATTCCTAATAACATGCAGTAGAAAAATAACTGCTACAGTATGCTTCACTAGTATTGAGTCATTATACCGCCAAATTTATTAAACTTAAAGAAGCTATTCAATACAAGTTCCTAAGGTATATATTTTTCAAAACTTATCATTATTTTCCTAAGTTCATAACATATGATTCATTGATAGAGTCAACATGAAAAATTCAATGCCATGGCCGGGATTTGAACCACGGATCTCCTGGTTTCCGTCCAGTCGCTCTTAACCTGTGAACTACCATGGCCAACGTGCCGTCCTGACATTAAAATCTCCAGTTGACTTCCCGGTAGACCACTAGGGGCTCTCGCATCCGAGGTACACCGTTTTTTCATGTTGACTATCTATCAAAAACCTTAGCCTATATACGGCTAGTGTGGAGAAATAATTAATTTCCATCAATTAACTAAAATAATATGATTCATTTCTTCATTTATTAGGCTTTAGAAGTCTATCACACAGGAGAAATTGTCAGTTATTGCTTTTCCTTTACAAATTACTTCATAATATAATTGATGACCCTAACCTAAGTCAATTTGCGTTCCAAATGTTGCACCTAATAGATTTTGTAATATTTTTTCTTTCTCAGAAGGTCTATACTGATCCCTATAAATATTCAGCTATGCATAGAATGCAGTCATTATACAATAAATTACATCCCTTAAACATTGATATATTTAGTATGAAAATCAGAAACTTTGCTTTATCCTGAGATTATTTATTACCAAAAGTAGAATGACTTACTGTACATGTGAATCAATGTTACCAACTTGTTTGTTTTTGTTTTACCATGTGTTCCTGTAATTAATTTTGTGTTGTTTTTGATACACTTTGTTCATATTGTAGCTTTACGCTGAACATTGTAATTAGGGAAACCTGTAATGTTCAGATTGAATAAATAAATATTGAAAGGCAATTGCAACATTCTATGTACCGACAGACGACAGCTTCAAAAATATTTTCTTTTCTTCACGAAAACATGAAACAGTTTATAAACAAAATGTCAATTGTATATGAAAATAAAACCAAATTGCACAATGATCCATTTCTCAACAAGATACCTTTTGTTGGAAATTGTAATTTTCTTAATGCGTTTGGTCAAGTGCTGGATAAAGGTTAATGGCTGGTGACTACGGAGGCATATGAATGTTATACAACTGTATGCTTTGAACCATAAATGTCCAGTCTTCTTGGAGCCCCATTTTCTCTATAATTCCTTCTTAGAATGCCCATATACTTCCTGTGATCCATTTTATTCCATGGATAATATGCAGATTGACAAACACTGATGCAACCCTAAACAAAGGGGATCCTCCACCATGTTTCGCTGTAAGAATTAGATTTTGTTGGCTTCCCAGATGTTGTGGAAACACACATTTTACAATCCCCGAACAAATTTGTTTGTACTTTATCTAACACGCACTTACTAGAAATTTAGGGTTGGGCATACTGTCATCCACAGGAGAGATAGTCTCCGAGACCTGAGGTGCAGGGGGGTTGGTGAAGGTTTCCACACCCTTCCTGCACAGGTTTATGATACCCCATGTCAGTTCAGTTACAGACCATTCAAAAACATTCCGGCGGCTTCTACTTTTGTGAATGAATCTTCTCGGTTTTCGTGTACAGAGTGAATAGGGCGCATGTTTTTTTCATGGTCTTCTCCTTGTGTAGCAAGCGTTCTCTGCCACACTCATTCGCTGTCCTTGTTCCACTGTGTAAGGCAGCACATACCTTTCAGGGACCTTCTTTGCGTTGCTGGGCAGTACATTAGTCATAGTAGGATATGGATTGCTTTACCATGGCGCTGTTTGAGCATGCGCAGTTTTCGATTGTGAACTGAATTGAGAAAGCATTGCCATTAGCAACCAAGGCGTTACGGACATGTTGCATTTGCCGTAGAGAGTTGTTTTAAGAATGAGTCACCCATTATTGTTCATTGTATATTTCGTGGCCGCTTTCAGCTAGGACGTCGTGACAAAGTCCCCGATCATCGGACAATTGTGAAGTGGGTAGCACAGTTCCGTAACAATGCATCATGCAACGATCACATAAGAGAAGCCGTTGCGTGCTGTGACACGCTGTCGTTCGGCAGTTGAAAGAACGTATTGCCCATAATGGCCGGCACCTACCATATGTAATTTTCAAACATTCGCATTTGTTGTCCAATACGAATGTTGGCTGTAAGTACCGTGACGCACTTAAGAGATGGTGACACTGGGCTAGCTTCATATAGTTTAACTCTAGACTAGCTTGTATCCATAGTTACAGATCAATAGCTTGCTTAGTTTTTGAACGACAGCATTTTAAACAAGAACAGTGTAGAGGTTTCACGAAAATGGAGGATTTGAAAAAACGAGTAGTGATTAAATACTTACATTTGAAAGGCTTAATGCCTAAGGAAAATCAAGCAGAAGATGGACAGTGTATTGAAAGACTCTGCTCCTTCGTATACAATGATTAAAAGGTGGGTAAATTGGAACGTACGAGCACTAGTGATGAGCCTCGCTTGGACGCCCTGTGGAAGTCAACTCCAGAGATCATTGAAACAATTAATCGTTTATTACTGTAAGACCGCAGATTAAAGTTATTTGAGATAGCAGAGGCTGTAAACGTATCAAAAGAACGTGTAGGTAATATTTTAAGTAATGTTTTGGGCTTTCACAAGGTATGTGAAAGATGGGTGCCGTGTTTGTTGACACCTGATCAGAAGTTGCAAAGAAAAACTCTTTTAAGAATTTGGAGCTTTACTGTAAAAGTCCCAGTGAATTTTTGGGATGACTTATCATGTTTAAAACTTTGTGACATCACTACACCCAAGAAAGTAAATCACACTCAAAGCAGTAGTATGCATCAGGTGAACCAACTCCAAAAAAGGTAAGGTCAGTTTTGTCAGCTAACAAGGTTGTGGCAAGTGATTTCTGGGATATACAGGGAATTATTTTTATTGACTACTTGGAAAAGCCCGCCTCGATAGCGTGGGGGTAGCGAGTCTACCTCACGTTCAAGAGATCCCGAGTTCAAATCTTGGTCAGGCTAAGTTATCTGGATAACGTTTTTCCGGGGTTTTCCCTTATTCTGAAAGACGAATGTCGGGTAACTCTAAGCTCTATGAACCCTGGGCTCATTTGAGCATCATTTCGTCCATTCCATTCATCGTCCGAAATGACTTAACGTTGGAGGACGTAAAATTAAAAAAAAAGAAAAATAAACCTTGGAAAAGGATAAAAGTATCATTGGTGACTATTACACAAGCTTACTTGCAGCGTTTGAGTGATGAAGTGGAAAGAAAAAGACCTCATTTGGTAAAGAAAAAAATCTAGTTTCTTTACGACAATGCTCCATCATTCAGTCATTGCAATGGAAAAAATGTGCGAATTGAAGTTGGAGTTGCTTGAACATCCACCCTATTCGCCAGATCTAGCACCCAGTGACTACCACCTGTTCCCGAACCTCAAAATGTTTCTTGTAGGACGAAGATTTCGGAACAACGAGGGCATTGATGCGGTAAATAGCTATTTTGAGGATCATGATAAGTCGCACTACAGAGACAGTTTAATTAAATTAGAACACCGATATGACTCCGATATTAGCCTTTCTGGAGATTATGTTGAGAAATAAAGGAAAAAGAATACACTTTTTTTATTCTGAGGCCTGGGACTTATCAGCCGACCCTCGTATTGCATAATGGCATATTTATATCTGTTATATAATATTTTAAAAATATATTCTTGCAAAGCTTTTGCGAATAATGCATTTTTTTTAAATATCCCAATATTACTTATGTCCAACCCTATAGAACGTGTCCATTTCACAAAAAAAAAAAAAAAAAAAAAAAAAAAAAAAAAAAAAAAAAAAAAAAACTACATCGAGATTTCACTGTAAAGAAACGTTTAGAGTTCCCCTGAATAAAAACGGATGTTTCTCGAAAACGGTGCAGGCCACACCATGACTGTGTGGTTAGACCGCTTGACTCTCACCAAGGTGGCCCGGTTTCGATCCCAGGCGACCGCAAAGTGAGATTTGTGGTGCACAATACGGCGCTGGGGTGGGTTTTCTCCGGAGCCATCTCATTCCACTGGTGTTCCATCTTCATCTCATGCCTCATGTAGTAAAATCGACCGTTAAACATTACACATTACTTAGAAGTGCGCGCGCTTCTGTATGTGAACATTGTCGGTCTGGTGTCTCAGTCGGATAGGTGCACTGATCCCGAGACCGATGGTGTTTAAAGGCGTCAGCGCTGTGTCAGATTTACAAGCATGTGAAAGAACTGTGGGACAAAATTCAGGCACACCGACGGCGCTGATATGATCCATGCAATTCACAGACCCGTTAACAAAAACAGCATTTTCTATGAAAGGCATAACTCATACACAAATAAGACATTTGGTATATAAGTTCAGCAATTTGCAAGAATAGGCACGATTTTTTCAATAAAATTCCTCTTCTAACTATTCTTTACATCCACAACTTTTTCTTACTTTTCACATTCTCAAATATACTTAATGATTTCGATTTAATACCAAAATCTTTAAGACATTTACATAATTCATAAAACTTATATTTAGAACTTTGTGTGAATGTCCTGCCTGACAAACCTTTATCAGACTAAGCCCGAACGTGATCCAAAGGCTGAAATTAGGGATGAGCATATTAAGGCGTCTATTAGAGCGGTTCTGTTGTCTTAGTCTAGACTGTTATTAATGCTCTCTCGATACCAAATGTATACTTTAGGACTGTGTAACCAGCGGATTCGTGTAAGAAACGCATGTTCTCTGTTTAAGGTGAGCTATGCAATTATTCCGTTAACTTTATGTACTGTGACTGAATTGCACTGAAATTGCTAGAATTAGCAGCCAGAAAGTAAGAAGAAAAATGTCTTATGTATGCACTCACGCGAATTTTCTGTACTATTGAACAAACTATTCTTTATTTCTCTATCTACTTCATGTTAATCAAGATAAACACTATCTTATTGTAGTTAGGTACAAGAGAATACAGTAGACTTTAAGTGATAGTCAAATGTTATAAACCTGATCGTTATGTGAGCTTTTTAAAGTAAAAATTTCAATATATTGTTTAACAATACTACCAGTTACCAGGTTTATATCAACAGTGCAAATGTGCTGGAATTTCATCCCTCAGGAGTTTACAACGAAGATTGAACCTAGCGGTATTACGTCACTATTCCCCGTACCGTTCGGCAATACAGCACTTGAGTATTCCAACAGTGGACGTGTTGGAATCAAGTCGAAATGTAAACACAGTCATACACTTAGGAAGTAAAAAAGTAATATTCAAAGTGTTACAGTTTGGTAAAGAAGACAAACGTAAAGGTCTAAATATTACGTTAAATGATGTTACAACAACGAACTGTACATAATGTAGTGAAAGAGCTTCAAAGTTCAAAGTATACGGGAGAAAAGCTTTCAACATTGGCCACACCCAAAAAGGTTTTTTTTATTGTTATTATCCATCGATTAGCAAGTATGCTTTACAGATGTTTGTTATTGAGACACTTAGTAACTGTACACATAACAATTGAGGTAGCCGTGAACGACTCCTCTAGTAGGATCACTGTAACACAAATTGAGGACTTTAAGTTTGATAGGTATCACTCTTCTGGGTCGTCTGTACTGGAGAGGTCACTCAGAAGATGTGGTAGTATGAGTTTGAGGCGAGTTGGTTGGCGAGTGCGAGCGCCTAGATTGTAGGTAACAGCTCCAGGGGCCTCCTGGAGATGGTAAAAGGAAGGCCGTGCCAGCCGGCGGATGTACTGGTGAACGGGTTGAAGACCAAACTCTCGATGAAGTTGTTGGTTTCTGATGAACCATGGAGCATTGTTCCTATACGGAGCACCCTGTTTTGTAGTACCTGCAGTCGGCGGAGATTAGTCTTGCTGGTGCCACCCCAGACTGGAGCTGCATAGGTAAACATGGAACGGACTAGAGATTTGTAAAGAAGAAGGGAGGACTCATAACCAAGTGAGGTGCGCCTGTTGAGTAAAGGGTACAGTTTTTGATAGCCGGGCAGACGCAAGTGTAACAGACTGACATGTGAGCGTTCCAAGTTAGTCGAGTGTCCAGTAGCACACCAAGATACTTCATGGCACACTGGTTGGTAACCATGAGAGCTGTTCCCCGAGCAGCTGCAGTGAAGGAAGATCCCTATAAGGACGTAAAGAGAAGGTCTTAGCCTCTGTCTTGTTGGTGTTGAGGGAAATGCGCCAGTTAGAGAACCAGTGAGCTAGTCGTCCCAGGGCAGTTTGCAGTTCATGAATGGCATGATATTGGGGGTGAGAAAAAAAGAGAGCAGTGTCATCAGCATATAAAGCTGTGTAAATTGGAGCTATAGCAGGAAGATCATAAGTGTACCAAAAAGGATCGAACTCGACGAGTTTGAAAAATGTGTTGTGTACAGAATTTTTCTGGAGTTTTATGAACAGAGAAGAGAAATCTCTACAGTATGTAAACTTATGAAAAGATTTCTTTTGAAGGCAGAAGAACACATTCTGGAGAATACTTAAAGACATGGGATATCGAATTTACAAGTACAAAAATACACGTCGTGTTACGTACGCTGTAATGATGGCCAGACTGTGCTGTGTTATATTCGCGCCTCTAAACCGAGCAACCTTCATAACAACTGCACTCATTCGTCAGACAGGTATTATGTGCCAGTGAATCTACTGAAATAGGGCTGTCTTTTTTAAATACTGAAACCATCTGAGCCAGGTTTGCACCTCTAACCTTGGGATCAGTAGCCCAGCACCCAGCCAACTGAGCCATAGAGACACAAATCCTCTTATAACATTTCTTTTTGTGGGTTGTGGAGTGTTCATAAAATCTGAAAACATTTATTTCTGGTGAAATATCCGTATAGAATTTTTGGGTGGAGTGCAATACTTACTGTAAACATCCTAAAAGTCTTGATTCTGATAATGTGACTAAAAAGTGGAAACAAATAGTTCAACATCTGTAGTTACTCTGAAAAGATACGTGAAGAAGATCGCTGACTTCAGCTGGTGTGTTCGATTGTGTAAAAGGATACCAAGGTGTGGTGAAGGCGTTGGTCAAGCCACTCGTGTCATAAAATCTACCTTCTGTTTAGGTATTACCCATAAAAGTTAACATTTATTATATTAATATTACGACATGACACGCACTGGCGCCTACTTCATCTCCAGGGAGGTCTCATAAAAACGCTCTTCCGCATGACCCAAGTTCTCAGTATCTTAACCTGGTAGAACCAAGCAGGATGGCTGTAGCCGCTATAGGTAGGTCGTGTGCTCGATTTTCGTTAGAGCACTCGGTTTTCGTCTGCGTCTCGTGGTCAAAGCCATTACATAAAGACAGGCTTTTAAAGCGATCGTCAACTTACCCAATTCTACTCCTGTTATACCTACAACGAAATATGCGTTTAGCAAGAAATAAACAAAAGAACAAACTCAGTTTATAGAAGAATGAGTGATGCAACTAATGTGAACATAGTATGAGTTTTTTGTTCTGTTTACCTGTAAAGCTGTATGTTACGTGAAATGCTGGAATGAAATTAGATCGTACGTAAAGCAAAAAGTGAAAATGGATTTGAGTGATACATAATTAAAAGGGACGTAAATTGACGAATATGTAGGGAAAAAAAAGGTCGTCAGGAAAAGAAGAAGGCCTTGTAAAATATGCAGTCAGTTTGTACCTGAGCATGACTGGTTTGGGATGTGATCATTCGTGTCCGGTCATTATGGTTTTGCCTGCGTCAGAGTGATTGGAGAAAACATTATATCTGAATATAGCAACGGGGGTAACTCATAAGGCTTATTTAGACATGAAGTTCAGATATCAAGTCAAGAAGAAAATTACGGAGGAGAATTGTTAAATGTAATTGTGAGAAAAGTATGATGTCTTTCGGTATTTTAATGTAGGCAGTGTAAAGTCAACTATTCATTATAAGCTAGGGTACAGTAATAAGCGTGAGATTGGCTGCTTATTTTACAGTTTGGAATTTCTATACCATCCCACATCCTCCTTCGTGAACCTGCTCCAGACAGACACAAGAGGGTGTTAGATAATAAAACACCTGGTGTTTGGAATGAGATTATAGCCAACATATTTTTAGCAAAGTTACATTTAAGCTGAAAATAGAATATACTATGTGAACACATGAGCTACCTTGTGCAGAAACGCTGTAACATCATGTTATGTATATTAAGAAATGACAGGAAAGTATTCTTGTGCTGTGGTACGTCAAATAAACATTTCCTGTTTTAACTGAATGTGTACAGAATGAATGAACCTCAGAATTTGAAAAAATTAGGTTCCAGAAACTTGTCATTTGCAGAATTGGGGTACACGAGTGTTTGTGAAAATTGCAACACCAAGAAGGAATAACGTGAATGCAGTGAATTTAATACCATGAATTAGGTACGTGACAATAAACAAGCAGTTAATTCTTCAAGCGCCATGGCATGGAACCAAAAAGTTTTGAATATATTCCGGGGGGAATTTCCCTTTGCGCAGTTTGTATGCCAGCCCACAAATCTACGGCGCTGATTACTGGAGGACTGTTGCCGCCAAGCCATATCCCAGAAATGTTCAATGGACGACATATCAGACGAATGTGCACTGCGTCGTTCTTCGAGAAAGCCTTGTACATTCCTCGCAATATGTGGCCGGGAATTGTCTTGCAGAAATGTGCCTGAAACAGGAGTAGTACCTCTGGCTCTACAGCCTCCTTCAGGTACCCTTTACTGTTGAAAGAAGGAGGTGACATTGGTTATCGTAACCACTGTCATCCCAAACCATCACACTTGCGTTTATCTGCTATGCCGCTCAACACTGCAGGCCTTCAGGTGCGCTCACCACGGTACCATCAAACACGAATGCGGCCATCATGGTTGGACAGGTTGACACAGGATTCATTTGCTATTCAGCACACCAGTAATGGCATATATATGTCCATTGCAGTCGGAGGCGCTTTGTGGTTTCTGGACAATGGAAGCCGACGTAATGTCATGTATGCAACCAGTTGTCCTATCCGCAGCGGATGGCCACTAATCGTCCATGATTTGGGTCAAGTAGTGAGAAAGCTGTGGGGTCCATTATCGCCATGCAGCGGTCACCCCCACCGAGGGTATTCGGTAGTCTTCCCTGCGAGGTTGACGCGCGTAAGTGGCGTATCCACTTCCACCCGTCTTGACGTTGTTGTCGAGGGGGGGGGGGCGCTTTTTAGACTCCAGGTATTGCCCCATGGAAAGAGCCCTGGAATTTTCCATCGCTCCGGGTTACAAGCCGGAGTCTTCGGATTCTCGGGTAGACCTCGCAATGAACTGAACTGGACTAAACTGTCATCTTGCGTGGCCCATTACTCGCTTTTCGGTGTATACGATATTTTATTCACTGTTTCCACACATACATCATTGTTATAGCAGCATGTTTTCTTTAAGAGCCGAAGTGTCAGTATACGAGCACTTCCTGGAGACTAATAATTCTACCGCGTGTGAACCCACTTGGTGGTATATCTCCCTTTGAGGTCGACGAGGCATACTAGCACTCACTTTAACGTTTCCACTTTGTTTGACAGCTCTGCACTGACGCAACACTAACCTTTGTTGGTCAAACACTACAGGCCCCTGTCCTACCTATTTGCAATCTTAATCACGTATTGCTTGTACACTCTTCTACACATACACCAAGAGTGGATTGATTCGGGGAACACTTTCATAGTGTTGCAATTTTTGCAAACAGTAGTTTAATTGTAATGTTCTGCAGAGTATTTTCTTAGTCGTCAAAACTGTTTATAAGCAAAATTAAGGAGTAGGTATGCAAACAAATTAAATGCATATTTCCTCTCCAATGTGAAGTATAAGGATATTTGTTTTACGAGAAATGTGGATATACTTGGCAAGCTTTACGGCTGTCACCCACCTTTCGCCCTCCTAAATGTGTGACTACTGAAGGGCGCATGATCTACGATACCGGGCGGAGATTTCCGTCCCACATCCTACATACTCACTCTGGAGTCCCGTATATCGTCGACGTGGTGCGGGAGAGATCCCGCACCATCTACGATAAGCTGGACTCCCACCCCAACATACTGGTAAATACCCTAGGCCGTTACGACCATAGGGTTCCTCGCCGGAGACCAAGCTATCGGCTACCCAAAGATGCCTTGGGTACCTAGCACTAAACAGGGCCACACTCCCCTGACTCCAACTTCCTAAGCCCAGTAATGGGCTAGGAAATACCCTATACAATAACACAGATCCTTTCCCTCTAGCCTGTTTAGCGGACTGTGCTCAGAAGCCTCCCAGCAGGCGGAAGTGCGCAGCCAGCATTGGCGCATCACCCCTCCACGGGGCGACGGCGCTCACCAAGGCTAGACATATCCACTGCCCAAAACAATCGCCTGTGACATTAAAAATTCTTCTACACTGCCCAGATAAAGACGCTAGAAGCGGCTAGGTGCTGGGCAGCATACACTCCGTCCAGGAAAACCTGGACGACTCGACTCTTCTGCTGGTCTGCTGCTGCTGGACCCGGCCAAAGGCCGTCAGATGAATCACCAGGTTAGTGAATTTGCATTTTACAAGGAAAATTCCTCTATTAATCGCCCGCTGTAACTTTTAAGGTGTAAGCTGGTGTATTTAAATTTTAACGGCAAACGCGTTACGTTCATAAGAGTTTCTTATAAGAGTTACTCATTCTAATAGTTTCTTAGGTTCTATCTTTACATCACAAAATGCTCTTGAGTAGTCGTGGTTTACATAGAGATTCACTACTCACTGGCAATACAGGTTTCACGTGACATGACGCATAAACTTGCAGATAAATAAATTCTGAGTTTTAGAAAATAGAACCTTTGGACCTTGCTGTCCTCATTGACCTGTATAGACACCATAATGTGGCGTTTCGGAAGCGTACAATGGTGATGTGAATTTGTTGCTGCTGATTGGCCATTGTTACATTAAAGTATGCATAATCTGCCTCTCATTTATACGTTAAATTGTTTTAATGGAACCTTAAAGTGGCTAGAAATGGTTGAATATTTTTAAAACTGGATAAATTGACACAGTTATTAGTAAAATGGTGTAAAATGACGCGCAAACTGATGACTAACAAAGTCTAGATATAGCCAGTCATAAGAGGCTAAATTGGAATCACTGTTGTCTGGACTCTGTGATAGGGGTGCATACAGTTTAGCACAAATGGAGTGGCTACAGTGGTCATAGCGTAAACAAGTGCTACCAAGTAAATCCAAAGACTAATAGCCATTAATCTAGATCTAGAACTTGGCGTTAAGTGACACTTGTACGGCGCCCACCTCTATAGTGTAATGGTAGCGTGTCTGCCTCACGTTCAAGAAGTCTCGAGTTCCAATCTCGATCAGGATGAGTTAATCTGGATAAGGTGTTCTCTTTTTCGAAATTTTCCCTTATTCTGTAAGATGAATGAACCTTATGCGTATTTCAGCTTCTTTTCACCCATTCATCGTCCGAAGCTGGTGAACGCAAATTTAAAAATAAATAGTAGTACGGTCATTTTCTACTTTACTTTTGTTTGTTTCAACAAATTAAAGATCTAACAGCTCTTCACATTCAATAGTGACAAGAAATTGGCTGCGTTCAATTTCTGGACTTATCTATATACCTTGATCCAGCGGAAGTCGGTGCTTCGTTTTTAGATTATTTCAAGGTATTGAAGTTAGTAAATTCAGCGATTATTTAGTAAAGTGATTCTGCACAATTTCCTCGACAGAGTGGATTAAGCAGAATCTCAAAGAGCTGCAAATGTACATGATTCATTTAATTTTAAATTGGCTAAAAACTCTTTCAGACCATACCTATACATGTGCATTACTTGATATATAAATGGGATCCATATAAACCTGAACCATTTCAATAGGTCATACCTTTTGAATCAATAATAGGACACACGTGCAACTTTGGGAGAATATAATACACAATTGGGAAATTACATCACACTATTTAAAACTCAGAGAAAATGTAGGAAGTGTCCTCCACCAGCATCTATACATCTCACCACATTCTCTGAAGTTTTACGGAGATAATATCGAATTGAGAGATGGTTGTTTCCAGCAAGATGGAGCAACGTGCCATACATGTAATGACACCATGGAACTTGTAACCAGTTTCTTTGATAATCGAAAAATCTCAGAAGGTCTAACTCCCCGGATCCCTTGACCTAACCTCACCGGATTTTTTCTTGTTAAAATAGAGTGTACAAGAATAGGCCACGGACAATTGATGTTCTCAAGGAATCCATCCGAACCGAAATAAGTAACACTGGCGAGGGTACGCTCCGTAAAACTTCAGAGAATATTGTGAGATGAGTGCAAACATGTATAGATGCTGGTGGAGGACACTTCCAACATTTTCTCTGAGATATAAATAGCGTAATTTAATCTCCTAATTGTGTATTATATTCTCCCCAGGTTGGACGTGTGTCCTGTTAACGGTTCAAAAGTGATAACCTATTGAAATGGTTCAGTTTTATATTGATCGCCCTATATAAACCTATAAGTAGATGGGTAGGAAGGCCAAGAAAGCGCTGGGCAGAACAGATGTGAGATCGCAACTGGCAAAGATCTAATCCGCGAAAGAAGAAAATGTATGCAATATTTATGTTCAACGCGAGTACCGGTTTTATGCAGTTTGTACTATACCGGTACCATCCTTAGTTTATGTAGCTATGTAAACAAAGCGGGAAAATGTATTACTCCGCCGGCGGCTGTGATTGGAGGAATATTCGCGCTATTTTATTCCCACGTGGTAAACATGTGCTCTGTCTACGAACTCGTATGCAAAGTTCTGCTTTGCCGGTTTCGATGTTTGAGTAGCTTATGTGGTAGAACTTTTACGTTAAAATTAAATGCAAAGGTGTGTGTACTGTGTAATATATTTTCCTTTTGTTCGCTAAAAGTGACTGAATGCTTATAATTATTATTCAAATATTTGATTTCTTCACATAACTTCAACTCATACATTTAAAATTAAGGCACGAGTCTATCTGTGGATTAATAGTGCTCAGTAACTGCGTGTAGTCACTTTGGCAATGACTTGCAACTGAAAAAAATAAATAAATACGTACCTAATTGAAATCTGACAAAGGACGAATTCCTTAAACGACTTCCACTTCCGAATTGTCCTTTGATAATTTCTGCGCCATAACAATATATCTTCACGCTCAACAATTATATTTTTTCAGTTTCTGTCCACAAATTCAAAATCTATGTCGCGAAGATTGGTGTGGAAGCTCGTTTTTGTAAAGCTAGGCAATTAGGGATTATTGTTTACTGCTTGAAGCACTTGTAATTTTATTGGCCCATTTCTGTCAAAGAAGCTATGCACCTAGCACGAACAGCACTTTTAACAAATTCATCACAATCACCGTCCAGAACTGGCTTCTTTTTCGGTGTTTTCCTGGAGTAGATAGCCGGCCCGTTTTAATACTCCGAGCTGCAGTATAATACTTGGCGTTGAAACACCGCTTAACTCTGCTGACAAATTAACAACTTCATCAATTGCTAAGGTTGGGTATTTTTCACACAACTTGCAAAACACGTTCAATATAATTTTTTAGCACTTTTTAACGTTTCCCTATGTGATGTTTTACATATTGCACGGTAGCAGCCATGTGTTAAACTGGTTCTCTCACTTCTCTTTTAAACTGCGCAAGCGCAGCGTGCACTCTTAATTCCAATGACACTTATATTTGCCAAATAAAATACTAATTAATTACTGTTTTGACTGTTGCAATTGTAGTAATATAAGTTGTGTATACACAGTGTTCATTTTTATTCGTTATTTCCCGCCTTCCGATTAAGCAAGAATGACGTCATATTTGACTTGAAATCATAGTGCCCTCTACGGAGAAGAAGCTGTAACTTTTGTGGAACAGTAAGCAAATTACAGCGCTCTGACTGTGGTTGCGCTGGTAGCTAATACAATCAGCCTCCCCTTTTACCGAGCACCGCGTCTTCATGATTGAATGCTACTTTCGTACCGGCATTAAAATTGGTGAGACTTATAATTTAAATCGTTGCATAGAGGAGTTTATGCAACGCTATCCGGCATTCAGACAAGTCCCTTGGAAGGTGGTAATGTTAAAAGTGTCCAGGTAACGTCAAATTGACATACATTTGTTTGCAACATAAACGTCTTACGTTTTATGAGTAAATGATATAAATTTTTTGTCATTCGCACGCTTATTAAAATATCTATTAATGGTGGTATCCTTATGTCTTTTAAAATCAATAGGTGCATCAGACATTTCCAAGATACAGGATCAGTTACTCGCAAAAAGACAGGCACTGGACGCTATAAAGTGACTGGTCCCAATCTAGAAGCAATAAGTAATGGTATGACAGAAAGGTTCAAGCATACCTTCTCGCAATACAGATAATGTTTAAGGGGAAGAGAGAAAGCAAATATAAGAAAATGGACACTTGAGGCTATATACTGGAGATATTTTCTTGTTTAGACTTGGATAAAAGCGTTGTACATATCGTGACACTAATTTACTTATTTATTTTTCATTCCCAAAACATGTTCTGCTAATTTTCTGGATTGTAATGAAGTTACATTATGAGGAAACTGTTGGTGATACAAAAGAATTGAGATCAAATTTAAATATTTCTGTTTTATGTTTTTTTTTTTTTTTTTTTTGTATAATTTACGTCCTCCAACGTTAAGTGATATCGGACGGTGAATGAATCGGGTGAAATGATGCTCAAATGAGTCCAGGGTCCATTCGTCTTGAAGGATAAGGGAAAACCCCGAAAAAAAAACCTTATCCAGGTAACACCCTGACCGAGATTCGAACTCGGGACCTCTTGAACATGCCGCAGACGTGCTACCACCACGCTACCGAAGCGGGCTTTTATGTGATGGGTTTACAATATGCATATATGTATAGTGTAACAGAAAAACAGATGTTCATTGTGAAATACGTGTTCATTGACTTATTTCGTATATTCTTCATGGTATACTTTTATGGCTGCATAATTAGCATTGCAGTATATATATTTTTTTAAACAGTTATCGTATCTACGCACCAGGTGAAATTACGCACCCTTATATTATCCCACCTCTCAAATAGTATATCTACCTGCAGGTAGAACGAGGCCTCAAAGCTGCTGTCAGCACATCAAATACGATCGCACGCCGCCAGGGGATTCGTATACACACTTGCTCCATCAACGATGCTATTCATGATGTCAAATTATGCGCGGTAAAATCACAGATAAAAATTAACACCGTATATATTTTGCATTAGATGTAAAGTCTTTAAAAATGATATGCGAAGTACATTTTTCTTACGCAGTTACAATGTTAAATAGCCAATGATGCCGCACACGCACACGTGCTTTTGTTTACATCGTACCATAAACTAAGTACGGCCCCAGGATTTCGAATACGAAAACCTGATTGCCAGTATATTCTACTTATGTCGACGGCATCTATGAAGTTGATCTATGTTGGACTTTGATGGATTGTTTCGAGTGCCAAATACACAGAATCAGCTTGTTCGCGTGAATGAAACCTTCACGTCATAACTTGTAAACTGACCTTGCCTCAGCAAGTGTAAACCTGATCAAAGAGCAGACGAATTTAACCCTGCAGGCAGCCTGGTCGTGTTACAGTATCTGTTTTATACGCTTTCACGCTGAAGGGGGCGTACGAATAACCAAAACACACAAAATGAGTCATTCACTGAACTAGATGGGATAAAATTTCCAAGTGCGGCCTTCGCCGGCTGCTACAATAGACAACACCAGTGAAGTTGACTGATGTAGACTAATAAATGAACTATTTGAATTAAGTTGTCAACTGTTTGAGGATGTAGAATTAAACTGTTTCTGAATCTTAGTACTAGAAACTGTTACTATTGAACTATTATATCTGTATCAGTAACGTTACTGTTTATGTAATAATTTAAGGCCACAGACGTATGCGTTTTTCCATAGGTATACTGCACATGGACTGTACTGTTATCGGTCGCGCATGTAAACAACTATAGGTGCATATAGCCTGACCATGACAACCGACTCGCTGCCACAGGAAAAAATACAATCTCGTTATATTGCACATTGACCTTGCATTTGCATACACTTGCAAGGCAATGCTTTACTAGCTCGCAGAGGACTACGTTACTTTGTTTCCGATGTTTGGGTATTTGATGGTCTTTTTTTGGTGTAATTTACGTCCTCCAACGTTAAGTCATATCGGACGATGAAAGAAATGGGTGAAATGATGCTCAAATGAGTCCGGGGTCCATGGAGCTTAGAGTTACCGCACATTCCTCTTCCTGAATAAGGGAAAACTCTGGAAAAAAAAAACCTTATCCGAGTAACTCGCCCTGACCGAGATTCGAACTCGGGACTTCTTGAACGTGAGGCAGACACTCTACCATCTACGCTACCGAGGCGGGTTTAATGGTCGTGCTGTACATCTGACGTCATTGATACTGTGTCCAGCTAATTTATATCGCATGCGAGCGCAGATCTCTCCGGCCTTTATTAATAAGAATGACAGGTAGAAGTTGTGATTCACTGAGATATTAACTTTATTGTTAACTTGCGTCGACCATCGAATCTAAACAGTTGCGAACGAAAATATTGGAACATGTGTTTGAACTGTATAATGATTGTATTCCCCATACATTCAGGGTCACTGGTTGCTCTGATTATAAATTGCATTCCTCTTACCTACCCTTTAAATTACCTTGAATATTTTAAAAATACATTCCTATATGAATCAGTATTCGATTGCGCCTTACACGTTGCTCTTAATTAGTAAAAAAAGTGATAGGTGTCTGCCAGGTTTTCTTGTTCCCTGCTAATTCACCTTGTCTTTATTCCGTGCGTAGCAGAATAGCTAGGATAGAATTATACGGAGAGGATTCGGCACGTCGACCACACTGTTCTTTTGTACCTATATCCCAATTGGGGCATCCCGTGGAGGAAGGATGAAGCTAGAGGAGACAGAGGGCGGTCGACCCAAGGACAGGGATATAGGGCAGGGTCTCTACCATTTACCAGTTTAAAACTCCCCGGCAGTCCAGTACAACCAGCATCCCTCCCGGTGCGCTCCACTAGGCCGGTTCGGAGAAGGGAGACCGTTCTACTGGAGGAAGGGGTGTTGACTAAGAGCACATCATCCTACCATGCAACGCCGAGACTCCCACCGATGCTACCACCGTGAGATACTACAGAGAGATGATGTGAAATGATAATGAAGGTGAAATGGAAGGAATTCATTCGCCTGGGACCTGGGAAAACCCCGAAAAAACATGGGCCAAGTTGTTCGGCCACGGGAATCGAACCCGGTCTTTCGAATGTGGGCCACATACAAAACCGCCTAAGCAATCCCGCTCAGTGTGAGGTAGTAACTACAGTCTAAATGTGACGTAAAGGACTAGAGGCAAACCTGAACAGCTATTCCGTAAGGGTAAAGCTTCGGCATATATTGCAGATAGAGTTAATAGAAGCCAAACAACATTATTCAACGCTATAAGAAGTTCTGCACTGTGCTGGAATAAACCAAGAACTGGAAGGCCAAGTGTCAGTTTGAGTTTCCCTGGTCATACAAAGAGCATAAGATTTTTAAGTTATCACATGACAATTTACTTTTTAAAAATCTGACACAGTTAAGCCTACTGCATCCATCGTATGCTTAGAATGAAATGTTTGATGAAAGGTAGTCTCTCTAATTTTATAAGAAATAGATGGAATGAAAAGCTCTTCTAAGAAGTTTGCTTAGAGTAATTGGATATAGTATTACAACACGGAAAGACGGCTATCGAACATTTACTATCCAGTCGTATGTTTGGAAAGCTGGAAATCGCAGTGTTCGAGAATCGCAGTGGATTGAGGTGTAGGAATGATATCCGTAACATTTGAACTGTAATCTTGAGACACAACATCGGATACCTGATATTACAGGATATCTTTTTATCTCTTCAAGTAGCTGAACTACTTGTGACTTGAGCTATCTTCCACTCCTTCACTGAAAAACTTGTTTTGCGCATTTAGAGCAATAAAGTGACACTGCAGTATGAAGAAACCTGAAAATGTATACAGCTCCTTAATTAAGAGTGAATACAGTAATGAAAATTACAGACAATGAAAAATATATTTATGTGCTTTTAAAATCCAAATCCGGAAAACCTGTTTTTACTTACCCTACCACCTACCTATAGTAGGTAGGAAATGTGCTCCCCTCATTCTATCCATTTGACGTTCTTTGACTATGTGGTGATATCACGACCGATCTATCAGGAGATCCCTCGTGTCCCAATGTAATCTTCGCCACGTGTCCACAGAGACCTTGGTGTCAGGAGATAACCTCGATGTGCATAGATCTAAATGGCTGCTTGGACACGTGTATTCACCTTAGTATTATCCTGCTACTGAAACGGTTACTCTGGCCTTATCTTTTTAATAGAAACCTCTCAGATAATGTACTGATTACTCCACGTGGACATAACATCTGACATAACATTCTGCGCATTCCGTTGGCTGAAGTGATGCGTTCATTGTTTAACGTCAGAGAAGCACGCCAACACCTCTCTCACTCGTACGAGAATAATCAGTGCGGAATCTGACATGTTTGTATTAACAAAGATAAAGCCAAGGTAACCTTTTAAGCAGCACGATAATATCAAACAACTGCACCGCTGCTTCTATATAGAAGCAGGAGTGAGGGATAGATGGTAGCTTTGTCATGCATGGTTTGACAGTTGACCATAGAGGGTTACTGCTAGACAACTATATTTCTTTACGTGTAGGGTAAATGGCATGTCCACAGCAGGTCTTTGTGTTAAGCAGCTATACCTTGGTTTCTGTATGTGTCATGTAGATGGCTTCAACACGTATCAGCACAGGCCTTGGAGCTAGGCAACAACTTAACTGGTTATGTTAGGCGGGCTGAAGGTGCTTTGATATGTGTCCGCAGGACCCCAATGCCTTCAGCTGCAGTGATGCGAGCGTTGGTGATACTTCTGACGTTACCAGAAGTACGTCGGGCCGAACATTCGACCTTTCGTAAGGGAGCTGTTGGATTGTGTTAGTCTCGATACCTATGGGTAATTGGGTACGTCTGACTGGTATGACGCCCAGGCCGGTTGAGGGACGCTTAAAGGAATCTTCGGTACTAATATCTGTCACTAGTGATTCCTGCGAATTTCAATGGCTGAAGTGCTGCGTTCATTTGTGCTTTGCACACGAGGGGAGGCGCTTCAATACCTCCTCAGTCTTACAAGAATAATCAGTGCGTTATCTTAAAGGTTTCTCTAAAATAAGGATAAGGCCAGGGTAATCGTTCGAGCAGCGCGTCTATACCGGCAGTCTTCCTCGATGGATTGTCGCGCCTAAGTGGCGTATCCACTTTTCCCTGAAAGTGTGAGCTATGTAAGAGATAAGGCATTAGCCTAATGGAAGCATCCACAGAACTGCTTCGCCGGCACCCTGGTTATAGAGGGGGAGTTTGTGCTCCCGAATATACTGTCGCACACCTTTGTCCACAGTACCTTACTACCTCGCAACTGTATCTGCTTCCATTTCTAATGCGCAGATGGCATTAGGGTGTTCTCCAGTCTACTTGCTTGGGCTAATATGTATTTTCAGAGTTACTTTTGATTTATATTCAACGTTTATATCTTGCTATCAGAAGTGTAGTTTTTGAGCCTCCCTTAATAAGTAAATGTTTAATCACTACGTATTTAATGTATGGTATGATTGGTATGTATTGCATTCCATCGAAAAATGGGGCAGCGAGATCTTGGTGGATGTAAACGTTTTGAGACCTAAATCCGAAAAGAATGTCCTTTAAAAAGGTTGTGTGTGCGTGCGTGCGCGCGCGTGAAGCACGACTCATTTGATTAGATATCAGATTTGGTATTTAAGTTCAACATCTTTGAAGGATGTGACAGGAAGAATTTCAAAAACATTCCCCACCCCAGACTGCCCGCCTCGGTAGCGTAGATGGTAGCGTGTCTGCCTCACGTTCAAGAGGTCCCGAGTTCGAATCTCGGTCAGGGTGAGTTACCTGGATAAGGTTTTTCCGGGGGTTTCGCTTATCCTGAAAGACGAATGTCGGACCCCGGACACATTCAGCACCATTTCACCCATTTCGTTCATCGTCCTATATGACTACATGTTGGAGGACGTAAATTACAAAAAACCACCCACCCCAGACTACCCTATACATTGAATATTTTTCGAGAATTTTTCTCAAAAATGGCTCTTGCAATTTTGATTTAAATACCGTACGTGTGAGAATCTTTCGTGTAAAATAAAATGTATGTCTGCAATTTTCGGGGAATGTCCTCAGAAGTTCTCTGTACCTATCCTGGACGATTTGCATAACTGATAAGTCGTAAGAGATAGACAAAATCTAACTGAACATAAATGTAGATCTAATTAAAACACAATGTATGCCTGATTTATTCGTTTTATCTGTTTTGGAGATATCTGTTTTTGTTGTGTTTTCTTTTCTAATACTTGCAGTTTTCTTAAATGTGAACTGGTTATTCAGTGATTAACACCGAGCCAGACAAAGGGAACGGAATTTCAAAAGCATCGCATAGCTCTTTAAATGTTTGACTCACTTAAGTGTTCTATAGTATCTTATTTCTCTTGCCTCTAAGAAAATTAGCAATAACACAGCATGAAATAAATAGAGGAATAAATGTAAGGATTGGGGGTACACGAGTAGAGAAATTGATCTGAGTGCAACCCATTATAGCATTTTTATAAAGAGCTACGAGTGTCGTTAGACTGCATAATTGAAACAGAAATGCTGTATAATATACCTGAACTGCTATTTATGTTTAGGGTATCCCATGGATGTGTCACGAGATTTTTGAGAAAACACCTCCTTATAAAACTTCCTCGTATATTGATTTTTCGAAAATGTTCACATAAGAAGTACGTTAACAATGTAAATTAAAATACCATATACCATTTGTTATTAAAGATGTTAACATTGTAAATCAATTGTGCATCTTGAATTTTTTGCGAATATCCTTTAGAATTCGAGGAAGAGCTATGTTTATGTATACAAACAAACGTGTAAGCCTTAGAAAGCTGAAGTATTACAGGTAGAAGAAAACTTGGTGGGTCCGCTGTACATATATGCTATATTTAGTGCTGGCTCTGCCAAGAAGCATCTCCATAAAGTGAGATGACATAAGCCTTCTGTTTTAGCCTTTGGATGTTGTAACAACACCTGAAAACAACACTCATTAAACATCTCCATAAACAGATTCCATATCGTAAAACTAGCGTGAGGAAACAGGAATTTTCTTATTACTTTCGGCACTGGACCCTTCGCTTCAGTCCTTCACGTGACCTGTTACCCAAAACATTTATTATTGAACGTCATCAAGTGGCAGGGCCTGTAACACTTTTAACTGATGAAAATGAATACAGTTTTGGTTAGGAAATGAAATTATATGCTACCTATGATAACACTGCCAAAAAAAGAAACTTTTTGCATACCTCCGCGATAAAAGTAGATGATTATTATGGGAAAAGGTGTGCTGAGTTTGAAAATCGCCATAGAAACCTCCTGTCAGGTCAAGTTAAAAAGATGAGGGCATTTAGGTTGTCACGAGATTTCCGATAGTATTTATTACATTTATTATTGTGATAAAATGATGTATGGTATAGCACTGTACATCATGGTGAATTAAGATTAATCCAAAATGTTGTTTTACATGCATGCTGTAATATATGAACTAAATGTTTAAAGGACATACATTAACTCTGCTTAAAAGTGCTTGGTAACATGTGATTGCCTTTGTAGTCATGTCTGGTTTCCCTCAGTAATTCCTCATCTTTACGGGGTCCTTACCACCTTGGTACTTGTTCTACATGACGGAAGTGTCCTGATGAAACTGTTCCCCTTGTTCATCACTGATATCACTCAAATTTTGCGGAAAGAAGACTACATGTGAAAAAGATAGATTTTGAAAGACAATCTACAACCCATATCTTTGTAGCATTTCGATAAATTTGAGACCAAAGTTTTTCCTTATGTGTTTCCAAGAAAACCACACACAACCCTTATAAATGAGCACCTAATTCAAATGGTTGTACGTTTTCTTTCAAACATTTTGTCTTCACGAGTTTTCGGATTTGAGGTCCAACAAAAGTCCCTTCTTTCAATTTTGCGCGAGTTACTATGAAAACTTGCCTTGCAAATATGCAAATCCACTACCGTACTTGTTAAGTGCCTTCATTCGTCAGCCCAAGTTTTATATGTAAGGGAGGTAGGCTGAACCCATGGCGTTTAACACTACTCTCTCCTGGGATATATTCCATCCGTGTGCCCCACTGTTGTACCACATAATGTTTTTGTATATCACGGCTATCCCACAAATAAAAAAAAAAAAAAAAAAAAAAAACGACAGTATTTTGTGAGTATCCCTCTTGTAATCCAAACAGGAAATCAGTTATTTTAAGGTCACTTGATATTTTCGAATAATGAACCTCATATTTTAAAACACAATCTTGGCCATACTTTTATAACTTTCTTTAGGACTTACAGAATGGAAAACTGGAGCAGATGGAAGTTCGTTACCATTATGAAGTAATACAGCCTCTAAGCTGAACTTTGATGAATCTATAAATAATCGCCAGTCATCTGGATTATATTCAATTCCTAGCTCACTTATTAAACCATTAATGTCTATACAGAAACTTAGGTTCTCTTCATTGAAAAATATTTTCCAAATTTCTGACCACTATTTCAAAACTGTATAATTTGTGTACCAGGTCCATTGTTGCAGCCTGGATGATGCTTATTGATAAATTTAAGTCGCGTACCAAATCAATGAAGTGTACTTCCTGTACAAAATGTCTTTCACTTTCAGAACTTTTCTGGTTGAAAGTCAGGAGCTTTTGCCAGGTTAAATTGTACAGCTTTACATTTTGTAAGTAGCTGCGTAAGTAATCGAGTAAGACAAGGGTGGACAATCTATGACACGCTTGATACCGGCTGGTACGCGGACTCGTTTTTGATCGTGTGTATCTAAAAGATATAAAAGCTGTGACTAATGTGCAATTTTAAGCATCATTGGGAATAAAATATAGTAGGCTTTAAGTGATAGTTAAACATGTGAAGAGCTTGGCGCTATATGACGACATTAACATTACGTTCTCTCTGCAGGTCCAAGACGTCTTCCTATATAACAAAAGTTCAGAATTTCAAAATTCAAAGAAATAAGAATCATCTGAAAAATGGTTATCTTCACAAATGAAGATAAATCATGTGCTTTAATGATATGTAGCTGTATGTTTTAAGATTTTATTTTACTATCTGTGTTTACTATTTATGGAAAGGTTCATACAGAATATAGAGGACTTCTGAGTAGAATCTCAGAAAATGAAGATGCAGGGTTTATTTGTCATGAAAATTTTCTAAACGTAATCGTATTATAACCAAAATTGTTATAGCTATTTCTGAGGGATTCAGAATGTAAAGGGTGGCTGTTTTGTAGTGGGGATTTTCTTTAAAATTTTCGTGTTCCCCTCTTGAAAGATGTTGAAATTAACACATTTGCTTTTCTGAGCTGTGTTGTCCACAGATACTCACATAAACCATTTTAAAATGTTACGTTGTTTAAAAATATCTATTTCCGGTGAAATCTGGACATATAAATTTACTTATATTCACGTAGTTCAAAAAGTAAACAGGAAAACACAATGAATAAAAATATTAAATTATGTATCACAAATCAAGTAATCTGTACAAAAGATGAGTCATTAGACAAAATGTTGTATTTAGATGATTTTCGATATTCACTCTGCAAAATATGCTTTCGAAGACATTCTTTTATTCTTATTTAATCCAGATAAATTTTAAATATAGGTTTCGTTGTGTGCAGATCGGTACAGGACGCTGCTCTTTGCTGATTAATGGGGAGGGGAAGTTGTAACTAAAACCTTGTAAAAGGTATACGTATATAAAAATTACCAAACTGCCTAAAGAAGTTAATCTATAAAATGTAATATGAAATAAATTGTATTTCAATAAAGTTGTCCATTATTGGTGTAGCTATAGGAAAGTCCTCCCGAATGAAGAGGTGGAGGCTAGGATACAAAAAGATTTTGACTGTCATATTACTCAAATATGTGGCTTTTTGGGGGGATATTATGTATTAAGCGCTAGCTTCAGATATGGAGCCTTTTTTAAATCTTGGCATCACATCTTTTGAACATACTGAACTTAATTTCGTGCTTGAATATCGACATGAACATTTTAAGTAAAACTCTGTGTGCTACTTGCTGTTACCATGGGAGAGTAAGTAAACATGTGAGAAGCACGTTTAGTGAAGTAGGGAAATTTAATTTTAATGCATAATTGTTAAGTTTGTATGAAACTGTCCTGTGCCATGGCGAAACGGACTGAAACTTGAAGCTCTCGTTCTCGGCCACTGAATGCGCAGTGTATATTTTACGTGGCAGGCATAGAACGGTGTCCAACATTGTGATAGGCAATGATCCTGTTCAAGACAGCGAATATTACGGCTGGGGATGCGTGATGCTGACCCCGATCGCGCACCGATTGGATGATCGCGCACTGCTGCATCTGTCCTTGGGCGTGAGATCGGCTCTACGCCCAGGATTACTTGTTATTTACATCAAAAATAGTTACTACAGCTGTTTTGAAATTCATACTACTGAGTTTCAGTTACGAGAGTGATCTGTAAATTTCTCGGCCTCACCCAGACATTGCGGCACTACTTGCATGATTCTTTTCCTTACGTTGGCACATATGTTAATAGACCCTATGTAAAGTTAGAAGTCATTCCAAGTAATAGTAGACTGCAGGCAGTTTGAAGCAGTGGAACTGCACATTGCTTTGAAAATGGAGAAATTCGAGTATCGTACTGTGATAAAATTATGCGTAAAAGAAATTCATTTGCGAGTTGTAAATGTGTATGGTGACTCTTCACCTTCAGTTTCCACTGTGAAGAAATGGGCGGCTGATTTTAAATGTGGCCGTGAAAGCGTTCAAGACGATCCACGCGAACTACGTCCAAAAAGTGTAACCCCACCGGGAATCATTGAAAAAGTGCATGATATGGTTTTGGAAGATCGGCGTACAAGGTGCGTAAAATTCTTGGAACTTCAAAGGAACGTACTGGTGTTATCTTGCATCAGCAGTTAAAGATGAAAAAGCTTAACGCAAAGTGGGTGCCGCGTATTCTCACTGTGGATAACAAACGCTTTCGCACGACACTTTCTGAAAAGTGCTTGGCGCATTTTCAGAAGAACAGAAGTGACTTTGTGCCGATACGTCACAATGGATGAAACATGGATTCACCACTCCACACCCGAATACATGCAGCAGACGAGGCAGTAGACAGAAGCTGGTTGTTCAGCTCCAAAGTAGGCGAGGACGGTGTCATCGGGTGGAAAGATCATGGTGTCAGTGTTTTGGGATGGCAAAGGAATTTTGTTGATTGACTATCTCGAGAAAGGTAAAACCATTACTGGAGTGTACTACTCTCAACTTCTAACCAAACTGAATGCAGACATTCGTGAAAACAGACCCGGGTTAAAAAAAGAAAAAGAAAATGTTTTCCATCAGGACAATGCACCTGCACACAGAAGTGTTTTGGCAATGGGGAAGTTGAGAGATGTGCATTATGAAGTGCTATTCCCCAGATTTGGCTCCTTCGGACTTCCAGCTGTTTCCAAAACTGAAGAAACTCCTCGCTGGTAGGAGCTTTTCGTCCAATGAAGAAGCAATTGAGGCTGTAAACGAGTACTTTGCAGCACTTCCGGAGGAACACTACAGAGAGAAACCGCTGGACAAAATGTACAGATATTAGAGGAGATTAAGTTGAAAAATAAACCTGCTTTGAAACCATGAATTGTCGTTTTTCACTATCAAGCCGAGAACTTTTCAGACACTCCTCGTATTTGTACAGTTTTATAGTGTATCGGCCAAAATACTAAGCTATTAGTATTGCAGATGATCAGTTTTACATTAAACATATTGTGAATCAAAGAGTTTGAAGCACATTGATTTCGGAAACTGCTATTGCTTTATACCTTTGTAAACAGTGGGGACTACATGTTTAAATATCTCATACAAAATGAGGACAGATGTTAATGGGTTTGCTTACGAAAGAACTATGAGAGAGTAGTAATTTTGTTACCTCTGTGTTTATGTGTTGAAACAGATGGCCTTGAGCAAATCTATACTAATATTATTATAAGAGTGCACCAACTGTTCTTAGAAACGTCTATTCCTAGGTAAACATTTGTAAAAACCGTGTTATTAAATATTTCCTTGTAGCTACAATGAGAATATAGTAAACCTAAGCGATAGTCAAATATTTTAAGATTTGGGAATTATTTGTTGACTTTGACATTTGATTTTCTGTGCGTGGTCAGAACATGACAAACGATTAACGATGCTTACCTTAAATATATGACAGAAAAACTGTACTTTAACGAGTTATGCCTTTTCAATTGAGTTTCTTAACAAACCAATCAGAATATAAAATACATAATCTGACACAAAGCCAAGTACTAAGAAATTGATAATGACAAGTAAATACAACTATAATAAGGTCTTCTTGCGATTTACAAATTTTACAGAAGTCTTTCAGGAAAAAGAAAAATTTAAGAAAGTGTTCGCAGAAAATTTAAAGTATACTATATATCTTTATTTAATCGAATCAGTGGCCTTTGTTTACATTTTGTGTACTAAGTGTAGTTTGGAGCTGGAATTGCCTTGAAATTATGCTTTCTTGGATGTCTGTAAATTTAAATACCGTGTTCGAAATTACCGACTTTCAGTTAGTTGTTCAGACACACAGCCTCTTTCTGAATGGTTTTCAATTCAGGGAACCCTAAAACATATATATCTGGTTTAAATATTTGTCGAATTTTTGGGTGGAATGCAATATATTCTGTACCGACAGTGTACGTGACAGAAAGTAGATGGGAATTAAGGTACGTTAGAAACTTATAAGGTTAGATTATAGAGGTGTATGCTCATTGTTTCTGTGTCACAATTTGGAAGACATCTTGCTCCAATAAGATTTAGAGTTTTTAATGTTTGGTTTCTGAAATATTCAACTAGTGGACTGGTAGGGGGAATAAATTAGGTTAGGTATGTATTGCCATTAGAAGTGAAATGCAACCTCATTACAGGGGTGTGAATGTTAAAGTAGTCCCCGTAACATGAACGACCGGCTTCTTATGCTTTTCGCCCCTCTTCCTGATTAGTTCTTAATGATTAAACGCACTCATTCATTTGCTATTTTATCTGTTTTACTTTTAAGTTTATTGCCGTGAATTGAAAAGTACTCAGTCATTGTAGACCTCTGACGAGAAAATGTGCCTCGGCTGTTGTGTTCTCTGGAGGAGCGAGAAGGGACAGTACCACATGTTAACTCACGATGTGCGTATATACAGGACGAGCAAAAAGTATTGCAATATTGACTCTTAAGTTTTTCAAATGTGTCTCGGAACTTAAGTGCTGGCATTTTTTAACCACTGCACAATTTGAAATGGAGCCATGAATGTGTTAGATATTCTGATTGGCCGTAAGGTTTGTTTTGCAAACAACTTCTTCCAAATAAAAACGTTTAGATTTTATAGAGCGTTGAGCTGTTTATCTTAGAATAGTACACCAAAATAACGGCGACACAGACTTTTCTACCCAAATGACCTTGTTGTCGACGGGCCCTTAAACACCACACCAAACTTTTCTATAACCTTATGCAAATTCCGATGAGTATTAGTCATTAACAGAAAGCAGAATGCAAAGGATATTACGAACCATGGAAAATCTCTGTGAAAAGTTTTAATCCTGGTCGATTAATGTAATAAACTAATTCAACAAGAGGAGTGCCATGTTTCTGCCTGTATTCAACTCATTAAATTACACAGTCTAAAATTGTAAAGAAGTTGGATGAAACATGAACCATGAAGGATAGGAGAAAATGTAAACGTCCAAGGTCTGCTCCGAGTGATCAAAATGCTCTAAATCCAAGAAAATCCACACACAATATTACAAGTATGGCATTGATACAACAGTAAATTAAAAATATGTTATCTGGAAGCTGACTGTGTACCATGACAATAGAAAGAGTTGTGTTCCCATTAGAAATTATTGACAATATTCCATACCTTTTGTTCACTCTGTACATGTATAAACATGGAGTTTTTATGTTTAAAGAGAAGTGGTTAAGGGCTAATGTCGACTTTAACCCAGTTGCTAGTCCCCTCAAATGCACGACATTTTATCTTGAGCCTCGTCGAACGGTCTGGACCAAGAAGACCTGTGGGTTGTTAACCACTCATCTACTAGTTAGTTCACTATATACCATTGTTATTTCCTTGCATATACCCATTTACTTGTGTGTTCGACGACTCAAATAGTAATTTTAAGGACTGCGACGGTCGGCTGATACGTCCCGGGCCTCACAATAAAAATGTATTTTTTTTTTCTTTATTTCTCAACATAATCTCCAGAAATGCTAATATCGGAGTCATATCGGTGTTCTAATTTTTTTTTTTTTTATATCCAGATTTATTGAACCCTATTTTACACAGTAGTATATTAGGGTTAGAGTTGATACATAAAAATACACAATTTTAACAACAACATTTTAAATACTAGAAGGAAGAAAATATGTTATAATCTGATGCATATTAATTTAAACTATTTCAGACGTTTAAACACTGAGTTTATAAACATCATGAAGTACTTATACTGTTGAGGCTTCATTAGCAAAGATGTGAGCGGAGCAGAAAATTCAGTTCCTATAGAGTCTAGCTTGAATATTAATTCTTGTCTTTCTCTCCAGAAAATGGGACAACAGAAAAGGAGATCAACCACAGTTCGAAATTCTTCACCACACTTACACTCGGGGTTGGATGTTAAGTGAAAGCGTGATAAGTATTCACCAAATTGACCATGTCCCCTTAAAAATTGTCAAAACAAAATTTGGTACAAGAGTTTCACATTTTCCTCTGTCATAAACACTAGGGAAAAATAATGTTTTTGTTAAACTTCCATTTGGAGTTGTTAGCCATTGTGGTTCCATTCTTCAAGAATATGTTGATGTATTATTCTCCTTACAGTAGAAATAGGACATAAAGAGTGTGTCACAGGAAGATTGGATTCTGCAGCCTTCTTAGCCAAGCAATCAGCTCTCTCGTTACCTAAAATTCCACTGTGTCCTTTAGGCCATCCCATGCAAATATGTCCTGGATGGTTTTGAAGCAAGGTTCTGATTTCATGTGCTAATGAATTTAAGTTGTATTTATCATTAATAGCGAGTAGAGCTGATTGTGAATCACTAAGAATACGGGCACTGTTCCCATTAACAATACACCATTTTATAGCTTCTTTAATTGCTAAGAGCTCCGACTGGAATACAGAACATTCAGGTGACAATTTAAACATGGAGTGAGTTAGTTCCGTTTGGTTTTCATAAACAACAAAAGCACATCCTACCGCAGATATCTTATCTGCAAATTGGTAACGCGAACCGTCTGTATATATGTAATAATCATGAAAATTACACATTTCCTTTAAACAGGTTACAAAACTTGATGGGTGTCCTGCTGTGGTAGGATGCTCCGGGATTTGTGGTTTTAAGTGAGACAGATAAGACGCACATTCACGTTCATGTCTTAAATTCATAAATTTAATTAATTTAATTTCTAAATATTATTAATTTAATATTTAATTTAATTAATTTAATTAAACTCTCTCTGTAGTGCGACTTATCATGGTCCTCAAAATAACTATTTACCGCATCAATGCCCTCGTTGTTCCCAAATCATCGTCCTATAAGAAACATTTTGAGGTTCGGCAAAAGGTGGTAGTCACTGTGTGCTAGATCTGATGAATAGGGTGGATATTCAAGCAACTCCAACTTCAGTTCGCACATTTTTCCCATTGCAGTGACTGGAACATTGTCGTGAAGAAACAAGATTTTTTTTCTTTGCTAAATGAGGTCTTTTTCTTTTCACCTCATCACTCAAACGTTGCAATAAGCTTGTGTAGTATTCACCAGTGAACTTTTACCCTTTTCCAAGTAATCAATTAAAATAATTACCTGTACACCCAAGGAAACATTCGCCACAACCTTGTTAGCTGACAAAATTAACTTTGCCTTTTTTGGAGTTATTTCACCTGGCACAATGCACTCCTTTGACTGTGATTTACTTTCTGGAGGGTAGTCACTATCCATGTTTCATCATTTTGATGATGTCAACAAACGCGGCACCCGTCTTGCACAGACCTTGTGAAAGCCCAAAACATTACTTAAGATATTACCTTCGCGTTATTTTGATATGTTTACAGCCTCTGCTATTTCAAACAACTTTAATCTATGGTGTTCCAACACCAAACGATGCATTTTTCCAATGATCTCTGGAGTTGTGTCTTCCAAGGGCGTCCAGAGCGAGGCTCAACACCACTTCTCGTACGTCCCGTTTTTAACTCTACAACCCATCTTTTAATCACTGTATATGAGGGGGCAGAGTGTACCACTGTACTGTCCATCTCCTCCTTGATTTCCGTAGGAGTTAAGCCTTTCAAATGGAAGTATTTAATCACTGCTGGTTTTTCCAAATCCTCCATTTTCGTGAAACCTCTACACTTGTCTTGTTTAAAATACTGTCATTCAAAAACAAACAAGCTGTTGACCTGAAACTATGGATACAAGCTAGTCTAAGAGTTAAACTATGCTATGCTATCCGTCAAACTGGCCCAGTGAGCCTTTCACCTCAGCGATTGGTTAACCTCGAAAAATTAGCTGCGGAAGGTGTTCTTTACCTCCTTCTAGGATGTTATTTCTAGTATGACTGCATAAACGACATAAAATGATGTTGCCAAGATCGCCATATGAGAGCTCAAGATGAAAAAGTTTAACAAAATCGTACTTGGATACGCCTGCGGGTAATTTTCAATTTATGTTACAATTAGATATCCATTAATGCTGCACGAATTATTCTCACAGATTTAATTGGTAACTTTACTACCTTTTAGGAGTTTAACAATTAAACCAAATACCATCAAATCTGTTATAAAACTGTTAGTGAATTTATGTCCCTCCCATTTAGAGATGTTACCATGTTCTCATATGTCTACCAACTTCTACCATGCTTGTTGCAGGTTAACGGTGTCAACGTGATGCAGTCAACACACACGGAAGTGGTGGGCCTCATCAAATGTAAGTACCACCCCATTACGTTCTCTTATCACTTGTAGACAAATTATTGTTACAGTCTAAATAAACATTTGTACAAATACTTGTATTACTCTTTGAGCACAACTACGAGGGCTGATCAACAAAGACTGGGAGACTGATTTGTTTCCACAGATGTTTATTACTGTAATTCAATGTTTTCATGATCTTTTTCAAAGTAGTCTCCTCCTACTTCAATGCACCTTTTATAGCGTCTGTGCCAGTCCTTGAACACGTGCTGCAGACCATTCTTTGTCAGTTACTTGAGAATCGCCTCACTTTTCTTGAGCACTGCTCCCGAGTTCTTAACTCGAATACCCTTAAGCTTTGTCTTTAGTGATGGGAATAACAAAAAGTCACAGGGTGCAAGATCGGGGCTATAAGGTGGATGTGGTACACAGGTAATGTTGAATCGAGCCAGAGACTACATGACTTAATTTGCGACGTGAGGCCGTGCATTGTCATGATGAAATCGCCACCCAGTCCGAGAAAGCTCTGGTCGTTTCTTTGCATTGTCCTTCCTCAGTGTAGCCAATACTGTCGTGTAGTATGCTGCTGTAAGAGTAGTGTGAGGGGGAACTGCATGCTGGTAAATCATTCCATTACAGTAAAAAAATGTTATCACTTTTCCAGATGGAGCAACTTTTGCCTGTTTGGTGTTGGAGAACCTAGCGATTTCCACACTGCTGGCTTGTTTTCCCTACAGGATCATAATGATGCAGCCATGACTCATCAGCAAAGAGACGCAGCACCTCACGGCTTGTCTCCATTCGCACAGCCTTTTGTTCGGGAGTCAACAGTCGTGGCACCCAACGAGCACAAACTCGGGTCATATGGAGATGGTCGTGCATAATTGTAAACACACTGCCATATGAAATTCTCAACACTTCACTGAGGTTACGTAATGTTATACGCCGATCCTCTCGGACAATCACAGCAGCTGTATTGATGTTGACTTCAGTCACAGCAGAAGCCGAAACACGAGGCCCACC
The DNA here is from genome assembly GCA_030765055.1 of Mantis religiosa. Classification (NCBI taxonomy): domain Eukaryota; kingdom Metazoa; phylum Arthropoda; class Insecta; order Mantodea; family Mantidae; genus Mantis; species Mantis religiosa. Next base: position 183,878,714 of record CM060949.1, on the reverse strand, counting down.
TTGTTTATCACTGACAAGTCGGACTTGTTTGAAGTCCTTGAACCACCTAAACACTGTTGCACGAGGTAGTGCATTTTGACTGTACGCTTGCTTCAGCTTTTCATAAGTTTCGGTGGCTGTATGGTTTAAACGAAAACAGAATTTGATTGCGCTGTACTGCTCCTCTCGCGTCACCTCCACTGTCTGGTATGCGAAATGCGCGTAGGGTCTACAAAATAGAGTATTACTACCAAACTACGAATACGAGAGTTCTGCCGCCTACTGACATTGTGCATAAAAACCCGCTCGATACGAAACTATCACGGAAGCTACAGGAAAAAATCTGTCTGTCTTTGTTGATCAACCCTCGTACAATGGGAATGGGAGAATACAGTAGACTAATTTACAGTGAGATCTTTTAAGACCTGGACGTTATGAGATAGCTTTGACTTTTTACTATCGTTGTATGATCAGGAGGAACAAACGAACAGCGATTTTCCTCGAGAAAAATGAGTGGGTGACGCCTTGGGCAAGTATTACCCTGCTTATATTTTACCAAGGCGGCCCGTGTTCGATGTCAGGGGACCGAATGTGAAATTTGTTGTGAATAAAGGTTTTCATATCATGGCTGATCACCCATCCTCGCTACTTTCTCTGACACAGAGTTTGTCTGCAGCTCTACAGACTTCACACTCCTCCATACAAGGAGGATAATAAGAGAAAGAACAAGAAGATGGTAGCAGTGTTTAAAAATACAAATCGATAACAAATACATCGGAAATGGTTAACGCAACAGAAAATGTTATTTGGCACACATCTTGTGCTTTCATATAGTAAGATTTTGTTTCTCTCTTACGGTTTACTAGTTATTTAAGTAATTCACAATAAAAAGCATTTCAGAAGCTGTTCCTAAAAAATTCAACATATATATTCGATTTCTCATGTTAATATATAAAGCATCGTTATCAGTCATTAGAGCCATTTTTAAGAAAATAACAGATGTTTTCTATGTAAACAGTAGTTTGGGATGGGAGTATCCCCTTGAAAATCTTCATGTTCCATCTTTGGAAGTGGTGAACTTTAAAAACAAGTTTAGTATATTTAACCAACTTTTCGTTCTTGCTTTACGCTTTCTCTCTTTCACCCACACAGATACGTCTGAGGATCTATATTGGTTGGATCCTATGATCTCGAAGTCGCGCATTCAAACCAAGACCAGACCGGTAATTTTAATATGTAATTATTAAAATGCGGGATGACATTTTGACACACCGACAGCACTGATATGATTCTATCAATTGACAACGTCGGTAACAAACAAAAATATTTACTTACTCATGCCTGGTTAGCACAGCAAATGCTGCGTGGTTTACGAGAACGTGTACCAGATTACTGAGCTATCAGTAATGGCTGTTTGCAACCAGGATAGACTAGCAGTTGTATCGGAGTGAATAAAGCAGTGCTTTAACACTAATGACTGCGTTTGTGTATTGCACAGGAAGGGTGACATCACCCAGTGCACGTGTGTTACCACTTGCCTTTAATAAGGGTTGTTTAGCTGGCGTTTGGCGGAGTAGATTGCCAACTTGGTTCTCAATCGTTGGGGCAAATAGCGGATAGAGTCTCACAGCCATAATCCTATATATTTAATATGGCGCCGGGCAGCCCAGCGGTAAACGGATAAGCCGCACGCTTGCCAAAGCTAAATATCGTCAGTTATTGAGAATCTTTAAACATTTCGCCATCTCAAACTTTCTGGGAGTATGTGGAAATTTCTAACGGCTAAATGCAAGGTTCTTTTCAAGCCGAGGGAGTGCATTTCTTTTGCACTGTTCTCCAAACGAGTTCCTGACTACTGTGGGGCGTGCAGGAAATGCTAATCTCCAAAAAGAAAGAAAAAGGAAACATTTTACATAAATTATGTATTTTAATACGTCTACATTTTCTGTGTAGTGAGATTTTGGACCACGCCGTAGTCGACCGGTTAGATCGCTTGTATCTCACCACGGCTTCCCGGGTTCGATCCCAGGTGGCTGCATGTTGGGTTTCTGGTGGACACCACGGCGCAAGGGCGGTTTTTCTGCAGGATCTTCGGTTTCCCCTGGCTGCATTCCACCAATTGCTCCATTATCACCTTTCCTGTCATTCATCTCGCCCTCATTTTCTCATCTATTTCCCTCACACTCATACCAGACATCGGGCTGATCACCCATCCTGGGTTATCTATCTGATTCAGAGTTTGTTCCTCAACTCGACGTCTAAAGCCATAAGGAATAGAGGAACAAGAATCCCGTATCACTACTATAATGGTAAACTAGGGAAGTTGAAGAAGAAAAAGAAGAAGAGATTTAATATTTTGTTTATCTGTTACGATTTACAAGAATAAAGAGCACTTCAGAGGCTATTCTTGGAAAATTGAAGATGTGCTTTTGTCATGAAAACATCCTAAACATACGATACCTTTATCAGAATCGTTGGTCATATTTAAAAAAAAATTATAAAACAAAGTTTGTGGGGAGATTGGAAGACGCCAAAGCCAAATTAACATAGTTTTCCCTTTCTTTAGTTACACTGTTGAAGCATACACTTTTTTCTAAAAGAAGCTTCATTAAAATTTGGGTGATTTCAAAATACGTTTTTCAAATAAAAACTCAAAATCGAATTTTTGATTGGAGTGATTTATTTTCTGTACTTTTGTAAATATACAGTAGAGAAATTAAAAAATATGCACAAAATTGAGTATCTTTTTCGGAGCGGGGCTTAATGCTCCTGTTTTTGTTCATTTCAGCGTTTCGCCTTCACACCCTTCGATGTGTGTTCCAGGCAACTAAAGCGAAGGGTACAGCTAGTGACTAAACGTCAAATACATCCTTATTGTAAGCAGAGTGAGAGATATCGGCCGAGAAACATTCCACATTTTTTCAGTGTGGAGAAAATAAACATGAATTACAACACATAAATTTATATCATGTTGATATTACTATTGTAGCAATAAAATGTTGGTTCTTTGCATATGTGTGATAAGATCTTGTTTTATTGTCATATTTTATGCATTTTTCGGTCATAAATGCAGGCTTATTTCCTAATGTTTACGTCATAGAACGCATTCCTTTAATTTATATTAGGTGGTGTGATAACTAAAGTCGGCTTTTTTTATTTTGGTGTTTTGGAAAACTTTCTGGTTTTCTTTGGTTTGGCAATGCTATTTACTGAATCGCATGGCTAGTGTTGCGTACATTGCGGCCATGTATCAATGTTCAGTTGTTAATAAACAATCACAAAATGGAGATAACAAAGTTAGAACTTAGAGTCATTCTAAAACATTACTGGAAACAAGATTATAAAGCCGTCGCCGCAGCTCGAAGTATATGTGAAGTGGAAGGAGAAGGTGTCGTTAGTGAGCGTGTGACACAACGATGATTCCTACGTTTAAACAATGGAGACAAAAACACTAAAGATATGCCACGTTCTGGAAGACCTAAACGTACCCATAGGCTTTCAAAAGAACTTGGCACATCAAAAGATAGCATACATCGCCACATTAAGACACTTGGAAAATCATACAGAAGCTGTAGATCTGCACCTCATAAAGTGACACCTCAACAGGCTGAACATTGTGTAGATATCTGTTGTTAGCTTATCCGTAATCCCACAGATAATAGATTTGTCAGGAGAACTGTCACTTGTGATGGAAAATGGGTATATTACCGCAAACCTATGCCTCTAAACAGTGGCCTGATCCCGCCAAATGCCAAAATCGTCGTTAAGTCAGCTGGGTCCCAAAGTAATGCTGTGCGTCTCGTGAAATTTTGAAGGTGTGATTCACTGGGAGTTTGTTCCAAACGTGCGGGCGATTAATGCGTATCTTTATTCTCAACTGGAACGAGTTTATGAAATTTTGAGACGGAGATATCCAGCTTAGTTAACCGAAATGAACTCTTATTTTAAGAGAACAATGCAACATCCCGTATAATGCACGATCAAACATGGAAAACATTCACAAATTGGGAGGAATCGAACTGCAACCACACCCAGCATACAGCCCTGATCTCGTACCATCAGATTATCATATTTTTCTATCCATTGCCCATTTTCTACGTGGAAGAGATTTTGACAACATTGAAGTAGTGCAAGTAGGTGTCACCGAATCCTTCGCATCAAAAAGCAGAGACGTACCATTATGGTATAATAAACCTCCTGAATGATGGTCCAAGACCATAGAATCTAATGGTCTGTACTTTGAAAATTAGTTAATTGCTTGTCAGAACACATTTCAAATAATTGTTATTATTTAAGAAAGGACAGTCTGTAGCAGTATCTATATTACTTAGACGCTCAATTTTCTTTCTCTGTGTTTCTATTTAATTAACGCAGTGTTCCGTTAAATGTGCCTCTTTTACCTTCGACTATTAAAAAGGGAGACTTAAAAGTTAAAGGACGTAAATTAAAAGAAAGGAGACTTAAATATAAGTATTTTTAACATTTATTATTTAAAATATTCCGCAGTCTCTTAGATTAAAGAAGGCTCCTCAGAAATTAACTTGCGAAAAGTTAACACATTCTTCTTTTTCCTTCAAAAGAAAAATGGTTTTCTAAACTTTAAGAAAACACTTTTCTGTCATATTTAAACTATTGATTAACTTAGTCTGTAAATGTATTTATGCTTAAAATAAGGCCAGAATGGATTTATGCTTAGTAATAGACATATCCAATTTTTTCAGTATTTCCGGTTTTTAAAATTACCTCCTCCAATTTTAACTCATATCGTATGATGAATGAAATTATGTTAAAATGAGTACAGGGTACATAGAGCTTAGTTACCAGACATTCATCTTTCAGGATAAGGGAAAATCTCCAATGTCGTCATATCGGACGATGAATTAAATGATGTTCAAATGAGTACTGGGTACATAGAGCTTAGAGTTACCAGACATTCATCTTTCAGGATAAGAGATAACCTCCAACGTTAAGTCATATCGGACGATGAATTAAATGATGTTCAAATGAGTACAGGGTACCTAGAGCTTAGAGTTACCAGACATTCATCTTTCAGGATAAGAGATAAGCTCCAACGTTAAGTCATATCGGACGATGAATTAAATGATGTTCAAATGAGTACAGGGTACATAGAGCTTAGAGTTACCAGACATTCATCTTTCAGAATAAGGGAAAACCTCCGTTAAGTCATATCGAACGATGAATTAAATGATGTTCAAATGAATACAGGGTACACAGAGTTAAGAGTTAGCAGATATTCGTCTTTCAGGATAAGGGAAAACTTCCAACGGTAAGTCATATCGGACGATGAATGATATGATGTTCAAATGAATACAGGGTACACAGAGTTAAGAGTTAGCAGACATTCATCTTTCAGGATAAGAGAAAACCTCCAACGGTAAGTCATATCGGACGATGAATTAAATTATGTTCAAATGAATACAGGGTACACAGTTAAGAGTTAGCAGACATTCATATTTCAGGATAAGGGAAAACCTCCAACGTTGTCATATCGGACGATGAATTAAATGATGTTCAAATGAATACAGGGTACACAGAGTTAAGAGTTAGCAGATATTCATCTTTCAGGATAAGAGAAAACCTCCAATGGTAAGTCATATCGAATGAAATGATGTTCAAATGACATATAGCTTAGAGTTACCAGACATTCGTCTTTCAGGATAAGTCAGGATAAGTCATATCGGACGATGAATGAAATGATGGTCAAATGAGTGCAGGGAAAACTCACGAGGGGAGGGGGTCGGACCTCATACAGGTAACTCATCCTGACCGAGATTTGAACGCGGCACCTGTTGAACGTGAGACAGACACGCTACTACCTATGGTACAGAGTCGAGCATCTTCTTCTTCTTCTTCTTCTTCTTCTTCTTCTTCTTCTTCTTCTTCTTCTTCTTCTTCTTCTTCTTCTTCTTCTTCTTCTTCTTCTTCTTCTTCTTCTTCTTCTTCTTCTTCTTCTTCTTCTTCTTCTTCTTCTTCTTCTTCTTCTTCTTCTTCTTCTTCTTCTTCTTCTTCTTCTTCTTCTTCTTCTTCTTCTTCTTCTTCTTCTTCTTCTTCTTCTTCTTCTTCTTCTTCTTCTTCTTTTGTTTTTCCTTTCTTTCGAGAATGCTGCACGCGTTTCGATTGTTGATGCATTTTTTGCAACTGTTTGTAGTGCTTTTCAGAAGTGCAATAAAGTAAATTACCATATGTCTTCTTTAAAAATGACTCAGTTTTGAAAAATTAATGATTCATTTTTGAAGGATCATTTTTTTGGAGAGTAAAACAAGGAATAATTGTTCCGCAAATAATTTGGAATTGATGGATGAAACATGCTATGATATTTTTGAAACTTCATCGTTTGGAGTATTGTTTAGAGCACAGTGAGTTTACACAATAAAGAAGTAATATGTGAGTAATCATAGAATATAATTTTGAAACATGGCAAAATCATTACTTATTCCGTGTATTAACATAAATTTCAAGGTGTATTATATAGGTTGTATTTTTAGAATTCTAGAAGTGCGGGTTTGAAAGGTGATGAAAATCTTTTAAAAGTTAGAGAATTGGGGGTTTTGATATTATTTTGATGTTTTTATACTCCAGACTTAATTTACTACATTTAATATCGGTATCACGGTGTGGGGCCTTTGAGGTATTACTGACCTTAATAGACATTTAAATGTATTGAGTGTGCCTTATATCAAAAGTTCTATTTGTTCGATATTTGTCAATACTTAAAAGAAACGTTGTGTTCATATCTTTGACCGGTAAACATAATTTTTAGTAAAACCTTACCTATGATTACTTCAGAGACTCACGTAGCCATTTTTAAATTCTATAATTAACGTACTTTCTCATAGTCTCATCTTCATAAAAATGAAAATATCCGAAATGCGAAGAGTTCGTTCTTTCTTTCAAACATGGTTCAATTACATTTTTAAGACTGGAGTGATGTCTCAAGGTGTAATAAAATTCTTGATGTGATGGATCAAATGCTTCGTTGCATAACACAATTAAATTTATTAAATTTAATTAATAAGAACTAATGCAGATTTGTGATAGAAGTTCGGTTTGTCATATTAGCATACAAATTTCACTTTAGTCCACAGGTGCGTTATCAAACATAGAATTTATGTTCCAAGTGTAAATGTTGGTCACATTCAGAATGAGTTGGAAGTAGGATCTGTGGCATGCTGCCTCTCACCCTCGTCACTTTCCCTCTTGGGAGATGAAAGAAACTGACAAAGAGAACCCCTAGCTCTGTATCACAATAATTAGGGAGTGGAGGGGGATTGGTCCAGGTGTCGGAAGCTGGGGGAGCTGTGTTGTCAAACAGTTGCCGTCCGTCCGATCGCCACTAATATCGTGGGAGCACACTAATGGGATTTACCTCCCCCCCCCCCCCCCCCATCTGCCAGCTTCCGGGAACACAAATAGGCGTCCAAACAGTCGGTAGCGTCTCTGCCAACTTGTACGTGAATTTAGAGCACGGTGAAGTTGTTCTGAAGGATCAGTCGACAACTTGCTAGCCTCACATTTTTGTGCCAACTTGTTTGTATTTAGAGCGTGATGACGTGGGGGACATTACTTTTGGGGAACAGTTTTGAAGAGCCTGAAGAATGGTGTTTAGTGTTATGGACAGTTTAGACTTCCAACACAGTGTCTGTTCTGATCATTCCTAAATATTTTGAAGTTTGTGAACTCTGGTGCATCAGTGAACGAAATAACTTATCCAACGGTTAAAAAGTCGACCATGCCCTTGTGTTTTGTTAATTGATTTGTCATTTATAATGAAGTTGCATCGCCGCAGCCAGGTTTATTAATGTGCTCAAGACGAAGTAATCGTGTGTTAGTGATCAGTGATTGTGACGTCACAACAAGCCACCAACCCACAAGATCTATACGGCTGTAGTTGTTTTGCATGAAAAGCAGGTATGATCTCGTTTACCATATTCCTTGAGTAATTTGTTAGACATTTGACAGCAACATTTACTTTGTGTTTCTAGGAAAGTAAGCTTGTAGCTGGTTTCACCATCTAATGTTAAATTTAAACACAGTTCACTTCAACGAGGCGTTAGCCCCAATTACAGAAGGTTTAAATAACCTACAAGTAAAGCATCACGGACTTTTCTTACTCTCTTATACAAAATATTCTTAAAAGCTCCCCTACTTCTAGCAAATGCATGTTAATTGAGAATACTATATGCAGAAATGGTTTTATTATACAATGGACTTAAGGTTATATTTATTTACGATACTAGTGAATCAAGAGGTATTTTATCCACGAGTTGAAGGTTTGATTAATTTCGCGAGTGTATAAATAAAATCTTGATTCACTAGTATCATACAATATTTTATCCAACATTTACGCTAGTCACTGAAACGGCTTATCACTATTTAAACTAACCTGTAATTATTTGTAATGTTATTTTCTGAAATACAAGGTCGGCTGGATGTGTGTCACAAACATGGTTCGCTAATACCAATCGATATGACTGGTCGTTTCTAGGGATTTTTTAAATATAAATGTTTATAATTAGGGAGAAAATTGTGTTGATTTTCATTTCAGAAACCTACATTGACGAATGTATTGACAACAGGAGGTGAACATATAGGAAAATATTTGTTAATTATTGAATGAATAGAGGAAGTGCTACTTTAGTAGGTTAATTTTTATTATTCAAGTATAACTTTACAAGTAAGTGTTGGATAAAATGTACACAGCTGAAGGCTTTGACATTCCTTTCCCTTTACATGACCAAGATATAGGACACTTCCTATTTGTGGAAAATTATTTGAAAAGTCAAACCAGTATCAGGAATATCTTGAAAAGGTTAACTCCAGAACAACATTATTTAACATAAATTCTTGCTTTTACGAGATCTATAGTTTTTACATGTTAAGATTTTGTCCTTTACCAGTTGTGCAAAGAGGCACAGATGATGTGTATTGTATGCAGGAAGTATTTTGGACATGCCCTCTCAATGTCAAAACAATTAAAATGTCTTATCAACATGGAAGTAAATTAATTTAGAAGGTTTCAAAAATATATTCCGAAATCGAATTTTAATTTCCTCGAAATTGTTACCTCTGGTTGCGATGTATGCTCTTAAGCCTGAGTTCGATACTATAGCGTATTCAGTTGTAAATTTCGGTAGGTTTCGTATTTGTTCAAATGCAGTGTCTATACGTTCCCTCAAAGTGACGATCTGGTACAGGAGACACATAAAACAGGCACTTTAAATGTCCACAGACTAAGAGGTTTATGGGATTAAATTAGCATGCATGCAGTCAATCCCTCTCGACCAGTCCATCAATAAATTACGTACTCTCCCACTGAAATGAGCTTGAGCATCATCGTGTAAAACTGCATTTGCTGGATGACGTCCAGAAGAACTTAGTCAATTGAATGTTTTAACTCATTTTTTAGAAACTGTAACTCTCTCCCTTCATTAGTCAAGAAACGAAATAGTGATTAATAAAATGATCATAAGCGATTCCAACTGAAACTTACAGACAAAATCTCTCTCGATGTTTGTTCTGCCGTATTTCTTGAAGGTTTTATGGGTATTATAGAAATATCAACGAAAGTAAACCCAGTTTCATCAGTCAAGGCTCATAATAAGAAATTCATAAATATAATACAATTCTATAAGATGTGATGACACAAAATCCTCCACATTTAATACTTGTACCTGCTAAAGGTGATATTGGTACAGAAGATTTTCACACAAAATTCTGCAGGTAGTCATTTGACTAACTCCTTCCCTTAATACAATGTGTGTTGTGTTATCTGATGGATTAGTATCTGCATCACGGTCAGTACTTCGTATTTCTCTTGATCTCCCGAAATACTCTTCTCAAATGAGTCACTTTCAATTGTTGGCAAATTCGTGAGAATGTTCGTGAAGGAGGTAACTGCCTCTCGGTAAACCTTTCTACGTAATGTTCGCGTGCTCGTGATACACTCCCGTCATACATGTAGTGGATATCGGTCTGTTCACTCAGAATGAATTTTCTTCTGCCTACAACAAACAGCCAAACAAAGGCAATCAACATATAACGGTTTAATTCAATCAATTATTATTGATGTGAATAAAGATGCAAATTCTGTAAACAAACTAGTTTTGACTCACGTTTATACTGTTCGCCCAACACAATAAGGCAAGGCAGAGGAATGTGTAACGTAATCACTTTTGCTATGTTTTTGCTCGGCTTCTGGATATGATAAGCAAGCTAGGTTCATCTAAAGTACTTATACAGTGTTGTCACATAACTCACCCATGCATAAATACCTATCACTGCAGTTACTGAAACGAGCATTAGATTTGGCAGTATGTGTGACTCATATGTACTCTCATATACTTATTGCGTAGTAAACAGATCTACTACAGGAACAGATTAACTGTTCAAGCTCCCCCCCCTCTCTCTCACTCTCTTAAGATCCCGCTTGCCTTCTTGTGGTGCGTAGGCAGTATATAATACCTAATCACTGCAGCTACTGAAACGAGCATTAGATCTGGCAACATGGGTAACTCATATGTACTCTCATACACACATTTCGTAGTCAACAGATCCACTAACAGAGCAGACAAACAGTTTAAACCACTCTCCCCTTCTTTCCCCGTTTGCCTTCTTGTGGGTAGACAGTATACTAATACCTATCATTGCAGTTACTGAAACGAACATTAGATATGGTGGTATGGGTGACTCATATGTACTCTCATACACTCATTTCGTAGTAAACAGATCCACTAAACAGATTGGATAAACAGCTAAGGCCCCTCTCACTCCTTAGATCTCGCTTGCCTTGTGCGTGTATGTGTACTACATGGCAAAGCGAGAAAGCGTATCGGGAAAAATTCGCAACACAGAAATGTTTACCTCAGCTTATCGCACATACACGGTGAGTCCAGTGTATGCACAGTCTTTTCAGATATAAGCATGTCTTCTGGACAGCAATGTGTCATATCGGCAGGCGCGAGAATACATATCATATAGACACACGCAGCTTCCAATAGCTCTATTTGTGTTTCGTAACTTATTGTACATCAACTTACTAATATTTCATTCTTCTAATCGACCAGATAAGACCTGATAATAGACGATCGCAGCGCTGGTCACCTGAAGGTCAATACGCCTCAACGCTCTGTCGAGTAATATGTATTACCCCGCTTTTACTACATGCAACACCGTTGGCGGTGACATTAATGATACATGAGATGAAGATGGAGCACCGGTGGAATGAGGTGATGGGGGAAACAGATGTCGGAGGAAAGCCGCCCCAGTGCCGTGTTGTCCATCAGGTTGTCTGGGATCGAATCCGGGCCGTCAATCTGGAATCGAATGGTGAGAGCCGAACAGTCTAACCACTCAGCCACGGCACGGGGCCGCTTGCTTTCTTGTGGTGGGTAGACAGTACGAACTTTTTCAGCCGTGGTGTTGGGAAGTACATAGTGACACAAGATGGCGGCGGCTCAGTAGGTACACAGCTGGTGTGAGGGTAGACAGTACGGCCATTGTTGCACACCACTGTGTTTACCTACATACAGGTGGGTGCCAAGCAACCAGATAAAGCTTTCAGTGATAATACCTTATCTCCTGCTGAGGAAACTAACGTCAGTTTTGTTAGCTTGTGAGTATGAACCTGCAGCCATCGTTGTTCTGCCCTTCACTCGGTATGTATTATGTGTTCACCTTATTCTTCTGTCTACTTGTTAGACATTCCGTTATAGACTGTAAGCGATAGTCAGATACCCAGAGAGCTTTGATGGCTTTGCAAGGTCTGTGCATAAAAAAAAAAAAAAAACAAGTAACGTCTTCCCATTTGAGAAAAGTAAAAATAACAAGCAATATCTCGAAATGATTCACTCCACAACAAACTTTCTGTAATGAATTATGTGTTTTAACAAGATTTGCCTTTTTTTTTTTTTTTTTTTTTTTTTTTTTTTTTTTTTTTTGCAGTAGCATTTTGTCTATCTCTTACGGTTTACCAGTTAAAGTTCACCCAGAGTGAAGAGAGCTTCTGAGGGCATTCTCGCAAAAAAAAAAAAAAAAAAAAGTCAAGATATACATTTTATTTTCTATGAAAATGTTTAGGACCTACCAAATGTTGATTAAAATGTTAGATCTATAAAATAATTAGCGAAAATTTGTCCATCAGGTTTTGAAGATTTTCTTGCAAGTCTCCTGTAGAATGTTCGAAGGATGCTGAAGTTTCATTTTTAACCTGTCTTTTTGTGTTGTGCGGTTCTCTCTCCGTCTTGCACAAAAACATTTTTGTTTCTAAATAATGGACTTTTACTTTCTTTACCACCAGCAAGTAGGGAACGTATTATAGTCCACCCAATAATATGATTTCTGAGACTTCCAGAATTAAATATAAATCATTTTTAGCAATAGTTATCTATGAAAGAGTTTCCCAGAAACTAAATGTTAAATATGCATTTAACTTCAACGTCTTCCAAGAATGCGACCTGAAGATTATATAGGTATATCTCACTTTTAAATTACCTATTGCACGCAACGTTTTTCGATAATATTGATTGTAGTAAAATATGTTTAATTCTGGTAATGTACTTGGAAGTTCTTTTCATTCTAGGTGTCTTTTGTATAACTGGTAAACTGTAAAAGATAAAATCTTACTGCACAAAAATTTAGATCTTTTGAAACATATAAGTTTATTCTGGACTAGCTCGGAATATTTATTTTTTCTCTTAAGCCTGCTGTATTCTCTTATTCCCCTTAACCTACAAGAAGAGTGCGTAATAAAACCATTTCTAGAAATGCTTTTTGATTAACATGAAGTAAATAGGAAAATAAGAGTTTGTAACAATAGTTAGTACAACAGTAAACAAAATCAGCTGATAGTTTATTAAGCTCTGTAATACGTGACGTCTTTTAATATTCCAGTCATCCTGTAGTGCAAACATTTCTTGTATTGATTCTCCTTCGTAATGGGTTACTCTTCATTGCTTGCATTGCTTGTCTTTTATCTTTTAGATTCTCCTTTTTCATGGATGCAAAAGTATGGTCCATCTGCGAAGTCTTTGCGTGCCATCGCTAGTGGTATTGAGGTCGTGCTATAGTATAGTCATTAACAACAATGAAAGATAAGTTGTCCCTTTGAGATATAAGTTTTTCAGTAGGCTATTTTCCCAGGAGAGAGCCTTAGATTGGGTTGCTATATACAGGGCGTTTCAGTATTCGACGGAACAACTTCAAGGAGCAATAGGATGCTTTAGGGGAAACAATTTCAGATAGGACACTTATTGTCGCAGAGATAATATTTTTGTGCAATTCATTTGAATCACTATGCTACTGATACTGCTTCAATTATATATACAAGCATTTGCTGCACTGTTAATAAATGTGTGCGTACGTGACTGGCTGAGTGATAACATGAGGAGTTCTCTAGCCCAGGAGTGGTAAGGAAGGCATTATAGGTGTGAATTTACCCTCCATCTTGTCCCCACTACTTTCTAGACAAGCTATTCTGAACTAACTAAACCGGTTATAGTTGCGTGCCGTCTTGTCAGTGGTGGATTTCTTGTGCAACATGAGCAAGCAGCGAATGTTTGATCGGGACTGGTAGGACAAGCATCTTTTCCTTCTTTATGATCGTAAAGCACAGTGTTTGATATGTCCTACTAATATTGAATACTTTAAGAGCTTCTCCCTAGGGAGACATTCAACGCGCCTCGTGCTGAAGCCTATAGCGAAGACAAATTGTCAGAGCATTATTCAGCAAGAAGCACTCTGTATGAAATCAGGCACTCTGAATAAAATTATGTCTTTCTGCGTTAAAACTTAAATCTAATTACAGCTCATATATTGCGACAAAGTCAGTTTCAAAATTTTTTTGAAAATCTGAGACTCGGAATATTTGTGTTTACCACGCCACTGCAGAGGCAAAGTGTAGCAAGGAATGTTGTAGCTGCGGAACTTAAAGATGAAAAATTTTATATGTGATTTGGCTTTTCTAAGCGATTTAACTTTTCACCTCAATGAACTTAACCTTAGTCTACAAAGTAGACATACATTTAGCAGATTGTTTGAAAGCATTCATGGAGAAATTAAAAGTGTGGGAAAGCCAAATAGAACATAACGTACTACTCATTTTACATATTTGAAATCGGTTGTGAAAGGTTTACTGCATAATATGAAACAAAAATAAATCACTGTATTAGATGAGTGTAATATTAGACGTGGAGTAGCGTTACGGATGAATACCTTCATTCTGTTCTAAGCATAAGTTCATTTATTTGCAGCCGGAGTGCAAATATATAATATTTAAAAAGAAGCCAACAAAGGTAGCAATCGAGTTAATTAAGCGAATATCATTATGACTAAACCACTATCAGCGTACATTGTTAATTTCAATGCACTTCTCACGTAAACTGCGATGCTTATTTTTGAAAGTACAATGTAGAAACCATAATGTCTATATGTACTTGCTTAGGGTTTCACGGCCGGCGTTAATCCAATAAAATGTATTTCCCGGGCTTGTGGGCCGTGGTCCAAAGAATGAGACTTCTCCTGACGTTTCGCTCATAACTCGACGAGCATCTTCAGAGGATGATTCTAGCTCGGTACTTGCTGGAAGCTTACCGAGCTAGAATCATCCTCTGAAGATGCTCGTCGAGTTATGAGCGAAACGTCAGGAGAAGTCTCATCCTTTGGACCACGGCCCACAAGCCCGGGAAATACATTTTATTGCTTAATGTCTATAGCTGCATAAGGGAAATAATTAACACTGCATAAAACATTTGGATATCACAGTAAAACACAGGTAACACAATTGTTGATTCTGCAGAACTGCTTTTGTCAGCTTAAAGTTTGACCGAGATCATTTTAGTAGTGAGAGGCCGCAATGCCAATATGAGTTGCCGTTAATTCCATCATTTTCTCTAATGCCATTAACCCTCTTTGTGCTCTGCTAGCCAAACCTTGCGGTCAAAAGTATGCATATGCTTATGCCCCATAAGACCTTTTATCAAAACCCAAATGACCGCCACTCCACGTGTTACCTGTAGAAGGAAAAAGGAAAGGCTGACTTTAGGGATAAAGCATTTCACACCTTACCGGCCCTGCTCTAGCGTGTGACACCACCTTCCAAATTCCAACCCTGCTTTATTTTAATTATCTTTTATTTTTTCCGTTCTAATTGTTGATAGTGAACCATGCCGAATGTTTCACAGTTTCATTTGTTATTACCGCTGCTGTCAAATATCACCACCACCACCGCCATCATCATCATCATCATCATCATCATCATCATCATCATCCCCTTCTTCATCTTTGGCGGATTAAGTCTTTGCCTTTTCAGCCTAGCGCTTTTTTGGTCTTCCTTCCTCTACTTTTATACGTCAGTGTCATCTTTGGTATCCTATCCTCTGGCATTCTTTGCAGATGCTGTATCCAATTATTCATATATTGAAGAAGTGACTGTACTTTTAGCTTTTCTCTGATATTCCCATTTCTAATGTGTTCTTGTCTTGTACAAACCGTAGAAGTACATTTCCCCTGCTTGCATTTTTATTGTTTATTTTTCTTTTAGGACTCAGGCCTCACTTCCTTACATTGCCGCTGGTAGTGGATTTGTTGAACTGCGTATCTTTCCTTCGTTCCTCAGTGCTCCATAAATATGTTGAAATTTCTGTATTTTCTTATGTATATCTTGTTCTTCACACCACAACCCAAGTACTGGAAGGTGAAACCTGTTGCAATACATCTCCTTTGCTGTGAAATGCAATTATGCAAATCAAACAAGTAATTGTGAACATGAATGTACAAATAAGTTACTGTAATGCTTTACAATTACACATGCATATGTAATCATAATGTTGCACTGAGGTGGTCTTCGTCTGTGATTTGCCTTGAATATTAGTTATTTATTTTGCAGAGCTAACAGTACATTCTTTCAGTTCCTAATTAGTCCCATATGTACGTTCCTGATCAAAGAGTGTTCCTTTGATTTGCATCATTGTATTTAACAGTAGGTAAGGGTAATAAGAAATGATCTAGTGCAGTTCTTTTCCTTATCCTTCACAATCAACAATATGAAGAACGAAAATAAGATATAAAAAACCAACAAAACAGGCTTCAACTTGGAAGGTGGTGTCGTTGGTTTGAGAACTCACGTTACCAGTGCGGCAAATGCTTGCGTTGTCATTGGCATAGAATCAATGGCACGCTGGATCAGATTTATTTCATAAAATTGTGCGCTCTGGGACCACAGTGTCCTATCCACCCCTTAAATTTGATCGGTAGAATTCTGAAACATTCCGTATTTTAATGACGCTATAGTAAACGTTTGTCACGGGAACGTCTGCCAAATGACTTATCTCTGGCTCACGTTCGATATGGTCTTGTATTTTTATCTATGGCCTTTAAATGATCACGTTGTATAATAAAAGATAACGTAAGATATGTTTGTCATTCTGGCTGTGAATCATAGACGGGTTATTATTTTTTTAATATCTAAAGCTGACTGACGATTCTAATATACCATACCTTTAAGATATTTGCCTGACCTATAAAATGTGTATCTTGAATTTTGGGGAATAGTCCTCTCGAATTCTGAATGACCTTTCCAGAACTGGAACACTGTAGAAGATGGACCAAATGTTACTGCACAGAAATGTAATTTATGTGAAAAATGCGTTTTGTGGCATTCTTTGTTTTTGCTTTGAATTGTACAATATTTATACTTTTCTCAAATGAAGACCTCCTGATATTGCAAAAAGAACGAAATTATAAAGCCATTACATATCGGCTAGCCCTTAAAACATTTAACACGACAGTATTTCCGTATTTCTATTATACCTTAAGCGTATTTCTACTTATTAAAACAATTTTTACAAATGTTTATCCTGTTAAATATGAAGTACATAGATGAATAAATGTTTGTAAAGAAATAGTTCGTACATGAGTAGAGAAAGTCACGTGAATTCAACCTGTTTTTTGTCATGGTTTAAATGAAGTTTAAATTCATTGGGTTAATTTATATTATAAAGTATGGAAAAAGTAAGATGCATTAGGATAAGTAGAGATTGATTATAGCTTGAGTTCGCTGTCGCCATGCACAAGCAGTAAGCTTGGCTTTGGCAACAATATAATACAGGAAAGGAAATCCCGCCCTGGAGGAAGGAGAAGAGCTACAATAAATTTGCTTAATGGCACTGTGTACTGGCGTCTGCAGCACCGAAGTTTCCGAAAACGATAAATGCTCCAGACATGGTGCGCCACGTGCGACAGGCGCCTCTCCGGCTCCTCGTGGCCGAGTTCCAACGGTGGGTGCCTGTCTGCCAAGATTATCTCCAGGAGCAGCACTGCCAACTTTCATTGTACCAATAACAACGAATATCTCCCGTCTGCCTTAAAACGAGATCTACTTTTATTATATAGTAGGATAATGTCTATCTTACGCTCTACTAGTTATCAAAAGTCCTCCAGAATGTAGAGGATTTCCAAGAACGTTCAAGAAATGCATTTCATGTCATGATAAATATCCTAAATATATGGTAATTTAATAAACGACGTTAGAACCATTTCTGAGAAAGGAAAAAACTTGAAAAATTTATTCATCTAGGTGTACCGGCTTTTGTTGAACAGCTTTCTGTCTCTTCCTTGAAACACGCTGATCTTAAGTACGTATTTTGGTACCTAACTGACATTTCGTCTTTCGGTTATGCTACACACACGCGCGCGCACGCATGCTCAACAGATCCAGAGTTCGAATCTCGCTCAAGTTATTTCGATAGGGTTTTCCCTTATCCTGAAGGAAAAATGTCTGGTAACTCTAAGCTCTATGTACCCTGTGTTCATTTGAACATCATTTCATTCATCGCCCGATGACTTAACGTTGGAGGTTTTCCCTTATCCTAAAATATGAATGATAATTCTAAGCTCTATGTACCCTGTACTCATTTGAACATCATTTCATTCATCGTCGATATGACTTAACATTGGAGTGGTACCTGTAAGCGCTATTGCTGATAACCGCTGTATTTGGGCGCCCTTATACACATATCTAATCGCTATGTACCCTGGACTCATTTGAACATAATTTCATTTGTCGTATGATAGGACTTCACGTTGGATAACCTCATTAACATAGCACGTACAGTTTGATCTTTAACGGGGCAAAGCTAGTTTTTAAATTTAGGCGTACCCTTAACATCTATTTGTAGTGAAATCTCTATAGTTATTTATTTTGTTTGTGATGAAAACTTTTCGGTACATAATTGTACAACATAGTTTTCACAAATTGTCCACATGTTAAATAACGTAAAACGTCTATATATCATTTTCGTTTCAATCTTGTCTTGTTTCGATTTGCTGTATGATTTGTTGGTATCTGTCGTTACAAAAGATTAGTAGCTATGTTGTAGAAGTGGGTTGTGTAGTCCTTTATAGATCTCTCGGAGGACTGCAAATAACTCCGGCAGGGGCGGTTCTTCCTTGATGCATTTGATTCGCAGTCACCTAACCTTTGTTTTAATAACTTACATAGTTATTCTTTATGTTCTAGCACTTAATTTTCGTTTATAAAAGTTTACCAAATTATATTTTGTAATGAAACCGCTCTCTTGGCGCCGGCGCGTCGATATTGCAGCTAGCTTACTTTCCGACTAGTGGTTCGTTATTAAAAGGCCAAGGTGACCGTAACACATGTGGTGGGTGAGGAGAGGTTGGAGGGGCAGAATGCATTGCTGGTTACCATCGCTACGGATTCGATTCATAGAAGCTGTATTTTTCGCACCAACTCGTGTTGCCAGCACAATATAGGACTTTCTTCCTACTTTTTCGTTTATTTGTAAAGGAATTTGTTGGTAGAAGTGGTAACCCGTCTGAAGCGAGCCCCGCGTGCCATGTTGTACTGTTTATTATCAGTTTGCTTCCTGAGTGAAAAGGCAATTTTTAATGTGATCATTGATTATTGCCTGATATGCGAAGTGTTTAATTTTTCATAGTTAAGGGATTTGCATCGAATCCAACACACAACTTGGTATGTTCCATTCTACAACATCCTTTTCTTTATGGAAAAATGTTGACAAATGCGACGTGTTAAATGTC
The DNA here is from genome assembly GCA_030765055.1 of Mantis religiosa. NCBI lineage: Eukaryota > Metazoa > Arthropoda > Insecta > Mantodea > Mantidae > Mantis > Mantis religiosa. The sequence goes on along the minus strand of CM060949.1, from coordinate 183,859,658 downwards.
GGTAGGCTAATACCAGTGCTACGTTTAGAAAAAAAATTGTAGAGGAGCATCTTCAAAACATACCAGGACATTTAAGACTTGTTGGTATGAGGAACATAATTATGTCGGATTGAAGGAGCTGAGAAAAAACACTAACAAAATTGCAGACGGTCTTCGGGAAAGCTCACGTCTATATATTGTAAAATACAATGAGAACGTTAAGCTTAACAGGCTTTTCATGCAATATCCCATTGGAGAAGTAGACAAGAAATGACATTTCGTGGACATAATGAAAGCGAGGACTCTTTAAATAAAGGTAATTTTAAGGAAGCCGATCGAAATTCAAAACCACTATTCCAGTATAAAATCCGTTTTTGCGATGTAGATTTTGCGAATTTAAGTTAGCCAATTTTCCGAGTCAATCAATTAGCCCAGAACCGCGCCTGACCTTCGGAACATCTAAGTCAATATGGAGAATGTTGCATCAGTTAAAATTCGTAAATATCTGTTTTGTAGGCCTTGAATTCTTTTTATTTGTTTTAATGAAGCAGATCCCTATAGTGCGATAAAGGTCGAATGAGGGAAGTGTATAACAATTTTTGCACTGCAGAGGTAGAGATGACCTCTTTGGGTTATTGGTGAATACGATGTCTTATTTCTTTAAGTTAGTGATGTAGTCGTTCCACGTTCATCTATTGTCTAACATTGGGCCAAGATATCTGACAGATTGAGAATAGATCGTTATTGTGTCTTTTAATACTACGGTCACGCTTGTTTTGTTCGTGAATTTGGTTGATTGAGATTTAGAAGGACTCTTAATAACTTACTCTCCAACTTGTGCACCAGACTTGAATGTCTTCACAGAAAATATTAAGTTCTCTGGCTGCTGATTCACAGGTAGTAGGTACCTTTGCTCAGCATTGCAATATCGTCAACATTGTGTGCAACAGTCAAGTTTTCATGTGCAGGAAAGTCAGAAATACATATGATATATAACAGCATCCAAGAACATTTCTCTGAGGGACGGCGGATTTGATTACATGTGATTTTGACTGTCCATATTCACATAAATTTAAAAGTAAAATTAAAAAGCACTCGAATGTGGTTTTCATCTGCTTCTCACCAGGGGTTAAATTTGCCAAACACCAAGTTGTACCAGGACTATGCCGATTTTGGCACCAGAAAGTCTCGGCCCTTTGGCGTTCTCTCCTGGAGATGCGTAAAGGTCGATGTTTTCGGATATTGATTAGTCTCTCATCAGCTCCAAATATCGTCTCTGCATAACAAGCACTGTATTATCCGGAGAATAAATTACCAAACATTTGAGAAAGAAATATAACTGTCAATTGTTGAATGGAACTGTTTCCTTATTTAAATAACTCTAAGCATGTGTTTGTTGCTTTAACCAATTTTTGTGGAGTTCGAAATGCATTCCGTTATACTGAAGTGTCACTAAATCGGTTATTCATTTCTTCTTTGTCTACCAGATATATAGAGAAGATAATACATTCCATTAAAAAATTCAATACTGATATTCATTTGAAATGAAATGATTTTTTTTTAAGTTCAGAAAATCTAAAACCCTGTAAATGCGATAAAATTTTGACTAACTTCTTGAATGGAATCCAGTATATTTCTGACATGTTGGTGGTTTAAATATGTTGACTGAATTCTCCTAAGAAGAAAAGGTCTGACATACACTCACATGAGTCTTTCTACTCAGTCTCTTTTACAAACCCGTGCTTATTGTGTGTCAACCGAGATAGAAATGTAGAAATTATGTTCTTACGTATTTCGTTATTGGTACAATGGAAGTATAGCAAGCTTTAGTGATAGTCTATCTTTTAAGAGGTGGTCGCTATGTGACGGTTTTGGCATTCCATTCTATTTATATTACCAGGAGGAAAATGCCTTTCCGTTTGAAAAAAAGTATAAATAAGTATATGAAAATTCAAAACTATAAAAAGGAATAATTCGAAAATGGTTTAACCCACAGATCTACAATTTTTGTCTTATGTCTTAGGGTTTACCAGTTGTCCAAAAGTCATTCAGAATGAAGAGAACTTCTAAGGACATTTACAGAAAATGCAAGATGTACATTTTATTTGTCGTAAAAACTTCTCAATTGCATAATGACTTCAAAGTTGTTATTCCTTTTGGCAAAATAAATATATTCGAGAATCCATTGTATCGGAAGGGTAGTTTTGGCTGGAAATTTCTTTGTAAAGCTCGTTGGCATTCTTAGAAGACATCTGATCTTAAACACAAGGTTTGGTTTCTATACTACCTATACGTGGTGTATTCAAGTATAACACCTCAGACGATGTTGCAGAAATCGTCTCCAAAATTGGCCCTTCCGTGGGATCTGTGCACACAATCCTGCATGCATGAAGATCTAAAAATGCTCAATCGGCGATCCTCCAAAACGGCGTCTCCACTCGCTGGATAATGTCGTCAGACCGGCTGGTGTGAGGCCGTGACTGTCTTGGTTTGTTGTCACGCAATGTTCTGCCTTCATTGAACTGTCGCACCAAGGAACGCACATTAGACACATCCATGGTACCATCTCCACATGCCTTACTCAACTGGCGATGAATTTCAATTGGTGTCACACCACGAAAATGGTGTTCAAGAACATGCTGTTCTTGCAATGAAAACGTCGCCATTTTAAGTATCAAAAACAGTCCTAACTCTCGTTGCTGGCACTGGAGTTCTATGCACTGTGCAGTGCTGCCATCTCTGTCACACATTCACAAAGAGTGCACATGTATTTAAAAAAGTAGAAGTTCCTATCTGGTCCCAGTCTTACAAATAGGAGGAACGCACCTCGTATTTTGGAGCAATGCTCTACACAAATAGACATAAGTTTTGGTAAGATGGGCTTCCCTCAACGAGGAAGTCTCAGGTGAAATCTAGGGTTACATTTTTGGGTGCAACACAACACTGCATATACCTACTCACTATATGTGGTAAGGAAAGTAAAAATATGTATGTTCAGTTATTATGAATCCAGAAGGATTCGTCTGCTCGGGTTATTGTGACGCAGTACAGATATGACAAAAGTCAACGAAATCAAGGCTTTGTCACCTTCCCATCATTGGAAGTCCAGCAGCTTCTTCATTCATAGTTTAAATACATTCATGAGGGAAATGTAGGAATTGGAACCGAGCCAATACACTGCAAGGTGAAATCATTCCATGAGCACAATGATTCATACTAAGTGCAACCTCTGGTTGGTTCTTAATCAGAAAGTCTTTGAAAAGTGCACCGGCTGTTTGCAAAGTCTCAGGTAGCCACACTTACCTTACTTGGAGGAAGTTAATTTCATTACCGTCATTTTACGTTGACTATCATACAAAGCATTAAGAAAGGCAACAAAAAAAAGTCTTAGATTTCACTCGAAATGTTTGGACGTCCTCTTCAATTTCTCGTTAAAACACAATTTATGTAATTTTATAGAGATAACCATTTCCGACATATTCCTTAATATTGCTTTGCACTTATTATTTGCATAATCATTACCGAGCGGGATGGCTCAGGTGATTCCTGTGGCCGACCTACCTGGCCCTTGGGTTATTTCGGGGTTTTCTCGGGTCGCTAGGGGAATGCTGGGTGGGTTAATTACATCCCCTGAATTTTCTGTTCCTCCATTTTATCTCCATTTTCATTTCACATCATCTCTCATCTGGTGGTCTCTTTCAAGGTAGAAGTGTCGGCGAGAGTCTCGGTGGTGCCTGGCAGGATGACATGCTCGTGGTAAACACTTCTTCCTTCGTAGGATGGTCTTCGAATAGACCTGGTGGGCCGTTTCAGGACTACGGTGGGTGGTATGTTGGTTGTACTGGCCTGCCGGGGAGTTTCAAACTGGTAAAGCGTAGGAGACCCTGCCTCTGCACTGGTACGACGAGATCTACCCGAAAGCCAGAAGATTTCCGCATCTATGGCCCGGGAGCGCCTGGATGCTCCAGGGCTTTTTCCTGTGGGGCAATACATGGAGTCTAAAGGGCCCACCCCTCCACTACAGGGGGTAAGTGGATACGCCACTTAGGCACGTCAACAGCGCAGAAAAGACTACTGATAACCTCGGTGGGTCCGCCTGGTGCTCTAGAACACCTAGCTACTAGCTCTGAGGCTAGTATCCGGGACTTTTTAGGCAACACTGTCCCCTCCGGGCGGCCGAAGCCTGGTCGGAGCTACCCAATCTCCTATGGGTATGGGAAGAACCACTGCCCCCTCGAGTTCAACCCAATCAGGGAGGAGCTCGAATGTTCGGCCCGAGGTTCCTCTAGTAACGTCAGAGGTACCACGAGTGCTAGGGTCCGCAGCGCTCGCACAACGGCAGGTGAAGGGGCAGGGATTCCCTCCCCTAAGCAGCCTGCCTCTCCACTGGCGTGACTCCTTGAATCAGCCGCCCTTAGTCTCTTCTCGCCTCACCCTTCCTCCCGGGGATGCCCTACTTGGGATATATGGTGGCCGCGCCATGGCTGAGTTGTTAGGCCGCTCGACTCTCAACAATGCAGCCTGGATTCGATTCCAGGCGACCGCAAAGTGAGATTTGTGAACAGCACGACGCTGGGGCAGTTTTTCTCCGGGATCTCCTGTTTCCCCCGCCATCTCATTCCACCCGTTGCTCCGTCTTCATCTCATGTATCATCAGTGTCACCGCCTGTGGTGCCGTATGTAGTAAAAGCGGGCGTTAAATACTAAACATTTTTGGACATAAGTGCATTAGATCAGGACCGGTCGCCGTTCGTGCGATTGTATCTTATCCTATTCTACGTAATCATTGATGAAAAATGAAATGTCAAAGACATCATTTAGCGACCAGCTGTTTAAAACATTTTACTGTCTCTTAAAGTCTACTGTATTCCCTTGTAACTACAATAAGATAATGTTTATCTTGAAGTAGATAGAGCAGTAAGTGTTTGTGCAGTTAGTTTGTATAAGGGATATAGAAAGTGATATGAGAGCATCACATCAGGTTTTTAGAAGAATATTCCAGTGTACAACTCTTAAAAGTGGATGGAAATGTACACTTTTTATTAACTTTAGTATCTTTGAAGCGTGTGGAACGATGATTTTAAGAAAATTGCTTCCCCTTCATGTCGTTAGATTTAAGGCATCTAGTAACTGCTCGCCCCTCATCAATAGGGCAGGTTAGATACCAGGGGAGCATGTGTGAGATTTGGGCGAACAAAGTGTCTCCGTGGGTTTTTCCTGGTTTCCCTGGCCATTCATTTCCGGCTTATTTCATATCTTTGTTGCTCAATATCACAAAGCCTGCATAAGCCGTAACAACTTGAATGAATCAGTTATACTAAATGTAGCAAAAACATATTTATAACGACCTAGTTAAAACACAGGAACCCCGAGCTGGAGGTATGGTTGTCAATTGTTTTATTAAAGATATATCATGGTACTATATTGTTTTTATTGTGGTTAGTATTTATTGATTTCCCAATATGGCCATGAACATTTCTCATTACATTTTATAATAGCTGTCCAAAATTCGGTTTTATCAGTGATTCCCTTTGTAAGATTGGGGCCAGCTTGCTGAATGCACAAGAACTGTGCAGTTGGTAAGAGACGGACGTAATGTTTCCGCTAGCAGAACAACTGACTAAGGTGTTCACCACTCCCTTCATTATCCGTGCTAATCAGACCGACCCTAATCCACTGCCAGATAAACTTGTGTCGGAAAATGATTTTCTGCGTCCTTTATTTAATAAAATGTTGCCAACATAGTAATAACAAACACCGCCAACGACTGACAAACCCATTAGGTTAACTAGCAAGCAGTGGATACGAGGATGCGTTCCTTTATCATGCTTACGGAGGTTAAGTTATATAGTCTTGTATAGTACCGAAATCACAGGGTGCACCTTAAACATTTTAATGTTATCATAATCGTCAGCTTAATGCTAATGTAAATCTTCTCTTTTACACAAATACATCGCTAATGTGTCTTTGTTACATACACCAACTTGTGCTACTAGTAGTCTCTCTGACGTACATACAGGTTCACCTCTTACACGGGGCTGCACGCCGGCTCTGAGATACTCTCCATTGCCTGTTCCACCACCCGCCGATTCCTCATCACGACTTGGAACGTAAGTCTGTTTAGTTAACGCATGTGCAGTTCGGAGTCAAAGGAACCTGACACTCCCGCCCACTAATGACCGTCATAAATCTATCTCCACACTTCAGAAATGAAACACTGTCGTTGAGGACCAATAACAACCCTGATTTTCTCGAAGTGACAGTCCCATGTCTACTCCACGTGGAGTCTCAGTTGCCAAAGTTCCAACTTCCAGTTGATATGTTTCATTACGTGCAGAAATTCGTTGTGTGTCACGATGTGGAGACCATGGGAGAGAAATGCAGTGATAAATGCAAATGAAGTAGTAGACAACTTTCAGTCAAGTGAAAATAATGAAAGTGGTGACAATAGTGTGGAAAAACTGGGCCGAGTTATGTTACTGGAAAAGCCTCAAAAACAAAGTTATAACGGGAACTGTTTCCAAGCAAATTCAAACGCTTGTTTTGAACAAATATAAATATGTGCTGACAAATAATCTTGGTAAGGGGTCATGCAGTGAACCTGATGATAAATTCCGGGTATTCACAGAAATACAGTAAGAAATATTGTGACGAAAGGAATACCAAAGACGCCGATCAAGTATGAAAACAAAAGGAAGCGTTTCTCTAAAGTAATTAATTTCATATGCGATTTAATTCGTCGAGAAATTTATAGATTCTATGCAAAAGGCAGAGCGCCCACCTTAGACGAATTGGTTGCACATTGCAAGAAATTTGTGATTTTCCTTATGGGCACTGCACTTTGCACGGTCTCCTAAAGGAGCTGGATTTCAAATATCGCACTTCGAATAAGTTAAGGGTTGTTATGGAATACACTAGAATTGTATATATCGTAAAAACTAAGGAAGTTTTGCAGTAATGGACATAAGATAATTTATTTAGACGAAACCTCGTACGATACCCATGACGTATCGAGAAAGGTGGCAACCTTGCAGAAAGATCTGGGAGGAGGGCCGCTGTTGTAAAACGATTATAAGGGTTCGTCAAAGGCAGCAGCCGACGTGCACACGCGTTAACTAAACAGACTTAACCACACTTCTTTGCACTGCTCTATCGACTCACACAACTCGACTGACTGACTGACTGACTGACTGACTGACTGACTGACTGACCGACTGACCGACCGACCGACCGACCGACCGACCGACCGACCGACCGACCGACCGACTGACTCGTGAACTGCTCCACTAAGTCCTTACTCGTTGACTGACGCTCGAAGCTCCAAACAAAGATAAACAACCTTAAAACTAAACTGTACCCCTCTGCCAGGCCTCATGTTGGCTTTTATATGGTCTTGCCGTGCACAGTAAATCGTTTGCGTATTCGAATTTTCTCGAACTTCATCCTAGAACGGTCTTGAACGGTATCTGTTCAGTAATAATACGACTCGCTTCGTGACGTCAGGTAGTTGTCCAGGAACTCCGCGCCTCTCCTGCCAGTCCAGTCCATACACAACAGAGCCCTATATACATCTCGTAGTTAGGTTATAAACACGCGAATGAAAAAATATGCGTACCCTAGTGATGCTTATAATGCACTATTTACTAGTCTTTCGATAATAGCGGCAACAATGTCGTACGCATCTCATTTGCGTTATTTGCAGTTTGGGTACTCCTATTATTTTTTAACTAACGTCCTTTTAACCGGTTAAGTCATAACGGACGATGAATGAAATGGTGTTCAAATGTGTTCAGGGTACATAGAGCTTAGTGTTATCTAACATTATTCTTCCAGGATAAGGGAAAACCTAGGAAAAAAATTATCCAGATAACTTATTCTGACCGAGATTCGAGTTCTAGAAATATTGTTGCCTAGCCGTCTGTGTATCTACCAGAATGTGTTCTATTTGGGCCATAATTTACTTGAAGTATATAGAAAATCGATTTATAAAATATTCATAAAGCTAAATTTTAATCAGTAAAGGCACGCGAGTCTGATAAGATTCGTCTTTGCATGAACAAAATGCCAATCAAATTTGGGAATTTAGTTAAATTCCTAAAATTTGGTTTGTTCAAATGTTGCTATTTTTGGTTGCGAATGGTAGGTAGCCTTAAACGAACGCTTAAAATGTTATGGTTAACGTTTACGGTGAATGGCTAGCATTTAAGAATATTTACTTTTTTGTTATCTGGCAAATCTGCCAACATTTAATTGCGGTGTAGGAAGAAGTATACCCAGTCTTCAGGTAGACGAACAGCATCGCACTGCGTTGTAACCTAACCAGGGTGTATTAAAATGGAGCCTGTTGTTATACTTCTGATTCGCTTTAACTAGATCTCAAGTCATGTTCATTGTGATCATCGCCTAACGTCAACACCACAAGGACTATCGCCAGAGAAGAAAACTTCTGGGTGTTTCTACATCTCGAACGTTCTGGAAACTGTTTTAGTGTTCGAGAGTCTAGGCTATGTTGGTGAATTAGCTAGGCTGCCCAATGAAATGAGTCGTCATGAAGAGTCACGCCGGACGTATTTCGTTTCGTCGCTACTTCACAGAAGAAAGTGAAGTGCCAGTGGAGTTAGTTCGCATGTGACAGAGTCGACTAAGGGAAGTCTCAGCGGAAGTTCGACAGTTTGAAACGCTGAACAAAATCAGAATAGAAAGGAAACAACGAAGGACTCGTGTACCACGTGTTAATTGGTTGGCTGAGTTAGAAAGAACCTTAATGGCTGTTCTGTATGTACATTGTTTCACATATATTCGGGCTACTCAGCTGTGACACATTTGTTAGCATACCCTTTTTCCGGCTCTCTGTTTGTATCATTGTTGAAATGTAAATAAGGCAGCTTTTGACAGCATCAATTGTGCGTATCATTGCAGAACTCCCTTGTGAACCCCATTTGAAGCGTATAAAAATATCAGAAGTGTACCCTCACAGACTATCGTTTATTGCTTTCTTTGCCCCTCACTTAAGGGGTGTCCTTTCCCAATTTGTGTCAAAATGATCATGGTAAAGAAGTTATTGAGAATACCTTAGAAGTTGTGTAAAAATGGTATTGGGAAGGAATGGAGCTGAAAGTAATGAGGAAAATGAACTACACTAGGGGTAAGGCTCGATAGTATAGGATTTGGGGTGACAGCAAAGGGGAAACAATCAGTACACGTAATCAGAGCATATGCAAGTAAAATAACAAATGAAAATTACATGACTACAAAAAATTTACAACACGGTGGTAGAAAAAGGATGTTATGTGCCGCAGAGACATGGAGGCTGAAAAAATTAAGATTCAATACATAGGAGTTTTTTGTAAAATAACATTGGGCTTACCAATAAGTTCACTAGCACAAGCTGATTTAGGAAGAATGGGTGTGAAAGGTAAAGTAGTAGAAAGTTCTGTTCAGTATAAATATATTAAAGAAAAATGGTATACAGGAGAGAATAGGGGGAAAAGATATACAGTTACTCCAAGAAGTATTCGTCTAATGCATGAGTTTATGTTTAAGGATGTATGGATAATGAGAAATCATCAGAATAAAGTACAGCAGGGACACTGTCTTATTGATTAGTGAAAAAGAGAATAGAATAAAAAACACATAGTATCTGTTCACATAACCATAGAAAAGATGTAAAAGAAAAGATGCGATATAGGATGCAAAATAAGTATTCGTCTGCATACTGTGACTTTGTAAGTTCGTGAAATTAAAAGTTCAATAATTACACAGACTCAAAATGTTCTTTATTTCCACCGAATTACAGTTGGAACAATTGCCGATTACACAGAATTACGTAGCGCACACAATTACAATTCACCAGTTCGTCCGTCACAGTTCCACTCTGCACTCGCAGTTACGTACCCTCCTCCGATGCACGTATACAGTCTTCCAGTCCGTTCCCTCACTGGGCGCTCCTCACGGCTGCTCGCCAAGAAATGAACTGCCTCTCCAACTACAGGCCTTATGTAGGGAACATCGCCGTTTCTGGAAGGTTCGCGGCGCGCACAATTATTCCGAAGTTTCGAGACGTCTGTTGGGAGGGGAAAGAGACGGTACAGGGCTTGCGCCGCTCTCCTAATCATCCCTTCAGTTAGTGACCGAGACAAATGGGTAGGCGTGGGCTTAATGCTTCCCGTCTGGCCCTACTGCCGGCTGGTTCTATAGGGAGTTCCGACGTTCAAGTGACACTACTGAAAATGGTGTAGAATGTTAGGGTTAGTACTTAGTAGGCCCTCCATTCGTCGTTATAATCTCTTGCATTCTCCTTGGCATGGATTTCAGCAAAGATTGTGTTACTTCTACAGTAATTTTATGCCATTCCTCTAGTAGAGCGTTCTTTTATCTCTTTTATATTCGGTATCTGATTATTCCTAATATTTTTGTCCAGTATACTCCACAAATTCCCCTGGGTTCATGTCTGCGGATTGCGGTGGTGTCGGCATCCGTCGTGGAGTATTATACAACAACCATAGCCTTGCATCTAGAGCGGTGTGTTTTGGATCATTATCTTGTGTGAAAATATAATCCTCGGAAAGACCCACATTATTCACTTTTCTGGACAGATGTATTTTTAGGATGTTTATATAAACCTTGTGGTTCATAATATCAATAAAACACAAATCCTCTAAACCATTTGCACTTATATAGCCTCAGACAAGTGCTGAACCGCCTCCACGTTTAACTGAAGCTATTATATTTTTCTCTTCAAGCTCACAATTATTTTTTCTCCACACTATTACTCATCCTTTTGACTTAAAGAGCTCAAATTGCCTCTCGGCAGTAAATACAACCTTCTTCCAGAAATGAAACCCATCATATTTATGTTCTTTTTCAAAAGCAACTCGCTTCTTTCTGTTGATTTTACGGATGTATGGTTTGCTACGGGCTGTTCGGCCTCCATACTCAGCTTCATAAAGCACGTTTCTTATAGTTTGTGTTGAAATGGACTTTCTGTGTGTGTTTGAATTGCAATAGCAAGTTTTGGAGCACTTTTCTTGACTTCTCTAAGTGACTATTGTTTCTCCATCTTGGATAGAACTGCAGAACGACCGCTTCTTGATTGATTTTCTTAAGTTTTGTTTTGATCAAACCTGCATATCATGGCCTTCACTGTATTGGTAGGTCTTTCAATGGTTTCTCCAGTTTATTGAAAAGATGTTCCTTTTTTAAATAACCTGATGCAAATTTCTCTCTCTTCTTTTGTAGTTTCACGACGTTTCCGATCCATATTACTTAAATAAGTCAACGGCTTTGAAAACAAGAGATAAAGTGTCAACGACAGTGGATGAAACACAACTGCATAAGAAAAGGGAAGGGGTGTGTGTCAGCGAGGCACCATACCTGGATCTTGTATACTAGACGAATACTTGTTTAACATCAAATGGGCCATGATTTTAAATAACGTAGAGCTGTTCACTAATTAAGCAATATATGAATCCAACTTGTGTTTTATTTTTAAATCTAGAGATCAATCCATGTAAGGAAATAGTTATTGTTCGTTTCTTATCTAGATTTTTCTGATTGCGCTTGTTATATTCTATGTGCTAGGTTAGACGAATACTTTTGGATTATCTGTAGATAAATTGAAAGAAATGGGAATGAGAAAGACATGTTCAGGAAGAACAAATAAAAGTAAGGGTTTCTGGAATGAAATTGGAGCAGGAGTCGAAGATATCAAAAAGCAAGAAATTCTAAGCAGTGTTAATGAAAAATGGCATTAATATAGGTAGATTATAGATATTTAAAAGTATAATGAGGGAGAGGAAAATACATCGAGGTATGTGATAAAGAAGCCAGTATGCATGGGGAAGGACAGTGTAATGGATATAAGTGGCTTAAGAGGAAGGAAAGTACAGTAAATGTAATAAAGTTTGTTATAATTGACATTGCATTCTGGAGTGCAACGATACTGGAAAAGAGGGAGAGAGAACTTCATACTAGAGGAATGGCAAGACTTTCAAATACAGCTAACATTTAAGAAGTTTGTTGTAACTTAAAATCATTGTTTGTACACAGAAAGGAGGAAAATATAGATAAAAGAAGTATGGAGGAAATAGAGAAAAAAGATAAAGATATTTAAAAACCAAATATAATAAACAATAGTTTCACAGAATGACAGAATGTTAAATATAAGAGGAAGAAACAGAAATAAGCAGCTCCAAGAGGGAGTTATAAACTGTAAATTTTATGTAAAGTTTAAAGAAGATAATAAATTAGCATTCATTCTTTAGGAATTGTGTATGAACTAGATGTGAACACTTGGGAATCTTGTGGCCCAAGCACCCTCCCTACTTAAGAGGTTTCCATTTATAGCCAAATGACTGCGTGATCCTGGATCATTAAGGTCTAAGCTTTGTTGTCGATTATCGGCCGCAACTCCTTCACTCTTTGCGGCTTATTTGTTATCCCCGTGTTGGTATGTGTGACGTCAGAGCTTACTACAGCCTGAGTACAATTGACACAAAGTAATGAAGAAACATGTACTTAACAGTGTGTGTTACGATCAAAATATCGTTAACAACATTACAGCTTTGAGACTTCAACAGAAGATAAAGCATTCTTGCGGGGAAAAAAAAAAAAATGTGTGTGTGCGTGTCAGCAGCATAACTGAGAAACAAAACCGTTGGCTAAATATCAAACGTGTTGCCTAAGTTCAGAGTCTTTCAAGAATATGATAGAAAGATTTTCTATAAAATACCTCAGACCAAAATACCCTTGGCATGGAACATTTTTATAGCAACTTAATTGCTCAAAAATAGTTCTAACGTTTTAATTAAAATAACAGGTTTAAGATGTTTTCATGTTAAATTAAGTGTATATCCCTTTTCTTTTGCGAATGTCCTCCTCTGAAGTCATTTGGAATGTTTTTCTTGTATCTGGTAAAACAAAATCTCGTACAAAAATGTAGATTTTGTTAAAGCAATCATTTACGTATATCAAACACTTTTATGGGTTAATTTCCGTGTCATTCATTGCTATTAATTTTCAAATAATGATATTTTTTTTTAATGGGAGGTTGATTCGATTTTCACTTTGTGCCATACGAAGACATGGATTTTCAGAGCCATTCTCATACCGAACAGCTTGTAAGAGATTTGACTATTACTTAAGCGTTCTTTATTCTATCCGCATTCGTACCTGTAACGACCTGAGTAATAGAAAAATTCTTACAAATCTATCACAATTTTGTTAGAAGAATGAACGTTTGTAAAAATATTTTGTTAAAGAGGGTTGAGAGTGTCGTGTGTGCAGCCCAAAAGAGATTTTTAAAGCTTGAAATATTTTCTTTAAATTCACCATGGTTTTCTGTTTCATTTATTACTTTAAATACTGCAACACCCATAGTCTAATTATAAGTACAATGCAAGACCTAACATCTGGTTAGCAAATATTACGAAATGGTGTACATATGGAAACAGATTCCTTAGAAAAGCTCCTAATTCCGTTCCACAGGAAAGGTGTAGCTTCTAATTTCCTGTGGAGTATATTGTTATCTTTGTTGAATGGATGCTGCAGGATGTATGGCCCCGGTGTAAAACCACACCCTCTTGCTTGCTTTGCATATGTCACTTATTAGGGATATCTAGAAAGCAGACAAATTGTTACATACCTGACGTTGTACCTGTACAATAGACTTGTCTTTCTGTGGAAGCATTTAGAAAATATTACAGAAGACACATATGTGTAATAAAAATACCGAGCAAATAATACCTGAAGGCACTGAAGAACCACAAATATCAGTTTGTAATTATGATTTCTTGTTAAACCAGTTGAGTAACTTCCACAGCTTCGAATAGGGGCGATCTGTTTTATAGCAACCATCTTCTTACCGGCACTAAGAATTTATTGGACTCTGTAGTCTTAGGTTCCATTCAAAACACCTACTCAGACGATTGACTTTTCTTCTAAAGATCATAAAAATAAATCCAAGATTTATCAACAGTAGCGATTTTCTAAACAAATTTGAAGTGCCGTTTTCTATATTTTTCCCTGAGTTTTTCTGTACCAATCAATGCGTTGGAGTCAGTTTGTGTCTGCCTCACGTTCAAGAGGTCCCAAGTTCGAATCTCGGTCAGGGTGAATTACCTGGATAAGGTTTTTCCGGAGTTTTCCCTTATCTTGAAAGACGAATGTCAGGTAACTCTAAGCTCTATGGACTCCGGGCTCATTTGAGCATCATTTCATCCATTTCATTCATCGTCTGACATGACTTAACGTTGGAGGACATAAATTACAAAAAAAAAGGTGGTTTATGTGTAACCCATAGACAACGAATTTTTCTCACGTGTCACTCTGGAGTAATTTTTTTGGATTTGACTCATACCAATGTCCAAGATGTCAGTCGATGTACTTCAGTTATTGCTCTGTGCTCGAACAGCGACCATATTTGAATAAGTAAGAAGTAAGAGTAGTTCCTGAGCGTTCTTTATGATATTCATCACTAACAAATAGCCGATATCTTTTGAATTATTTACGAATTATAATTGTTGCTTTAAATGACAGTTCTTCACTAAATTTTTTTTCTAAGCCGATCTGTTTGTTTAGCCGTTAATGACCTTTTAAACTGGTAAAAAATGACAGCCAACATGTTCTGCAGTCAGTTTGATTTTCGGATAAGCACAAAATCTTTAATAAACTGTTGGAGAAAAGTGCACAAACTACACGGGAAACAAGTTGCAAAACATCAGACACCAGCTCTCAAATTTATACACATTTTATAAATACACCATTCTAAACATTTTCACCCACGTATTTACTGATATCTCGCACAGTATTTCCAACATTAATATGGGTTTTACGTAAGTGATAATCTGTTCAGTTTTTATTAAGAAATGATGCTACATTAGCAACACTGGCGATGACTGAGATATGTAGAAACAGAGAGAGAGAGAGAGAGAGAGCTTGGATGTAGGCAGTACATTATTGGTTGATACGTTTGTGGTGCTTGCCAAGTATGTATGCTTCATATCCGGTATTTGTATTTAATCATAACCTACACGTGGATGGTGCAATAACGCGGTGACTTATATCGCCTGGAGATCGGCGCTCCGGGCTCCTAATTTCAAACTACCAAACTAGGGATGGATCGATACCAGTTTTTCACAAAACTCTATTCTAATACCGCCATTTTAATACATAATAGAGTGCTGGGAGAATTGTGTAATGCCAATAGGCGCACATATTTAATGACATAGAATTTAAAATCATAAGCGTTCCTAATTTTTAACTCCACATTAGACATTTAAAAGCAAAATAGTCCGCTTTTATAAATTTTTTTGTTAAAAAATACTAGCATTTTCACTCTCTTGAGATCAAGTCTGCAATACACAAATATTCAGCGGCTTTTTTTTTCCTGCAGATTTTAAGTTTGTTTTCCATTAATCAGGGTACTAGAAAAAAGACGTGACATTTGTCGTTGACACATGCAGTGATTTCTTCTCGGGAACTGTTAACTGGCAGTGAATCTGACACACGATTATTTTCTTGCATGTTACTGTGCAAGTACCACATTCCTCTCGGTTTCTCGGGGTTTGCAATATTGGACTTGCAGCGATAATATTTTGTGATTTTAAAAAAAATAAAAATTTCGCAATCACCACCGAAGTATCGGAAAAACACCGAGAGAATTTTCTGAAGTATCGTTCGATGCCGATACCATGACAGTATCATAAGTATAGAGAACCCGTCCCTATATTTTACAAATTCAAACTTATGTATTATCATTATTAAAGTAGCACTCTAAGCATCTAAATACTAAGACATTTTAAAGACATATTAACACACGGTTGTTGCAGTTTCATACGGTTGATGTTACTGGAAAAAATTTTCTTTATACAAATGTTTTGTTTTTTTTAAATAAAAGGCATAGAGGTTATTTATTTTCATCTATTTTACACATTCGTTAAACTAGAACACTTCGTAAATTCAAAATATAGCGCTAATAAGTAACACGAGGGTGGTCTGAAAAGTTTCCGACCTCAACATGATGGCAGCACTCGTAAATAAAAGCTAGTAAATTTCGTTGCTCAGTTGTTGACGGTTACCAAAGTTTCAGCCATTTTGGGCGTTCAGTTATGCAACAGTCATTTGAGTGAGTTGATGTGAGTGCTTTTATGAAAATGGACAGAATCGAGTATCGAGCTGTCATTAAATATTTGTTTTTGAAAGGCAATACGCTTACGCAAATCAAAGATAAGTTGGATTCTGTGTATGGGGACTCTGCACCATTATTTACCATTGTGAAATTTTGGGCAGCTGAATTTAAACGTGGCCGTAAGAGCTATGTTCGGGACGTCCAAAAACTGCAACTACCAACGAAAACAAAAACAAAGTTCACCAAATGGTGCTAGACGACCACCGAATTAAAATGAGAGAGATAGAGGCTGTGGACATGTCAAAAGAACGTGTTTATCACATATTAAATCAACATTGAAACATGAGAAAGCTGTTCGCGTGTTGGGTGCCGTGTTTGCTCACGTTAGACCAAAAACGTATTCGAACGAACATTTCCGACGCTTTGTTGGCGCAGTTTAGACGCAATAAATCCGAATTTTGGCACCGATTAATTACAGTAGATGAAACCTGGATACACCATTATATGCCCGAAACAAAAATACTGTCCAAGCGGTAAACTGCAAAGGACGAGCCGGCTCCAAAAGAAAGCAAAAACTGTTTTTTCGGCTGGGAAAGTGTGGCGACTTTTTTTTTGGGGGGGGGGGATAGTAATGGTGTTATTTTAATCAATTATCTTCAAAAAGGAAAAACCATTACAGGAGCATACTACGTATCATTACTTCACAAGCTGAAGGCAGAACTTGCGGGAAAACGGCCACATCTGCAGAAAAAGAAAATCCTGTTTCACCAAGACACCTCAGCGGTTGCAATGGCGAAAATCCACGAATTACTGTTTGAACTGCTTGACCATCCTTACTCACCAGATCTAGCCCCAAGCGACTTCTTTTTGTTCCTTCATCTGAGAATTGCGCTCGCACGACAGAGATTTTCGTGAATAATTATTTTGCCGAGTACTATTTGGACGGGTTACAGAGATGGGAGCATCGTTGGGAGAAGTGTGTAGAGTTACAAGGAGACTATGTTGAAAACAAATATGAAAAAATGTATTTTTATTAGGTCGGAAACTTTTCAGACCACCCTCGTATGAAGTACAAATCAAAAAGTAAAACGAAAAACATAAATTGTTTTTTTAAAAATTATATTCACATACAATAGTTAGCTAATCTTTTAATTGCAAAAACTGCAGTAACATAGAAATGTTTGAACTGAATGGAAGTAAGATTGAATGTATTTTAGGACTAGTTTAGTGCCTGAGACGGCATTTAGAAATATCTACGTTTTTATCTTTACCTCAGAAAAATTATACTTTCCTTAATTTTGTAATAACGAATTCATGTACATTGCTTCTAAAGTTAGTGTTAGGTCTTTTGTAGGTTTTGATATGTGCGTTTGAAAATCAAAATTGATATTTCCCGTTCTAAATTGTTGCCCTTCTGTTTTTTTCCTACCCTAAATACTGGGGCGAATGGCCACTTAGTCTGTTTGTAAATCGTGGCACAGGGAAATATTGCATTGGATATTTAATATCGCTACGCAAAGTTCCAAAACACTAATTTTAAAAATCTGATGACTTTCTCTACTCACTGTACTTAAAAAACACTTTTTCTCTATCTTCTTAATGAAGATAAACCTCTATTACTTGTTGTATATATAAGAATACTGTAGGGTAAAACGTTCGAATGTTTTCAAAACCAGTCACTTCCTGAATTTTAATCCCATTGAGAAAAGGAGAACAATTGAGGGCATACCTAGAAAATTCAAGTTATAGATCTTGTTAGCAATAAATGTTAAGTTATTTTTTTAGTAAAACTCGTAGAAACCACTTTTAAAACAAATGGGAATGTTTCTATGTAAAGAAAGGTGTAGGAGGTGGGAGGATTTTCTTAAAAATCTCAGCTAATGCTGTTATATACACACATGACCTCTAAACATGGCTAACTTAGATAAGTGGTAAATCGTAAGAGAAAGACAAAATGTTACTACATAAATCATGCAGATCTGGATAAGAAGCTCGCACAGTGCCTGTTAAATAAACCTTTCTGTGGATTTAACAATTTCCGAGATATTGTTGTTTTGATTATTCAAATATTTATACTTTTCTCAAACATCTTTGCAATATAGATCGAAATGTCAAACTCACCCCTTGGCGACGAGCTCTTAAAACGTTTGACTATAACTTAAAGTTTACCATTCCCATAATCTCCTTGTACCTACAACGAAATGGAAATAAAACCATTTCTACACATTTATATCTTGAGCTATGTGAAGCAGATGATAGTAAAAGTATTTTTGAAAATACAAGACGAGTAGGGAAAGGCATGAAATGCACAAATTAAAATGCTTTTGTCTCTCATTGCCAAGGCAGACAAAGCAATTACATAGCGAACGGCTGTTAATGTTTTATAACTAAATGGTTACAGCCAGGTTTTCTCAGGTAAGTATAGTGAACAGGTAAACTCGCGTGAATGGTGCACATTGTTTTAACACACAAAAATGAAATGTTCTTTTTAAACGCCAGTATATGAGTGTATTACACCAGTACACGTGAACATGTGCCACTCCCGGTCGTATGTGCGTAAGGGAGGATGTTCCGTCGACTGCTTGATGGCTTGGCAAACATAGTCTGATAAATTACAAACAAGGGTAGTCCACCGGCCATTTAGTTGTGTGGCTCGATGCTCATTTTAAGATCACGGGCCTCGACTGATGACAGACCCGCGTCAGTAGGTTTCCTGTCATATTATTACAGGGTTGGCTGATAAGTCCCGGACCTCACATTAAAAAAAGAATAAAATTTTGTTATTTCTCAATGTAATCTCCAGAAAGGCTAATACATTTGTCATACTGGTGTTCTAATTTAATTAAACCATCGCTGTAGTGCGGTTTATCATGATCCTCAAATTAGCTGTTTACTGCATCAATGACCTCCTCATTGTTGTGAAATCTTCGTCCTCCAAGAAATGCTTTGAGGTTCGGCAACAGGCGATGGTCACTGGGTGCTAGATCTGGCGATTAGGGTAGATGTTCAAGCAATTGGAACTTTATTTAATTGGCACGTTTTTCCCATTACAACAACTGAACGATATGCCTGAGCATTGTCATAAAGAAACAAGATATTTTCTTTGCCAAATGAGTTTTTTTTTCTTTTCACCTCATCACTCAAACGTTGCAATAAGCTTGCGTAGTAGTCATCAGCGATACTTTTACCCTTTTTGAAGTAATCAATAAAAATAATTCCCTGTGCATCCCAGAAAACACCTTGTTAGTTGATAAAACTGACTTTACCTTTTTTGAAGTTGGTTCATCTGGCGCGATCTACTGTTTTGACTGTGATTTAGTTTCTGGAGTGTAGTGATATATCCAAATTTCATCCATGGTAATAGGCTGTCTTAAAAATTCACTGCTACTTTTACGGTAGAACTTCAAATTCTTAACAGAAACAGTTTTACTTTGCAACTTTTCATCAGGTTTCAGCAAACGCGGCACCCATCTTACCTAGATTTGTGAAAGCTCAGAATATTACTTAAAACATCACCTGCATGTTCTTTTGACATTGTACAACCTCTGTTATCTGAAACAACATTAATCTGCAGACTTCCAGTACTAAACGATGAATTTTTTCAATGATGTCTAGAGTTGTGACTTCCACAGGGCGTCCAGACCTAGGCTCATCACTAGTGCTCGTACGTCCCATTTTAAACTCTGTAACCCACCTTTTAATTATTGTACATGAAGGGACAGAGTCTTTCAATGTACTGTCAATTTCCTCCATGATTTCTTTAAGCCTTAAGCCTTTCAAATGGAAGTATATATTCACTGCTCGTTTTTCCAAATCACTACACTTGTCTTGTTTAAAACGCTGTCATTCAGAATCAAAACAAAACAAGCTATCGACCTGTAACTATAGATACAAGCTACTCTAGAGCTAAACTATATGATGCTGTCCGTCAAACTGGCACAGTGGCGCCACCTCTATGTATGGCCCGGGACTTATCAGCCGATCCTCTGTTTTATTGCTAGAACATGTTCGGTGTTATTGTTTAGCTAAATTGACGTGGCCACTCAAAATCTCCATATCTACACTCGTTTTGAGCCTACCTCTAAAAATAAGCCAACACACAACTCAAAGACCGCAATCACATTATTTTCTCTACTCTTTCTTGGGCAAAGTATTATAAGAACCGTTTATTCTTCTCTGTACTGTGTGTTATTTGAGAAAAACGTTTGCAAAAATTACATTATTCTTATTTGAAAATTATCATGGCCTTTGGCAAGATCTGCATTTTTTGTTTTGTTAGGTTTACCAGCTATATAAAAGTCGTTCAAAACGAAGAGGTCTTCTGAAGGTAGTTTCAGGTGATTCCATATATTTCATTTTTCGTGAATATATCGCAAATATGTGGTATTCTAATGAAATTGTTTAAAGACATTTTAGAGAAAATTAAATCTTTTCGAAATATTTTCCATATAAATGGTAGTCTTGGGGAGGTGGGTTCCCAAGACATTGAACTTGCGTAACAACGTAAACATGGAACTTTGGTTTATTCGAGGATTTCGAGACGTTATATTTGCAGTGAAATCTTGTTAGCTATAGAATATTTGACTGGGATGCGATACATTCTGTGGCTGATGGAATGAATAAAGTAGGAGAAGCTGTGAACTGGCGCTTGTTCCAGACATACCAAGCGACAGCTGAGGCAGGCACTCCCAGCTGATGTATAAGGCAACTAACTGGGCTGGCTGACTGGGTAGGGCCGGCCTCTTGTCTCCCCCGCGAATCATATTCCAAGAAGTCACTTCTTGTTTTACCGGGTGTCAGTAGGGTGATATTAAGAAATGGACGAAAGGTTGGAGCAATGAACGGCGGGGGAAACCGGGGAAAACATTCTCACACATACGATCGAACCCATGGCGACCCTTGGCCAGGACGCTGCGTTCGTATGTTAGTAGTTGGAGAGGGATGGACAACTTTTGCTTTCTTTTCTGTCTGTAGTAAGTAAAGGGAGGCTTCTCCTCAAAAATTGGGTGTGAATAACGTAACTATAAAAGGAATTGATGAACAAATACTAAACTTATATAATCTGAAGCTGATAGTACCAGCGAAGCAACTCGAATTATTTCAGTTTCAAATTAGACAAGTTTTAATTTTTACTTCTACTCTGTATGTACAATATTGTTTCAAGTGCATTCCGCCGCTTTGAGGGTCGCGGGTTCCAGTCCCGCCTTGGGCATGGGTAGTTATGTGTATAGTGGATATGTGTAAAATAAGGAAAAGAAATGTAAATAAGGGGAAAACGTGTAACGTCAGCACCTAAGTGATAAATATGCGTTTAGTAGTAACTGGTGCGCTCATTTGTCACGCTACTTATTTATAAATTCAACCCGATAATATATGAAATGCTCCCTCCGGAGAAGTTTACATTTTGGTGCAGTAAAATGTTGTGCGTATCTTAGGTGTTTTTTTTTTTTTTTTTTTTTTTTTTTTTTTCATTTATACGAAAGTTATCCACAGTGAAGAGGACTTGTAAGGACATTGCCGGAAAATTCAAGATGTGCATTACATCATGGAATTATATTAAACCTGTGGTTATTTTATTTAAAATCCTAGCCTTTTTGAAAAAAGTAAAACAAAACTCTTGTATGCAAACGGAGGGGGGAAATTTTCTTGAACATTTTCGTATGTCTTTCGTGGAAGATAGTATAGTGATTTTTTATTACCTTCTCAATATGGTCTTACTTTCTTCTATGTAATCAAACCAATGTCGCTAAAAAGGATGGATGAGTTAAACTACGCACGAACAACATCATTGTGTTATATCTGATCACTCCTTATTTACTCGCTTATGTATGTATTTTCTAATTACTTTGATTCTTCTCTGCGGGACTGGAACCGCTGGCACGTGGTGACTACCTCTAAGGTATGGAAGCAGTAATATTGAGAAAAGTGGACTTGGATGTACTTTGTCAATCTATAACAACACTCCACGTCATACTATGATTGAAGAAATTATTCGTACACCGCTAAATCTAAATAAAATCGGTATTCCAAAGAATATTTAAAGGAAATAGCAACATTCATTGCACCGACAGACGACAGCTTCAATAACATTTTATTTTCCTTACGAAGAAAATTATTAAACAAAATGTCACTTTTATAAAAAGTAAAACCAGATTGCATATTTCTGAGGTACAGAAGGTAATCGTGCAATCCAAAAGTAGTACATATGATTACAAAAATGTTGACCCTTAGCAATTGGTCGGGTAGTCTTTAGCTTTAAATATAGCCTCTAATCTTGTTGGTAGAGAGAGAACGCGTGGCACTTTGTTTATAACTTATTTCTATTTTGTTTTGATAAATACAATCTAATTGAAGCTGCCGCCTGCCGAACCAATAAATGTCGCCATATCCTTAAAAAAACTCTTCACAATATCAACCCTCATCTAAGGTTCAGTAGTGTACAAATACTTTCCAGTCTCACTGTACACGATGTTCATTTTTATTCGATATTTCTCGCCTACCGATTGAGCAAGAATGACGTCATAGTTGACTGGTGAGTCTATCTTGAAATCATAGTGCCCTCTACGGAGAAGCGGGAATTTTTGCGGAACAGAAAGCAAATTACAGCGCTCTCAGTGTGGTTGCTCTGATAACTAATACAACCAGCTACCCCTGGATATGAACACAGACCATCGATGCTACTTTCGTACCGGCAGTAAAATTGGTGCGACATATATAGTTTAAATCGCTGCATAGAGGAGTTTATGCAAAGCTATCCGGCATTCAGACAAGTCCCTCGGAGCGTAATCTTGTGAAAAGTGTCCAGGTAACGTCAAATTGACATACTTTTGTTTGCAACATAAGCGTCTTACGTTTTATCGATATACGATATAATTTTTTGTCATTCTCACGCTTAATTAAAATGTCTATTAATGTTGGTATCCTTAGGTCTTTTAAAACCATTAGGCTCATCAAACATTTTCAAGATACAGTATCAGTTACTCGCAAAAAGAGTGTATATATTATACTGGACGCAATAGAGTGACTGGTCCCAATCTAGAAGCAATAAATGTTGAACAGAAAGGTTCAAGCTTACCTTCTCGCAATACAGATAGTGTTTAAGGGGAAAAGAGAAAGGAAATATAAGAAAATGGACACATAAGACAATATACTAGAGATATTTTCTGGTTTAGACTTGGATAAAAGCTTTCTACATATTGTAACACTAATTTATTTTTCATTCATAGGACATGTTCTGCTTATTTTCTGGTTTGTAATGAAGTTACATTGTGAGGAAACTATGGGTGACATCAAATTGAAATATTTCTATTTTATGTGACAGGTTTACAGTATGCATATATGTCCACTATAACAGAAAAACAGATGTTCATTGTGAAGTAAGTGTTCATTGACTTATCATTTCGTAAATTCTTCATGGTATACATTTATGGCTGCATAATTAGCTTTGCAGTGCATTACAGTGCATTACAGTATTTTAAAAACAGTTATTGTGTCTACGCACCAGGCGAAATTACGCGCCTTTATATTACGCGGGCAGGACCCACCTCTGAAATAGTATATTTACCTGCCGGTAGAAGGAGGCCTCAAAGCTGCTGTCAGCACATCAAATACGATCGCACACCGTCAGGGGATTCGTATATACACTCGCTCCATCAACGATGCTATTGATGTCAAATTTTGCGCGGTAAAATTGCAGATAAAAATGAACACCGTGTATTCGTCTTTATTTAAGTATTGGACAATCCTATTATTTCGCTACTGTTTTCGATGAAACTTGCATATTTAAATGCACAGGGATCTCGATTCAAAGTTTGAGACACAACATAGCACTGTCCTTTCACACACGTTCCTTATTGCAAGCTGTAACACAAGCAGTTTGCAGTTTCAAAATTACTTTCAGCATACGCTATCCCCAAAACATGTAAAATTCATTCTTTAGGAATAAAATTTGCCAAACTTTTGCAAAATCACGTAATTATTACTTATAATGGAAACATAAATTGAGTTGATATTGTTTCCTAACCTCTAACAAGTAGTAACCTGGAGGTAATAAACTTCCGCAAAAGAGATATCGACAGATCTAAATATCGACCGTCAGCAAGCACTCCTTACCATCTATTGGGGCTGCAGAAAACTACTTGCAAAAGTAACACCTTTGTAACAAAAAATTCTGACGCTAAATTTACCACAACGATATATTGGTAAGAAGTACATCCAGTTCTTTAGCGTAGGTGGTAGCGTGATGCTTCACATTCAAGAGGTTCCGATTTCGAATCTGGTTCAGGGTGAGTTATCTCGATAAGATATTTTCTAGGGTTTTCCCTCATCTTGAAAGGTGAATTTGGGGTAACTAAGCTGTATGGACCCTGGACTCATTTGAACGTCACTTCAGTTCTATATGACCTAAGCGATCAAAGGGCGTTAATAAAAAGAAAGGTAAAAATAGTAACAAGTAAAGTGGAATCAATGCCAGTGGAACTATGTCTGTAGCGAGGAATGGTCTGTTTCCATGACATCATTGTCGCGTCGAAGTGATTAGCATAAACTGTGAGGGAGACGCCTGTTTCCCCATCAAATTGATTTCCCGGATCGCACGCATGTAAACACAAAACACAGTGGAGAGTTTGGGCGTATACTCACATGTTTGAAGACTTTATTTCAGGCTTGTGGAAGTCTCTGTTGAAATAGTTGTAGCACTGAACCTTTAGTTACGTATATCATCTGGCGTATATAATTAGCCATTTCCGAGATATTTTACTGTTATTACGGATTGATTTTTTGCAGTGTTTATGCTTTCCTTCAATTCAAAATCATTCGATTCTTTTTTCCCTGCAAATATAAAGACAGTGGTATGAAACGATTTTACAAATGTGTATCTCGATTAATATAAGTAGGTAGAATAGAAAGAATTTTTAATAATAGTTTGGATAGCTATGAATGGAGAAAATCATACAAGTGCACATACCTATAAGATGTCTTAACTTCATATAGCAAAAATTAATAAACATATTTGCGTGAGGTTTAAAGCACGATTACATGGGTGATAGACGAGCATAGGAAATGTGTTTAAACCTTTGAAAAAAGAGTCTGCAACATTTAGAAGCTTCAAGTAGGAAAACAAGTATTTATGAATGTCTTACATTTTATATATGGAATGGGACTAAAAATGCCATTCATAAATAATTTGTAAACTCTCGTGGAATTTCTTTTAAGAAATGAATATCAGTGCATGTTGTGGTCCTTGTAGTATTAAGAAACCACAAACAATGGTTGCATTCCGGGCGGCCATTGACAGATTACTTGGAATCTAGGGAACAGGTTTTACCGGATGTGTTATTGGAGCGTTACTATGGCAATGAACGACTTGTGAATTATCTTGAAGAGAAGACACCTCGTACGCATCTGCTCCCGTCTCTTGTTACCGCACACCAACGTCACTAGCGAACTTTTAATTTACGACTTCCGCTCCAGCTAACTTCTGGGTCTGGAGATCACGGTAACTGTCACACCGCGAGGGTGTTGCCAGTCGTTCAACACGTCTTCGCTAACGTCATTTAGTGATTCACCCTTTGGGGAAACTTGCGAGGAGATAAACGTGAAATTAGATACTATTTATGGAATTCTTTTATCATCTATGACAATAATTAGATATTGCTTCAACAACTTTAAATGTGGTTGAACTTCCGTTTTTTGATGACGAACGCCCGGCCGAGGAAGGCACTGAAAGTTCGTGAAATGGCAGAGGCAACAGGTGTGTCGAAGGGAACGGCAATTAATATGCGTGATAGGTTGGAGATGAAAAAGTGATCGGATAGAAAGGTGCCGCGTTTGCTCACATTTGATAACACGCGGGTAAGGTAGTGTTTGGAGCCATTTAATTGTAATGCGAAGGATTTTTGTTCCCAGTCATGAAGAAATAACTTCTGGGCGCAAAATCCAGATGGAAAGAGTGGTCATTGTCGAGACAGCGGTGTATTTTGCAAGTTTGGCTGTTCCTGTTTTTTTTGGGGGGGAGGGGGGTTTAAAACTTCAGGAACTTCGGAGGGATTGGGTTGAGAAGTATATAATTTCTGGAAAGATAGAGTCAAACTGAAAAATTCAATGCCATAGCCGGGATTTGAACCACGGATCTTCTGGTTTCCGTCCAGCCGCTCTAACCCTTGAGCTACCATGGCCGACGGGCCGACATGACATTCAATTCTCCAACTGATTCGTGTTTTTCCTGGTAAACCACTTAGGAGTTCTCATAAACACATGAGGCGACTACCTTAATGGCGACTTTGAACGTGTAAGTACTTTCAGGCCCGAGCTTTATAGTTAACCACTATAAGGTCAATTAATGGAAATTAATTGTTCTTTCACACTGGCCGTTTGTGAATTTAGTGTCATGTCGGCACGTTGGTCATGGTAGCTCAAGGGTTAGAGCGGCTGGACGGAAACCAGAAGATCCGTAGTTCAAATCCCGGCTATGGCATTGAATTTTTCAGTTTGACTCTATCTTTCCATACTTTAGCCTACACACGGCCAGTGTGTGAATCGCCCTTTACTTGTGTCTATCTGCTGATCGCAAGATGAAGTCTTTCAACCCGTTGGAGACTGGTGGTTTTTTAGTGTATAGATCCACTCAGTAGATTTACTAGCATGTAAAACAACTACGGCGCTAATATAATGCTAGCAGTTGAGGTCAGAATGACACTAGTTTTGTATCCACTTTTTACTATTCAACATAAACATTTGTAAAAATTGTCTTATGAAACATTTCTTTCTAGGTACAAAGACGATATGGGAATACAGTATGCTTAAGCGGTATTCAAAATGTTTAAGTTTTGGTCGTTCGTTATCTTATGGCACTAAAACTGCTCCCTTTAGATGCTTAAGAGGCGATGGACAAATAACGACTTGAGAAAAGTATGAGAACTGTGAAGCGTAAATCAGCAAGAAATGTCTAAAAACGTCTTACTGGTTTACCTTATTGTATAGAAAGATTTTGTTTAGCAAAATTCACTCATAATGAACTGTTGAGAGGCTACTTCCGAAAAATTCAAGGTATAAATTTCATTGATTTTAAGTATTTTACATCTAGTATGTCAAACAAAATCATTGGAGCCATTTTGGGTAAATCAGGATTTCGAAAAAATATTTGGTTTAAAGGATAATCTGAGTGGGACTAAGATGTTCGAGTCCACATGCTTGGAAGATGCTGTACGTAAATACCAAGTTTTAATTGTGTGCACACTCTGACACACAGCGGTATAACTAGAGTTGAGGTGGTTGGCTGCACGTGGACCTAGGGCTAGTCCAGGTTACATTTGAAATAGGGAAGACAGTAGGAGGGTGGTCACTGACCCGCGCATCCTCGAGTTGTAAGGTTTGGTGGTCACGATACGCCCGCCCAGTCGCCTACTAATTAACTTCACACACTGCTGCCTACCCTCTCCTTGTGTTAGGCGCAGGTAACAGCTTGAACCTCCCATTCTGTATTGGGTGCGAGGACTTTTTATCAGGCTCGAGGTGACAGCCCGGGAGAACCTGCGTCCTCAGGACGGCAATCACGACGACACATGTGTTACAGCTCCCTGAATCTAAACAAAAATGCCCCTCTGTGAGACCGAATAGCAGAGTTTGCCAGATCTGATACGAGGATATTGTTCTACCATTACTTCCAACAGACTATTCTTACAAAATGTTATTTTTCATAATCTACGTCATATTAATCGAGATAAACATTTGTAAACATACATTTATCGCACATTTCTTAATAATTACAATAAGAATATGGAAATTCAGTGGACTTTAGGTGATAATGTTTTGCTTGTATGGCCAGGACATAAAAAATAATGACCTTTCCATTTGAAAGAAGTATAAGTACAGTAGAAGCCCGAAATAGCACGGTTTGAAATACCGCTCATTCGGATTTAACGCTGGTAAACTCGTTAAAAAAATTATTGTAGTTTAATATTTTATTAGTTTTCTATTTGGAAAGTTGCGATAAAAATATTCAGCAAATACAGGTTCTGCAGTATAGGACACTGACCGCTGCATTCCAGGAAAGTAACGAATGGTGTCTGTTTCACCTGCTCATATATATAATACTGCTGATAGAAATCACGTCTGTAGGTGGGGAAGCAATAGTGATGTTTGCATCTGAGGCACAGTTCTTGCTAATTCACACATTGATTATTGAATAAATTACGTAATTATGCCATCAGTGTAGTTTGCAAATAAGGATACAAAACATTACACAGTCAGGGTCGAGAAATTGTTTCGAATGTATGAGCATAAATGGTTAAATAAGCTAAATGCAAAGAACTGGTTACATCAGAAGACGTTTTAAAAATGCAATTAAAATTACACAGGAGTGTCAGAACAATGAAAACAATTGTTAAAAAACGCGAACAAAATGAAAACCAGAGCACATGTTAGGAACTCCAAGTAAAAAGTACAGCGTTCCGAAATAGATCTATATGACCTCGACAAATTGGTTGTTAGAAGAAGGATTCAACAGTTATGTTCAGGGAAAAGGTTCTCCTACAATAGCTAAATTACTTATTATTTTAAGAGAAATCATTAACATTCAGGTCAGTAACTCATTCTTAGACAGAATAGTGAGAGAACAGGGTTTCAAATGGGAAAACATCACCAGAAACAGAACATTTTTATAGAAAATCACTACATTCATTCTAAAGGTTCCCGTTGTAGAAGACAGTCTCTCTGGTATTGAACAGCTTGAATAAATTTAATTACAACCCCTGCAATTATGCTTGCATTAATATGAACATATTTGCACAACTAATTCAGCCGGTAAATTTCTTGGGCATTTTTCTGCAAGGATTGTACTGCTTTTCCAACGAGTGCGTTATCTGAGTAGCATGTGAAGCTGACGCAACAATTTACTTAATGCTGTCCACAACAGAAACGACAATGAAGAAGAAGATGACGGTGAAGATGATAGTGTGAAAGTGACGTGGAGGCAGAAGAAAACATTTTGAATGTTAGTCAAGTGATAACTCATTTAAAGCATGTGATTTTGTGGATGGACAGGCAAAATGAATCGAACAGCATTCATCTCCTCCATCTTGCCGCAAAACTTACATCTACCAGCATAATCGACGAGTAATTGTAAAAGTATATACACCTGAGTTTAATACTGCATTTACTATAATTTATTATTATATGCATATTTCCCTACTCCAAGAGTTTAGGATTTAGGGAACGAAATTTTTAGTAGGTTTTGATTGATGTTCTTTATGTACGTGTATTTTTAATAGGTTTTGTTACACTTGTATAGCTTTTAGAAAGTTTTATATCTGGCTTTTGCTATGGCTAGTTTTTTAAAGGGCACTGATGACCGCCGTAGTTGAGCGCCCTTGTCTCATCTATTATAGAGTAACGTCTCTTTATACCGCGGTAAAGTTATAACGCGGAGGGGGGGGTAAAGAATGCCCCCCAACAACCGCGTTATTTGGGGCTTCTACTTTATTGAAGAATTCAAATCAATAACAAGCAATATCACAGAAATAATTCCACAAAAACGTTTTAGTCATTGTATTTTAACGAGATCTACTTTTTGTAGTGACATTTTGTCTTAATCTTACGGTTTACCAAATATACAAAAGTCATTAAAATAAAAGACGCTTTAGAGGATGTTCGCAGGAAATTCAAGCAATACATTTCATTTATCATGAAAATATATTAAACACGTGATATTTTAATCAAAATCCTTGAGGCAGTTTTGCGAAAAATCAACATTTAAAATAAAGTTTTCCATGTGAATGGTAACTTGGTATGGCAGTTTGATATTTAACTATTTGTTTTGAGTTACGCTTTTCACATATACAAAACTTTTTTGAATGTTTTTTTATTTATAATTACTTGACACTCTTCCTATGAATACTGCAATAAAATATAATGGATAATTTGTGAACAACTTCACTTCAAAAATATTCCAAAGGATAAGTGAAGTTGATCACAAATGTAATATCTATATTGCTTCACTGTCAGTAGTTTCACTTTTTACGTATTATTCTGCTGGTAAAATCTCCGTATCGAATTTTTTGAAATGCACTGTCAGGTAAACAGTAGACAAAGAAAGTGAATGCAAGTACTACAGTTTATTTTATATAGTTCTCCTGCCCATAAACCAGCACTGCTATTGGATTTGGGCGTATGCCTCGTGTAATATTAGAGGATAAAATATTGCTTCCTGTCGTACACTCTATTTGTTAATATAATATGACAGTAACAAAGTTAGGTCTCTTGTACACATCGCTATAGAAATAAAAACTCCTAAATTAAAATAAACAATTTACATAATCTAGCACGGTTTGTGTTTGCCATATTTTTTCAAGGAGATTAGAATGAAAACAGGTTTGTGTGCGTTGTGCATGGATTTATGGGCGCACTCTCTCGTTTTCCAGACGCAATATTTCATTACAAATGACAACACTGAGTGTTAAAACATTTAAATCGCTCCACGACTCCATTAATACCAACCTAGTTACATTACGGCAGTGTTCCCATATCGCTTATTCCTTTCTTTACAGCGTACTGACAGCAAATAAAAGAATAGAGACGCTCTAAGCGAAGAAACACAGCTTAATTTTGCTCAAAGGCCTCTTTTATCAGGCCTGAGGTTCTTTCACGTCCCGCAAATCTCCGACTTGGTACTATACTTTACTTCCGAAGGAAGGACGACGTCGTGGCTGAGTGGTTAAACCGCTTTCACCAAGTGAGATTTGTGGTGGAGAACACGGCGCAGGAGCGGGTATTCTCCGGGATCTCCGGTTTCCCCCGCCATCTCATTCCACCGGTGCTTCATCTCAATTATCATCAGTTGCCCCATCTAGTAAACGCGGGCCTTAAACGCTACACAGATTCCCAAGAAAGCCATGGTAACGATGTTACGCTTGAAAAAATGCATCGTCGTGACTTGGGGAACCAGTGGATAGGAAATACCCATAGATCACAGAGGACGACCTCTTTAAGACTCCTTGAATCCGAAAAGAAGTATTTTTTAGAAAAATCTGAAGAGTTGTAGACACATGACTTTCTCTACTCTTGTACAAACACTTATTGCTCTGTTTACTTCAAGATAAACATTTTATTGCAGATACAAGGGCATACAGTAGACTTTTAAGTAATACCAAATCTTTTAAAACTGGTCGCTATGTGCTGTCTTTGAAATTCTGCTCTGTTTGAATGACCAAGAGGTAAAAAGAAATGAGTAGCGGCTTCCCATTTGAGGAAAGTAAAATATTTAAAAATTCAAACTAATAGGAATACCTCGATAGTGTCTATGTCCACAGAAGAAAGTATATTTGACATGAATTGTGTGCATTAATGTGACGTTTTTGTGTACTCATATTTTGGCTATATCTTATGGTTTACTAGTTTAAACAAAGGACATTCGGAATGAAAAGGATTTCTGAGTAAATACCCATTGCATTTACCTTGAAAATATCTCAAAATGATGGATGGTATTACAAAAAGTTCGTTTGCTTTTTTTGGAAAGTTTTCTATGTAAAGGATAGTTCGGAGCGGAGGTATTTCTTGGAAATCTTGGATTCAGAGGACCTCTAAACTTGAAATTCTAGTTCAGTCTCGAATTTTGGAGTAAACTACAGTATCTTCGTATGTACTACTATGTAGGTGGTAGAGCAAGCACGTAAGAGGAGCCGAGGTACTGTGTTTGAAGAAACGCTGTGCACTTGTTTGTCACAGCGGGTTGCAGGAGAAATGCCAAGAGTGTTCTGGAAAGCGATGGCAGAATATTTCGTCACCTCATGTGATGGCTTCTAATAACTTGGACTAGGAACATGTCCACCCGGGCTATGGTCACTACCGGCAGCGATTTGCAGAGAAATCTCCCCTGATTAGTCACTTCCTCCTTATCTAAGGTCTGCTACACTCCAATTGTCTCCCTCTCTCTCTCTCTGTTTCTCTTGCTCTTTAATCCCACCCAGACTGAAATGTTGTAGTTATTGCATTCGATACCGAGATTGTACCGGAAATAAAGGTTTTGAGGTCCCCTGAATAAAAAAAAAATTAAGAAAGATGCAGATAGTTACAGTTCGGCCGTTCTATCTCCGGCTCTGACATTTCTCGAGAGGGGGAAGCGGATTGTTGCCAGTTCTTTAGCGGAAATTTCAAGCAGAGCAACATGCGTATTTGAAATATTTCACGTATTTGCATATTTCACGAACTAATAGCCATATTATTATAATAGCGATAATAATAGGACTTACGAACACTAAAAATCGGAATTCACGCACGAAAAATATAGCAAAGAAAGTTTACCAGCGCAAGTAGCTAAAAGGCCACGTGGCTCAAACAAATTTAACCTGGCAACATGGTGTTGGTTTCGGAAGCCACGCCTAGCAGCGACAATGCTGATTGGCGCTAGCAGACAGTTTTAACTTCCTGACCACAACACCGGATGTAGAGACTCCCAGTACTACCAACAGATTCAGTTAGTGTGTTTGAAAGGTGTGAACGAAATATTCTAATAAAGTGGTGTTGTAATGAATATCTTGCATGATAATGAAATTGCAAGTTGGATTTCATTGTTTTAAAGCTAATATAGTCCTATATTTTCATTCTAAAGATAATTTTGACGATATGTTTTTAATTGCTCATGTTGTTATGTTGGTACTATTAACCTTCCCCCTCCACCTCTTGCAAACGCAAAACGTCAGAGCCGGAGATACAACGGCCGGACTGTAGGTATAATTACTATTTACATGTTTATAGATTGTTTCAAAATTAAGTTCAAAATGTTATAATTTTATAGAGGAAAAATATAAAAACACTTCACAGTTTTGGCAATCAATGGGGTTATACAAAACATTAAGGTGTCCTCAGTTCTTTTGCATTCTTTCTGTACACCATGCACAGCATTTGCAGATACTACCAGGGAATATTGGCAGTGATATGTTTCAGATATTGTTGAGTTGTTGATTGTTTTGGAAAACTTGTTTCTTAAGGTGGAAAGCTGTGGAGGTCACTTTGGCTCTGGGCCAATAATTGGCTTTAATTGAACAAAGTTACTAAATGGTATGACTTCACTTCAGAATATATCACTCCCCATATACCTTTAAAGAACATAATAATGGAATAGGACAGACTATTACTGTAAACGAGAAGCGATACTACAAAGCCTCGTCGTCCCTAGACTGCGGAATCACGATATACATAACACAATCTTCACGCGAGATGGCGCTCCACGCCACATCTACAGACCTGCAAAATACTTTATACAAAAGTTGGAGGTCGTCTTATTGGTCGCAACGTGACCGTCGCGGTCTGACTTTTGGTTGTAGGGTTACCTTAAAGAACGAGTTTTCTTTACACACCCAACAACTGCACCACAATCAAGGTACCTCTAGAGAGGCTACCAATATTCCAAGATAATGTATACTGTCGCAAACAGAATTTTATACGTTGAACAAAGTTTAATGTTTGAGCTTAGCTTTGAAAGGCTCTAGATGTGAAGGAAAGTGCGAAGTTGGCTGGCATTTTACGTACTATATGATATATTAGGTTTCTGGCATAGGTGACAGGCCGGTCTGCCTCACGTACAAGAGGTCCCGAGATCGAATCTAAGTCAGATTGAGTCAATCTGGATACGGCTTTTTTGGAGGTTAATCTGGATAAGGTTTTTTCGGGGGTTTCTCTTATTCTATAAGATAAATGTCAGGTAATTCTAAGTGCTATGTATCTTGTACTCATTTGAACATTTCATTCATCGTCCATATGACTTAACGTTGGAGGTTTTCCCTTATCCTGAAAGATGAATGTCTGGTAACTCTAAGCTCTATGTACCCTGGGCTCATTTGAACATCATTTCATTCGTTGAAGGTTTTCCCTTATCCTGAAAGATGAATGTCTGGCAACTCTAACCTCTGTGTACCCTTGGTTCATTTGGGCATCATTTTATTTATCGTTCAATATGACGTTAATTAAAAGAAATAAAGGGACGAACCGATGTCCTTAGCTCTTACAAGGTGAGCGAAGGAGCTTGTCATAATAAAAAATAAATTTAGTCTTAAGTAGATATACATTTTTGTCTGTGCAGCCCAAGAATCGCACCTCCTTGGTGCAAACCCGGAACGTCGTGAAACCGACCTTCAGAGCTCTGTGTACTTGGGCAGGGAGCGAAGGCAAGTCCGTCGTGTTTTCAAAAGTCTTATATGTTGCACTCACATGACTTTTTTACACCCATATACAAAGTAGTCTTCCAAACGCTTATTGCTGCATCTACTTCATTCGATCGAGTTTAACGTATGCAAGAAACATCTTATGACTGATTTTCCTGTAACCGCAGGGGGGATATGCAAATACAAGACTTGAAGTGAAAGTCAAATCAGTGGTTTTGCTATGGGATGTCTTTGAAATGGCCAAAAGATTTTTTTAAAAAGAATGAGGATTGCCTATTCAAGAAAAATAAAATAATGGAAAAATTCAGACAAATCAGCATCATCTCGAAAATCACTCGCTCCCCACAAAATAAATAAATATATAGATGACATAAATGTTATGCAGTAACAGTGTGTGTGTGTGTGTGTGTGTGTGTGTGTGTGTGTGTGTGTGCGCGTGTGTGTGTGTGTGTGTGTGTGTGCGCGCGCGCGCATTAGTCTAGCACTTGTAAAAAAGTCATTCACAGTGAGGAGGAATTTAAAGGACATTCACAGGAAATTGAAGATAGACATTTTATCTGTAATTAAAATGCCTAAACGTATTGTATTTAAATTAAAATCGCTAGATCCAATTTTTAAAGGGGAGTCTATGGTGTGCGGATTTTCTTGAAAATCGTCGTGTCGCATCCTTGGAAGATGTTGTTGTTGTTCTTCTTCTTCTTCTTCTTCTTCTTCTTCTTCTTCTTCTTCTTCTTCTTCTTCTTCTTCTTCTTCTTCTTCTTCTGCACTTCGAGGATTAGACATAAATGCCTGTTGCGGCTTCAAAAATATCTTGCTATCGTTGGCTTGGTGTTCCCAGATGTCTTCATTTCGGCCTATAGTAAAATGCTTTCCTTGAGAACCTCTCTGGTGACATCCGTTCAATTCTGTAATGAATAATTTGTTCTCCCAGAGTAATTATTTCTAATTCTTCTCCTATATTGACTTTGGGAGATTTTACCTAAAAGGATTTAGGAATCTCGTTTCAGCATCCCGTATCTTTTGTTTAACAAAATATTTAACCGACTTTTCAGTTTTGTGTTATGTTGACGGACACGCGCGCGAACTTCTTTCTAAAATGCCTTTCTGGATTCAGGGCACCTGAGAACGTTCATTTCCAATGAAATGTAATGCCTTTCTACCTATGTTATGTGATAGAGGTATTAATAAATTTATCTTAGTTAAATGTGTTTGAGATCTGTGAGAACGCTGTAAGCCCAACTGTGTTAAGTTGTTGGCTGGATGCATTGACGTGTCACAATGATACATTTAAGTTAGCAAGTTTCAGCAATAGAGGAAAGTTAAACGCGGAAACGGCGCCCTAAGCAAATTCAGCTCACGAACCGTTTGGCCAATCGCTGAAGCATCACCGCTCAAGTTGGGATGCACTCAACTCAAGGAAGTGTTGCTTTTCTCTTTTGGTTGTTACAATGAACGCATGTAAAAACTGTTCTGCATGGAGAAATTCGCCCACTGCGTACATATTATTAGCATGTTAATACCTGCTTTTCACCTTTCGTCCCACTTTCTTGTTTAAATTAAGATTCTTTGGTGCATCCATCCACATTACCTGCGGAAATGGTTGTTTATGTAACCACTGAAGGTTGTCAGTAATTTGTATTTTAACTTCGCGAACTTGTGATGTTGTGGCTTAGGATGTTTGTGTTAGAGAAAATTAATGGAATGACGCCAAACGTTACAATTTTTTTTTCTCGATGTAACCAGTTCTTAAAGCAGTGCTGCCATTCTTGGAGAGATATCTCAAAAGCCAGGCATCATCTGATGCCAAAGAGGGATTCCACTTATTTTTAATTTTTGGAAACAAAACGAAATCTCAAGATGGTAGCTCAGAACTGTATAATGGAAAATCCATGGTGCTGATCTTCAGCCATTCCCGAGACTCAGTGACTATTGCTGTGTTCGAATATACGTTGTTACCGTATAAAATTATTAGTAATTTTTCACGATTTTTTTTCCAATCTGCATAACGGCAGTAACATAAAATGCTGAAGTGTAATTCTGTCAAGGAATAAGATCTCATGAGCAGGAAGGTTATGTGTTGGGTTCAGGCAATTAGTTCGGAGTCAGGATAGCTAAGGCTGTTAGGCGCTGCAGCAAATTCAAGTACACAAGAAATCCATTACCTCAACGTTTCGGCACCTAGCGATGTTTAAAAATGAGGATTGATTGCAGAAATTCACGTATTTGGAGTTCTGAAAATTAGAAAGAAGAAAAGAATACTTAGAATTTATTAAGTCGAAGGTAGAGATGACAATCATTTCCGTTTCTTGCTCCTAGAGTTTCTTTGTCATAGATATTTTCTTACTGTATTGCATGCCATCCAAGTATTCTATGTGGGCATTCCACCAGAAGTACAAGTTTTTAGGCTCCCTGGAAAAAAGAGATATATTGTTTCGTATATGTGTTTGTGTCTGAAAACGAAAAGTATTATAACTATGCTCTGTTTCATCTCACTTCATTAATATGAACTAGTTCAATTTTCTGCGATACTTCAGTTCACTAATGTCAGTAATTCCAATTGTCACTTCACTTTTGCCGCAAGTAATGAAATACAGATGATGACGTAGCCTCTTCTTCGTGCCCACTACACTTGCTGGGTATTGAACACAAGACGCATCTTGCAGCCATCACAGGCTCGCATAGCGCTTCTTGTACTCCCTGACAGGTTCAGCTTATGAGAGTGCTCGCTTATATAGCCTTTGAAAATGTTCTCAGAGTTCCAAAAGGTTCGAGATGGAATAACTTAGAATAGTCCGGATTTCTGCTAATGATGCTTGCATTTTTTTATGCTGGACGAGCGCGCTGCCTATGGCCCCAGCATCGAGGTCGATAGCTTTGGGGCATAGCCATTTCGTCTTAGAATATTAAAACCCAAATTTGGTATTTAAATACAGAATCTTCCAAGAAATCACAGCAAAGTTCTTAAGAAACGCCCTCTCTCCAAACAAACCTTTACATTGGAAACGACTCTAACCATTTAGATTAAAATGCCGCCTATTTTAGAAATTTAGATGAAAAATGCAGTGGCGTAGCGTGTTATGTGGACTAAGGTATGCACTTTGTAAAATAATGTAAATAATAATATGAGAGAGAAAAGATAAGATGCTTCAGTTTAAACAACGAATGTTTCTTCTATGGTTCTTTCGGTTGTCACTTAGCGGAAGGTGGTCGACAATTGTGACTTCTGGCTAACATCAGAAGTGTCATCTAATATTAGAGAAAGAAAGGATGCTTCAGAAACTTCTTTTCAATTTTGTTGGTCATTGCTGTGCGGACACTGGAAATGAAATCGTTCCGTATATCTGGCGAGGTATCACTAAATACAGGGACTTTTCCAGGTGTTCTTTGAGAGATATGTTATATCTAGTCCGTTTGTTTATTTATATATTCAATGAAATTCCCTGTTAGTTGATTCAGCACTCATAATGTGGCTACAAAACGCAAGCAAAAGCAGACAGCTCATATGAAATGTGACAGTATTGCTCTAACTTTCATGTTACATTGCTCAATTGATAATTTATATTAGTCACTTAAACAAAATTCTATTCTCCTGTTTTTACTGAACATTTTAGTTCTTTCTCACAAATGTGATTACAGGAATATTTGTGTTTTTTACTCCTTTATGTATATGTGATGTTCCAGTCATCATATCCTCCTGCGATCCGAACTGAAGTTTCTTTAGAAAATAAAATACATAACCAACAAAATCATTTATTTGGGGAACTGTACCCACAGAGCCATGCTCCACCTGCATACATTTTATCACTAGTGTTCAAACGTTTTTAATGTCGGTGGTTATATTTAAAGAATGTTTCGGGGTTCTACTTTGATTTTTTCTCTGCAGTAAAACTTAAATGATGGAAGTGTCTCACAATACTTGATTGCACAACACTCAGATTCCACGTTAGGTGCAATTGGTTTACGAGAAATGCAGCACTCTCTCTACAACACGTGTTTCCCTCGTGGTGACTCGTGCAGATGTACAGTACGGTCGCTGAATCTCCGGCTCTGACGTTTTGCAATTGTAGGAGTTGTAGGGGGAAGGTTAATAGTACCAACATACAGTAATGAGTAATTGAAAATATATCCACAAGATTATCCGTAGAATGGAAACATAGGTCTATATCTTAGCTTTAAAATATTAAAATCCAACTTGCAGTTTCACTCTCTTGCAAGGTATTCATTACAGCGCCACTCTATTCGAATATTTCTTTCACACCTTTAACGCGGGCTAACTGCTTCTGTTGGTAGTACTGGGAGTCTGTACATCCGGTATCGTCGGGAAGTTAAAACTGTCTGCTCTCGTCAATCAGCATTGACGCTGTTAAGCGTGGCTTCCGAATCCAACACCGTGTTGCCAGTTTAATTGTGTGAGGACCACGTGGCTAACCTGCTTTGGTGCTTGCGCTGGTGAAGTTTGTTTGTTATTTTGTGCGTGCATGAATTCCTATTTTTAGTGTTTGTAAATCCTATTATTATTGTAATTGTAATAATATGGTTGCTGGCTCGTGAAATATGCAAATGCGTGAAACATTTAAAATAGCATGGTTCCTCCGCTTGAAATTCCCGCTGAACTGGCAACAACCTGCTTCCCGCTCTCGAGAAATGTCAGAGCCGGAGAACGGCCGGTCGATTACATCAGCAATGTACATACTCCGCTCTCAGTTGCTTGACGTATTTTCCACATGCATTACAGTCATAATTATCGCCCAAAATGCTGCTTCTTGTAATCTAACATGATCACAAGATGCAGAGAAATTAACCTTCGCTGGCAGGCAGAATACCGAAAACTTCAATTCAAAACACTTGAACCATAACAAGCAATATGTACTCTTCTGCGTTACGTCCACTGGACGTGCATCTACTCCTGAGACTGGCGTGTAACATAAACAAACCTTATTCACCCGCTCTCCTTTTCATGACTGGGGTGATACGCTAACAGCAGTTCATGGAAGATGATTGTTCAGAATATATTCTTCAGCAAGGATTATGCCAGTAAGATTACTGTAGTAGGGAAGTGTTAACTAGGGAAATTGCCAGGGTATGTAATACATAACCCACATCCATTGACCC
Organism: Mantis religiosa; assembly: GCA_030765055.1. Classification (NCBI taxonomy): domain Eukaryota; kingdom Metazoa; phylum Arthropoda; class Insecta; order Mantodea; family Mantidae; genus Mantis; species Mantis religiosa. The sequence goes on along the minus strand of CM060949.1, from coordinate 183,820,286 downwards.
TACTCCTCTGGACAAATATAGGTCTTGAATTTACTGGGAATAGCCCTGGCACTGCTGTTTATTACATTGAATTTCGTGTAACCTGCAAAATCTATATGACAAAAGCGTACTACACAAACAATTTAGATCTTGTTAAAACAGGCAACTTATGTGATATGCATTTTTGTAGCAATAATGATTTCAAAGATTTTCTCTATTATTGGTTTGTACTATAAACTATTTTGGTTTCATGCTGTTAAGTCGCTATTCATTTTTTTTGGCACGACTAATAATAATAATAATAATAATAATAATAATAATAATAATAATAATAATAATAATAATAATAATAATAATAATAATAATAATAATAATAATAATAATAATAATAATAATAATAATAATAATAATAATAATAATAATAATAATAATACAGTAATACAGAAATGATTATAGATAAACCCTAATGAAGAGAAATATAAGGGGATAAATATAAAGCTGATGAGCATTTAATATAATTTAATAGTAATATATTAGAATTTCTATGCTTTCGTATTAATTTGTCAGCATTTGAAACACAGGAATATTGTTACTTGAGCTGTTAGCGTTTAAATGTTAGACAAACTGTAATGTACATCACTGTGTTTCCAATAGCTAGTAAATGGTTTGAAACAAATGCTACATTTATTACTCCTATCTTGAGCCTCCAAGCACTGCCATAATTTTCCATGACTACTGACCTGACAGAGTCGGAGCTTTTCTCTGCTCTCAACTCTGTATAAAAATGGCTAGCAGCCAAATTAGCCGTGGCGTTTGCATCTGTGTCACGAGATTTGATTTAAATAACAATGATGAAGAAAATAAATGTGAAGCTTTTGACGCGATGATGAAAGCAGCCCCCACCTCAATTAGGGCATGAGTTCATATAGAGACGCACTCTGCCGAGAAGCTCCGGAAGCATACTTGTGTTTTAACAAGTGATTTATTGATGGTTGCTGATTGCAAAACAAGCTGGGAATTCCCCTCGCAAGAACACACAACTGTTTGTTTTTTCCTCGGAAACGATGATGAAATGCTGAGGTTAATGAAAATATGGTACCAAATGATTTATATTATTTACTCCAAAAGAGGAATTGTGATTTTTTCATTATCGGAATGTCTTCTGTGTGCTTGCACTTCTGTATTCCGTAATTGATGTACGGGTACGATACTGAACATGTTTCTAAAAAACAAACGAAATATATTTATGTCTGACAGATACTTTCTGATGTTTTGTAGTTCGTTCGATTTGCTCTCTTATTGGTCATCTATTTAAAAGCTTTGTGTTCATCCAAAATTTAATGTGACTACAGAACGTTCCCAGGTTACCAATGTTTGTGATTTAAAGGCCGAAGGGATGTATTCTCGCATACAATACACGTTAGCTGGACGTAAAGTATGAATGACGGCAGTTGTACAGCATGGCCATCAAATGTGCAAGCAAGTGGCACTAGACTGAAAGTCTCTGATATCGCAGGAACTATCACAGAATCATCAGAATTTTGCAGTATTTCCCAAAACTATTAAACAGTTAATAAAATCGAGTCTGTAAATATCCAAGAGCATAAGCATAATAGAAGGCATAGCTAATTTAATTAATAGGATACCTCTTGAACCAGGTATTGAAAAGATGAGAGCCGAACTCCAGAACGTTCTAAACAAAAGTAGTGGTTATCAAAGCTGTATATCAAAGTTTGAAAATTAGTAATAAGGAAAACACACCAGACGACAGAGTGGACTTCTTTACATTTGCACCTCTGGCATCTTAAGACGCCGAAATAAGTTTTTCACTGTTCAAAAACTGCTTCAGTGATAGGTGTCATAATTTCACATTTAATAATTTGGTAATGTGCATTGTAACCCAGTGTAATGCATTCTGTATAAGCGTTTAAGTGCAATTACAGAATGCATAGTTTATGATGCTTGTAAGTTGTGGTGGAGGGAGGTGGTTGTCAGTTTACATGGATGAGGGATAACAGTATGGTCCATGTGCAGTATACCTATAGAAAAACGCACATGCCTGCGGCTCTTTTTATTTTAAATCTTCAATAACGTCTAGAATAGTGTGAAGATCGACTTAGAAATGCATTTGGCGAAGAAGCAATAACTTATAATTGCTACACCGAAATTGAATTTGAATTTTTTGTAATGAATTTCGATAAGGACACCCAAAAACTGTTCTTACTGATGAAAGTACTATCGCTGTTCGAGCAAAAGTTGAAGATCGATGGTCATCTTATGAATTTATTCTGGTGACAATGGCCATTGGTATGAGTCAAATTCAAAATAGTTTACGTCATCAGATGTGAGAAAACTGTGGTCGAAGGGTTCCACATAAACTGCTTCCCAATCACAAATAGTGCACTGATAGGTGCACAAAGAACTCGGAAAGAATTCCAGGGAGACCCTTCATATTTGGTTTGGAATGTGTTAACTGGTGATGCATCTGGAATTTATTGTTATAATGTTGTAAAGAAAAGTCAGTTTCAAACAGAATCAAGGCCTACAGAAATCCTATAAATTGGCAGTGCTAGTAAAAAAGTAGTTTTTTTTTCTATGGTGGCACTATAGCATTAGGAGAATTATGCACCGTACATAATCCTTGTAAATGTTCGTGAAAAGCGCATCGTCACATGCAACAAAACTAACAACTGAGTATCTGGATATTGACTCTCCGTTGCATAGTCCTGAGGTTGTAGCACCTTTTCATTTCTTTTCGTTTCCAAAAATTAAAGATAAATCGCACTCAATAACTTTTTCAGTATCGGATGGAATATTATACAACAAAAACCTGGCTTTTGAAATGTCCAGGGAGAGTGACATCATTGCTTTAAGAACTGGTTTCATTAAATGCAACATTGGTGTTGCAGTTGGCGTTAAAGGGTAATATTTTGCGAAACAATAAAGTTATTGACATTTGTTAAAAATAACTCTTGTTTAATTTTCTAAAACAGTTATTTATTTACTTCCTCCAGTGTTGCCATATTGGACGATGAATGTAATGATGTTCAAATGAGACCAGGGTCCATAGAGCTCTAGTTTTACGCGACATTCATCTTTCACGATAACGAAGAATGGGAAAAAGAGCGTATCCAGAAATGTCGCCTTGACCGAGATTCGAGACCTCTTGAATGTGAGACGGACACTTGACGATCACTACAGAGGCAGGCTAAAATGTTTCCCTCTCTTAAACCCGTGGTACAACGGGTACATACTAAAGATAGAGGTGGGCGATCATCCAACCGATACGGGGAAGAGATGTGGTCAGCATCTTGTCACCCCCAGCCGGAAGTTTGGCTTTCGTGACCAGGGCCGCTTACCTATCGTAAGCTCCTCAATTTCCTCACAATGCTGAGTGGGCACTGGTCCTATCCCTCAGGCGTGGGATCGAACCTGGACCGAATTTCGTGGCAGGTAACCAAGGCGTAATGCGTTAGTCTCGTATGTAGAGTGTATGATAATTATTATTGAAACTTGTAGGCCTTTGGAGGGGACTCATATGTCTGGTGTTTACAATCGCTTCTGCTGAGTTGTGTTTTACATAGCCGTGATTCAAACTGAGCAGTGCGGGACATTTCCCAGTATAGGAAACAGTACAATAATGACTGTTTAGGGACAGCTGATTCTGAAAACAAAGCAAAATGTTATACAGTTTTTTTCCTAAAAAATAGTAAAACAAAGGTTCAAGTTTTCTGTAATTACCTTTCAAGCTGGCCATGAATTACTCGCAGTATAGCCAAGTTAGTGTTAACTCTACACTCAGTTTAACAGCCATCTTTGGATATTTTTGAAATGATTTGATCACATTTGCTCTCCAGCAAAGTAGAGCTGTTATTAATTATGTCGTCGTCGTCGTGTCCGTGCTGTTGGCGGGCTGAGGGACAGCACGTGGTGTGTCCTGGAAGAGACTTAACGACGTATGACGGGAATTTGGGTTTTACATGATGGCGGTTGGAATTTAGGTTGGGGTAAAGGGACAACCCCTGGTGTGTCCTAGAAGAGACTTAACCACGTATGACGGGAATTTGGGTTTTACATGATGGCGTTTGGAATTTAGGTTGGGGTAAAGGGACAACCCCTGGTGTGTCCTGGAAGAGACTTAACCACGTATGACGGGAATTTGGGTTTTACATGATGGCGGTTGGAATTTAGGTTGGGGTAAAGGGACAACCCCTGGTGTGTCCTAGAAGAGACTTAACCACGTATGACGGGAATTTGGGTTTTACAGGATGGCGGTTGGAATTTAGGTTGGGGTAAAGAAGGAACGTAGCTTAAGCTCCACAACGGTTGAGAATTCAGGTGCAACAGCCTTTTGTGCACCGCTAGATGTAAATTTTTGGGAAAATGTTTAAATTTTGAGAATCCAGGAAATTTTTGGGTAGGAATAATTTTGAATTTGGAATGTAACCGACAGACCGAAGTGCTGGCTGGCTGTATAAAGCCAGAACGTTTTTGCTACGTGCTCACCCGTTGAGGGTTTTACCGCAGGTAAGCCTTTTCTTTTAGGGATTTTGTAGGATGGGTTGTGGGTTTTGAGGTAGAAATTTTTCGAGGTTACAAATTTTATGTACCTCAGGTTGTGGGAATGGATGTGAAACATTGAACCCTGGTGTTCTAATTTTAAAATTTGTGATTAGGTTGAAAATGTTGATGCCAAACAGCTTAGAAGAATTTTTGTGGAGCTCAGCTTTAGTTTCAGCTGCTGTTAGAATTAGCTCCTGGGTTATGTCGGGTGCCCACAAGCCATGCGGGGTACCCGGAACAGCCTGGAATGGCGTCTAGTGGGGTCATAATTTCCCAATGATCTAACAAGGGCGCTTCTGTGTCTGGGTAAAGTAGCGTAGAATTTTGAAGCCCGAAATTGGAATGTAAACTTTAGGGTTACCGGTTATACCCGCAAGCCATGCAGGGAACCCGGTAACGCTTTAGGCGGCGTATTGACTAAGTGTTGCCATCCAGTATGTTCATATTTCCCTTTTACTCGCACCAGGTGCTAGAGCTCGAGGGACTCTGCAAATTTAAGATAAGGTACTGGACTTTTTTGAAATTGTGTTGATTTCTCTGCTCTTGAATGTTGCCTTTTAAAAATGTGCATGCTGTAAAAATAATACTTCGAAGCTGACTTCCCACTTTGACTTTGCAGTCAACTCACCGCTTAATGTTATTGGACGAATATAGGCCTGTACTGTGACCTTGTGGGTTCGTGAAATTAAAAGTCCAATTGCACAAACTCAAAATGTTCTTTATTTCCACCGAATTACAGTTGGAACACTTGCCGATTACATAGAATTACGTAGCGCATACAATTACGCTTCGCCAGTTCGTCTGTCGCAGGTCCACTCTACACTCACAATTACGTACACAGTCTTCTAATCCGTTCACTAGCACGGCGCTCCTCACGCTGCTCGCAAAGAACTCAACTGACTCGCCAACTGCAGCCCCTTTTTATAGGAATATCGCTGTTTCTGGAAGTCTCGCGGTTCAGTGAATCATCCTGAAGGTTCCAGACGACAAGGAGGGGGAAAGAGATGGCTAACGCTACAAGACAAATGGATAGGCGTGGTCTAAATGCCTCCTGTCGCTTACCCGGCTGCTAGCTGGTCGGGCCTTCCGATAATTAGGTGACAGTACTATTGCTCCTTAAAACAATAACCATAGTTTGAAAGGAAGTTTCGAAAGGTAGAGCCAGGCTGAAAACTTCAGTGTGCTATAGCTTGGATCCTCCGACCTCGGCCCGGTTGCTCTAAACCACTGTGACCACGACAACATGAATTAAATTCTCCAACTGACTCGTATTTTTTCCGGCAAACCACTAGAGGTTCTCATAAACAATCAGATACGTACCTTAATGACGACAAACTCCCGGCCTTTATACTTCAGACCACTCTACCTTTCGAATCCTTGTCCTTCACACATCTAATGCGAACAATTAATGTCCACTAATATGATAGGGAAGGCTAATGAAGGCTTGTTTTGAGCAACACAGAGAGGTAACAAACATATTCGACCTGGCATTACAGTACAAATGATGACCGTTTCGTGGCTGTAATTGAATGTGTAGGTCTGTTTACTAATTTGTATTATAAAAACTATTTGAGTTAAAGATATGTGGCTTTCACAGTTGTGTTGTTAACATTGCCCTCAACTTCCTCGTGAATTTATTTTTACGAAATTAATATGTACATTTTGGACCTAGAGTAAATTACATTTACTAGAGAAGCATTCACTTGCTGTGCATGTTTTTCAGAATCGTACGTTGTGTATATTTATTCCAGTTAGCATTCTGCGAGATAACTATATGTTTGCATACTCGATTCTCATTCAAACAAAAGCCTTTTTAACACTATGTATCGTCGGCGTTTCCGTGGCTGAGTCATTAAACCCTCGCCTCGCACCAAGACCGCCTGCGTTTGATCCCATTTGTATGTGGTATTTGTGATGGTTAGTTGTCTGGGCAGTATTTCTCCGGTTTTCTCCTCCATTCATTTCACCAGCTACTCCATTATCACGTTTCTTTTTATTCGTATCATATCATCTCTCTCTCTCTCTCTCTCTCTCTCTCTCTCTCTCTCTCTCTCTCTCTCTCTCTCTCTCTCTCTCTCTCTCTCTCTCTCTCTCTCTCTCAACGGAGTTTGTCTGCACCTGGATAAACATCTAAGTTCTTCAAAGTCCACCATACGAAGGTAATAAGAGAAAGATGAACTATTATTGCCAACACGTGAGGTGACACCTTATTAACATGAGCATGCCCAGTTCAAACCTCCGGTTCTGTCCAACCTGAACGAAGGTCGCTAAGAGTATGTAGGGTGGATTAATTCGTGCCGTTAATTTGCTATAATCCCTTGAATCATTACACTTAATTTCCTTCTTCACCGCCATATGAGGCATTGGATTGATCACCAATCCTTGGTTTGCTGTGTTCCAAAGTTTACTTTCTCCGCGACAAAGTGGAGGGTAATGGGTACTTATTGTGGATATGTGTTGGATTGCCTAGTAAGACGTAATTGTTGCATGTTACAGCCGCAACGCAGGTGGTGCTGGCGGTGCAGCAGCGGCCAGTGCGGCCGGCGAGTGCTGCCATGACATCTCCTAGTTTACCTCACACATCCCGGCCGCTGCATCATCACCACTCCGCTCCAGCAGGGGGTCGCCATGATCGTATCACCAGCCCGCAGCCTGTTGATGTAAGTATTGAGTATATGGCAAAATGATTCTTGACGAGTGCTGCATTTGCTTGTTATCTTGTTTACTATATTAGTAACTTGGCGTACATTATCTGACGAAACACAAATCGAGATGTGTCTGATATAAAAGATTAGCCAATTATTATATACAAATGTAAATTACCACTGCAGCCGCTTGACACAAAGATATTTTGATTCCCTCTTCTTTCTCCTTGTTACAATATACAATCACATTATATATAATTTCTCACGTCTGCTGATGAATAACACTTTACTGTGATTGTATCTAAACAGACTGTACATACACTGCCTCGTCGTGTATGTGCGATAGGCTTGCGTAAACAATTCCCTACTTCATGTATTTGCCGATACACTTCCACGCTTTGCCATGTAGTAAACCCGAACCATGTTAGTCAACTATTGCTTTGTGATAGGTCTCTTACCTTCAGTAATATGGCTAAATGCAACTAAATCAAGATAAACATTAACTTATTGCTGATTTGCTAATTGTAGGTACAAGGCAATATGGGAATACAGTAGACTTTAAGTGATAGTTAAATGAATGAACTGGTTGTTCTCTGATACCTTTGAAATTCCGTTCAGTTTATATGACCAACAGATAAAAAATAATTGCTTCCTAATATATAAAAGTAATTTATTGGAAAGTTTAAAGCAAATACCTTTAAAATGGTTTTCTTCAAAGCATTTAGGCCACGCCGTGGCTCAGTGGTTAGACCGCTTGGCTCTCACCAAGGCGGCCCGGGTTCGATCCCAGGCGACCGCAAAGTGAGATTAGTGGTGGACAAGACGGCGTTGGGGCGGGTTTTCTCCGAGATCTCCGGTTTCCCCCGCCATCTCACTCCACCGGTGCTCCATCTTCATCTCATGTATCATCAGTGTCATCGGCTGCGGTGCCATATGCAGTAAAAGCGTTAAACACTACAGATTTCATTTTTTATTTCAAAGCATTTTTTTTTTTTTACATAAATTGAATGTTTTAACAAGATCTGGATGCCCACCTCTGTTATGTGGAAGTAGCTCGTCTGACTCACGTTTAAGAGGTCCCGAGTTCGAAACTTTATGTAGGTTATTTGGATATATTTTTTCGGGGGTTCCTGAAATATGAATATCTGGTAACTCTTAAGTTCTATGTACCCTGTACTCATTTGAACATCATTTCATTCATCGTCCGATATGACAACGTTGGAGGTTTTCTCTTATCTTGAAAGATGAATGTCTGGTAACTAAGTTCCATGTACCCTGGGCTCATTTGAACATATTTCATTCATCGTCGGATATGACTAAACGTTGGAGGTTTTCCCTTATCCTGAAAGGTGAATGTCTTACAAGTCTATGCTCTATGGACTCTGGGATCACTTGGGCAATATTTCGTTCATCGTCCGATATGAATTACGTTGCATGATGTTAAACGTTAAAGTAATAAAATAAACCATGAAAATTACATGTTGTGTAGTAAGGTTTTGACTGTCTCTTACGGTTTACCAATAAAGTAAAGGTCATCCAGAATGAGAAGGCAATTCCAGATAGATATATTACATATTTCATTTTTCATGAAAATAGCGTATACAAGCGATTGTTTAGACAGTCGTTATGACTTTTTTTTGGGGGGGGGGGTAACTATTATAAAATATGTTGCGTAAAAGGACAATATCGTGTTGGAGGAATTTCTTGAAATAGGTATTCTTGTCACGCAAGTTGGGTATTTATTCATTTCGTTTCGGGGTTAGCTGTTCGCATACACACGAGGCGCGGCTCCTGCGAAACTACCTGGTGGTGGTAGTGGGAATGAATCATCTATAAACTGCAAGGTGATCTCAGAGCGGCTGCCGTTTCAACATAAACTGCCAGCAATATTAAATTAATGCTAAAAGCAATTAGGAGCTGTCATATTAATATACATATGTGACGTCATGACAATTCCATTAGTTGCCGCATTACCGACTTGTCAAAACAGCTTTCCTTGTGGATTTCAGCCAAGTCGGTCTTCCTCCTTCATCCCACAAGTACACGGAATCTCAGACTTCTTTATCATGCACACCAAAAATAGTAGGTAGAATTAGATTAAAATACTTTACAACTTAATATAGTTGAAACCCATTAGGTCTTGAGTTAGATACCCAGTGAAAGTTTTCCTGAACCGTAAGTTTTTCTCAAATTTTGGTAGATTCCTAGATTAATACTGAGAAGTTTCCTTTCATCCCCCGAATTTTGTCTCCCTCCATTTCACTTCACCCCTCTTCCACTTAATTTGAGGTTTGACAAGTGTGACGGCGCTGCACAGCAGGGAAACATGATGCTCTCTGAACTTTTGAGTCCCCAAATGGAATGTACTATGGGGAGAGTGCCGGTTATACTAGTCTGCCGTGGTTCATCCCTCCTTCATGGGGCATAAGTACCAGAGGCTACATGACCTTACTTTGTCCGCAACAGTTGTACTCTCGCAGTTGCGATTGAGATGTCACATCTGCAGTTCCCGTCGTTATTATCAATTTGATTGTTTCACTACTTTCAAACGTTTTGACTGCATTTGTTTTGTCAATGGAGTACAATACGCGCAAGATGAGTTGAGCGCTGGATTTACGGTGTGATGCGGGGAGAGGGGAAGAAGCGTTGTTTCTGCAGTGTGGTCAACCTTGAAAAACACAGTTCAGCAAAATAGCGTGTAAGATAAGCGAAGATATCACAAGTAACGTTGCATCCTCTGAAAACATTCCTTGGTTTTCCCCATGCCAGCTCAATTGCACTCAGATCACAGTTATACGGAGGTAGACAAATAATAATGTGTCCCCTTTCGAGAGCCATAACATCCACAAATGTTCATACAAATATAAATCATTTTCAAGGAAATGCTGATGTACATTATCACCACACTTGTAACAAGGATAAACTGGCAATTCGAGCGCACCAAACGAGCCTTTATGAAGGAAGCTTTAACTGCAAAGTGATGTTATATAATAAACTTCCAAATTCATTTAAACAACCTGCATCATTAGAACACTTTAAGAATAAGGTTAAGAAAATTTTGCATACATACTGTTTTTATGCTGTTAATGAATTTTTAGAACTATAACCATGTAAATGAGCACTGGGAGCATAGTACATTCATAAACCTGTGATATTCATATTATGATATTGTGTGTAATCAATTTGACTATGTATATACTGTATTTATACATTTTGAAGTGTCTAATAACATGTATATGTTGTCAAGGACGAACTAAAATTCTAATTCTAACATACGATTGTTGTAAACTGGATAGCTAAATAACCTCGAAATTGATCAAAACGAAATATGGCAGACATGATAAACGTTAGCGTATTATCCAATAGATGCCAGTGTGTAGCACTTTTCAAATTTCGAAGTTGTCATCTTTGTTTACGGAGTTAGACGAAACTTACCGAATGAGGACTTGCAAGCCGATCGCTCTTCATATCGCGCGCTTATATTACTCGGACTAGTTTTAAACATTTGACTATCAATGTGCCTGCTCTTTGCTCATTGTGCTATTATCTGTATTAAAATGAAGCAGATTTGATCTGGGTGCTCGGCGTACTGTTCGCACCCGGCCTAGATGGGTGGTTTTTAGATGTACTTAAAATTGACAGCTTCATGTCGTATGTTTACTGGCACGTAGAGTTGGGGCGACAGCTTGCCGATGTGCCTGATGCGCAGAACACTAATGTCGTACTCTACGTCCCGTTACGCCGGTTGCAAGGCCTCTCGAGGTGTGCATATCACAGTAAATTATTTTATTATTGAGCGGTTCAGTTTTGTGTCGCGTTTTGAGGTTTGATAAGAGAAGTTTTATTTATTGCTTTAAGATATTATACATAGCTGTCACACCTCTCCTAAAATCGAGATAGGGAAAAGTTATGTGGCCTTCAATGGAGAGCGAGACAACCCGACTGTCCGAACAGCACCGACGGCACGCGCAGCTTCCGCTGGCAAGCTTTCGTTGCGTTACGTCTAAAAGAATTTTGCGGGACTAAGTTCCTTTATACCAGTGGCGGTGATATGTTCCTGGTAGTTGACAGCGTCGTTCAGTTGCGTGGCGCCAACGGATGTGAGAGATGTATTATCTACATAACTGTCCTAGAACTGACTGTAAAATTAGTGTTCATTATAAGTTGTGGTGCATAATCGTTTTAATGTCAAATTTTCCTGAACATTGAACCATGGAATGTATAACTGTGTTAGGAATCCCGCTCAAGTTATTGAAATTATAATTGTAATTGACGATTAGTTTGGTTTGTTGTCTGTATTATGTTCCTCTGTTGTAGACATTTTGAGTGTGATTTGATACTTGGTTACTTAGTTTTAGAGACGGAAGTATGTACACAGGCGAATGAATAGCAACGAAAATGAAAATAGCCCGCCACGGTAGCGTGGGGGTAGCATGTGTGCCTCACGTTCAAGATGTCCTGAGTTCGAATCTCGGTCAGGGTGAGTTATCCGGATAAGGTTTTTTCCGGGGTTTTCCCTTATCCTGAAAGACGAATGTCGGTAACTTTAAGCTCTAAGGACCCCGGGCTCATTTGAGCATCATTTCACCCATTTCATTCATCGTCCGATATGACTTTAAAGTTGGAGGACGTAAATTCCAAAACAAAAAAACAAAAAATTAAAATATATTCAAGATGTTCTCGGGAAACAAGCCAGGTGAAAAGACGGTTAGAAATTGACGTTTTGGGAACGTACATCGCTTCCATCATCAGGATACTAATAAAAATTGTTATAAAGATTAAATTGAGACAACACAAAATATTCAAACGACAAAACACTACCAATACTCGCATTCCTGATCAAAAGACTGTAGTAAATCAAATACCAGGTTAGGAGATGGCACGAGTGTAAAAAAACTAATTAGGTCATAGAAATGTAACTACTTAATTTGATGATCAAGCTGTATAGATCTATGCTTCTTAAGTCGGTTTCCAAGAGGAGCTGAACTGAAATCCAGCAGCTTCATGTCTTATTTTAGATCTTATTTTAAAAATTAAAATAATTTATTGTAATAATAATGGTATTTTAATTTAACATTTAAATAATAGAACAGTTTTTACACTATACGTTGTCAAGCTTAGATTTATGTAGTATGGAGTTCAGATATGCACAATTCTATTTAGACTGGGTCATATTTTAACAATTTTGCAATATTCATTGGGCTACATATCCGATTCTGGTAATCAGGCTACGGGCTCAAACCCAGCGGAGGGCATACAAGTCCTTATAATGGCTTCATGCTAAAGGGAAGTAAAGCCAGTGTTCCAGTTTCGTAGACTTGCGGCACGTGAAAGAACCTCAACCTTAAAGAAGCCCCTAAGCAAACTTAAGTGATCATTAATGCCCAGTATAGAATGGAACGCTAAGAACAGCGGAACACACGGCCTTTCTACTCACTCTTACTCATTATTCTAAATAATTCGTATAATAAGAATACGATAGGGATACTCTAGTTTTTAAAGCACGTGTGATGGCTTTAAAAGACGTACCCTTTGCATGAGCACAAGACAACCGAAAAGTGTATAAACACTGAGGACGTAAACGAGTAATAAAGATTATCTCGGAAATGCTTTATGGTAGGGAAAGGCTTGTCGTACTGCGTGTTTTAAAGATACGTACGTAGTACGTTTTTTGTTTATTTCTTACGGTTTACCTCTTGTACAAAATTATACAAAATTGCTTGCGGATGAACAGGACATCCCGAATTACGTTCACAAAATGTAAGGCATAGATGTGATTTGTCAATCAATGGTTTAAACGTGTGCTATGTTAATCAAGAAACATTCCACTGTGGAGTAGACAGATTTTGTTTAATTACAATTCTTGGAAAACTGTAAACATACGAGGATGGCCTGAAAAGTTTCCGACCTCAACATGAAGATGGCAGAACTCGTAAATAAAAGCTAGTGAATTTCGTTGTTCATCTTTTGACAGCTACTCACCAAAGTTTCAGCCATTTTAGACGCTCAGTTGTTATGCAACAGTCGTTTGAGTGAGTTGATGTGAGTTTTTTTTTTTTTTTTTAATGAAAATGGACAAAATCGAGTATCGAGCTGTCATTAAATATTTGTTTTTGAAAGCCAACACACCTACACAAATCAAAGATGAGTTGAATTCTGTGTTTGGGGACTCTGCACCATCATTTACTACAGTGAAATTTTGAGCAGCTGAAATTAAACGTGGCCGTAAGAGCTTGGGAGACGAACGTTCGGGATGTCCAAAAACTACAATTACCGACAAAAACATCGCCAAAGTTCACCAAATGCTGCTAGACGACCGCCCAATTAAAGTGAGAGAGATAGCAGAGGCTGTGAACATGTCAAAGAAGGTGTTTATCACATATTAAATCAACATTTAGACATGAGAAAGCTGTCCGCGCGTTTGGTGCAGCGTTTGCTCGCGTTAGACCAGAAACGTGTTCGTGTGAACATTTCCAACGCTCTGTTGGCGCAGTTTAGGTGCAATAAATCCGAGTTTTGGCGCCGATTAATTACTGTAGATGAAACTTGGATACACTATCATACGCCCGAAACAAAAACACAGCCCAAACAGTCAACTGCAAAAGTGGCAACCGGCTCCAAAAAAGTAGAAACTTCTTCTTTTTTTTTTTATTTGGGATGGGAAATTTATGGGGACTGTTTTTATTTTTTGGGGGAGATAGTCATGGAGTTACTGTGATCGATTATCCTCAAAAAGGAAAAACCGTTGTAGGAGCTAGGAGCATACTGTGTTTTTTTTTTTTTTTTTTTTTTTTTTTTTTTTTTTTTTTTTTTTTTGTGATTTACGTCCTCCAACGTTAGCATCGTTACTTGACAAACTGAAGAACTTGCAGAAAAAAGGCCACATTTGCAGAACAAGAAAATTCTGTTTCACCAAGACAACGCGCCGTCTCACACCTCAGCGGTTTCAGTGGCGAAAATCCATGATGAATTAGGGTTTGAACTGCTTGACCATCCAGCTTACTCACCAGATCTCTTTTTGTTCCCTCATCTGAAAATTGCGCTCGGAATATACAGATTTTCGTCAAATGAAGAGGCAGCCACCTTCGTGAACAATTACTTAGCAGAGAAAAACGCCGAGTACTATTTGGACGGATTATAGAGATGGGAGCATCCCTGGGAGAAGTGTGTAGAGATACAAGGGCACTGTGTTGAAAAAAAAAATCTGAAAAAAAATGGCTTGTATCTTTATTAGGTCGGAAACTTTTCACACCACCCTCGTAAATAACAGGTTTGCCATTTAACCGATCCTTGTTTTTGAAATTTTTGATGTTCGCATAGAGGGAAGGATTTTAAATCTTTATTATTATTATTGTTATTGTTATTGTTATTATTATTATTATTATTATTATTATTATTATTATTATTATTATTATTATTATTATTATTATTATTATTATTATTATTATCATCATTATCATTACTATTATTAAATATATTTTTACTGGGGAAATCTCAAAAGCGTACCAAAATGTTGGCTGTAATGCAATACTTGCTCTATCTACGATTATTTATACAGGGTGTTAATGAACTACACGGAAATATTTTCAGAGTAAATGGAGATATCGTAAACAAGTAATTTGAGATACGGGACTTATGGTCTATTGGTTCAAATGTGGAGGTTACGGCTATAAGTTTCTGAAGTGCCAGTACAACACTGATGGCATTTGAGTGCAGAACATACGAAAATGAAGAGTCGTGTCAGAGCAGTCTCCTTGGTGCAGTGGTTGACATGAGCTTTCAAGAGACAGGGAAACGAGTTTGAGTCTCCTTTACCTTTTTTGTCTTTTTTTCTTTGTTTGCTTTTGTTTTATTTGTTTGGTTGTTTCTTAATATTTTGTCTAAGCTTTTAATTTTTGTATAAATGTATGCATTTTAGAGTAATTTCATCTTGTCAGTGCAATTAATTAGTTCTTTCGAACAAAGGTTGAATCCTGCTTAATAGTTTCACATGCTGTACGTCTAAATGAGAGATGGTTTAAAGGGTGAACGAACTGATAAAATAAAAAGTAATTGCAACTATTTAGACAGATTTACAGGAACTGCTCGAAATGGAGACCTGCGTTTTCAATGGAAAGTGTCCCGAGTCAAGAAAATCACAGTGTTACTGCAATGGCCAATCAGATTCTCGGTGTATGAATCACGTCAGTACTTCGTATTAGAATTTATATTAAGACGAAGAGTAAAAGTCAACCACATGACAGGAACCAAACCAATGGCCTTACGAACGCTAGCTTACAGCTATACGGATACGGTCACCAGAACAATTACAGAGACGGCACTAGACTAGGCTACATGATGCAAGAAGGCAGCTAATCGTTCGTGTTGCACTGGTAGGTGATTAGTTCGAGATTTGAGAGATCTTTGAGGCATTAATTTTTGAGAACGCCAATAAGGAGCTACTAAGAATCGATATTTCTATACTCAGGAAGCAGTTTTGAAGACTTTCTTATCCAATAATTTCACCCATCTTGTTTAAATACCAACTTATCAGCACCTGATGCCAATTAGGTTTAATGCAATTAACTGCGTTATTTTTAGCCGCAGATAATCTATTGTCTCTGTCAACTTGCTTATATTAGTGACGTCTGCAATCGCTGAAATTATTTTGGTGTAGTTCATTAGCACCCTGTATATGTTGTACTATGCCCGCGATAGGCCTACCAACTTGACTACCGACCTCACGGCAGCATACAGGAGGTGACGTCAAGAGTTGGCTCACAAGGCCAATCGCAACTCCTCACTTTCTTCGATATGCTAAGTTGGCTCCGGTGCTACCTACCTCAGTCCCAGTTGTACCCAAAAAGGCGTATCTCGTTAAAACACAGTTTATGTAAAATGCATTATTTTGTGCAGTGGAGGATTTCCGAGGTATTGTTTGACATCGGATTCTTTTTGGATCCAGACATATATTCAGTTCTCGTTGGTTAGTGTTCTCATAGGTCGAGTGACCCAGTAGCTAGCGAGGTGACGAAAAGTTTCTGACTCCTGTTCTACTGAGGTGTGGAGTATTTGCTTGAACGGGTGCCAATAAACCACATTCCAATGGGAGATCCTGGCAAGGTTCTCACGTCATCACCAGGCCCGTCTGGTGACCTACTGCCGGGCTGCACCACTTGCAGCTTCACTGTGCTGCTGACTGCTGCAGTTGTGACCCTTCTCTCAGGGTACGTGTATGACAACAGCCATCAGTTGACTGACGGAGACTAATAAATGAACTATTTGAAGTAAGTTGTCAACTGTTTGAGAACGTAGAATTAAACTGTTTCTGAATCTTAGTACTAGAAACTGTAACTATTGAACTATTATATCTGTATCAGTAGCTTTACTGCTTATGTAATAATAATGACAAGTGTAAGTTGTCGTGAGTCACTGAAATTTTAAGTTGATACTGCCAAGTGTGTATGGCCTGAGTATGGTCTTCAGACGACACGTACTGCCGACAAACACTTTTGTAATGTAAAATATAATAAGAATAAGGGACAGTAATTTTATAAATGCACATTCTTTTAAGAACACAAAGGCTCGCCACTTCATGACTACTCCACCAAAATTACTACACTATGTTAAACTTCTAATTATCATATAAAAGCACTTAAACACTTTGATTTGTAGAACTACGAATTCCCCCCTCCCCTTTTAATGCTATTTACGTGTGCGTTTAATGCAATTCTCTAATTTGTAATTATCCGAATTAATGGATCTCATGTTGAGTTTGTGCATGTGAATGAATAATTCCTTCAGATGTTCTTATTATAAGTAATTACTTTTGGTCAACACATCACATGGCTGGCTACTTTTACTTCCTCTAGCACCTATATAACGGTAGGTACGGAGAGTAGAAATGGTGCATTTGTGATGTTTGTGTATTAGTTTTGCCAAAACATGACATTTGAAACATAAGGGTTCTCCTTTGCCGCTGGGTTGTAACCATTAGCCAGTACAGGTGACCCTCATAATCAGGGCGAAAGACATTGCAGCCAGTCTTGTGGTTCCTTTGTTTCCTGCAGATACGTACCTTAAACCCAAACCTCAAAGTAACGCCGGCTTTGATAGAGTGGAGGAACAGAGGTGTCATGTTTTGAAAAATACTATATGTTTGTGAGAGTGAGAGTAGCATAAACAGGCAAAATCTGAATGAACCTATTGGTGAATGTAGGGTATCGGCAAAAGCCATCCAACAGTTTTGATAATTCTTGCATTCAAGGGTAGCTTGAACTTATCAACTTTAAGTTACATTAATAAATATCAGTAAATAGAAACAAAAACATTTTGCTCATTTGGCTTTGTTCCATTTCAGGTTCAGACAAAAATAGAAACCTTGTGGAGCAATAAATAAGTGCATTCCTCATCGTAGTCATGCTATTACTTTAGCGAATTTCTTATTGTTTATTTATCTATTATAAAAATTCGAAATGTTATAGTGCTACATTTCAGCTCAGAAAAGCCTTTCTTTTTAACAGAAACAGTCTATAAAACAATTTCTAATTTCAGCTCATAAAATACAATGAGATTTACAACGACCGTCAGAATGCAAACCCTTCGGTACTATGTCCGCCATTTTGTTGTTGCAATTTACGTCCTCCAATGTTAAGTCATATCGGACGATGAATGAAATGGGTGAAATGATGCACGAATGGGTCCGGGGTCCATAGAGCTTAGTTACCCGACATTCGTCTATCAGGATAAGGGAAACCCCGGAAAACCTTATCCAGGTAACTCACCCTGACCGAGATTCGAACTCGGGACCACTTGAACGTGAGGCAGACACGCTGCCATCTACGCTACCGAGGCGGGCCCGCCTTTGTTGCGTGGGGTAATGTGTCTACCTCACTTTAAAGAGGTCCCGAGTTCGAATCTCGATCAGGGTGAGTTATCCGTACAAAGTTTTTTCGGTGTTTTCCCGTAAGCTGAAAGATGTTCGTATATGTACCGGTATACAAACGAAATGTCTCTGTGGACACATGACATATCAAGAAGATATGGTAGACGGATGAGACTCACACCGCCACTTTTCGAACCAGAGATATCTTGCTAACAGATCCGTCGTGAATAGGACTTCGTTGTTTGAGCGACGTAAATAAGGAGCTACAAGGTTTGCTGTGGTACAAATTGGCTAATGGACTTGCATTGTTAGAGCGTATCCACAAGGTCGCTCCCGATATGTCGCCAGATAAGATAATGCAATAATACGAGGCTGACAAACTGCGTTTCAATACCTGTTTGGTGCGTGGCTTAGAACTGGCATTACATATCCAATCGCGTTATTGACAAGCGAAAACATAATGATGGCCTTTTGTTAGAAATTAATGGTCAAATGGTTGAGGTACACAGTGGAGGGAAAAAATGAAAGAACTAGACTTGTACCCTGCAGAAATCACTAACAATTCCAGGCTCCAAGCATTCTCGCCATTTTCGGGCTCCGCCATGCAACATGAAATCTACAACTACAGATCAAATATAATGAAAGAGGAATGATGCAAAGGAAATCGTGTTGGATGAGAAGCATTCGCATATCGACCGGGGAAGCCCACGAAAAACTCAAAATCGGAAGACGGGACTTCATTTCAGTACCTGCCAAATGAATCCGTTTGGATTAATCACAAAAAGTTAAGGATTTTGTTAATTGTTTCACAACTGAAAATTTATTTTTTTCCTCCTTTAAGGCCATGGGGTTATAAAGCACTAAATTTGTATGAAATACTAAACGTGGGAAGGCGATGGAGAAGAAAGTAGCTTGTGTAATCCATACAAGAGTGCTTGTAGAAACCAAAGTCGGTTACAATTACATGACCTTGATGTGCATATTCTCCCTAACACAAGTAGGTATAAAATGATGGAATAAACATTTGACCATCTACTATATGTGCCCTATAACGACATTTATAACGTAAATAGCATTGTAAAGAGCTGCCGGAATTAACATAACGTACATACAAGAATAAACTTTGTAAATGTAATTTGTGGAACATATAAATAGAAAAATATTTTTAAAAAGGGGTTGAAAGACTAATATAAATTAACAAATGGGAGCATATTATTCCGATTTGTTAATTTACATTAATTTTTCTGTCCATCGCTTACTATTCTTCAGTGTCATAATAACAGTAATCCACGGCGTAACAGCCGGAATGGGGCCAACCCGATTGCCGGCCTCACGCCCACATATGCAACGCAGAGGTAGACGAATCCAACAGATGAGGAGGAATATAGTCAGCATCTCGGCGTCCTGCCCCCCTCGGTAGCCTGGTGGTAGCGAGTCTGCCTCACGTTCAAGAGGTCCCGAGTTCGAATCTCGGTCAGGGTGAGTTACCTGGATAAGGTTTTTTCCGGGGGTTTCCCTTATCTTGAAACATGAATGTCGGGTAACTCTAAGCTATATGGATCCTGGGCTCATTTGAGCATCATTTCACCCATTCCATTCATCGTCCGATATGACTTAACGTTGGAGGACGTAAAATTAGAACAAAAACATCTCGGCGCCCTAAGCAGGAAAGTGGCATTCTTCGCCTAGCAGCTCCTAGCAAATTCCCCACGATGCACAGGTCCTATTACACACAGATGTGATCGAACCCGGGTGAATTCCGTGGCAAGGAACCAAAGTACAACGCTCCAAGCCACTGCTCCACAGCGTAGGACATGCTTCTGTCTACTTTCTTTGTAAAAATTGCTGTATCCCATGTTTCCCCGTAGTTACAATAGTAATAAAGGAGCATAAAGATTTAAGCGATATTTAGATGTTTTAAGAACTGGTTATTCTGTGAATGCTTGAAATTCCATTCTATTTATCTGGCCAATTTTAAGGGAAATTCCGACAGATCAATAACAAAGAATATCTCGCAAATTGTAACAAAATTAACTGGCATAAAATGTTTCAACCAGATTTACATTGTTTTATAAGATCTTTGTCCATCGCTTACAGTTGTGGGTGTAGGTGGACACTGGTATACTAATCCCAAGGTCGCGGGTTTAAACCTGGTGGTTTTTAAAACCGACAGACCCATGTCAGCAGATTTACTGGGATATAAAACACTGCCGATGTTGGTATGATGCTGGTGGTGATAGCGTCGTGAACAAACAATATTTTCATTTAATTACTGTTAATCGTTCAGAATGAAGAGGACTTCTGTGGGTGTTCGCAGAAAGGTCAAGATACACATTTAGTTTGTCATGAGAATATCTTTATATATTAGCTATTTTAATCAAACTAAGAGCTATTTTAGAGAAAATCAAAATTTTCGAAGATAAACTGTCTAAAAGAGTTTTTTCGGGGTGTGGTAATTTTGATATAAAAGTGTTACGTAGCATCATTGATTAACTTAGATAACAGGTTTGGTATTTGATTGACTTTTCGGTCTGGGTTTTGCTGTACACACATACACACACACACACACACACACACACACACACACACACACACACACACACACACACACACACGCAGATCTTCATTCTAAACGTGTTATTTTTTACTCAGGGAATCTCGAAACGTGTATTTCCGGTGAAAGCTCGCGATAGTTATACAATACTTAGGTAATATGTACGTAAGCAATGGCGCCTCAGTGAGAGCTGACAAATGAATAATTAGTGGTATCTCATGTATGTACCCACACAAAGCTCATAATGACTCATGTTTCTGCATGGCACGCCCAAATCTTACAGTCCTAGTGATTTGTGTCAAGCTGTGGGAAACTTGGTGCAGAGCGAAGCTGCTGTTTCCCCCTTCTCTTGAGGTTAGCGCTTTCTTCCCCTTTTTTATTATTTTTTTTTATTATTTTTTAAACTTAACTCTTTGTATAAGTGTCTTAAGTAATCATTTTAAATATCTCTAATGAAAGAAAGACTATTGAACAAGTGCATCCTAAGTTTATTTTTATGCTTATATTATCTTTTTTATTTTTTATTATTTTTAAATGACGGGAACGGGTACAGGGTAAGGCGTTTAGAGAATTTATGGTTTTATTGACTTGTACTGTGGGACAATAGGAAGGATTCTATTTGGTTAAATGGGTTTTAGATCTGCATGTGGTCCAAGTGAAAAATGTATTTCTCTAGAGAACGCAAGGTTTTCTTCCTTATAGAAGTCTATCTCTGCTCCTTTAAAACTATACGTAAGTGCTTTCCTGGCACAGTCTCTCCTCGCCGTCCTTTCAGCAGCCAATATAATGTACCAGAAACCAACCACACTGCAAAATTATGAAATTTCGTGTCTTTGAAGCGAAACTCCAGTTGTACCAACTGTGGTACCGAACGTAAGCGTTCTTCTGGACGAAGTTTATGTAATGCGTCTCGGATGGAGGTCCAAATCAAGTCAGCCCGCTGACAGTTGTACAAGCGGTGCTCAAGAGTATCCTCTTCCCCACATATGCCACAGAACTTCATAAACAGTATCTCTCCAGATAGACGGAAGGTTACAGTTGGTTGCATTGGCCCAAATACATTTCCAATCCCGACTTTATTTTGTTTCCACATTAGGTCGTCGAATACCTTGGTCCATCAGGTGACAATAGAGGTTCTTGGTGGTCAGAAGCCTCTCCAGTGGCTCCCCGGAATTTACAAGAACACGAAACTTGGCGACCAAACGTTGAAATTCCCGTGTTGGTCTTGCCAGGGTATGTAACTGGTCATACCAAAACTTCTAGTCAATCGGAGACTCACTGCCAAGTAAGGAGGACAATCCTGTCTTTCCCAACAACGCCAGACACTTGTGGTCAACATCCACTAGACCACAACCACCTTTCTTTAGAGGAAGACGCAATTGTGGGCGAGCTACTCGATATCCTTTCCCCGTCCTTAGGAAGTATCCAAGCAGAGTCTCGAAACGTTGGGCGAACTGCTTAGGGAGCGGCAAAAACTGCGCCACATACCAGTTTACTCCGGTCATAGGTATGAATGTACCAGACGCGTTGCAACAATGTCAGATTTCGAGAGCGATCTTCATGTAAGTTGAAACGCGGTGGGTTGAGCCTCTGGGTCCAATTAAGAGAAATCATCTCTGTTATGGTAGAGGTAAATATAATCCCTTAGTATAGTGGTCTGTATAACTACCTTCATGTGCAGCAGTGTTAGTGGATGTTCCAGGTTGTTCGCGGGTCCATTCAGTGGACTCATAGTACGAGTAGATAGAGTTTTTAGACTAAGTAAAATGGGGGGGGGGGGCAGGATTTGGTTTTACTTTCTCTATCATATTGCTAGAAGGTATAACAACTATTGAAAATAAAGCAAAAATATATATATTGAAGTTTAACTGGAAATTCATGTTTTGAAGTGCCGAATCGAAAAGAAGCATTTTGAGAAACAAAGAGAAAGAGAGAGAGGGAGAGAGAGAGAGTTGTGTGTGTAATTGTTTATTATTAATCAAAAGAGCACGTGCTCCATTACTGTGTTCATTCTTGAGTTCTCGTCTTGATACATCGGTTTACATCATTTCAAAGCTCAATGTTTACATACTCTAACTTATCACTACAGCTTTTCATAATAATTTAATCCTGTTAGTTTTCCTGGTATACTTCGGCTTAGTTATGTTGGTTTACAGGATCATAGTGTAGTAGAACTTATTTCTTTTGGTTTACAGGAGTTCTGAAAGTAGTTTCAGTTGTTCTTTCGGTCACATAATCATAGGACAGTTTACGTATATCTATTGGTTATTATTGCTAATATCTATCGTGCATAATCTTTTTTAAAACCATTATAATTTATCAAAATTAACACTATTGATAAATTTTACGAACTGGTTCGTATATTTACTGACGAATTCCTTTTTATGGTTACGCTCCTCTAGCTTATGATCTGCTTTTTTAAATTCTTGTTCTAGATTGAGAAAGTTGCACTCATTTATTAAGTGCTCAGTAGTTTGTTCAGACTGATTGCACTTACACATAGGGTCATTAGTTATTTTGGATCGATAGTAATGCGATGATTGTCATGTTTGGTGTTAAATTCAGGTTCGTTTTCTTTGTTTTGTGGTTTGATCTTTGAATGTTGCCTGCCATTCATTGTTCCATTTTTGTTTGTTGCTATTTTGTTTCACTTTTTGGGGTTTTACTGTAGCTGACTTCTGTTGAGTGGTTTCCTTCGCCTTTTCATTTCCATAGTGCCCTGCATGTGCCTTTGTCCATCTTCCATGGGGTTGGCCTCTGTGGTTCCTATTACTTGACTTATTCTTTGCACTAATGCCGCGCCGTGGCCAAGGGGTTAGACCTCTTGACTCTCAGCGAGGCGGCCGGGGTTCGATCCCAGGCGACCACATGAACAACGCGGCGCAGTGGCTGGTTTTACCCGGGATCTCCAGTTTTCCCACCAGTTGCTTCATCATGTTTCCTTTCTTTCATTTCTCTCTCATTCTGTCATCTACTTCTCTCATTGCCATACCAGACATCGGGCTGATCACCCATCCTGATCCCGCCTCGGTAGCGTGTCTGCCTCACGTTCAAGAGGTCCCGAGTTCGAATCTCGGTCAGGGTGAGCTACCTCGATAAGATTTTTCCGGGGTTTTCTCTTATCCTGAAAGACGAATTTCGGGTAACTCTAAGCTCCATGGACCCTGGACCCATTTAAGCATCATTTCATCCAATTCATTCACCGTCCGATATGACTTAACTTTGGAGGTAAGTTACATAAAAAAAAAAACAACATGCTGATCCACAGTTTCTGTTCCTCAACCCGACGACTAAAGACATAAGGGATAGAGGAATAAGAATCCCTTAACACTACGATATTGGTACCACTAGGAAAGTTGAAGTATTCTTTGCACTAGTGAATTGTAGTTAGTAGGATTTTTCAAGAAGTCTGTCCGTGTAAGTGGTTGCTACTCGTCGGTGATGCTCTAATCTTTTTTCTCTATAACATTTTCTAAAGCTTTGCTTAATGGCTGTCGACTCATCCTGGTTATTAGAACACTTTTTATATGGCTTGATTTTCATTTGTTCTAGTAGTTCACTGTGCGTGCGCGTGTCTTAGCATAACCCGGAAACAAAACGTGACTTCACACTCAAGTCTCATATCTTCCAGATATACATGGAAGATTTTCAAGAATAAAAATGTTTAAGATATTTACACCTCAAATTAAGTGCCAATCTAGAATTGTCTGAATATAGCATGTGAAGGGAGTCCTGTTCTCTCAGAAGGGATTTTGCGTACGCCTATGTAACTGACAAGCCAGGAGTAAAAGATGTACTAACAAATAATGTAATACTGTTTAAAAAAACTGTTTAGCAATCACAGTTTCCTATTTACCTGTTATTGGTGTGAGCCGTTCAATGCTTCGGTGATTTACTCTTATCTGCTGTTGGCCACGCCGTGGCTCAGTGGTTAGACCGCTTGGCTCTCACCAAGGCGGCCCGGGTTCGATCCCAGGCGACCGCAAAGTGAGCTTTGTTGTGGACAACACGGCGTTGGGGCGGGTTTTCTCCGGGACCTCCGGTTTCCCCCGCCATCTCATTCCACCGATGCTCCATCTTCATCTCATGTATCATCAGTGTCACCGCCTGCGGTGCCGTATGTAGTAAAAGCGGGCGTTAAACACTACACATTTTCTATCTGCTGTTGCTGTTTAGGTTTTTGTACGTAAGAATTTCTAGGCAAAGGGTATATATCGAACGCGTTTTAAACACCTGACTGATTAAAATTTGTTGTCTTTTTCTCGCTGCTATAACGAAAGGTTTTCCTGCAAATGTTTATTTTGAATGTCATGAAAATAAGCGTTCATAACAGTCCGTAGAAACATGACCGAGTCTGCTGTGAAAAAGGTATCCTGGGTTTGAATCCTGGCAGAGGACATTTTTTCTAACCATGATTATTCGGTATTCTTTGTAGAATCAATAAGTGTGAATGTATGTGTGTGATGTAAAAAGCTAAAGTAAATCAATTCTGTAAGAGCTAACACCATCATAGTCATTGTAGTTAAAGGCGGTTTATGAATGGAACAATTAAGAAAAAAAGATATTAGAGAAAGTAATGTAAGTGTAATACAAAGTGGTGTAGCTGTTCACTTGTTTCTAGCAATATAATTGAATTTTGAATCACCGCATAGCGACTCCCTTGTGCGTTTGTAATAAAACGTCTATATTCCTGTAAAGGTACCTCGATGGACATGACTTTGATAGAACAGTAAGTTCGAATATTTTGAGACATGAATTGAGGGTCCTCAAGACAGACATGCAATGTGATGCAAATATAGACGACAGCAGAGCTATCTGTTGGCTGTTGCAGAGACGCAGTAATGAGACGGAAGAGAATTGTCCTTGACCCGGTTATCAACGGTTTAACGCCACTTTTCCAATACATTACCTGTTTACACAGGAAATTAAACAAACGCAGCCTTCATTTAGGCGCAGAGCTGTTTGTGCGTGACGAAAAAACAATCATTTATAGACATTAGTTGTCGCTTCACACAAGTGTATGAAATATTCACCGTTTGCATTATTCATGTTTACTTTCTCTCCTACGCATTTAAAATAGAGGAAGTATTGTATTTCACCCAGAAAATTTGTAACATTCCGTCGGAAGTAGTTGTGAGACTCCATGGGCAAATAAAATCAGAAACAAAATCATGTTTAGAAACATGTATGTGAGAGAAAACAGCATCTTCCATGAATGACATAAGGATTCCCATCCCATACTACATTTGTATGGAAAAGTCTTAAAAATTGTCGTTTTCAAAAAAAAAAAAAAAAAAAAAGTGTTAACTGCAGGATTTAAACAAAATCCTACTACAAAAAAAAAAATATGTGGATCTCATTAAGGCACAAAATTTATGTCAAAAGCATGTTTGTACAGTACTAACCATTTCCGAGATATTCGTAATTAGGACATTATTCGTTCTGGATATACAGAGATTCGACTGTAGTTTGAAACGTATGGTATGCCCCTATTCCCCTTGTCCTTAGAAAGGAAATAGGTAATTAAAGCATTTCTACAAAGGGTTGTGCCAATTAGCATGAAGCAGAGCGCGTAAAGGTCTTGACTGGTTTGTAAGAAAGGACGACGTTATTGTTGAGATGTGCTGAAGTGCTTAACAATGCAGGCGCTATCCCACACGTGATTGCAGGTTGTCCTTGACATCATTGGCCATCGGAAACTTTGGGACCGTCTTTACGTCGATCGATACGTCTGTCGCGGTCCGTCTTATCTGCAGTTACGAACTTTGATGCGACACTGGAGCGGGGGGGGGGGGGGGGGGGTTGAACAGCACAACCCCTCCCCCCCAAAGTTGATTTTGTATATGCTATGCATTTAAATCCAGCAACCTTCAACATTTACATAAATATTTTTGTTTCTTAACTGTGATTTTATGAAAAGCTGCCAACAGTCCTGACTAAATTTCTCTATATGAAGATATTTTCATAACCCATAAAATGTGTATCTTCAATTTCCTAAAAATATTCTAAGAAGTGCTCTACATTTTGAGTGACTTTCGTACAACTGAGACAAAATGTTTCTGCGCAGAAAATATGGGTTTCATTAAAACAGTTTATTTATTTTTTAGTTTATTTTTCGTGGTGTAGCAATTCCGATATGTTTCCTCTCCTTGAATAAGTGTTTAAATATTTATGCTCTTCAGGACCAGCAAGTTAAGAAAATGGAATTTCAAAGTCATCACGTAGCAACCAGCCTAAAACGTTTCTCGGTCGGTCATGAGTTGCTAAAGTGTTGGAAATAATCATTTCTTCCACGCTGGCCGTTGGTAGGCTGTTTGAGTGAGTAGAGCCAGACTGAAAAATTCAATGCCATAGCCGGGATTTGAACCACGGATCTCCCGCTTTTCGTGCGGTTGCTCTAAACCACTGAGCTACTATGGTCATCTGCCGGCATGACATTAAATTAAATTATTAATTGGTTTACCGGGAAACATATGAGTCAGTTGGAAAATTTAATGTCATGTCGGCACATTGGCGATAGTAGCCCAGTGGTTTAGATCAACCGCACGGAAAGCGGGAGATCCGTGGTTCAAATCCCGGTTATGGCATTGAATTTTTCAGTCTGGCTGTACTCACTGCTAAAGTGTTTCCATAGCACGTCTTTGGTAGAGCTGTGCAGAGATACTGGCGGGTGACAGTAAAGCGATGGAAAAGGTTTTGGAACTTTTCTCAAGGGTGAAATAATAAGATTTAATGAGGAAAACATCTTTTGCCCTCCGGGCTTTTTATTTATCTTTTATTTTAAATTTGCCACTGGTTTTTGCCAAAATTCTTCGTGAATATTTAGATTACTAGTAGTGTTTGCCATGATTTGTACTTTAAAGGGCTCTGATGACCACGTGGTTGAGTGCGATTAAACATGCATCCATTCATTCCTTTTAGACGACTTCATCGGTAAAGGACATATTCATCTTTTACTTTCATGGAATTTTTGTTAATATTTATCTCGATTATCATAATGTACATAGGAGTGTTAATAAGAATAATTTGGTACCAAAGTAATCAAAGTAATAGATTTTTTTTCTAAAATTGTTTCTTGCATTCTAAAGGTCTCAAAACAGGTGTTTGAGTGAAGTCTGTGGGTGGAATACAATACTTGCTGTACTTATGAACAAGTTTTCTTAATTATATCGTTGCAAATCTACCAGCGTAGTTTCATTAGCCTGTTGGGCTATTTCTGCTGGTACCTCTTTGTTTTGTACGTTGTCGCCGGTTAAACCAACCTTAAATGGAATGCCAGTTCATTTATCAACATTTTGCATTTACATCTTTTTAAGATAGATACATATGTTGCCCCATTCGAAAGCTCGCTTTGTTTTAATTGTTTCATTAATCATGCAGCCGCTTTGCAATTCGCCGAAACACAGGCGGCATACCCTCTTTAATTTCACTGTCATGTAGGTTTTTTACTTTCTTAATTTGGAGTCACTTGTCATTAACGGGAATAATAAGCAAGTCAAACCCATAAAATTACATATTTTGATTTTGTTAACGACCCGCTAAATTTCCGGAATCGTGTCCATGGCGCCAGTGTGTTGGAATTCGTCACGCAGAACTTCTTGTGCATGGCAGTATATCTACTGTATGGGACAGTCGCTTCAAAACAATCGGTCTGGGCTAGATTTGAATCGTGACCTTCGGATCAGTAGGCCAGCGTCTAAACTCAGACCAGTACCAACCTGCTGTTCTAATGTACTGCAGGATGGCTGTAAAATGGATAATGAATCTGGAGCTGGAATCGTGGAGAAGCACCAAAGTTTGAAATTTATATATACGTTAAATCATCGGACGGTGAATGAAATGGGTGAAATGATGCTCAAATGTGTCCAGGTTCCATGGAGCTTAGAGCTACCCGACATTCGTCTGTAAGAATAAGGGAAAACCCCGGAAAAACCTTATCCAGGTAACTCACCCTAACGGAGATTCGAACTCGGGACCTCTTGAACGTGAGGCAGACACGCTACCATCTACGCTACCGAGGCGGGCTTATATTGGGTTTGGTCGCAGTATATCAAAAGTACCTACGTTAGGCAGATAATGCAAATATATATATATATATATATATATATATATATATATATATATATATATATATATATATATATATATATAATTTCTGTGGCAAACAGGCAGCGCTAAAAGCAATGCCAAGTATTTCATTATACCCAACTTACTATAACCAAACGACACAGGATTTCGGAGCTAAAATCTATCGCCCGGCCGCTGCGTCCCTCACCTCTGTTCTCTACAAGCGCCATGAGGATGAGATATGGTCGGCACTCCAGACCGTTATATGTGATTTTCGCAGTCAGTGGCAGTTAGTTCTTAATTGGTCCCTCAGAGTCCTATCACGACTGAGTCCACCCCGGGCCAGGTCTCCCAAATCCTCACCTTGATACCGGGAATCGAACCCGGGACTCCCGTCGGCAAGGAACAAGAGACGATTGCTCTAAGTTAGTCTGAAACCACCTAGTAATCATTTAGGCAAAATAGAAGGTTAGTCTTGGGAGGGTGCCTGGACAAAAGGGAATTTTAGTTAACGAGAAAGCTGGTATCGTTGCAAGAGAAGGTTTTTGTCAAACATTTATGTATCAAAAGAGTGTAAGACTAGTAACAATATTTGTAAAACAAATCCAAATGAATCATTAATATAATCAAATTCAAAAGGTAGTCAAAAGGATGTAATACATAAATGATTATTTTGATGACCAAGAGTGAAATATTGTTAATTATCTGGTTATCTAGGCTGACATGTTACGGAAGAGGACGAAGATTGTGCCTCTTACTTTGACCTTTAGGCCTATACTTTGAATAAAGTTGAAGCTATACTTCTTGCATGTGAGCCCATGAAAAACCAGGCAAGTTTTTTACCAGCTGGTTTTGGAATAACACCGATCTCTCTCGAACAGAAATATGCGAGATAATGCTATCCTCTTCATTTGTTTTGTCTTATCTTTTCCAATATCGATTTCCTCATTGCTTCGGATAACCTTCGGCCATGTACTATGCTACCTGTATCCACTTTAACCTTCTAACCTTTACGAAGGAATGGTTATGGTTTCAAATTCTTTTGGTCCCCAAAAGCAGCATATCTCCTAAAGCCTCACAGGAGCATAGGGCTGTTTCTTGCAAGATCTAAGTTATCACGAAACATTCCCATGTGAGAAATGCAGTAAAGTTTGTTGCTTTCAGCTCTTATGATTATCTTATAAATAGTTTACTGTGTTTGTTTCCTGCAGTTTTATAATGGGCCATTTGTTTTCAACAGCATCTCTTGAAATGTTCCAATAAATTATGAAGCTGCTGTTCATTTCAGATCAGTGTAACTTCATTGTGTTCTGAGAGGCCCTTTCCTTTAATTTACGCCTTATAAGGTATTACAACGTTAAGTCGATGAATGAAATGGGTGGCATGATAATGAATCCAGGATCCATAGAGCTGAGATTTACCCGACCTTCATTTTGCAGAATAAGGGAAACCGGGGAAAAACTTCATCCAGATAATTCGCCTTGACCGAGATTCGAACTAGGCACCACTTGAACGTATCTTCAGAGGCGGGCAACTTTCACTCTGACTTCACTTAGTTCGCTCTGTCGCTTCATAACTGCGAAGTAGTTCAATTTTCCTAGCTAACCACGTCATAGATATTCTTCCTTATTGGTTTGAATGTTCCAGGACTTCGACTTCTCTTGAACGACAAGTTTCCTCTCCCATTTTTCCTTCCTGGTCAACAAAGAGAATAGAATGTCAAAGCCTTCAAATAGCGATCAGGTTTTAAATATTTGACTGTCGCTTAAGCCTGTAGTTGACATTTTTACAAATGTTTATCTCTGTGTCGAGTATGAAGTACATTTGCATTTGTAAGAATGGTGTGGAGAAGTAGGTAGAATGTCTGGGGTCGTATGAAGGCAAAGTCTGGTCATTTGCAGTCAAGTGGGCTGCTGCCTCATTAATGTGGCGTCATCAAGATAATGTCAGCTAGGGGAACAGATTGGGTGTAAAATTACACTAACCTCTACGTATATTGTATATCCATGTACAGCCGCAGAACACATGTAATGATTAAAATACAAGAGACACAAATTAACATGCTAACATGTTTAATATTTGTGTTCTAGCCTCGTGTGCTCTTTTGGGGCTTGTAATTCCTCAGCGAGTGAATAGTGCACATTCAATTTGCTCAATGTAGAAAGTGCGTCATATCACAGTGTCAGTCTCGTTGGTGCTGATCTACCAAGGGATTCATACCCCGGCTTTAAGTGTCAGTAGATATACTGACATTCGATAGCGTTAACAAACAAAATACACTCTCAATATTCCCCTACTTTATCATTATGAAGCTAAGCTGTCCAAAAGGCGGGCTGTTAAAACGATTCTCATTTCAGAATTTAAGAAAATATTGATATATCTGTTTGGGTGTGAGCACATAGATTTACATGTCTACTTAACTATTAGTTGACAGTTCAGCAAGTAGTAGGTGCCACCAACATTTATAGAGATAAATATTTGTAGAAATGTCAGCAATAGGCTTAAGTGATAGTCAGATATTTCAAACTTGATCGCTATTTGAAGGCTTTGACATTCTATTCTCTTTATTGACTAGGGAGGAAAAATGGGAGAGGAAAGTTGTTCAAGAAAAGTCGAAGTACTGGAACCAATAAGAAGGAATATCTATGACGTGGTTAGCTAGGAAAATTGAACTAGTTCGCAGTTATGAGGCGACGGAGCGAACTAAGAGAAGTCAGAATGACAGTTGTCCGCCTCTGTGAGAACGGTGGTAGCGTGTCTGCGTCATGTTCAAGACGTGCCGAGTTCAAATCTCGGTCAGGGCGAGTTATCTGGATGAAGTTTTTGCCGGGTTTTCCTTATTCTAAAAAATGTATTTCGGGTAATTCTAAGCTCTCTTGACCCTCGACTCATGTGAACATCATGCCATCCATTGCATTCATCGACTTGACGGTGCAAGACCTTTTAAGACATAAATTAAAGGAAAGGGCTTCTAAGAACAGAATGAAGTTACACTGATCTGAAATGAAGAGTAGCTTCATAATTTATTGGAACATCTCAAAAGGGGCTGTTGAAAACAAATGGTCCATCATAAAACTGCAGGAAACATAGTAAATTATTTATTAGAGAATCATACGAGCTGAAAGGAACAAACATTACTACATTTCTCACATGGGAGTGTTTCATGGTAACTTAAACAGCTGTATGCTCCTGTGAGGTTTTAGGAGATACGCTGCTTTTGGGAACCAGAAACATTGGAAACGATTACCATTCCTTGGTGAAGGTTAGAAGGTTAAAGTGGATACAGGTAGCATAGCCCAAGGCCGAAGGGCGTCTGAAGCAATGAGGAAATCGGTATCGGAAAAGATAAGACAAAACAAATGAAGAGAATATCATTATCTTGCATGTTTCTGTTGGAGAGTAATCGGTGATATACCAAAACCAGCTTAGATTCAGCGAACGTTTGACCAGATCTTTTTGCGTGTTCTGAATCGGAAAGTCCCACTGTCGCAACTGAGCCTTGTACACCTTTTACCCACATAGGCATTATAAAACTGGATTGTTTATTGCTGGAGGCCTTAGATACAAAAACCACCAGATATATAAAGACCATGGAGCTTCTCAAGAGACTGGACAAACTTGCCTGGTTCTTCATAGACTCACATACGAGAAGTATGCCTTCAAATTTATTCAAAGTTTAGGCTTAAAAGTCGAAGTAAGAGGCACAACCTTCGTTCTCTTCTGTAACAGATCGATTAATATTACAGAGTGAAGAATAGAATAATCTTCCGGGCTTGTAGGCCGTGGTCCAGTAGGATTGAAATATCCCGACGTTTCGCCA
Source organism: Mantis religiosa (assembly GCA_030765055.1). NCBI lineage: Eukaryota > Metazoa > Arthropoda > Insecta > Mantodea > Mantidae > Mantis > Mantis religiosa. The sequence continues at coordinate 183,787,794 of CM060949.1, read as the reverse complement.
AGCACTGCCACTGGCATCTTCAAAAGAAGTGATCCAAGCTAGTATTGTACGGATTTTTACTGTCCGTGAGTTGTTGTGATCTGCAGTGCTAGGTCAAAATAAACCGATATGAAGGCTTACTTAATGTTGTTGTACGAAATATTTAAAAAATTAAGTTGGTAGTCTTGATGGCGCACTTGTTACATTTGAATATTTCATTCGTCCACATCTATTATATTCACAATTAAAGAGTAATAAATATATACCTTTTACGCAAAAAATTAGATATCTGCGCGTATTTTAAAATCAAAATAGTTATTTTATATGCCATGTTTACAACTCGTTTATATCTATAATATTCGTAACTTAAATATCAGATGTTAATTGTGAAATACATGTTCATTAACCTAAGGTTTTTAATAGCCTGTTCGTTCTCCATGGTGCGCTTTTATGGTTGCAGACTTATTATGTTTTTCAAATGGGAAGAGACCTGTCTGACTGCAGCGAATGAGATGCGTTAGCGCGCTCAGCGTTGCCACTTAGTTACCCCATTCTTTTTAAATTTCTCTCTTTCACATCATCCTAGAAAATGCAAGTTTCCTTGGTGCTAGTTGTAAGGGAACTTAAACTGAATTTTTATAACTTTTATAATAGTGCAGTTGTTGAAATCGGATATTCACGATTATGTATATGTTTTAAATGCTATAATTGCAATTATAGTTTATGAATTACCTATTTTTCTAATTCAGTGGAACTGCTAATGGCTTATCAATAAAGCTGTCAATGTGACGTCAAGAGACAATTCGTCATTGTTATTTCCTTCATCGCCTGAGTCTTGCAGATTCATGATGATAGACTCCAAAATCTCGTCATGTGCTATTTATTTCCAAAAGTCGTCTTCCTGAGTCTATCTGCATGTCTCAGTTTTCCCAGTCTAGTTGTATTATCTTGTAAAAGTCTTCGTGAGTAAGTCCTTCAACGTTAGTCACTTTAAAAGTATTGTTTCTCTTTGCAACTTCCCACTTAAGGGGAATGCAACACTGCAGCACTCTCTATTGGTTGCTGCCCTGGTAGGATTCATGGATAATTGAATGTCACAGTGGTATTATATTGCACTAAATTGTATTCTATAATTGTCTCCTGTAGCTTTTACTTGAACACTTTATAGGAAGGTGCTGTAGGTAGATGATGTATTGGAAACACTTATGCAATTTTTGCATATTATTATTCTCAGGCGAACCAAGTAACACAGTATTTGCTATATCTTGTGTAGAATTTCAGTGAGCACAGAGGGCATTCCTTGAAACAGTTATTTTAGATATAATTTCATTTAAAATTATATATGATTGTAGTGGATAAGGAACGAGCCTAAAAAGAACAATTGAAAGTGAGATAGTGATTAGAGTGATAGAGTAAAAGGGAACCGAATATTAATGATTTTAATAATGATAATATTATTGTAAATTATAAATAAATTTTGTTTTAATGTTAGTGTAAAATGATTCAAAAATTATAAAAATACTATTAAATATGGCAACGAACATTGTTCAAATGGAAGGTGACGTGGACAAGTGGAAATATGTTGGGTTGCCATAGCAACGAAAGGACCAATGACTTGAGACTGGTCGAAGTTGGCGTTCTGCAACTAGACGCTGTAGAGGTCGGAGGTATATGTTATTCAGTCTAAGTTTGCAGAAAGGACGCGGTGGAGAAAACAGTGTAAATGTAATATAATTGTTTGAAAAATACGAATCGACGGTTGCAAAAGTGCGTATTTCAATGTTTTGGATGACTTTTTGAAAATTGTGTAATAAATTAAGATTCAATTTCGGAAAGAAATTAATAAAAATTATTTATTTCTCCAAGAAGTTAATCATCGCTTCTTATTGGCGACCACACCCTAGGTTCATTATGCTGAGAGAAGAGCAGCTGTAGAAATTTCCAGAATCCATCTCAACTGGGAACGCCGGGTCCAGCTTCGAGATAATCAACGTGGTGCATCATTGTATCACATCAGCATCATCATCCCATCGCCATAAATACCGCATCATTAGCGCCCAACATGGGGTTCGAACTCACGACCCTGAAATTAAGAGTGTCATTGGTCTACCGACTGAGCTAGCCGGGCATTTTATAAACGTCTCCTGTATTCACTTGAACACTGTACAGGAAGGTGCTGGAGGTCAGATGATGTATTGGAAACACTTATACTGTTTTGCATTTTTGCATTTTGTTATTCTCAGGTGAACCAAATAGCACAGTATTTGCTATATTTTGTGTTGAACTTCAGGAACACTGAAGGTATTTTCTAAAGAAAATCGGTATTCTGAAAAATATATAAAGGAAATAGCAACATTCACTGGACCGACAGATGACAGCTTCAATAACATTTTCTATATGAAAACAAAAATAGTTGTTAAAAAATGTGAATTTTATAAAAATAAAACCAAATTGCACATTTCTGAGGCACAAAAAGTATTCGTACACTCCAAAAGGGGTGCACAGTATTACAAGAATGTTGGCATCCAGTATTTCGTCGTGTAGTCTTTGGCTTTAATTATTGCCTTTAATCTTCTTGGTAGGGTAGGCAGGGTTTTTAATCTCTGTGTGTGCTATTTTGTTCCATTCCTCAACAGCTGTTTTGTTGGAAATTGTCCTTTTCTTTATGCATTTTCCCGGAATCTCGATACGGTGAATATCTGGGAGAGGTATGCACGTTGTACAACTGTAGGTATGCTGGACCATAAACTTCCATTCTTCTTGGAGGCCTATTTTAACCATAACTGTTTCTTTAGAATTCTCATATAATTAACCACTGTTTCAATGTAGTTCCCTTTGGTGTACGAATATTGTGCCTGAGATATCTTCGAATTTGCTTTGTTGTTATAGAAGTGACATTGTGTATTTCTATTTTGCAATCTTATTGAATCTGCCACCTGCCGAACCAACAAATGCCGCTTTACCTTTAAACATTCTTGACAATATCAACGGTCATGGAATGTTCTGCCATCGGTGTCCACTGACAACCGTTGCCTGTAAGCAAGTCTCGAGCACGTACAGAACAAAAGCGAATGTTGACACTTGCAAGGGCGTTAGCACGAGTTTGGCAAATAGTAGTTGTAGGCGCTGGCTGCGAGTGACTCATAAGGACGTGATGGGCACGGCACTGGCGGGCAAGTATTGTATTGCACCCAAAAGTCGCGGCCCCCTTAACCCATATTTATGAACAGTTTGGTCTACCTCTAAACGGCATAAACTCAACCAAGAAAAGTAGGTTAAAAACCAAACTTGATGTTTCTTCATAAACCACGACAGATTTAGATTTTTTTAAAACACAGTTAAGTGAGTTTGATTAAAGTACCATATGTTTAATATAGCTTAGGACAAATGAAGTGCACATGTTGTATTTTCTGGGAACGTCCCCAGAAATCCCCTTCCTGAATGACTTCTGTAAGAGTGAGACAAAATTGTACTATGCAAAGCAAGTACAATGATTATCATAATTTTTCGGATAAGGAGGTCTGTACATGTAACATGCTTGTTTTTAAAAGAAAAAGTGGGTAAATAATTAAAAATTGTTAAACTCTTAATTCTATGCACTTCTAGGTACCGCAGTAATGCAGTAGTGACTTGTAAATTATTTTGAATAATGGTATGACATACGAAAATTTGCTCGTCAATATTTTTCGGTTAAGAGATGGTTGGTATAGTGACCGCGCTTAAAGCATCCCCAAGCGGATAGCTTTGTACGGAAAAACTGTTCTCACCCCTAACCTCAATGTCATTAGCATCTTAGGAAACACTTACCGTGTTGGAGGGGTGAAGAATGTTAGGCACGGGTTTAGAGCTGAGAATACCCAGGGTTGCCGTTGTTTAAAATAAGGTTTAGAACAAACAAAAAACAAGCTGAACTCACTGCATGAAATAGTCATTGATCTTTTCAAATAAATTTTAAATAATGTATCCTATAGTAATACACAATGTTACAACGCTTTATAACATAACTGAAAAGAGATATCCTACCTAAGCTATTATTATCTATAAGAACTAAATGCATATTATTAGCATAATATCCAATGAAATCTTAGTAAAATATTCCGATATCTTGTTGTAGGACCATCATTATAATTTTAAAAGGGTTAAATTGCGTAAGTGTGTATGAATTTGCAAGTGACATTTACTTGCAAATTAAAGAAGCAGTTTGGATATTCTGGTAGTTAATAATAATAATAATAATAATAATAATAATAATAATAATAATAATAATAATAATAATATAAATAATAATAATAATAATAATAATAATAATATAAATAATAATAATAATAATAATAATAATAATAATAATAATATAAATAATAATAATAATAATATAATAATAATAATAATAATAATAATAATAATAATAATAATAATAATAATAATAATAATAATAATAATAATAATAATAATAATAATAATAATAATAATAATAATAATAATAATAATAATAATAATAATAATAATAATAATAATAATTTTTATTGCAATTGCAAGCCGATTTATCCTAAAATATTTTCGTATATTCTATGGCAGCTATAGGTGGTGAATCAAATTTTTTAACGAAGCGGTAAACACCTCAAAAGTAAAAGTTAAAAAAAAAGAAAAAAAAACTCGGAATTAAAGAAAAACTAGTAAGGAAACTCTATTACTCTTTTTAAATGCTGGAAGCTTTTTACAATGATGTCTGCTAATTTTACAAGTTTGAATAAAGTTAAGCAGTTTAATTTTTTTGGGGGAGGAACCTTCTGTTAAACTCAATTTAAATAAATAATCATGTACATTCCGCATAACTAAATGTCATAATCGCTTTAAAACTTGAGAAAGGTTAGAAATACTGTTAGGTATATATTACAAGTATGAATGGAAACCCATGTTAGCATATCCTTGTTAGGTTCGATACCCACGGTCTCCACATCTTCATTAAATTACGCAAGTGCTAAACGCTAATAACTACTAAATACTAATAAATTTATAAAACTACACTAATTGAAACACTATGTAACTTCTATAAATATAAACTTAATTAACACATAAGAAGCACGTTGGCACAGTCTAAGCAAATTTCTAAGGACACAAGTAAAACATCGCAACAGCTCTTTATCTTGGGGAATTTAGTGAGAAGGGTCACCCCATACGTTTGAGGGTGGAAGACCCTTATAATTGTTTTTATGTGAGGATCTGTGTCGCTTTGACGGCGCTTGGGATGGAATGAACGCGGCTACTGTAACTCAAGGCATGCTTTTGCACTTCGTATGCGCTGTGTAGAGAGGTCCCAGTCAGTGTCTTACTCTTGCACAAAGACACATTCAGGAGTGAAAGGGGCACAGAGGAAAGAACAGTACACTTGAGTAAAGACAATTAGTAACATTTCACCATCAAAAGGGAAAAGCATGATGACAAATAGCAGATTTGTTGAACATGAAGAAAGGTGCCGTTAACGACATTATCTGCCGATATAAATATCAAGATGGGATTAAACATTTGCCACAGACAGGTCGCCCGAAGGTCCTTAATAGGAGAGAAGAGAGGACAGTGCCCATCTCAGTAGCGTAGATGGTAGCGTGTTTGCCTCACGTTTAAGAGGTCCCGAGTTCGAATATCGGTTAGAGTGAGTTAACTGGATAAGGTCTTTTTCGGGGTTTTCCATTATCCTAAAAGACGAATGTCGGGTAGCTCTAAGCTCCATGGACCCCGCACTCATTTGAGCAGCATTTCACCTATTTCATTCATCGTCCGATATGACTTAACTTTGGAGGACGTAAATTAAAAAAAAAATAATTAAAAACAAAAACAAAGAGAGGGCAGTAATAAGCAAAATTAAAAATAATGCACGTCTTCACTGCAACTAGTATTGCTGCTGAGCTCTGCGAATGCCTTTGGAAAGAGGATCAGCGCAAGCACAATCCGGAGTGTTATACAGAGAATATTATGGACGAAGTGCGAGAAAAAAGCCCTATGTCAACAAAATTAATAGGATCAAGCGGCAAAGATTTGCTAAGGAGCACCTCACCAAAGTTTTGGTCTGGTGGAGAACCGCAATTTTCTGCCACTAGTCAAAATTCAACATTTGGCTCAGATGGGCGAATTATAGTTGGAGACAGCCCAATAAAGAATCTGAAGGAAGAAAGAAATATGCAGGTGACAGTAAAATATGGAGGGGAAGATGTTATGGTTTGGGGCTGTTTGTTAGCTGAAAGAATAGGTGAGCTGGTTCTTATAGATGCACATAAGAATTACCGCCGATATCTTCAGATTTTATAAGATAAGCTGAAGAAAAGTGCAGAGAATATGGGAATAGGAGACTTAAATGTTATCAGCACAAGGACCCAAAACATACGGCCAACGAAGTACGGTTATGGTTGGTGTACAACTGTCTTAAAGTTGTGAACCTTCCCCCACAGAGTCCCAACATCAATCCGATTGAGATTCTATGGGATATATTCGAAAAGAACGTACAAAAACTTCCCATAAATTCTAAAGCTGATGTGAGCAGGCGACTGCAAAAGGAATGAAACAAATTGCTCCGTTCTGTTACTAGAAAACTGGCGGAGATCATAACGAGAAGGCTGACCGAAGTGCTACGGAGGAAGGGAAGAATCACCAAGTAGCCTTTTTCTGTTTGTTTTGTACTTTTTTTTGTCCGAATAATTTTGAATAGGAAATTTTGTATTACTATAATTACATTCATAAGTTTTATATTTTGTGTTTAAGGAAATGAAATGAAACTTTATTTTTGTTACCTACCTGTATGTGTACCCGCCTCTGTAGCGTAGATGGTAGCATGTCTGCCTCACGTTCAAGAGGTCCCGACTTCGAATCTTGGCCAGGGTGAGTTACCTGGATAAGTTTTTTTTCCGGTGTTTTCCTTTACCCTGAAAGACGAATGTAGGGTAACTCTAAGCTCCATGGATCCCAGACTCATTTGAGCATCATTTCACCCATTCCGTTCATCGTCCGAATTGACTTAACGTTCGAGGACGTAAATTAAAAAAAAAAACTAAAGCTTGTATGTGTAACTGTACAATCTGCAGTGAGCCAAATGGAATAAAATAGGTTTGTTGTTAAATATATAACAGCTATACCTGTCGGAAAAATTCACTGTAGCTCTTGGCGAAGCAAACCTTTGACGAGTATCTGTGTATCGTTGGTCGCATTTTCTTTGATACGGCTGTATACACTGAAGTTTATATGGGTATCTTCAAGACATTTGTGGAGCAGCTGGATGATATCGAATTGTGAGGTTATTTCCAGAAAGATGGAGCAACGTGCCATACATCTAATGACACCATGGAACTTGTAACCAGTTTCTTTGATAATCGAATAATCTCAAAAGGTCTGTGGCCTCCCAGATCCTCTGACCTAACCTCACTGGACTTTTTTTATATGTAGGGGGGGGGTTATCAACAATAGAGTGTACAAGAATAGGCCACGGACAATTGATGCTTCCAAGGAATCCATTCGAACCGAAATAAGTAACATTGGCGAGAGTACGCTCCGTAAAACTTCAGAGGATATGGTGAGACGAGTGCAGACATGTATAGATGCTGGTGGAGGACACTTCCAACATTTTCTTTGAGATGTAAATAGTATAATGTAATATCCCAGTGTGTATTATATTCTCCCAGAGTTGCACGTGTGTGCTATTATTGGTTCAAAAGTTATGGTCTATTGAAATTGTTCAGGTCTATATGGATCGCACTATATAAGATGGAGTTTACCCTTATGCAGCTGTTGTATATACGGTGTGTCGGTAAGGGGTATTTGGAATAGTAAAAGATATGCGCGCTCGTTCAGCGTAAAGAGAATAAACCATATCGCCAGAGAATTAGAACTTCCATCTGGAACGTTCTGTAAAGTTGCTACTGCTATATAAGCAAGCGAAGCACCAAGTCTTGCCGTGTTCGAGATTGAATTGGTCAGGCGAGTGATGATGATTTGTATATAAGAGCGCTCAACTACTTGGTCATCAGCGCCCTTACAAAAACTAATTCATGACAATAGCCAGATATAAATTGCTCAAAATTTAAAAAACAGATCAGAACAAAATGACAATAAAATGAATAAGCCCAAATGGGTAAACAATAAAAAGCTATAATTACCAATAAAGTACCAAAAGGCATAAAAAATACTTTCAATATCAACTTGCCATTCCAAAAGCTCCCTGCCCAGTGGTGGTCGAACCAATTTGTTCCTTTTCTTTGGGGCTGGGCTAGCACTTTCAGCAGGTTTTTCCTGTCTTTTCCTCACTGTCGTTTGGGCAGTGAGGGCAGGATCTACCCGCTTCACATACTCAATGAAGGAGGAAGGCTTCCGCACTGGTAACTTCAAATCCAGTCTCTCGACAGGATCGGAAACTGCGACCGGCGAAGATGAAAGTCGCCGATCGGCGTCTTCTTCAGATGATTCCTCAGATGTTGACGGAGGAGATGTTCGCGGTTAGCTTTCCTTACACTGGTCTTACTATTTTCTTTAAGGAAGTCAGTTTTGTCATATGAGGTCTTAAATTTCCTTGGTGATATATTCCCGGTTCACATGTTCTTGAAGTAGATGCTTTCGGCGGTGACTTGGCTGAATCCTTCTTCTTAGGACTGGACTTGGTCGGCGTGCTCACTGTTGTTCGTTCTGGTATTTGTTGCTTTGGCTGTGATCTTGGTGTAATTGATCTTCCGGATACTACTTCCCCGTTTATGTTGCAAGTTTGTGTTGCTATTTCACGTCTAGGTACCGGCTTAGCTGCAACTGCACTATAAGTAACGGTTCTAGGGACAGAAGGATGACGAGTACGCAAGAGTTTCCGGGCTTCCAAGAAGGACACACACACACACACACACACACACACACACACACACACACACACACACACACACACACACACACACACACTCTCTCTCTCTCTCTCTCTCTCTCTCACCCCGATCTCTTGGATCGCCTTTTCCTCCATAAAACGCGGGCATTCTCTGGAGTTAGATGGATGATTAGCACTGCAGTTAACACATATTGCAGTTGAAGTACAAGCATTATCATGTTTGACTTCCCCGCAGTCAACGCAAGTAGCAACTCCATTACAAGAATCACTCGTGTGGCCAAAGCGCTGGCAACTCAGTGGATTGGGTATATACTGCCTCACTTCAATAGCTTCATACCCTGCCTTAATTCTTTGCGGGAGATCTACCCAATCAAAGGTAAGAAACAGGGTACGAGTGGGCACTAGTTCACCCCGTTCCTTGCGCTGAACTCGATATACATTAGTCACACCTTGTTCTGCCAAGTTTTCCTGAATCTCCTCAATGGACATATCATCCAATGGTAGTTGGTTGGTAGTTGGTAGTTCAGAGTCCTATGCAGTTCAACGCGCAACCGGATAGGTCGCAAGCATATTGGCTTTCAAGATTTTTGCAGCCTGCGTCGGAGAAACTGCTTCGACCAGGAGCGTACCATTGCGAGATCGAGTACATGACTTTACAGGACCAGCAATATTATCTAAACCTTTCTGAATAATGAACGGGTTCACGGTACTAAATTTTCGACCTTCCTCAGTTCTACAAATAACTAAATAGCGAGAACCACAAGACTCAGCTATTTCCTTTCCACGTTTTTTGTTAAGGTGTGCCATAAGAAATAAAATGAGTTTCATCCCCAGTGCTCCCCACCCACCACGGGGCCCAACAAGGGGTCATCCCACTGGGATAACAAGTCTACACAAGGGATATAGCGGGCTCGCCGTCCCACTCACCCTGGAGTTCGGTATAGTACCTAGTCCTGGCCGATTGATTAGGGACGGGTTAGTCCCTGACCTCCCGTTTAGGTGAAACAGAAACCAAAGTAGTGTATTGGAAATGCTCACCCTCCCCGCACCTTCAGAAGAAGACTGGAACGAGCTCAGATGCGCATCCCTCAACCACCAGGACAAACCTTTCCACCGACACGGGTGTCCATGCACGGCCTACACGTGGGTGGGTGTTTTGTCTGACCCCTCAGCACTAAGAGGAACCCACATCGAGGGTGTGAAGGTGGCTTGGGACCCCGGGATCGCCAGTTCCCGTACCTACCGCAGTAGGCTCCTGGGGGTTCACGAAGAGGAACCAGGCGAGCGAGGAGGACTGGCAAAATAAGTCTCTCAAAGCGAGCGAATGAAGTACGTCCATGCATTTCTGTGCGACGAAAAATATGGTGTTCTCCGAGGAAGTTAGTGACGCTGTCGTTAATGCATTTGAAGCTTTGGGTTCAGTATTAGATGTGAAATATTCTACATCACGTGAATTACATGAAATCTGTGTTAGTTTAGGATGATTGCTTTGAAAATGGTAAAGCAAATTAACGAAAATCAGGAAAATCGATGCTATTGCGCGAAACGTCTCACTACGACCCAAAAATTGTGTGATACGTGCTAAAATAATGAACTCGTTTTGTTTAATTAAGCAATAAGTTGTGCTCTGAGAGACCTGTCTCTAACTCCAGCATTTCCCCAACGCTGTGGTTTAGTGACCCTTTATACAAGGCCTATTCAAAACAACTCCGGAACTTTATCCACAGTTTTTTTATTGTTACGATTCACTTATTGTGCATGCATGATCTTCGAAATACTCTCTTCCACAATTTATTCCACTTCCGGAACAGTCTTGATACAGCTGCTGCACCTGCATATTTTCTATTATCTCGTGTATCATTGCAAATCTTCATCCTTTCAACGGGTTTCCAACTTTGGATATATATGTATAAAGACTGCAGGGCCAGGTCTAGAGATTACGGAGGATGAAACAGCACAGTGATTTCATTTTAGAGCAATAGTGACGCAGCTACAGGGTTAAATGTGTTGGTGTATTATCGTGAGGCAGTGAATTTCTCGCCACATTTCAGGCCGTTTGTGCAATCTCTCAGGCAGAGATTTCACTTGGGACGCATAATTTCGTTGGGGTTCGATCCCAGGCGACCGCAAAGTGAGATTTGTGGTGGACAACACGGCGTTGGGGCGGGTTTCCTCCGGGTCCTCCGGTTTCCCCCGCCATCTCATTCCACCGTTGCTCCATCTTCATCTCATGCATCATCAGTGTCACCGCCTGCGGTGCCGTATGTAGTAAAAGCGGGCGTTAAACACTACACATTCCATTTCCTTCCTGACATGAGCGTCGTCGAGGGCGTCCTGAACGAGGGTGCGGCCATTTTTAAATCGCGTTAATCATTCGTAGCAGTGAGTACGGCTTAATCACTTGGTGTGTCTTTGTAAAGGTTTTCTTGAGTTTTGTGCAAGACACGTTACTGCTCTAACTCTTGCCATCTCGACACAATACAGCACAGATATACAATAATGTCAGTTACACATTAAACACACCGCATTTCGCTCCAGTACTCCATAGGCGTGAAATTACGAATGTTCCGGAAATTTTTGAACAGACCTATTCAGAAACAAATTCGCATCTATGCAGTTAAGAAATTTCACTTGGTCACTACAGTCACTGGAAAAAATACGATGATACTTTCTACTTGTTTATTGAGCAACATTTAATATGTCTAGAAACTAAAAGAAGAAGCAGCAACTGTTTTGTGTGCAGAACGTTGTGTAATTATTACTCAGCTTCTGTACGTGATCTGAGTATATGACTTTGATTAATAGAGGTGTGGGAAACTTGACAGTAGAAATGTGGCTGATTCTAATGCCAGTTCCTGTTTACAAGGACAGAATACTCCACGACCAAAAGATTGTTACACGATTATACTATTTTATCTGTTTGACTTTAGCATTTGTTCGACTAGGTACTAGGTACTTCATGCAATGGTCATATCGGCGGCCGTTCTCCTTTGGAACATATCGAAGGTGTTAACTCGTATCCGTTAGGATTTGATCATTACATGACACACACACACATTCGCACTCTCATTCATACTTCCAGACTCTGGGGAAGATGAGGAATTATCTTGGTCGGAGAAAAACCCTCACTCCCACAGCCGGGAATCGAGCCTGGGACCCCCAGAACGACAGGTAGGTGCTCTACCGACTGAGCCACGGGGCCAGACTTTAGCAAGTATTGTACCCCAACCAAAAATACGATATATGAATTTCCCCAGAAATACATGTCTTAGAGTCCTTAGATCCGAATAATGCCCCTTTTTAGAAAAGGTGTGTGCATGTCTATGTGCGTAATTAACGTTAAATAATATCGGACGATGAATGAAATGATGTTCAAATGAGTCCCAGGTCGATAGAGCTTAGAGTTACCAGACATTCATCTTTCAGGATAACGGAAAAAGTTCAACGTTAAGTCATATCGGACGTGAACGAAATGGTGTTCAAATGAGGGGGAAGAAAACCTTATCCAGCTAACTCTCACGCCGAGATTCGAACTTGAGACCTCTTGAACGTGAGGCAGACCGCTTCTACCACACTACAGAGACGGACATTGTGTGTGCGTGCGTGTGTGAGAAATTTGGTATTTAAGTTCGTCTTGAAGAATGTGACATGAGAATCCTGTGTCTGCAAGGAAAAGGTTCAAAATGTGAATCTACCCCTTAAAGGGTAATTTTTCGAAAATTTTGATGTTCTTCAAAGTGGTTGCTAATGGTTTTCATTAACTTGCCGCACGCATTACAATTATGTAAGTAAACGAGAGGATTCGTTATGAAAACCATTGTACAGTATTGTCTTAAATAACGGACGATGCAACGTGAGGTAAGCCGAAGAATGGTTGCATTCTCCCTGCCCTCGAAGTTTCGTTTTGGCAGTTCGAGCAGAATATTCTCTTTGTAAGACAGTTGTGTTTTGTTCTCCCCTGTCTCTTATGTGCTCCTTTGTTTTGGAGCATGTGGCGTTTTTCATTTGTTACTCATTTGTAGAATACAGGAGTATTTTAAGAACAGTTTTGTGTCATTTAAGTTTGCGAGCTTTAGGTTGTGTTAAAATGTATTGACATTAAACTTAGTTTTGGTAGCGAAATAATCTGAAATTACAGTGAAGTACTGGTGGTGGTCTGTTATGATTATGTTTCGTTGATCGTGCTACCCTTTGTGTTTGTACAGCACGAGAAGTTGCGGCAGCTGGAATGCCAACGAGTCCACACCCTGCGTCTCATGTTGGAGAAGGAACAGCGGTATGTGGACGCGTTACGTAGCGAGATAGCCAAGTGTAACGAGCCGAAACTCCTGCAGGAACTTACTGGAGCCGAGAGACGAGTACGGACCCTGCAGGAACAGCTGCTCAGTCTCACCATGCACGCCGACCACGAGGTTAGTCCCTTCCTTTCTTGTTAATGACAACAGGAGCACATAACGGTTACAAAGGCTGTGGTTATAAAGGAATATTGGGGAAGAATTCCAGATAAGACACTTTACGTTCTAAGAACGCATGATTTTGTGCAATAAGCCAAAGTAACGCGTCACTGATCCTGCCTCAGTGATATAAGCACGCATTTGCTGCACTCTCAGCAAGTGTACATGTATGGTTTATTCGAACCCTGCCGATATCACTTTTTTTATTTATTTTCGTTCCTCAAGTTATTGATTGTGAAGAATATGGGATATTGTACTCTCCATTTGTTATTACCGCCGCCTTTAAATAAAATTTGCCTTGCATGCTTACTATTTCTTTTCCAGAACTAAAGATACATTCTTTCAATTCATAAGTGCAATACTGAGTAGTGCCATGGTAATGCCATGTTTATAGTCACCTCAAATAAAGGGTGTCGACTACATATAGCGTTTAAAACATAACGCTATATTATGTTGTACATTGTTAATCAAAACTAATTTGATTCCTTTGATTTTCTTAATATCATTTAACACATGTTAAATCTACAGAAAGAATTCCATTTGAATTAAGCTCAACCTCGGAAGATGCCGATATTTAATACTAAATTTGATGTATAACGAATCTTCATTTTTAAGATTCGAGTTAATAGGCATACAATCTTTTTCGGATTAAGAAAGCCTCAAAACGTGCACATCTGGTGAAACCGTATCGACTTTTTTGTTGTTGGAGGGAATGCAATATTTAACACGTCTAATCCCTATAGGTGAAAATGTAAACAGTTATAATGTTTTTGTGAACCACAGAAGTGTTTGTCTCAGTAATATGGCGTGCTCATTGCACATTAATTACGATCCATTCTGCAGATATTAAGATAAATTGGCAGCCTAATGATAGCCACTTGTTTTTTGGCCAACACCCATGTTGTCGAGAAATTAACCCAAATTAAAACAAATCACAGCTTACGGTCAATGACCAGTTAAGGAACGTCCTTTCACGTTATTCAATAATTGTAGGTTCTTGTAAATTGCAACGTTATCTTTCACCACGATAAGGTATTATTGTGACGAAACAACAATGGGCTAAGTTTATATGACAGAGCATTGAGGCGTATTGACAGTCAGTGACGAGCACTGCATTGGTTTGTTGTCCTGTTTATCACGAGGGCTGTTCAATAAAGAATGATCATAATTTTTACGGTCATAATTTTTCGCACTAAAATTCAATCTTATTATATTCTGTTAGCTTACTGTGAAACAAACACGCCGTAGTAGTTTCATTGTTGGTACTCCTGGTTCCCGCCTGTTCAGACATGTTCGCTATCGCCTAAGCGCTGCCTTGAAGGTAACACGCGAGGAACAATATGCGGCTTTGAAATTCCACTTTCGTCTCAACAAATCTTCAGTTGAGGCCTATACAGTGCTACAGGAGGCTTATGGAGAGTCTCTCCATCCCTAAAGCACAGCTCGAAGGAGGTTTAAAATGTTTAACGAGGGAAGACAATCAATTTCAAAGGAAGGTGGACCCGGTGCTCGAGTTACTGCTCTTACGGAAGAAAACATCAACACTGTTGCTGCCATTGTGAGAGAGGATCGACGAATTACCTTAAGATCACTTTCTAAAACACTGGACATTTCATTGGGTGCCATCCACACGTTGGTGACAGAAACATTACACATGGGACGTGTTTGTGCGCGATGGGTTGCAAGACTGTTGATTCCCGAACAAAACGACATTTGCATGCAGGTCTGCATGCAGTTAAAGTTGATGTTAGAGGAAGATCCGGAGTTTCTTTCAAACGTAATCACTGCTGATGAAACTTGGCTACATCATTTTGATCCTGAGAGCTAACAGCAAAGCTTAGTGTGGAAATCTCCTTCATCACCAACCCCCACAAAAGTAAAAGTGGTTGCTTCTGCTGGGAAAGTTATGGTCATCTTATTCTTTGATATTCATGGAATGGTTTATCAGCACGTTGTACCTGCACACACATAAGTAACTGGAGAATACTACGGGGATGTCCTGAAAAGATTCCAAGTCCATATCAGGCGCAAAAGACCACATTTCCGTGAAGCAGGCTGGATGCTGCATCACGATAATGCGCGGCCGCATATTGCCAATGTTGTTGCTGAATATCTTGCAAACATCAACGTGAAGTGCATCCCTCTCCCTCCCTATATTCCGGATTTAGCACCATGTGACTTTTTTCTATTCCCTAACTCGAAGAAACGCCTTCGTGGGAGGCATTATCCATCATCAGAAGCAGTGGTGAAGCCTGCGGAGGCGATTTTGAAGGATCTTTGAAAAAATTGTTTCCAGTATGTCTTTGAAGAGTGGCAGAAACGCTGGGATAAGTGCATCGCATTCAGGGGAGACTATTTTGAGAAGGACCAACAAAATAATGAGGATGGGTAAAGGTACGTTGTCAAAAAAAAAAAAAAAAGTTATCTTTGTTGAACAACCCTCGTAGTAACCTGACGTACAATAAGTGACGAGTTGTGTATCTGATATGAAAGGTTAGCCAATTAATTATTATACAGGTTGTTTCAAAATGACACCGAACAATTCTAAACTTAACTTGTCCGAAATTCGGTGTCGCATTTTCGAAGTTCTGTTAAGTATAATTTTATGCAGCATTAAATATTACATGCTTTTGTGATTAGGCAGCAGAGGAACCACTGGTGTGCGAACCTCAAAAGTTGTTATTGGGACGCACCAGCCACGAAAACAAAGACGTTGCTCCTTGCTCTTTCATTTACCCTAGCCTTGCTTTCAGGTAATGGGGCCAAGGGCAGTTTTTTTGTAATTTACGTCCTCCAACGGCAAAGGGCAGTTACTGCTGAAAAAGTTGACTAGTGACTCGGGACAGTTCCAAGGTATCTCATTTTGCTATGATCTTAATTGTACAATACTTTCAACCACTTACTGTAAAATCAACAGCTTCCTTTTCAGTTACGAATACTTTAGTTAGTATTATTAAATACAGTGAAATAAAATGCATTTCTCATTCCATGAGGCATTTAGTTTTGGTTAACTTTATCTACAATTCTTTGGTATTGTTCTCAGTTCTGTCTATCATTTAATGCTTCCATCCTAAATGTCACTAACATTAACTTCCCTCTAAAAGATTTAAGTTACATATATCCACCAACTTATTTGCCATCATGGACTGTTATAATGGAATTTTGGAAGACGTTAAAGAATCATAAGCAGTAATTAAGCAATAGCTTCTTTATTGCGGTTCCATAAGCCAAAGAAATTCTTAATAGTAGCAAGCTACTGCGGAGTATGCCGGTATGTTTACAAACAGTTACAGCACGCGGCACGGCGTGTGACCTATACCTGCGAACTCCGACAGCGTGAGCCACGCGGTGTTGTTCATGTTACTGCCTAATTCACACTCATTCTGGAGCATTTTTTATGCGACTCTATTGACGGGGAAAACTATATGTGGCAAATAGAAGCTGAGCAACTACGTCTAAATGTTTGTTCGGTGTCGTTTTGAAACACCCTGTATACAGACTTAAATTATCATTACAGCCACATGACACAAAGTGATGTTAGTTCCGTCTTCTTTCTCCTTGTTACAATATTCAATTACGTTATATATGATTTCTCTCGTCTGTCGATGTATGACACTTTCTTGTGATTGTATGTGAACAAAGTGCACATACACGGTCTCGCCGTGTATGTGTGATAGGTTTACGTAAACAACTACCTTGGATCACGTTTCTTCCGATACACGTCCTTGCTTTGTTATGTAGTACATGGGGATAAAGTAGACTTAAATGACGATTCAAATGTTTTAAAGATGGTCGTTAAGATGTCTTGTGTTTTATTACTTACTGTACACCAAGTTACTGTAGGAAACAAGATAAGCGAATACAGCACTGTCATTGAAGATCAATACGCCTTAATTCTTTGTACCTATAAGAAAATAAGCAATAAAACATTTATCATGATTTATGAAGTTGACAGAAGACTAAGCTTTTGTAAGAGTAATTAGTTGGAGAATGGGTAGAAGAAGTTGGGTACTTCATCCTCCGCGTATCGCAGCGTTTTACAAAGAATGTAATAACTAAAGTAGGACTAAGGGTGAAGAAGATGTAGTAGATAATATGTGTATGTTGGGAAATTCCGCAACAGATCGGGTGTCTGGAGCGGGTTTCTCACTGAATCATTTAGAAAGTATTCTCAGAAAAGTTTACCTGCGGTTTCAGTGGCGGCTCGTGCTAACAGCTAGTTAGTACCTTAAAATATACTTTTAAATAATTTATATATACATTGTCAAGTCAGAACTATATAATACAGCTTATACCGTCCGAGAGGCCTGCGGTTCAAAACCATCCAGGGAGAGGTTTATTGCAAGTTTTTCTAGTCGTCATAAATGGCAAATAGTAACTTTCCGAAATATCACTCCCTGAGATATTCGTCATCTTTTGCTGACAAGAAAGTGACTTGATCTCTCCGTTAGCACCAATTTAATTTTTGTGATAGCAATTTACTCTAGTTTATTCACAATTCACTATAAGTAGAAAGTAATATTCCTACTACAGAGTATGAAAGTTACACATGTACGTGCACAGAGCTCTGATCTATCAGGCAAGTGTTTACTGGTAATTTAAACAGCTGACAGGCTATGCAGCTTTTCCGCTTCTCCGCTACGAATCAACCGTCAGCTGGGGGGAAACTCGGAAGTCATTGAGTAGCGTATCAGGAAAGAGTTGCAAAGATGTAAAAAATAAAAGATTGCCGTATAACCAAACTATGTTTATATAAAGTGTATAGGCACGTACCAAGTTCAAATCGGTAGTAGGTCTCCCTTTTTCGACTAACTCTAACTTATCATGTGATTCTAAACGTTTATAACATCACTTTCAGGTGCATCCATAATTGGAATATTCAGCGACAATAAATACTGTTCATACCTTGACACCTCCACGCCTCACCTAGGCTGTTACAAGAACTACATCGTCTAGTAAACGGTTCTTCATGATTTTGTCTCTTAGTTCTTAGGTTATTGTTGGTTCATCTATCATTTAAATGGTCTTTATAGGTAAATGCTATCATTTTAATATTGTACAACACATGCATTGGCCAATACCTAGTAGTAGAGTTATACATACTAAGTATATCCCTGATTTGTACAAATCACACAATGATACGGCGGTTCGCCCAGCACAGTCCTGATCTAATAGTGTTTCTGTGTTTCGTTGGAATAAAGAGTATAATGTAAATTGTGAGAGGATGTTTCGTAATAAGAACTCTATTGCAGTTCATGGTGGTTAAGATAGTGGGCAAGCCGGCGACAGAAGCGTTGTGATTTTCCGCTGTGTTAGGACAAAATAAACAGATGTCGACACTTGTACCGTATCTCGATTGTTGATAGAACTAGTGTGGAGAATGTGGTATTACTTTCTCCGTTTCTAGTTTCGGACGTTGGTCATTGATAATCTGAAAATAAGTGAAAAAAGAGGGGGCATGTGTCTTGCACACAGATCTGTTACAGGAGGTAGGGATGAAGTGAGGGAACCGCAGAAGAGTTCTTATCCCAATGTCACGAACTTGATTAATGGTTTGCAATGGTTTCCCCGGGGAGGAAGAAGGTGCAGTATTTTTTGAGCTCAGCAGTTGTGATCTCTGCACAAAGTATCGTGGGAAAAGTAAGTTTTGATGCACACTATAACACGTAAACATCGCAACATTGTGAGTCTTCCGTGCGCAAACGTATGAAAGAAGGATATCCAACAAAAAAATCCAAAGATAATTTAAGCCGGTAGTAGCAAGTGCCGACAAACAAATGCAAAGCGCAGCGTGTTGCGACCTTCAACTCTTCCCCTTGCGGCAGGCGTTATGCAATTGGTGGAACGTACAGCTGGAGCGAACCTGTTGAAGTCTGTTACTGTGACATCATCGCTGCGGCTGACGTCACACGGACAGTTATAGACTGCTGTCAGGGCCGGGAGGAAAACCTGTCCACAATGGCACGCCTTATGATGATGCGTAGTTGTGCTCCTGGTGCGTACCTAAAGCTGTTGCATTCCAGCCAAAAAATTCATTCTTAGTTTATGCCCGCATGACGTTCAAGAGGTCCTGAGTTTGAACCTCCGTCAGGGTGAGTTACCTGGATAAGGTGTTTAGGTGTTTTCTGTTATCCTGAAAGATGAATCTCTGTAACTAAGCTCTTTGTATCCTGGGCTCATTTCAGCATAATTTCATTCATCATCCGATATGATTTAACGTTATATGGTAAATTAAAAAATGTAACAGTATTTTGGAAATTCTCCAGTATTTGGAATGAAGCGGTTCCGGTGTATTTTTTAGTTTATCTAGTTGCACGCGTCACATATGCCGGAGCTGCCAAATTGACACTAAGAACACAACCATTCCGACGGCAGAGCTTCCAGCATAAGACTGACGAACACCGTCATCCTTACCCCTAAGACGGTGAGGCTAGAACTCACACACAAAGCGTTACCGAGGAGGACTTGAGGGCGCCAAGGCGCTAATCGCAGCTGGCAGATTAAGGGCCGTAAAGGGCAAAGCGTAGCTGAGAGTTGGGGCCCCTGAGTCGAAAACTTAGCTCAGGAATTGCGGGTCCTAAGCCCGAAGGCATAGCTCAGGAATACTTTTCATAAGACGAGGGAGACATTAGGGACAAAGCTGTTAGCATTTCAAGAACGACAAGAAGAAGCAAAAAACTTAAAAATGACTCAAAACTTAATATATTTGCTTGCCTCTAGTCGGTTGACACATTCTGGTATGTGCAGTGACATCATTATTAAAGGCGGGAGAGATGTTCGCTCGCTTGCGATACAGGTTAGCTGGACGCAGAGCCTGAATGACGTCAGATGTACAGCACTGCCATCAAGCCCGCCTCGGTAGCGTAGATGTTAGCATGTCTGCCTCACGTTCAAGAGATCCCGAGTTTGAATCTCGGTAAGGGTGAGTTACCTGGATAAGGTTTTTCCGGGGTTTTCCCATATCCTTAAAGACGAATGTCGTGTAACTCTAAGCTCCATGGACCCTGGACTCATTTGAGCATCATTTCACCCAATTCATGACTTAACGTTGGAGGACGTAAATTACAAAAAAAAAAAAAAAAAAAAAAAAAAAAAAAAAAAAAAAAAAAAAACCTGCCATCAAATGTGCAAACAATTGCCACTAGAGGCAAACGTCGAAAACAACGTAGCGTAGTAGTCTGAGAACTAATGAAGCATTGCCTTGCAAGTGCATGCAGACGCAAGGTCAAGGTGTAGTATAACGCGGCCGTTCTGTTTCTTTGCCCTGTACTGTCATGGTGTCAACCTGTAGTGGTATATATGCGTGAGGGGTAACAGTACAGTCCATGTGCAGTATACCTATGGAAAAACGCACACACCTGCGGCTTTATATCATTATGTTTTGCTGTTCTATATTGACGACATAGCTGTTTTACTAAGGCAAAGATTTAATGGGGTAATCATGCGGGTCACAA
Source organism: Mantis religiosa (assembly GCA_030765055.1). NCBI lineage: Eukaryota > Metazoa > Arthropoda > Insecta > Mantodea > Mantidae > Mantis > Mantis religiosa. Next base: position 183,767,059 of record CM060949.1, on the reverse strand, counting down.
ATTCCAATAAAATTGTAATATCTCATGCAGTTATCAGCGCAAGCTTACACTTTACTTCCTGTGGCTTAGTCTTGAAGAATGCCGAGATTTCAATGTAAGCACGTGTTTTGAGGGGCCCCCTCCCTAGATTAGAAGATAAAATCTATTGTCCACCCAACACAAGAAGACAAGCATAGGAATGTGTGGCGTAAACATTTTTGCTATGCTTATACTCGCTTTCCGGATGCTAGGTTCATGTAAAATACACTGTATCGTCACATAACTTACCCATCCATAATACCTATCACTGCAGTTACTGAAACAAACATTAGATCTGGCAGTATAGATGACTCGTATGAATGTACTCTCACACACTCATTTCGTAGTAAACAGATCCACTAACAGAGCAGATAAACAGTTGAAGTCCCTCTCCCTCTTCAGGCTCAGCTTAGCTTCTTGTGATAATTACATGGTGAATTACGTGACAATACTACGTATTTTAGAATGAACCTAATCTCTGTTTCATATAACCTTGCCCCGCTGACATGTATCACTCCGCGTGCAACTACCTTCCCCCTCACCCTAATTGGCTAATGCTTTCGCGCCATAGTCCATAGGCGTGCCTTCCCGTCACATTTAAACCTGCAGTAAACGTCATAATAATTGCCAGGGAGATAGATAACAGCATACAAATAAGAATATGAAGGCATGCAAAAATAATGAAGCTTATAATGAAACTGAGCAAGTTGAAACTGATTGAATGAGCAATGAAACTGAAACAAGTTTATAATGAAAGGCCTTCGGCCTTTTCCCCTGGGATTTTTTAAAACCAGCACACATACCTTGCAAAAATGCTTGCCGTTCAGTCTTAAAAGTCGTGTCACGTCATACTTGTCGTGTGTCCTTCATTCACCCAAGTTTCGTCAAGGTAGTATATTTTGCGACTTGTATCCCGGCACAGTCTGATTGTCCTTAAATAACGCCTTCGCCACACAGCAATATCGCCCCTGGAGTGGTAAGTTTTCCTGTTGTCTCAATTTCCTGTCGTGATGTTCCTACGCATCTAACACTCACACCTATAAGTTCAGAGCATAGCTGTTAGACTTCTCTCACTGACAAAGACGGATTCTTCTCTGCGAGTGCATCAAACACATGTAGCACAATTATATTTTCGCCGCTTTGTAAAGGTTTTCTCTTGCGATGTTTCAGTGAAAAACTGGCGGTAGATTCTGCCATTATAAATATAAGTACACGCGCGATAAACGAACAATAAAATAATTTAGCTCTCGTACTCGGCGCAACACACCTTCGAATGGCGATATATGACTAATCCAGTTTAAAACAAGGTCAGTGATAAAAGTCATATAAACAAATGTCATCACTACCGCTAAATCACGTGCTATCGTGCCATGTGCTGGAGAGCAAAGGAACCTCTTTACTTCGTTTAAGAATGAACATGCATTTCAGATAAATCAACTCTTTTGCGTAATATATTTAATGCAAACAGTTATGAAAATATAAATTTGACAATTCTCTTCTAACGTTTAAAGATATATGATGTTAAATAACGAACTAATTTTTACCGCACAAGTCTATACTACAATAGCAACCAATGAGAGGTGATAAGGCCACGTGACCGTTAAGAGATACGGGGCAAGCTTATATGAAACAAGGATTAGCATCATTATCATGTCCGGACCGCGTGCAAGTGATTACGTTACACATTCCTCTGCCTTGTCTTCTTGTGTTTGGTGGACAGTACAGCAGATTCGTTAAAGGAGATGATTTTATATTTTGGGGCGCTATTTCCAACATATCCTGTTATTGTTTTGAATTTTGAAATATTTACGCTTTTACTTTGTACGTACATAACTAATGGTTGTGCCTGCTTTCCTTTTTGGATCTGAAACATGGACATTAACACAAGCTGATACATGCTGTTGAAATTACATTCCTAAGATCAGTTATAGTATGCAACTTCTAGATAAATATATAACGTTAGGATAACAGAAGAATTAGAAATAGTTTCTCTGGAAGAAAAAATGTTACATTATAGAAATGACGGGAGGAACGTTGAAAGAATGTCACCAGAGACGATCCCAAGAAAAGCATTTTAGAACAGGGCGAAAGAGAGAAGACATCCGGGAAGATCAAGAAACATTTTGAAGCCGAAACAGGCAGCAGAACAGGAAAAAAAGTACATAATCAAAAAGTCGCTGTCGAAATATTACCGGAAATCCGAGTTTTAAGGCCCTTGATCTAAACATATGAAAGCATTTTAGCAAAAGATGTGCTGTGTGTGCCTGTGCTTGCGTGCGTGCGTGCGCACGAGCAAAGCACATTTAAACCCAAAGTAACCAAACTTGTTGGCCATCATGTTTATCTCGATTGATTAACATGAAGTAATTAGGGAGAAAAACATGTGTAAGAAAGTTTTATGGAAAAGTCCTTCGCTGCTCAGCCGTCTCGATTAAGGGAGGTTCTACTGCAAATGAAAATGTTGAGTGAAGAGAAATGCAAGCCGAAGTTAGCTTTGCAACGCTGCCAAACCACTTAGCCTGTTGAAGTACTGGCTTGCTTTGTCAGCTGTCATTGCCAGTTTGTTTACACACGTGACGGTTTCTTGTTGACTGACTCACTTGGTTCAAAGTAGAAACGTTCATTTTGTGTCGTTTGAAACATTTTAACTAAAGTATTGAACTTCTCCTTCTAATATACGACAGAAATAAGTAAATTCATCCCTGAAGTACCGCACATGTATAAAATGTTTCGAAAATATTGAGTTTTTCAAAACAGTTGTAATGATTTCGAATAAATTATCTTCAGTTTTCTGGGAATATCCTTAGAAGAGCTGTATATTTTGAATGGCTTTTGTATATCTAACAAACCGTAAAAGAGAGAGAGAGAGAGAGAGAGAGAGAGAGAGAGAGAGAGAGAGAGAGAGAGAGAGAGAGAGAGAGAGAGAGAGAGAGAGAGAGAGAGAGAGAGAGAGAATTACTAAACGATAATGCAGTTCTTGTTAAAGCACATCATTTATGTTGAACACTATTTCTTGTCGAGTTGAATCATTTCGGAGATATTCGTTGTTACGGCTTTAAAATTTAAAATAGTTAAATAGTTTTGTGAAATAGGGAGTCGGTATTCGTTTTTTCTACCTCTCTGGCCTTGTAAAGATACTTTAATATCAATGTCTTCCCAGAGAGCATCTTTTAAAAGATTTCACTTAAACCTCTATTGTATTCCCGCTGTACCTGTAAATATGTAATAAACGATTTCTGAAATCTGTATCTAGATAAAGATGAAGTAGATGCAAGAATAGTATTTTTATTAATAGTTTTTTTTTTTTTTAATTTTACGTCCTCCAACATTACGTCATTTCGGACTGTGAATGAGATGGTTGAAATGATGCTCAAAAGTGTCCAGAGCTACCCGACATTCGTCTTTAAGGATAAGGGAAAACCCCGGGTGAAAACCTTAACCAGGTAGGTCACCCTGACCAAGATTCGAACTCGGGATCTCTTGAACGTGAGGCAGACACGCTACCGAGGCGGGCAATAGTTTGTTGAATGGGTAGAGAAGGTCCTTTGAATGTAGCATATTTGATTGTTTTTAAATTTATGTAGCGTTGACACACTTGGATATTTTTCTAAGGAATGACTTGCTTTAGATTCAAGCTACCTCAAAACACGTATTTCTGGTGAAATCTCTTGATATCTTTTTTATCTGCTAGTCAGGTCAGTGCACCAAAAAAAAAAAAGTTGACTCAGGAGAATGTCTTTGTCCTTCAACGTCCTGATAACTGGAAGTGTAGTAACACCGGTAGTTCCAATTTACTGTCTACATTGCAGTTCATTTGTTGCTACAATGACGACGACAAGGGACAGCCCGAGCTGTGTTAAACCTGACTTAACCACAAAGAGGTGGGATGTGAGGTTTACAGGGTGGAGGGTGAGAATAGCTGCGGGATGGGGAGAGTCTCGTGCTCCGCTGATGGATTATTGAAGTAAAAAGAATGCTCTAATTTTGAAAATCCAAAACAAATTCATTAACAAACGTAGGCTTTCACGGCCGGCGTCTTGTTCAGTAGAAGATTCCGGGCTGTAAGGCCGTGGTCCACTGGGACTCTAGCTAGGAAGAATACAATGACTTTTCTACGCCACTGATGAAGCTTACCGCAGTTGTAAACGAAACGTCTGGGAGTGATATGAAGAAACCCAGTGGACCACGGCCTTACAGCCCGGAATCTTCTACTGACCAAAACAAATTCTTTGATGGACTGTAGTTAATTTGGGGCCGGCAAGCCTTGCGGGGAAAGAGTACCGCTTTAGAGTGTTGCTAAGTTATATCGTATGACTTGTTATATGGTCAATATTATATTGTTTTACATGTTTACTTGTTAAAAGTATGATCATAATTATGTTTAATGCGGTAACAATATATTACTGATGCTACTTCGCGTAGTACTTATTACACCTGAAAAGAATGCCTAAGTTTTGAAGCAGTGTTAAACTTTCGCGTAAGAGGAATAAACAATGGAACGCTATCTAAGGACAACCACGTCATAGCTGAACTCCTGAGTCAGACACAGTAGCATTGATTCCTTGTTACCGGTCGAATATCTGTCGAATCGCAATCATCTTGTAATAGTGTGGAGTCACATCAACCGTACACTTCGGTGTAACCGAGCAAGGTGGCGCCGCAGCAGCATGGGGAAGGTGCGGGTTCGTGGTTTCCCTTTTGTCACATAGAGGATGCCAGGAGTTCGTTTCTGCTTCAGTACATTTCCTTCTCAAGTTTGAGGCGTGATCTAGGTTTGTGTGGTGTATGTAAAGAATGGAGACAAGAGAGCTGCCAGGTCGACGGGTCGCTTGATTGTCTTCTTGCATTTTAGGGACTATTGGCCTCGCGTGGTTCCCTCCTCCAAGCCACAGTAGTTTACAATGCACGCGGTGTCCCTCTTCGTTACCCGTTGATGCAACATTGCAAGCGGGATGAGTCCAACATTGCGGCAGTAGCTAGCTGTCTTATTAGCGTACCTGATCAGTTATTTTCATGACTCTTCTCTCTCTCTCTCTCTCTCTCTCTCTCTCTCTCTCTCTCTCTCTCTCTCTCTCTCTCTCTCTCTCTCTCTCTCTCTTTTTTACATTAACCATCGAGCAGCAAGTATGTTTTACAGATGTTTGATAGAAATATAGTAATAGGACACGCAACAACCGTAACTAAATATGGCAGGATAACTGTAAATTAAATTGAACTTAAAAGTTCTGATGTAATCACACGTCACGGTCGTCTGTGCTGGAGACGTCACTCAGAAAAAAAATGTGTAGTGTTTAACGCCCGCTTTTACTACATACGGCACCGTAGGCGATGACACTGATGATATATGAGATGAAGATGGAGCACTGGTAGAATGAGATGGCAGGGGAAACCGGAGACCTCGGAGAAAACCCGCCCCAGCGCCGTGTTGTCCACAAATCTCACATCAAACCCGGGCCACCTTGGTGGGAGCCAAGCAGTCTAACCACTCAGCCACGGCGCGGCTCTCGTCATTCAGTAGAAGATTTTGTGGCAATCTGTGCTTGAGGTGAGCTAGATGGCGAGTGCGATTGTATGCAACAGCTCCAGGAAACTCCTGGAGATGGTCAGCCGTCGGATGTACTCGTGATGAAGTTGTTGGTTTCGGACGAACCATGGAGCACACAGTTTTGCAGTACCTGTAGTCGGCGATGCCAACCTAGACTGGAGCTGCATAAGTACTAGGGATGTGGTAGAAGCAGACAGAGTTCTTAACCAAGTGAAGTGCTACTGCTGAGTAAACGGCACACTTTCGATAACGGGTCAAATGCACATCAATCTTCTATCTACTTCTTACAGACCTGGCCCGCATCCGGGAGGTTGTAGGTTCGAGCTTCTTGACCCGCTAGACGAATGTTGAGAAGGGTAGTTCCTGTCCCTCCTTTCATCATCGATGGGTGTTTCACTGTTCTGAGTATAGGTTAGAGTTTCAGTACTACATGGCACAGGATTTACTTTCTTATCTTTCTTATCTTTACTTTCTTATCTAAGCCTTCAGGGGGAAGGTATATATGTACGAACCACCACCGGGCAGTTAGTCTATCTGTTAGGGGCCTTACCCTCAGCGGTTGTGTCTCCTTAATATCCTCTCACCTCACTTCTCCTTCCCGGGTGCGTCCCGTCATGTACATAAGCACGCAGGAGACTCCGTGCTACCTTCTTGTTAACACAGAGAAAGTGCAAATATAACAAGAATGCATTAATGTGATTAAAGAAAGGCATCGTTATCTAATGACTTTGACAGTCCGAAAACGAATAACCATTCACCACTTGAAAAAACATAAGCATAAAATTCAGACCTGCAATTACGTACGGCCGCGCCGTGGCTCAGTGTTTAGACAGCTTGGCTCTCACCAAGGCGGCCCGGGTTCGATCCCAGGTGACCGCAAAGTGAGATTTGTGGTGGACAACACGGTGCTGGGGCGGGTTTTCTCCGGGATCTCCGGTTTCCCCCGCCATTTCATTCCACCGGTGCTCCATCTTCATCTCATGTATCATCAGTGTCATCGCCTGCGGTGCCGTATGTAGTAAAAGCGGGCGTTAAACACTACACATTTTGCAATTACCTACATCCTTAAGGACAGTGGGTAGCTGTGAGGCAGTTTCTGGCAGCGTTGTTAGTGCCGACTTTGATGTTCAGCTCTTCAAGTACTACGTAACATAATGAAATGATACTTAAACACTGATTACAGCAATCGTTTCTGAACATGATCTATGCAATGTGACCTTTGTATGCTAAAAGGGAATGCTACAAACTTGTGATGAACAAAATTAAAAATTTCAAAATTGTGTCATGGGAGTTTTCAGGTACACTTTTCTCTAAAACTATCAATTATATTTTACTGAATTTGTATATGCTTTAGTACTTGCATTACTTGACAGTTTCCATCTAAATCTGCTTCCCTCATTTGAAAATATCTGCCCACAAAACTGTGAACATTATGAACACAATTCATGCCAAATTTTACAAACATATAAGTTGTTATAAAGTTAGTTTTTACAACTTGAGGAATAATTTTAGCTGGAATCAGTTGTTCTTTGACTGGGAAGTGACCAGTAAAATTTCACCCATGCAGCTCAATTTTTTGCGGAGGAAACTGCCTAAAGTAGAAAAAAAGCTACAGTAAACTGCAATTAAAGATAAATATGTTAATAACACTAGTGACTCGCCACGTTAGAACATCTAAATTAAAATCCCTTATTAACTCAAAAACCTAACATGCCATATATATTGAAAGTTTACAGTTTCTAGTTTTTTTTTAAGCGTGATAACCAAAAATCGATTTTTGGCCCAACAACCAACCGGTCTTCTTTACGTCGCAAATAATTTGACATTAATTGTGGGTATAGCTCTTGCGGCTTGTTTTTAGAATGGGGAGAGATCGCCGGGGACTTACTTGATAACAATGGATGTCAGATTCTCGAGCCACTGGTACTCTTATGATTGGGTTATTAAGGTAAAAGCTGAACAGTTTCCAATTGTTTTGGGGCGAGATCAGTGATGTATTTGGAGCTAGGATAAATGTGATACTTGCTGAAGTCATGATAATGTAATTAATTCAATGAAGATGTTAGTTTACCAAGCTTTTTCGTCTGATAGTTTCCTACGTACTATACCAGAACTTGTCAAGGACAAATTCTGAAGTGGAAAAGTTTTATGCTCAGGCAATTAATGGATCTCCAACTTTGGGTGATTGGATTTACACAGATTGTTATAAGGAGATGGAAGATATGACTTTTTGTTAAGCATATAAGGAAGTTCTTGTGTAGTACATAATAGAGAGGTGTAAGTACGACATATTTGATGCTCATTTGGCTAAGGACTAATTCCTGTTTCTAAAATCGTTGAGAATTCTGTTGCTAAATTTTTATAGTTCTTTATTTATAATTTTTATTTCCTGATATCAGTCATTTGGATACGTTGTTTTCGTCTGTTTCATAAATATCATCTTTCGGGATAAGAGAAAACCTCGGGAAAATCTTATGCAGATAGCTTACCCTGGCCAGGATTCGAACTCGAGACCTCTTGAACGCGAGGAAGACACGCCATAGAGGTGTTATATATTGCCATGCAAATGTTTTAAACATATTTTACTTAAAATACGACCTGAAGTTTTCCTGGCGACGAATATGCTCAATTTGTTCTCGGGAAACAAGCCAGGTGAAAAGACGAATAGAAATCGACGTTTCGGGAGTGTGCATCTCTTCCATCATCAGGACATTTATAAAATGTTATAACCACAAATGAAACACTGGATATAACACCAATATAAACAAAGACAAAACACTATCAAAATTCGCATTACTGAACAAAAGACTGTTTTCAGTAAATTAAATGCCAGGTCAGGAGATGGCGTGAGTATAGAAAATTAATTCGGTCAAAGAAACGCAACTACTTAACTTGATTATCAAGCTGTATTGATCTGTACTTAAGTTGACGGATTTCCATTTTAAGGCCGGTTTCCAAGAGGAGCTCAACTGAAATCCAGCATCACAATTATGCGTGCTCCTCTCTTAATCGTCTTTTCACCTGGCTTGCTTCCCGATAACAACTTGAGCATATTTTACTTAGTACAGTAGTTGATCCGGTTAAAAAATGTCTCCAATTAAAAGTTAGCTTAGGATTAAAAATTGTGAAAATCTTCGCATCCTATTGCTAGAACGTGTCAAGTTTAAATATAGTTGTGAGTCTGTTTTTTGTTGATATTTGTGTTATATCGAGTTACCCATAGATTTTGTGTTTATAACATTTCTTAAAATATCCTTATGATGGGAGAGATGTACGCTCCCGAATCGTCGATTTCTAATCGTTTTTTCACGTGGCTTGTTTCTGGAGAAGATCTCGATCATATCGCCAGGAAAGCTTCAGGTCTTATTTCCCTTTAAATTGATTTTTTTTTTAAAAAAAAAGCCTATAATTTTTATTAAAACGTTACATGTTTAAGACGTTTCCACTGAATTTTCTGCCAATAGTCTGGCAAGATACTCTTCATTCGGAATGACTTTCAAATGAAAGGTAGACAAAACCTTCCTAAACAGAAAATATGGATCTCGTAATGTGTAATTAGTTTGAACTTCCAATTACTTCTATATTTTTTGAATACTAAGTCGTCATTCCCAGCCCTTTTTTTACATGGTAATGCGAGAACATAAAATGGCTTTGAGCCATCACTAAGGATAAGCTTGTTAAAAACTTGAATATCGCTTTAAACCTTGTACGTTCGCAGCTTACAGACAAAATGTGGAACGAAACCTTCTGTTTATTATCAATAACAATAGTTTGTGTTAAGCCTTCTGTAGTTTCCTATTCCTATTGTATATGAGGGTAAGACGATTCCTGCAGATGTATATCTCAGTTGTTTACATTCAGTAAACAAAAGAACAAGAACAGTTTGTGCAAAAGAGAGTAACCGGACCAAACAAAAGAACTCGATCAGAAAACTTCGCACTTGTTTGAAAGCAAAGATCCGTGAAACTGTAACTAATGGAGAGAGTAGGTCAGTGATGATAAGGAATTTCCCTCACGGGCACCACATTCGAGTATAACGAGTACCATTTCTGTCTGGCATTTCCGCGTAAATAACGGCAACAAAGTGGACCGCATTCCACATAATAGGAACGACAATGTGAATCTATGAATGGCTGACTCATGCTGCGTAATAATGAAATGAAACAAAGCGACCATGTGCGGGTCAATGGAGAGATGCAGATGGGGAAGAGGAGAGTGGAGTTATAGGTTGTGGAGAGAGGCGTAGGAAGGGTGAGAGATGGAGGAACACATAAGAAGTGAGCAGCGGAGAGGGGTGCGATGAGGAAGAGGGCAGTTGGAAAGAGGCACAGTAACTTGGGAGAGAGGTTCGGAATAATTCAGATGGTGTGAGAGAGAGGTGGAGAAGGAGGGCAACGAAAGGAGAAAGACGGACGGGGAGACATGTAGATTGGGAAGATAAGAGTGAGAAAGAGAGAGGTTGAAGGAGAGGTGTAGGTTGTAGGAGAGAAGGAAAGGGAGATGTAGGTTTTGAGAGAACAAAAGAGACGGAAAGGGAGGAATGGGGAGATATACAAATGGAGAAGAGGGTAAGTTTAGAGTGTCGCAGAGATTGGAACAGAGAGATGCGGAAGCAGTGGCAAGGAGCGGAAGTTGCAAGTGAGGAGAGGGAGGTGGAGGCAGTAAGAAGAAGAGTTGACGAACAGAGATTTTGAATAAGCTTGGTAATTCCTTTATTAGTAATAAATGCTTACATATTGCTGTTCCTACAGGACTTGGCATCTAACAAGATATTGACTTGATAATACAAACATTACAATAGAACGTGTTGAGTGTTAGTTGAGAATGCCATGGGGCACGAAATAGTTGTTGCTACACCCAGTACCGGGGCAGTGGTCACGTGGTATTGTTCGGGAAAAGAGCAAAATGTTGTTAATAACAGTACGATATTTAGATGCGTAGATACTCCTCCCTTTAATGTCTTTTCTGCAAGTGTATGCACATTCGCTGTAGAAACCCTGAAAAAGAAGTTCTACCTGTATTCAGTCTGTTATTGAATTCCTTGACAGTGTATGGTTCAAAAAGTAATAAAACCTGTTCCATTCACTTTTTTAAACCACAAGCTTTTACTACACAAAAATACAAATTTCGTTTAGAACACAAACGCTATGATAAATACCATATTGGAATATTTCCTGTTATTGATTTGATTTTCTCAAACTGGAAGTTTCTTTGTGGGGGAGAGGGGGCTAGTTGATTAAAGAGAATTTGATTTTTAGGGTCATCACATGTAGATCAACTCATAAAATATTTAACTATATCGCCATTGTATAATTACCGCAACAGATTTAGACATAATTATGAAAATCTTGATGACAGATACAAAATGAGTTAGTAAATCGGTCGACTGCATGTTGGAGAGTACAGATACTACACGGTTATGTACTGCAGCAATCTTCATCTGTTTCTTGTTTGAAGGATATTATAATTATTTACCTGCACTTTGTTATAACTTACCAATTAACTTTGAAAATATAGTGGCCATGTTATAAATATCACACATATAAACATTATTTACTGCTCTCTTTGGAAACACAGCCACATGGTGAACATTTTAGATGTAGACTGTATCACCTGTCTGAGGAATGAGTGGAGTTTATATGGGAGGTCGCTCGGTTTAGAGAGGTCAGAAGGCGGGACCTTCAAAACAAATCTTCTCATAAGCTTATGTATTGTAGCAATTTCTCTTCTCTGTTCGTAAAACTCGAGAAACGTTCTGTACACAACACATTTCAAAATCATCGAGTTTTGGATGTGGACGATGTTGGAAGTTTTTCTCCCGTACACTTTGAATTTTGAACCTCTTTCACTAAATTATGTACAGTTCGTTGTTGTAGCATTATTTAACGTAATAATTAGACGTTTACCTTGCTCTTGTTTACAAAACTGTAACACATTGAATATTAATTTTCTACTTTGTGAGCGTATGGCGGTGTTTACATTTTGACTTGATTCGAACCTGTGCAGTGTAAGAGACTCATCTGCTGTATTGCCGAACAGTGCAGGGAATGATGAGGTACTTCAGATTTATCTGCTTACGCCATGTTCCACTGTTGGCCTGTTGGTGCTGTGAGTAAGCAATTGTATCACATCGCTTATTCGATTGCAGTAGAGTGGAAGAGAGAGGCATGTGATTCCACATATCCGATTTAATGCCTGTATCGTTTAACTTTGATTTATTGGATAGTGCATATTTCATAGTGTACGTGATCATTGGCTGAAAGCAATAAATTTCAGTTTCAATGAATAGTTATTTAGAATTAGGATTTCACTTCGAAGGGAATTCGGTACGTAGGCCGCTATGCTGGGCCCATTGTGCCTATTCCCCCAAGTGGGGCACCTCCGGGAGGAAGGATGAGGCGAGAGGAGACAGAGCGGCCGACCCAAGGAGCCACTGCAGTGCAGAGGGCAGGGTCCCTACAGTTTACTTAGATAGAGACTTCCCCCGACAGGCCAGGACAACGGACACGCTCCCCTACTGCGGGACGGCGAGGCAAGCAGCGGAGCCCCAAAGGTCCCTGGCTGACGGTCCCGAAATGATCCCAGCACAGGAGCGGAGTCCGGCAACCGGTCTACCGGAGGAGAAAGTAGTTTACTCAAAGCATACCATCCCGCCATGCACCGCCGAGACTCCCGCCGACACTTCTACCCTGAGAGAGACCACCAGATGAGAGATAATATGAAATGATAATGGAGATGAAATTGAGGGACAGGAAATTCGGGGGATGTAATTTATCTACCCAGCATTCGCCTAGCGGCCCTGGAAAACCTCCGAAAAATCCCATGGGTCAGGTAGGTCAGCCACGGGAATCGAACCCGGGCTCCCGAATGCGGGCCACAGACGAGAATAGTTATTTAGTAATATGTGTAAATATTGAGCTAATCAATGCTTGTGACTTACTGCAGCGTCAGTGTAAATTTAGTTAAATGGCCAATTGACCCAGACCGTATAGGTTGGCCACCCCTGGTGCGACGAGCTAACCCATTTTCCAAAGATAACAGAGAAGATGCCGAGCGATATAAACAATGTGGTTTCCTGTTTTCTGCAACCACAAACCTAAGACGGTCGCGCGCCGAGACTGACCTCTTTAGTACCAGTGAGCGATTAAATGAGGAAGGATGTGATGGACTTGTCAACCAGTTCGCTTGTTGTAGTGACGCACAGAGCAATGTCCGTGTTTACATAGACCCAAATGGCAGACATGTGCTGTCGCTTCAGTCCGTGCAGTAGCAATGGAAGAGGTACGTTCTGTCAGTGTTTTACTACGTATTGTATTACCTCAGAAGTTCGATAGCAAAGTTTCAACAGAAAACGCGTTTTAACCAAAAGGTAGGTGTGTGTGTGTGTGTGTGTCTGTCTGTCTGTCTGTCTGTCTGTCTGTCTGTCTGTCTGTCTGTCTGTGTGTCTGTGTAAATAACGTCCTCTAGCGCTAAGTCATATCAGATTATGGGTGAAATTATCCTCAAATGACTCCATGGTCCATAGAGCTTAGAGTTACCAGGCATTCGTCTTTTAGTATAAGCGAAACCCCCAGAAAACCTTATCCGGGTAACTCACCCTGACCGAGATTCGAACTCGGGAGCTGTTGAACGTGAAGCAAATATGTTACCACCTACACTACGGAGACGGACATGTTCGGATTTTCAAAATAATGTTTAAACAGAAGTTTATTTAAATGTGTTGTTACAAGAAATTATATATAAGTCCTGAGCCACCTTTCAGCGAGGTTTGCTGTCCAACAACGGCACCAGTTTCTGGTTTTTGATGATAAGAATTTGTAGATACTGTTTCAAGTGCTTGAATGTTTTCAAAATAGGTCTTGTATCTAAACAGATGGGTAAGATCAAGGCTGGATGTGATAACATTTCTATAGCTTGCAATTCCTGAATTCTGTTCTTTGTTCTTTGAGATGTATGAGGTCTCACATTGTCCTCAAGCAACAGAACTTGTTTCTATTAACGAATGCCAGGTACTTATGCTTCAAAACGTGATCAACTGGTTCCAGTTGTTAATGAAGATCCGCATCGACTGCACTTACATTTGTAACAATTCCCAATCAATCACACTTTCAAAATTCCATCTGGCACTAAGAATTATTTTGGGTTCGTACCGATTTTAACCACTTTTGCAGGCTGATGAGTATCGAGCCACTGTTTCTAGGTGCCAGGGCTACAGTTATACACCCATTTTTCATCGCACGTGATAAATCTGTCATCACAGGGATTAGGGATAAAGTGACGACAGAAAACTCTACGTTGAGCTTGATCAGGTATCAGTTTACAGCTCCTGAACGATTTTTAAGCGTTGTAACATAGCAATGTATGAAGATCAAGTGCTTCTGACAATCTCCGAGTGCTCGTTTGGAATTGTTCTTCCAAAACTGCGCGGGTATTCTCAATATTCCATAACCCGTGTCTTCCAAAACGTTCTAGATAATTAATGTTTTCGTCTCCATTATTGGAACCATCGCTGTGCTACTTTATTTACTTTCCAGTCATGCTTCAGGACGACCCTAACCTCAAACGTTATCTCCATTTCAAAATCTTTTATTACCAACGGTCAACAAAGAGCACCCTAAAATAGTATTGACAAAATAAAAGCGACAGTATAAATCCAATTTAAAAAGCCAACATTACTTATGAGCTAACAATGTACACGTATACCTCTCGGAAATGGAAAGGCGTTACTCCTTTTTTCTATCCCTCTTAGTTATATAAAGAAAGTAGTTTCAAGATCATCATACAGGGCCATTTCTTAAAACATTTGACTGTCATTTAAGCCTACTCTGCTCTCTGCAAGGAAAGATGTCTTAACACCCTTTCTACAAGTGTTTTTATTATTAATTCAATTACTAATTCAAATAATATGCTTTTGAAATTATGGTATATTGAAGAGCGTTTAGAAAAAGGTACGTCTCGCACATTTTTTTTTTTTTTTTTTTTGCTTCTTTATGCTCACACAATGAACAAGGAATTTCATACGATTCACATTGGCACTGAAATAGCTTGAGTCGTACAGAATGTGAAATAGTTTATTTAACTCATGTGCTGCGTTTGAAGAGAAAGAGGTGCGATTTGAGAGCAACATGCCTACAGGCAGACATCCACGGTTTGTTTGTGATTCCCAATGTCAGTCATGGGCTGATATTGCTACAGCTTGTCAATCCAAACTCCATGCTCCCACACTAGACAGAGAATTGACAGACGTCAATGACAGAGACCTACATTCGCTTGTTATCTTGTCTACTTGAAGACTGAAGTATTAGTAACCTGACGTACATTAAGTGTCGAAACACAAATAGAGCTTTGTGCCTGATAGGAAACTTAAGGTAATTATTATATACATATGTAAATACTAATTCAGCCGCCTGACACAAAGGTATTTTACAATATTCAATCACGTTATATATTATTTCTCACGCCTGCCGATGTATGACACGTTGCTGTGATTGTATCTGACCAGTGTACATACATTCTCTCTCTCTCTCTCTCTCTCTCTCTCTCTCTCTCTCTCTCTCTCTCTCTCTCTCTCTCTCTCTCTCTCTCTCCCCTTCCATATCGAACGGATTATCTCGTCATGTATGGTTCACGTCAACAACTCGTTTGACGTTCCTTCTGATACGCTTCCAGCCTTTGCATTGTAGTGTGTTGTACCGATTTGGACCAAACTTGACGCAAAGTTTAGAATTGAAAACACTACTTCATTTTACACAGTTGTTGAACCTTATGTAGTACGGACAAAAGCTCGCAAGGCAGCTTTAGCTTGCCAATATAAAGCATATTTATGACCTCACATAATAACAAAAGAAGAGTTAAGTATTTCATATATCTTCTTTGACCGATCGTCATATTTGGTACTTCTTTTGTTTTCAGTTCGTTGTATTCTATATGCTGTTCAGTGAAAAGTTCAGTGAAAATAAACATTATACTGACGCTGCTTAAACTATTTTAAATCTTCCCAGTGAGATTATGTCTATAAATAACAAGATGTACCTCGAATGTGCATCTCAGCTGAAATCAGCCCTCCTATCGTGTAGTACTTTTTTATTTATTTAGGCGCAGAGGATCTACCCAAAAGTCCAAAGACCCTGGCCTCCTCCTACCCGGGAGTGATGGAAAACTCCGGGGCTCTTTCCATAGGGTAATACCTGGTTTCCTAAAAGGCCCCGCCCCCGAGCACAACGTCAAGATGGGATAGAAGTGGATACGCCACTTAGGCGCGTCAACCCGGCAGGAAAGACTACCGAATAACCTCGGTGGGGCCGCCTGGTAATTTAGCACACCTACTAGCTCTGCAGGCTAGTACCCGGGACTTATGAGGCAACCCTTTACCCCTTCCGGGTGGCCGAGGCCTGGCCGGAGGTACCCGATCTCCCGCGGGTGTCGGGAACACACTGCCCAGCCCTCTCGAGTCCAACCCAATCCGAACAACTACCCGATGGGAAGGGCTCGGCAGTTCGGCCCGAGGTTCCTCTAGTAACGTCAGAGGTACCACGAGTGCTAAGGGTCCGCAGCGCTTGCACTAATGCAGCTGAAGGGGACGGATCACCTCCCCTACGGGAATCGTGTAGTACTTACTCGGTGGTTTTGTTACACAAATTGTGTGTCCAGATATCTTTTAATTCACCCTTCAGATAATCTAAATAATCTTTTAAAGATGTTTCTCAAGAAACAGAAC
Organism: Mantis religiosa; assembly: GCA_030765055.1. Classification (NCBI taxonomy): domain Eukaryota; kingdom Metazoa; phylum Arthropoda; class Insecta; order Mantodea; family Mantidae; genus Mantis; species Mantis religiosa. The sequence goes on along the minus strand of CM060949.1, from coordinate 183,750,779 downwards.
GATATTGGACAAGTACAACCTAGGTCCAAATGTTGTAAAGAGAAATCTTCCAACCATTGACAACGTCGGGTATTTCAGCTAGTAGGTACGTTAATAAAAAACTATGGTGGACAGCTCCATGATATTGTGTTTCAAAATAACGTTAAGGTCTTTGTAAAGGGTGTTTTGCAAAATTTTCATATTGAGGTTTCAACGGTATAATAATAATAATAATAATAATAATAATAATAATAATAATAATAATAATAATAATAATAATAATAATAATAATAATAATAATAATAATAATAATAATAATAATAATAATAATGATGATGATAATAATGATGATAATAATGATAATAATGATAATAATGATAATAATGATATAATAATGATATAATAATGATATAATAATGATATAATAATAATAATAATAATAATAATAATAATAATAATAATAATAATAATAATAATAATAATAATAATAATAATAATAATAATAATAATAATAATAATAATAATAATAATAATAATAATAATAATAATAATAATAATAATAATAATAATAATAATAATAATAATAATAATAATAATAATTTTAATAATACCTCCGCAGGCCCATTATTTTTAAGTATGCTTATAAGTAATAATCCCATGTTAGATGTGCTGGAATTTAAACATTTCGGGAGGTGGGGGCGAAATTGCGGCACACCGGCGGTTTTTAATTAACGTCCTCCGATCATTCCTGCGACGATGAATGACATCAAGCTCAAACGAGTCCAGGGCATATAGAGCTTAGAGTTACTAGACATTCACCTTTCGTGATAAGAGAAAACCTCCAACGTTAAGTCATATCGGACGATGAATGAAGTGATGTTCAAACGAGTCCAGGGTACATAGAGCTTAGAGTTACTAGACATTCACCTTTCGGGATAAGAGAAAACCTCCAACGTTAAGTCATATCGGACGATGAATGAAATGATGTTCAAACGAGTCCAGGGTACATAGAGCTTAGAGCTACTAGACATTCACCTTTCGGTATAAGAGAAAACCTCCAACGTTGTCATATCGGACGATGAATGAAATGATGTTCAAACGAGTCCAGGGTACATAGAGCTTAGAGTTACTAGACATTCACCTTTCGGGATAAGAGAAAACCTCCAACGTTAAGTCATATCGGACGATGAATGAAATGATGTTCAAACGAGTCCAGGGTACATAGAGCTTAGAGCTACTAGACATTCACCTTTCGGGATAAGAGAAAACCTCCAACGTTAAGTCATATCGGACGATGAATGAAATGATGTTCAAACGAGTCCAGGGTATATAGAGCTTAGAGTTACTAGACATTCACCTTTCGGGATAAGAGAAAACCTCCATCGTTAAGTCATATCGGACGATGAATGAAATGATGTTCAAACGAGTCCAGGATACATAGAGCTTAGAGTTACTAGACATTCACCTTTCGGGATAAGAGAAAACCTCCAACGTTGTCATATCGGACGATAAATGAAATGATGTTCAAACGAGTCCAGGATACATAGAGCTTAGAGTTACTAGACATTCATTCTTCATGATAAGGGAAAATCTCCAACGTTAAGTCATATCGGACGATAAATTTCACGCTGATCGAGATTCAAACTCGGGACCTACATCTAGAACGTGAGATACAGGCGTTGCCTGGAAGAGACTGGCATTTGACAAATCATTAACAATCATAATATTTATTTGCTTCTTTTCATGTATAATGCCAGGGATAATACCAAGTTTGGTAATTAGGCAACTTTTCTTTTTTGTCTTAAGCTGTTCACACATATGCGCAAACATACTTTTTCCAAAGGGGAAGAAGTATATAAAGTACAAGGTCGTATAACTATCAGATGTTCGTTATCATATATACTCGTTGCAAGGCGCTGCGTTTTGGGAAGAAACGACTTGAGTTAAGCAGTTGAATCATAATTTAAGTGTTGCTTAATCATTGACTTTCTGCTCCAGACAACAGCGCGGTTCGTTTGTAGCTAAAGGTTCGGGGTCAAACAAAATTGATAACTCAGATGACGGATTGCTGCCATAAATGTTACAATATGGTGTAATTGTTTTCTAGCGATAAGGGAATTGAGGAGAATTGCTCTGGCTGTCATCTGTTCTTCCGTGCTTCTTTAACTACTCACCCTGTCTAATGCAAGGTCATGCAACAGAAGGACGCTGACGCATCCTGATAGGATTTTCCTATCTGTTTGTATCACCTGTCTGACGATTGAGTATTACTCGACAGAGCGTTGAAACATTGACCTTCAGGTGACCAGCACTGATCGTCTCTTATCAGGTCTTATCTGCTCGATTAGAAGAGTGAAATATTAGTAAGTTGATGAACAATAAGTTACGAAGCACAAAAAGAGCGATTGGAAGCTGCGTGTGTCTATATGAATGCTTTCTCGCGCCTGTCGAGGTATGACACATTGCTGTCCAGAAGACATGATTATATCTGAACCGAGTATACATACACTGCATGTGCCGTGTATGTGCGATAAGCTGATGTAAACATCTCTGTGTTGCGAATTTTTCCCGATACGCCTTCTCGCTTTGCCTTGTAGTACAGTTGTTATAGGAGGTCAGAGAAGGCAGGAATATACGCCATTACAGTCTACCATCAGCAGAGTAGCTAACACGACGTATATTTTTGTACTTGCTAAGTCGATATCCCATGTCTTTAAGTATTCTCCAGAATGTGTCCTTCTACCTCAAAAGGAATCTTTTCATAATTTTACGTGCTGTAGGAGTATCTCTTCTCTGTTCATAAAACTCGAGAAAAGTTCTGTACACAACACTTTTTTCAAACTCATCGACCTCGAACCTTTTTGCATGTGGGCGATGTTAAAAGTACACTTTGAATTTTGAACCTCTTTCACTATATTGTGTACAGTTCGTTGTTGTAGCAGCATTATTTAACGTGATAATTAGACGTTTACGTTTGTCTTTACAAAATGTAACATATTGAATATTAATGTTCCACTTTGTGTATGTATGATGGTGTTTAATTTTTGACTTGATTCGAACCCGTCAACTGTAAGAGACTCAGCTGCTGTATTGCCAAACGATACAGGGAATGCCGACGTAATACCCCTAGCTTCCACTGTTGGTCAACTGCACTCTGTCTTCAGACAAATAGTGTAAGACACTTTTGGGCGGTTCTAAGTTGTTTTACGCTGGACAGGCCACTGACCACTTGTTTCTTGTGGTTTCTTGTGGTCGGTAGGCGGATGGTTCCTGTTGCACATTACCTTTTATCCGTTTCAAGGTTGAAGGACCAGGTGGTGGGTTTTGTGAAGTTTTGTTCCTGGCCTTGGGTCAACGTGGGTAGCAAAGTCACCTCATCGTTATCTCCCTTTTGGTTCATCCCTTTATTCACATGTCACGTGACCTATTTGAGGTGCTCTATTCCAAGTTCTGTACTGCTTAATGTCTGTGTTACCCTACCTAATAATTGGACGGCGCCGGGCGTCATGTGCATCTTAAGACAGAGTAATAATTAACACAAAATAAACTCAGATGACATAAATGTATTATAACCTTAAACATATACTATACTCTAGAGAAATAGGTTATACTCTACTATGACATGGATAACTGACATGAAAGCTTGTGTCCCCTCCAGAAAAAATATTCTATATCCCCGCCTGGTCCAAACAACCCGCCTTGACACATGGCACGAACCAGCAAACAGTTGACTAATATCCCCCATACAGCTGTTAATTGGCAGCAATGTGTTGCCCGAGGGCTGCATACAGAATCTCGTAAATAGAAAATAGAAACCGTTCTTTGATTTTGTAAGTCTCTAACTTTGGTATCTTCTGAAAGTGCCTAGTAACGTATTAACTGGTGGAGAACACGGTTTGCGAAAACAAGAATGATCTCATCGCACAAGTGGCGGTGACAGTTGAAGAATCGATCTGCTTTTGTTTGCAGATCACTTGACCGTGACCTAAGCCAAAATGTCACCACATTGTTCACAGACGATTGTTTTGAATGGATATGTCAGGGTATTTTTCGTCATTCTCTGGCAGGATTAAAGACAAGAAATTCTAAACTGTTAGATTGCAAACTTAATTTTAAGACTTTTTAATGTTTCTTAACTATGTGAAAAAATGCATTGTTTTAACCAATTTGAGACATCAGAATATCTTTTCCACGTGGAGTAGATTACGTGCCTGATTTGGTTGCGCTTGAATAATGTAAACACCTTAATTTGGTGTCAGATTACATGTAGAATTGATTATGTCTTAAATTCCAGGAAGATAAGCAGACTTCAGTGTAATTGCTAGTATCACTGCCATAGAAACATACCATCTCTAAGATACTGTATATGCAGTTGTTATTGTGACCAAATGACTATTTTCCTGGTGTTTTATTTCTAGAAATTGCCATGTATAGCAATGTTTTTTTTTTTTTTTTTTTTTTTTTTTTTTTTTTTTTTTTTTTTGAGTGAACGTGAGAAAACAGATTTGTTCCGAGTCTTTAACATTGGCATTGAACTTTTGCAGTTGCAACTTATTAGTACTGTTTCGCTAATATGCATAAATAAATAATCTCTGAAATATCGTAGTATACAAAAATAAATTAGATATCACGTAATCTGACCAATGACGTCACAAGGTACACAAACTCTGATGTTCGTAGTTCGTTTCTTTGAAAGAGTGCACATACAACTTTTAAAAACGCTGTTTGACGTGTCCGAGAGATGTTTAGATAAACATTTCTATTTAACTGTATCAAAACCTATGTGGGGCTTTTGAAATATGCTTTGCTTTAAAGGTCTTTTGAAAAATTCTTTTTTTTTTTTTTCTGTTTGTGAAGCTTGTGACGTTTTAATACAGTCATACATAATCCTGCAAGAAGGTGTGCATGAAGAGTCATAAAGAGAGAAAATGGCAAATAAATTGCACTTTGTTTACTGCTTGAAGCAGTATTTTACTCTACCAAAATTTGGATATGAAATTTTACTAGAAACCGAGAATTCTAACACCGCGGTCTAACTTTTAAAAGCAAACTTTTTCGAAGTTATTTTCTCAAAAAACTGTCCTCTAACCGTTTTGATTAAAATAGCACATTTTGAATATATTACACGAGGTTGGTCTGAAACGTTTCCGAACATTTCCAACGCTCTGTTGGTGCAGTTTACTGTAGATGAAATTTAGATATACCCTTATACACCCGAAACAAAAATACATTGCAAACAGTGGATTGCAAATGGGGGACCGGCTCCAGAAAAAGCAAAAACTGGTTTGCTTCTTGTTTGTTTTTTCGGCTGGGAAAGCGATGGCGACTTTTTTTTTTTGGGGGGAGGGATAGTCATGGAGTTATTTTAATCGATTATCTTCAAACAGGAAAAACGATTAAAAAGCATACTACACATCATTACTTGACAAACTGAAGGCAGAACTTAGGGGGAGGGGGGATCGGCCACATTTGCAGAGAAAAAAAATCCTGTTTCACCAAGACAACGCATCGTCTCACACCTCAGCTTTTGCAGTGACGACAATCCACGAATTACGGTTTGAACTGCTTGAGCTCCGCCTCACTCACCAGATCTAGCCCCAAGCGACTTCTTTTTGTTACCTCATTTGAAAATTGCACTCGGAGGATACAGATTTTCGTCAAATGAAGAGTCAATCACCTTTATGAACAATTATTTTGCAGAGAAAAACGCCGAGTACTATTTAGACGGGTTACAGAGATAGGGGCATCGCTGGGAGAAGTGTGTAGAGTTACAAGGAGAATGTGTTGAAAAAAAACTGCAAAAATGTCTTGTATATTTATTAGGTAGGAAACCTCTCAGACTTCCCGCATATATATATATATATATATATATATATATATATATATATATATATATAGTTTTTCATTGTATAGCCTCCTTTAACTTCGGAAGGTCATATCGGGGCTTTTTCTTGTGGAACAGTAAATTGACTGTGGGCTTTTGACGCTGCGTTTGAAGCATTTCTACTGTCAAATACACACATTTGCTCTCACGTGTATACTTTCAGACTCTGCGGTGGATGGAGAATGTTTGTGAATAAACATAAGCTCTCCGCACCAACAGGGAACCGAACTCGGGACCTCTCGATTGAGAAGCCAAAGCGCCCACCCCTCGGTTACAGAGAGTGTTGTACCCTCCACACACAAAAATGCAGATCTGTTAAACATAGTGACGTCTATATTTACGAAAAGGGAATTGAATTTCAAGGACAGCACTTAGCTACCCGCTTTCAAGCAGCTGACTATCGATTCAACAGACTATGTCTGTTGCATCTAAAGTAAAATACAATGAAACTGCTTCTGTATTGGTTTATTTTGAATAGCATGAAGCAGAAAGGAACTCTGTAGCGTAGGTGGTACTGTGTCTGTCTCTCATTTAAAACGTCCCGAGTTCGAATCTCGGTCAGGATGAGATATCTGGATAAGGTATTTTCCGAGGTTTTCCCTTATTTTGAAACAAATATCTGGTAATTCTAGGCTCTATGTACCTTTGACTTATTTGAACATCATAACTCTAAGCTCTATGGAACCTGGACTCATTTGAACATCATTTCATTCATCGTCCGATCTGACTTATGGTTGGAGGTTTTCCCTTATCCTGAAAGATAAATTTGTGCTAACTCTAAGCTCTATGGAGCCTGGACTCATTTGAACATCATTTCATTCATTGGCCGTTATGACCTAACGTTGGAGGACCCTTTTTTAAAAAACAAATGAAAATAAGATTTCGTGAGAACACTTCGTAAAGGCTCTATAGAGAAAATCATATGAACTTAATAGTTTCTTTTGTTATTTAGAATAATGCATCGTTTGTTGAAGGATAACATCAAATTCAAAACAAAAGAGATCTGATCATGACCGACAAGGAAAACTGCTGCGGAAGTAGGACGATATCGGAAGCGTGTACGAGTCACTTCCGTTCTAAACGCAAGAACCGCTTCTTGCACACGACTTCTCTCTCCACACTTATATATAGAAATGTTAAATGGGCTTATTCTTCTTCTATATTCTCCATTTTAATCGATATAAACATTTGTAGAAATGGTTTTATTAAATAGTTCCTTGTAGGGGAATATGTTATTACTGCAGACCTAAAGTGAACTTTTTAAGAACTCGTTGCTATGTGACGGCTTTGAAATTCCGCGAACTTATGAAAAAAGCTAATGACGAGCTTGTTTTCAGAAAAGTGTAAGTATTGAACAATTCAAACTACAAACAAGAAACATCTGTAGGATGGAAATTAATATTGTTCTTTGACACTAGTCGTGTGTAGGAGGAAGTACGCAAATGCAGAGTTAGACAGCCGGGATTTGGACCATGGATCCGTGCGGCTCTTAGCCATGGAGCTACTATTAAATTCTGACTCGTCTGACTCAGATTGACTCTTGCCTGTCCAGACCTTACCCTTTACACGGCTAGTGTGAAAGAACAATTAATCTTCATTGATTGAGCTAATAATGGTTTGATCTATGAAGCCCGGGCTTCAAGTACTTACACATCGTAAGTCGCCATTAAGGTAGTTGTGCAAAAGGCGCGAGGGATAGAATGATTAATTACTCTCACCCTTGGTGACGATCTGGTAGAATTATTGTACATGCCTCGGCGCTCTGGAACAATAAGTCTTATCTCTGGCCGTAGTATCGGAGTGAGAATTATTTTATGCTGTTATGGTGGAAAATAACAACTTTTATCCTTTAAAATCTTTTGGAATTTGTTCCTAAAAACTATTAACATATGCTACTACAATGTTAAATTTCGTAGCTTTTGTCCTTTCTTACGAAGATTATTGTTGCATCGTCGCCCTTAAGTTTCTGCAAATTTGCAGAACGACACCAAAGAAAACACGTGTGCAGAATTACACCAAACTAAATGAATATTCTGGATTCTTTGCGCACGATGTTTCCAGAATGTCTAAATTACTTTTATCCTATTGTTCCACGTCACAACATTACGTAATTACATTATTGTAATAACCAATAGGAACACTTACGTAAGTTACATCATTCTGTGGCCTACTCAGTTTTACATTCTATTTTATACAAATCACATTTTCTAGAACAATCCAGAACAAAATTTTAAATGGATAGTAAATATGAAAAATGCAATGCCATGGCCGGGATTTGAACCATGGATTTCCTGGTTTCCGTCCAGTCGCTCTAACCCATTGAGCTACCATGGCCAACTTGTCGTCCTGACATTAAATTCTCCAATTGACTCATATATTTTCCCGGTAAACCACTAAGGGATACGAGAACCTTTAGTGGTTTACCGGGAAAATATATGATTCAATTGGAGAATTTAATGTCAGGACGGTACGTTGGCCATGGTAGCTCAATGGGTTAGAGCGACTGGACGGAAACCAGGAAATCCATGGTTCAAATCAGCCATGACATTGATTTTTTCAAGTTGACTATCCATACAAAGCCTTAGCCTATGCACGGCTAGTGTGAAGAAATAATTAATTTCCATCAATTAACCTGAATAATAAGAGTTTAATGGTGAAGCCTGGGATGTAAGTACTTAGGATAGTAAGTCGCCACAAACGCTGTGTCTCGGACACGAGAGCCCTTAGTGGTCTACCGGGAAAATATATGAGTCAGTTGGAGAATTTAATGTCAGGACGGCACGTTGGCCATGGTAGCCCGATGGGTTAGACCGACTGGACGGAAACCAGGAGATCCGTGGTTCAAATCCCGGCCATGGCATTGAATTTTTCATGTTGACTCTATCCATGCGAAACCTTAGCCTATGCATGGCTAGTGTAAAGAAATTATTAATTTACACCAATTAACTTAAATTTTTAAATGTTTGGGGGGAAAAAAAAATAACCGTCACAGTTGTCTTATGTGTTTAAGAGAACTGCTAGTGGTTTACAGGGAAAAATACGAGTCAGTTGGAGAATTTAATGCCATATTGGCCATAGTAGTTCAATGGTTAAGAGAGCCAGATGGAGACCGGAAGATCCGTGTTTCGAATCCCGGTTATGGCATTGAATTTTTCCGTCTGACTATACCTTTCCTTCTGGAGAATAGTTATGTACACTAATGCCCGATTTCATCAACATGTGTTAAACCTCTTGTTAAACTAACAAGCCATATTTCTGTAGATAAGTCGTTAACATTGTAGAATTATCAAGATGGCGGGTGTGAACACAGCTTTTGATGTCGATTTCTATATTTAGACCGTCTAAATGGCATTCTTAATAGAAAACGGACTGTGAGAAGAACTGATTTTAGGAGCTATCAGAATAAAATGTTCAACGGAAGTATGTACTATCGAAACAAGTTGTTGCGAAAGTTACTGAGAAAGCACAAGAGAGGTTAGAACACGCCGATCTCGACTTTGCTTCAAGCGTTAATAACTTCGCGATTTTTTAATTCACTGAATTAGGTATGTAGATAATACACTGTCAACCTCCGTCTTGAAACGTTCAAGTCACTCGTCACTTCTGTCCTTCTTCGCACCTCGTTTTTTACGTAATATTGAGGAAGTTTCTTCGAACTAGTGGTTGTGACATTTGCATTCGAATTAAACTCATTTCCAATATTTTCCTACGCCACATCTTTCTGTTTCACATTTTCCGCATCCTCCTTCTTGTTTTCCACAATATCCTTATATTTAATTACTAATTCAACTAATAATTCTTTCTCGATTGATGAGACATTTGTTCCACGGCTTCTCCTCTGATCTTTCTTTTTATATATATATTTTTATTGATCGATCAGCAGTACAATGCTTTACAGATCAGAGTGAAAAGAAGGTTAGAGAACAATAAATTAAAGAACAACACTCAGGGGTAGGCAAACAGGCCGTCCCCTAACTACAGTAAGTTAAAACTCCAATAATACACTCTGAGGAATTAAGTCAATATTGAAGATGTAAGACACACATCAAGCAGTAGAATCACTGGAATCGGAAGTATCACTCAGAAGCAGGTCCTGTGGTAGTCTCCTCTTCAAGCGTGAGGGTTGGCGCGTCCGGACACCGATGCTATAATGCACAGCTCCTGGGACCTCTTGCAGCGTGGAAAAGAAACGACGGGCGATCCTGAGAATGTGGTCTGATCTTGTTCACCCACCATTTTTTCAGCTGTGTATAGACGAAAATAAAAACAAGCGCATCGCAGTACGTTCAGAAAATGATACGGTTCATCCACAGCCTTCTACAACTGTAGTATTTACAAGTTTATCGGCGTTAACTCGTCTTGATTAACATGTTCAGGAAACAAGTTCGTTATATGCAAGAATCTTAACAGTTAAGCCAACACTGTGACAATTGTTACGTTACATTTGTTAACGTCGATTTTAACATGTTTGTGAAATCGGGCATAAGAAGGTTATTTGATATAAATTGTGTTTTTACGAGGTCTACAATTTTTTATGTGGTAAGATTTTGTGATAAGTTATCCAGAATGAAGACAATCCCAGAAAATTCAAGATATACATTACATTAGGTTTAAATTATGTTAAATATATGGTTCTTTAATCAAAATTGTTACAGCTATTTTTGAGAATCTGAAAGTTTTTGAAAAATATTTCACGTAAATGTTGATTTGGAAGGGGGAATTTTCTTGATTATCGCGGTGTCGTATCCTACATTTGGTATTTCGTTTTTGAGTTATGCTCTTGACAAACACTCATGTTTTCTAAAAATTCAGTTTTTAAGATTCAAAGGGTTTTAGAACATGTATTTCCTTTGAAATATCGACATTCAATTTCGGGTGCAATGCAATATGTTTTGTACTTATACGCAGAAGAGAAAGTAAAAATATCAATCTGTTACATACACATGACTTTTATTCTCAAATACCCTCTACAAACTATTGGTATGGAAGATTATTTTTTATACTTGACGTTAAGTATTTTACAGTAATAGTTATACATATCGGTGTAGGTTCAAAAGGCTATCTATAGCGTTTATATTTCCATGACGACGTCGAGAAACAAATGAATAAAACCGCTCTTAAAATCCGATGTTTCATTCATATGAATTTATCTATACACTGATGTACATTTTTATAAAGCTTATATAAGCTGTTCTTATAGTTTATTTTTCTGTCTAAACCCTTACAGAAGTATAATCTGCGTAATAAATACTGCGATAGTCAAATGTTTATCATCTGAACGTTATACGATGACCTTCAAATGCCACATTGTTCCCATTCATTCGCGAGAAACAAACGAGTATCGATGAGTCAAAGTACCAAGCAGAAACATTAATAACAGATATCTTGGAAATGACTTATGCCATGAAAAAGCTACTTCAAATTGTGTTTTAAACTTATCCACATGTTTCTCTGTATGTGATACGTTTTCGTCAGTTGTTTACCAATTATACAAAATTTGTTCTGAATGAGGAAACTTCACAGGTTGCTCCCAGAATATTCAGAATCGTTTGAGACATTTGTGAAAATATAAAACAAAAGAAAATCAAAAGCAGATAACCAACAGACTAAAAAACGTTTCCTGTAAAGAACAGTTTGGGGTTGGCAGATTTTGCTTGAAAACACTGTCACATTCGCCCACGTGAAGCTACTAAATAAATAAATAAAAATCTGAAATACTCCGTCCTGGTACCTAATTACTTAAACCAAGACGTATATTTCAAACTTTTAATTTCTTAAATCAAAACAACACAATTAATTACACAAAAATTCTCCAGATTAACCTACAACTAGAGTAAAAAGAAAGGAAAGCAAACTTAAAACTAAAATAAAACCAAAACAAACTTCCTACTGAACTACCATAACAAATGCCTAAATTAAAATAATTTAAACACAATAACATAATTAACGTTTTTGTCATTTTAATGTTATACATTACTACCATTCTTCAATTGCCTTAAAAAATATAAACTTCATAAATTGCTAACAATTTAAAATTTAAACAAACAACAAAGCGAAACATATCATAAATTCATCATCTATTATTATTATTATTATTACTATTATTATTATTATTATTATTATTATTATTATTATTATTATTATTATTATTATTTATATTATTATTATTATTATTATTATTATTATTATTATTATTATTATTATTATTATTATTATTATTATTATTATTATTATTATTATTATTATCATCAGCATCATCATCATTATTATTACAATTATTATTTTTATAAATTTTATATATTTAAAACTATTAGATTAAAAAACAGAACACAGATTTTCACTAACTAATTTTCTATAAACTGTTAATGCTGGTATCCAGCACAACAAAACTGGTATCCAGTTCCAGTACGTGAAGCTACTGTGAAGGGTAGGAGTAGAGTCCGGCAGTTGAGTCGCCATTGCTGTTGCCAGTGGGAAGAGCCGGATAGACACGGCCTCCCATAGGGCAGTCACTAGCTGACGTCATGAAGTGAGTCGTTTTATTACTGCGCATATACCATTCGGGACCGTTCTAGAAATGTAATTCTAGAATATTCGACTGCTGGAACGATATCCTGCGCCCGACAGAAATGTAGTGTGGCAGTGTTCAGTTGTTTTGGTGTGTTTTGCGCTTCGAGCATCAGTGTACGAATGCGGCTCCGTAATGTGGAGTCGGCGCAGTGAAGCAGTTCATTTGAGTTGTGTGAATCGACAGAGAAGTGTGGTACTTCCCAAGCTCCGTGATGAGGAATCGGCGGAAAATGTAACAGGCAGTGAAGCAGTTTACTAGTGAACGTCGGAGCTATGTTGAGAGTCAGTGTGCACCTCCGTGTAAGAGGTAAACCTGTGTGTACGTCAGAGAGATGACCAGCAGCACAAGTAGGGCAAACTAAAGAGAAAGTAACATTGTAGAGACGTGTCGAAGTTATGTATTTAAAAGGAGTTTGAGGCGAACTTCTGTCTTTTTTTTTCTCCAGAATATCGTGTCCGAAAAATTATGATTTAAGATAGGAAAAGCAAAAAAAACTACGGCTTCGCCAATATAATGTGTATTGGAAACTAGAGTTGCGGTGGAACCTAACAAGCCACTTGATTGTAGTGAATTATCTCACAGTGGTGAGAAAATATAGTAACCTTCGGTAAAATAGCTATAATGGGAGGGTCTAGGTAGTTGGGAAACACGAACGCAGCCTTGACTGTACTTATCTAGGTCTGAGGGCGGTGCTCCTGTGTCATTAAATGTAAATATGTAATTGTTTTGTTAGATATAAGCTTTGTGTGTTAAACCGGTAAGTGATTGTCGTCATTGTGTCAGTTTCAGCAAGGTGCAGTTTTATTTCTGTCCTAACTTTTGGTGGTGTACCAAGTTAATGTCTTAGGGGCCATTCACAAGGAAAATTAAGCATGACGCAAACTTAAAAACTAGTTGATTTGTATTGCATGAACCAGCTAAACATCAACAGTGATCAATGTTCCCGATACCATGAACATGATACGGAGTCTTCTTCTTTTTCTTCATTAAACTATCTTCTTCTACCAATACGTTGTGTTACTTGTTCCTCTTAACCCTTATGGATCAGTGACAGAGAATGCAGGATTGGTGATCCGCCCGATGTCTGTAAGGAGAGTGAGGGAAGTGAGCGACAGAATGAGAGCGAAATGAAATAATAGGATAGATGATAATGGAGCAATAGGTGGAATGCTGGCGGAGGAAATCAAAGGACTTGAAGAAACAACCCCCCCTCCCCAGCGCCGTGTTGTGATACGGAGTCTTCTGAGAGAAATCAAAGAGTATTTCATCTCTAATTTCTATAGGATGCTGAAAACTAAAGCAGTTAATGGGCGTCCATACGAGGGTCGGCTGATATATACCGGGTATCGCAATAAGAAAATTAATGTTTTTTTTCTTTATTTCTCAACATAATCTCCAGAAAGGCTAATACATTTGTCATATCGGTGTTCTAATTTAATTAAAGCATCTCTGTAGTACGATTTATCATGATCCTCAAAACAGCTGTGTACCGCATCAATGACCTCGATGCTGTGAAATCTTTGTCCACCAAGAATTTTTTTGAGATTCGGGAACAGATGCTAGTCACTGGTTGTAGATCTGGTGAATAGGTTGGATGTTCAAGCAATTCGAACTTTAATTCGCACGTTTTTCCCATTGCAATGACTGAACGATGGACCGGAGCATTGTCGTGAATAAACAATTTTTTTTTTCTTTGCTAAATGAGGTCTTTTTCTTTTTACCTTTAAGCAAATATATTGGCGAGCAATGAGCTGCACGTTGAGGCGACAGTTTGATGCAAATGTAAATAGTGGGTGTTTAGCTCAGGGTAAAGCAATGAGGTTTCTCACAGGATATGCGTGGATATGTGTGAGAAGGGTGGTTTTAATGACACTGGAATGCCCGTATCAAACTGGTTTAATGACTGCTTCTTTTTATCAGAACATCGAACTTGAAGTTGCCGACCAAGGGTTACCAATATCACTGTTTAGAGTTACTGTTTATGAAATGCTTATTACTCGATAAAACTTAATTCTTTCTTCGCGTATATATGAACCGACAAATATCTTCACTCATCACTTCTGGTCTGCCCTCGACCAAGACAGAAGAAGTGGACTGCCCTAATCGGCTCCACGCCTCGGACTGGCTGTCCTCACAACTGCACGTGAGTGTATAGCTTTCACTTTCTCGAAGTCCTTTATACACACAGAGATTCCCTTTGTGAGGCTCATCACTAGTGCTCGTTCGTCCCATTTTAAATCCTTTATTTCTTTAGGAGTTAAGCCTCTCAAATGGAAGTATTTAATCACTGCTCGTTTTTCCAAATGCTCCATTTTCGTGAAACCTCTACACTTGTCTTGTTTAAAATGCTGTCATTCAAAAACTAACAATCTATTGATATTTAACTATAGATACAGACTGGTCTGGAGTTAAACTATATGATGCTATCCGTCAAAATGGTCCAGTTGCGCCATCTCCATGTGAGGCCCGGGACCTATCAGCTGATCCTCGTAAATAAAAATCAGTGTTGGCCTCACTGCTCTTAAGTTGCATATCATTCTATTTACTTCTATAATCCAGTAAACTTGCCGTTAATATTTACACATTTTGCTGCACGATACCGTAGGCAAAACTGATTGATGTTTAATCGTCCCGCTGTGAGGTGTTTTTGTGGGACCATTCCATTAACAAGGAATATCACGGAAATTGCTAACCTGAAACTGTATTTGACATTAAATTGTGTTCTAATAAAATCTACACTTTTGTGTAGTAAGATTATTTCTATCTCCTACGGTTTACCAGTTACACAAAAGTCGTTAGGAAAATTATGTATCGTATTTCATTTGTCATGGAAATATCTTAAATATTTTGTATTTTAATCGAAAAGGAGCTATTTTTTGATAAAATCAGAGATGTTCTAGGATTTTGTATGTAAGGATAGGTTTAGGGTGAGAATAAATGTCCTTGAAAATGTTCGTGGTGTATACTTGGTGTGTAACCAACACACACAAACACAGAAACACGTATTTTCAATTGCAATCTCCGCATCGAATTTTTGAGTGGAGAGCAATATCTGCTTCCTGTGCAACCATAGATTACAGTAGAGGAACTAAAAATAAACAAACTTCGACCTTTCAAGCTCCAAGCTTTCAAGTTTATGTCTAAATCTTTGTTTATCAGGGTCCGTCTCTAAAGCGTATATAGATGGTAGCGTGAGTGCGAAACTTTCGGGTCAGACTTAACTGGATAAGTTTTTATTTCCAGTATTTTCCCTTATCGTGAAAGATAATTGTTTGGCAATATTTGAACATCATGCTATCCATTTCGTTTCGTCCGATATGACCTAAAAAACAACATAGATTTATATAAAAAAACAGGTATTCAGAGAGCAGTTTTCAGTACGTGGTCGTTTGTACAGACCAACAATTACTGAAATTTCTATAAAAATCACAATACAGATTATGTTAACAGCGAGGCAGTAAAGATGCTAACAGCTGGCCTGACATCGCATACGTTGCCGGCGTGAAATTGTCCTCTCTCCCGCTCTCAGCATGCTCCAGCTGGCTAGTTAAGGAATTGGGAGAGCTAAGACATGTTTTGTGTGGTAGAGTCTGTTTAGTTAACTCATGTGCACGTCGGCCACTTCCTTTGACGAACCCTTATAATCGTTTCACAACCCCGGCCCTCCTTGCAGTCCGTTGTGCAAGGTTGCCACCTTTCTCGATATGTCATGGGTATCCTACAAGGTTTCGTCTAAATAAATTATCTTATGTCCATTACTCCAAAACGTCCTTAGTTTTGACTCTCTCTCTCTCTCTCTCTCTCTCTCTCTCTCTCTCTCTCTCTCTCTCTCTCTCTCTCTATATATATATATATATATATATACACACACACACACACACACACACACACACACACACACTCCTGGAAATTGAAATTTAAACACCGTGAATTCATTGTCCCAGGAAGGGGAAACTTTATAGACACATTCCTGGGGTCAGATACATCACATGATCACACTGACAGAACCATAGGCACATAGACACAGGCAACAGAGCATGCACAATGTCGGCACTAGTACCGTGTATATCCACCTTTCGCAGCAATGGAGACGATCGTAGACATGCTGGATGTAGTCCTGTGGAACGGCTTGCCATGCTATTTCCAGCTGGCGCCTCAGTTGGACCAGCGTTCGTGCTGGACGTGCAGACCGCGTGAGATTATGTTTCATCCAGTCCCAAACATGCTCAATGGGGGACAGATCCGGAGATCTTGCTGGCCAGGGTAGTTGACTCACACCTTCTAGAGCACGTTGGTTGGCACGAAATACATGCGGACGTGCATTGCCTGTTGGATCAGCAAGTTCCCTTGCCGGTCTAGGAATGGTAGAACGATGGGTTCGATGACGGTTTGGATGTACCGTGCACTATTCAGTGTCCCCTCGACGATCACCAGAGGTGTACGGCCAGTGTAGGAGATCGCTCCCCACACCATGATGCCGGATGTTGGCCCTGTGTGCCTCGGTCGTATGCAGTCCTGATTGTGGCGCTCATCTGCACGGCGCCAAACACGCATACGACCATCATTAGCACCAAGGCAGAAGCGACTCTCATCGCTGAAAACGACACGTCTCCATTCGTCCCTCCATTCACGTCTGTCGCGACACCACTGGAGGCGGGCTGCACGATGTTGGGGCGTGAGCAGAAGACGGCCTAACGGTGTGCGGGACCGTAGCCCAGCTTCATGGAGACGGTTGCGAATGGTCCTCGCCGATACTCCAGGAGCAACAGTGTCCCTAATTTGCTGGTAAGCAGCGGTGCGGTCCCCTGTGGCACTGCGTAGGATCCGACGGTCTTGGTATGCATCCGTGCGTCGCTGCGGTCCGGTCCCAGGTTGACGGGCACGTGCACCTTCCGCCGACCACTGGCGACAACATCGATGTACTGTGGAGACCTCACGCCCCACGTGTTGAGCAATTCGGCGGTACGTCCACCCGGCCTCCCGCATGCCCACTATACGCCCTCGCTCAAAGTCCGTTAACTGCACATACGGTTCACGTCCACGCTGTCGCGGCATGCTACCAGTGTTAAAGACTGCGATGGAGCTCCGTATGCTACGGCAAACTGGCTGACACTGACGGCGGCGGTGCCCAAACATTGCGCAGCTAGCGCCATTCGACGTCCAACACCGCGGTTCCTGGTGTTTCCGCTGTACCGTGCGTGTGATCATTGCTTGTATAGCCTTCTCGCAGTGTCCGGAGCAAGTATGGTGGGTCTGACACACCGGCGTCTATGTGTTCTTATTTCCATTTCCAGGAGTGTGTATATATATTATATCGCCAAGCTACAATTCTACTGGATGTCATAATAACCCCTATCTTATTCAAAATGGGGTATTTGAAACCCAGCTCCTGTAGGAGACCGCGCAAATTGCAGTGCCTATAAGGAAAATCACATCTTTCTTGCAAATGTGCAACCAATTCGTCTAAGGTAGGCGCTCTCCCTTTTGCATAGAATCTATAAATTTCTCGGCGAATTAAATCGCATGTGAAATTATCTACTTTAGAGATTTGCTTGCACACTTGATCGGCGTCTTTGGTATTCCTTTCGTCACAATATTTCTTAGTGTATTTCTGTGAATACACAGAATTTATCATCAGCTTCATTGCATGACACCTTACCAAGCTTGTTTTTCAGCACATACTAATGTGTGTTCAAAACAAGGGCTTGAATTTGCTTAGAAAGAATTCCCGTTATAACTTTGTTTTTTGACTCTTTTCCAGTAACATAACTCGGCCCAGCAACACTTTCCGATTTATTCACACTATTGTCATCACTTTTATTATTTTCACTTTACTGAAAGTTATCTACCAGGGTTCATTTGCATTTACCACTGCATTTCCCTCCCACGGTCTCCACATCGTGACACAACGAATTTCTGTACGTAATGAAACAGATCAACTGGAAGTTGGAACTTTGGCAACTGAGACTCCACGTGGAGTAAACATGCGACTGTCACTTCGAGAAAATCAGGGTTGTTATTGGTCCTTAACGAAAGTGTTCCATTTCTGAAGTGTGGAGGTAGATTTATGACGGTCATTAGTGGGCGGTAGGGTGAGTTTCTTTTGAGGGGCAAACTGCACTCGCTTTCACTAGACAGACTCTAAAAAAGAAGGCATGAACATCAGGTAGTGAAACAGGCCAAAGACTAAAATTGTTAAGACCTTTAATTTCTTGTTCATTTTCCCTCATTCCCATACTAATTAATCCAAAGAGCTGACAGTCTTGGATGGTGTCTCCAGCTAACAGTGCATCTGCATTTGTTTCATGCAGTTTCATGTGTGCCAGTAGCATTGATCCATACGGTCACATTATAACTCGGTTCTAGCATTCCGCGTCAATATCCTAGTATCTTCCTTGATCGACTTCAAACAACCCCCCCTTACATCTATACTCCTGTACTGTGTCATCTCCCATTTCCGTGATTGGTTCTTGTCTTCGCGACTCCAAAAAACAATCTCGTATGCTATTGTTACAAATGTAAGAATTAGAACGGAGCGTGTGCAGAATAAAAGATTTCGATCCATCTATTCTGTAGGCCTCTCGCTGCCCGTGAGGTACTTCATGAAGCCTCGCCTCTTCTATACGTGGAAGACGAACTTAGGCGCCAGGCTGCAAAATTGTACTTCATTATAGAAGTACCCGGCTGTTCCGGGTACCCGAGGTAGCACCGGAGCTAATCCGTACAGCAGCAACTGATTCGTGTAATCTATCCAAGAGCTGTTTGGTTTCAAACAAACTTCTGAACTATAGACACCAGAGTGTACTAGGTCTGGCATTCAGAGAAGTGCAAGATGATCCACTACTAGCAAAAATCCCCTAGCTGATCTGCGTTAAAACTCATTTACTGGTTGGGCACGCAACAAAACCCTTTGTCGGCACCACGGATGGACGGAATTTGAACAGTGAATTAGTTTTCAATGATACAAAGAGTTCGCATTGACCAACTCACTTTTAAGCTTTGGACATCAAATTTCAGCTTCTCAAATGCTGGCTATGACGTTATTTTTACATACAACTAGAAACTCTATAACTAAAATATTTACCTTTTCAGATATTTTAATTCACAGTCTTACTCCTTTAAGTTGTTTACATAGTCTACTTAAACTTGCGTAAGTTGATATTGAATTTGAGCTTATACATACAGTGTTTATATAGGATATTCTGACATGATAACTTTGAGTTCCTGACTGAGTTCTCTACTCTATGCTGCGATCGACTACAGTGAATGACATTACTACTTTACAGTTATGATTTCAGGTTTTACTGTGATGTTAAGGCTTAATTTTAATTGTGAATGGCTCCTTATTCTTTTAACAGAAACTTACACTTCTGGTGGCTTACTACTATGCATAGATATATAATACTGTAGCTGTCGATGGCTTTTATTTATTCACTCTCTTTTGTTACTAATGTTTCTCATGTTCTTAAGTGGTATTTATGTGCAGCACTACAAAACTATGATCTAGAACTTCTACAAACAGGGTTAATATGGCTAACAAGAAAGGGAAAACTATTGTGTGCCAAAATAGCTAACCATATACTTCTATACTTCTAATGCGGCATGGTCTCTATGATCCATTTTAGCAAATATTTAATTACGAAAAGAGAAAAGGAGTCTATATGTGCTTTAGCTGTAATTGTATCTGTTCTTAGGATACACTGATCTAATGACTAGCTTCTGATTTCAACTCCCAAAATAGCCAAAATAATAAAAAGGGTTTTAAAAACTAGAATGTTAGTACGCATAGGTAAGTCATAGTAGAAAATACCTAAGATGGCTTTTTGAACCTTTCGTGAAACAAAAATGGACATTCTTACTTGCCAGCTTGTACATTTTGTCTCTTAAATGTAAATGGAGTGAAGTAATTGTTGTGACTTTACTATAAAGGGGGAAATTTACAGCATTGCGGACAGATTTGAAGTACTGCATACCTTACAATTTTAATATAATATAGTGTATATTAATTATAATATAATATTGCAATTTTACTTTGCAATTGTAAACCTAACTCCCTCCCCCGTACTTTTTATCTTATTCGCGCTCTATGGCGCTGCGAGATGTGGTTTTGCCTGTGTATACTTTGGGAAGCGGTTTTCTTTTCTTTAATATGATTTATTGTAAACCAGAAAGAAACAGTACTGCCAGGTTTTATAGAATTCTTGCAAAATGCAATATATACTCATTTTAATTTAATATTCATAAAATAACTGCATTATAATTTTATCAGTTTTAAATTTCATGTCATCGTTAAATAGAGACGAGGTAGAGTTTCCGGCGTTTCCTTTCCAGGAAGTAGGCAAATATGCATATACGTATGATTGCACTTTTAGTTTGTGCATTTATTTATTTACCATGTTGTTTGAACATCGCAGAGTTTCCTTGTGTATCAAGTAAAAGATTTTAGAAATGACACATACTAAACAGTGTATGAAGTTTGACGCTAACATGGCTGTTGCTAGTTCTCGAAGATGCGCCCTTCTACAATCATAGTTTTGTAGTGCTCAAATTGTTGCTGGTGTTGTCTGCTGTTGTTTTTCTAACAATGTGGCTTTCTCTCTTTTTTCTCTTGCAGTACACTTTGAACCTTCAAAGTCATTCTCAACCACCTTCCCCCTTGAGGGGTGGCTGTGACCTTCCCCCGCCGTTGCCCACTAGGAACAACCGTACTTCCTTTCTTACCCTCCCACATCCTCCACCACTGCCACCACGTCTTACCCTTTGTACTGAGGGTGCAGAACCCCTGCAGGGTGCTCCAATAACAGACAACCATCATAACGCACATTTGTCGCCGACTAACAATTATGTAAGTAACCTACACGCCTAACGGTTTTGGGGCTTGCCTGAAGTATACATTAGCATGTGTGAATTGTCTTAAAACTGCACTTCTTAATATACAAGAGAGCTACTCTGAAAATTTTTAGAAAATTAAGGATTAGTTTTAAACATGCAAATGCCTTTTTTATTGTTTCTGCTCGACCATGCCAAACTTTAGTATTTATACGACTGGTTGTAGCAGTACTTTAATGGGCCTCATTAAAGTACACCTGTTCATTAAAGTATTGGTATTCGACCAATCAGAAGTGGCCACGTAACATTATGTTCTTGTTTCGATCGACAACAATACTGGCGCCAGTTTAGTAAAACGTCAAAATGCCTGATATTAGTAACAATGAAATTGAACTTACACCTCCAGAAATTACGACAAAAGCACTCAATGTTACCAATAACTTGACACAAAAGTCAAGAAAGATGTACGAGAAATTCTATTCACAATTCAAGGAAAATGTATTCCTAGTGTATTTCGAAGAATTGTCTCGAAATATGAAATCATCGTCCTTTTGGACTCACTATT
This sequence comes from Mantis religiosa, assembly GCA_030765055.1. Taxonomy (NCBI): domain Eukaryota; kingdom Metazoa; phylum Arthropoda; class Insecta; order Mantodea; family Mantidae; genus Mantis; species Mantis religiosa. The sequence goes on along the minus strand of CM060949.1, from coordinate 183,728,951 downwards.
CTATTTTGAAATCAACGCTCAACATTAGGTACGAAATTGACTTATCTAAATACTCAAATAAATAACTTAAATTTGAATAACTATAAATTACCTACATTTGAAGTAAAGTCAGTTCTGTTCATATTATCAGTAGCATTAATTGCAAATGACATTTCAATAAATTCAATTTGTTCCAATTTGTCTATATACTTTCTTTTAGGTTAATAGGCACTTCCAAGGCTTTATAATGTCCTGCCGCGTTACGAAAATGTGATTCCACGCATTGTAATGCCTGGAAACAAAAATCACAGGATGCTGACCTTGTGCATCGAAATATGCGAGGATGAGTTGTCATTACGTAAAATTATTTTTCCTTTTGGACATTTTTCGCAACTTTTTTCAAGAATTTGCCGTAGTCAGACGGCTGGTTTGGTAATAACACTACATCTTCTCGCTGCCATTTCGTCGAATTTTTATAGACTAAAGTTCTGCTGGAAAGACCCGCTGAACCCAATTAGTTTCAGGATCACAACAGTAAATCCAGGTCGCCCGCCTCGGTAGCGTAGATGGTAGCATGTGTGCCTCACGTTCAAGAGGTCCCGAGTTCGAATCTCGGTCAGGGTGAAAAAAGTAAATCCAGGAGTCATCACCAGTAACGATATTCCAAACCAAATTTGAATTGTCGCCTTAGAAGTTTTTCCGAGTCTTCTTGTACCAATCAGTGCGTTGTTTTTCTTTGGATGTGTTTTATGTGGAATCCATAAACAAGAACATTTTCTTAAGTCAAGCTTTTGAGTCAAATATATTTGAGTCACATCACTGCCCAAATAACATTTGTCGATCTCCTGAAAGCAATGTCCGAATATTAGCAATATTTTTCATCAGTAATGGCAGTTCTTGGACGTCCTCTAAATTTATCACTGAGTAAAACCCAGTCTCTCTAAATTCTTATACCAGTTATAAATTGTTACCCTAGTTGTGGCTTTTTGGCATGGATTTCTAAGCCAATCATTACATTTTTAGGTATTAATTACGATTTAAAATCAGAAAAAATAAGGAAAAAAGAAAATAAAGAAGGAAAGAAACTACAGCCAAGAACTGTTCTCGTAAAATTATATTTGGCTGGAGACAAAATCTGTAAATATGATGATTTAAAGACTTACAGAACAAATCGTACAAAATACACGGCAAACAACAAATATAAAGGCATTTCATTTTTCAATTTTTTTTAGAAACATTGCATTCTACAAATTTTCAGCGTAGCCCTGGTATGAATATATTAATAATATAAGTAATTCTGTATTGTGTATATTTAAAAAGTATGGCTATTGTTGAATATTGCTAAGTATATCTCCAGATAAGAGCAGATATTTAAAATTGTAATAGTGTAGTGGTGTAAAGGAAGAACTCAATGTGGTGTAAACAGAACACGTCATCTTCAAATTGAAGAGACTGCTAAGCGACAAGGATTTGTAGGTAAACAACCACAGAACATATATTTATTGTAAACAACGATAAGCGTTTGGGTTTACTTTGGATGATATTAGTTGCGAAAAGAATAACAGCAATGTGTTAAAAATATTGTAGAGTAAAAAGGCAATGCATTTTGAGATTAGGAACAAAGGAACGTTATACATTTCCCTCCTAGTTGGCCTTGTCTCCAAGCGATAAGGCGTTCACGCATTTATATGTAGACAACCCTTCAGAGAGGAAGTGGCTTCGTCGGAGAAACAGTCCCTTATAAAACTGCACAAGAACCTGTAGAAAGTCAGTGATTGATATTCATTAATTATTGATTTCATTTCCGAACTTGCAGAACTTGTGTGAGGTATGGGAATGTTTGGAGTGACTTATCTGTAAGCCAACAGTTTTAATAGTGTTAAAAATGTAAAATTAGTAAGTGTAATTTGTACCTCTACGCTCAGTGGAAATGAATCTGATATCTACAAAATTGATTACTGCTTTTACACAAGCAAAATCTCATAGCTTAGAAATCAAAGGAATTTGGAGTAAGAACACTTTGTGACATCCAGCACCTCACAGCTATCCTTAGGCTACCCTATGACTGGACCAGGGGTGCGAGCCTTTACCCCTACAATGGCATGCCAATTACAGTACTTGTGTCGTGTATGATGTAAATAAAAGTAAACTAAGATCTTTTTCATATCTCTTAACTCTTTGGTTGCTAATTTTATAAACAGTTGCTTATCTAATGTGGTCATCTATCTTTGTATTTTAAGATTTGCATTATAATGAGTTAAACACATTATTAACGTAGTTATAATAATCTGGAATGTATGTAGAGATGGGAGGATCCTTCGGTTTAAACCTGTTTCTCAGCATGATGACGTGCACCCCTTTTGTTTGTCAGCATTCGAAGGTGTACAGTAGCCAATAATGAAAAAAGGGGAAGGAAACCAAATACGGAAGAAAATATGTCAGCGGGCAAGCTTTGAGAAACAGGATAAACAATACTCTTAACCATGAAATGAAATGTGTAGTGTTTAACGCCCGCTTTTACTACATGCGGCACCGCAGGCGGTGACACTGATGATACATGAGATGAAGATGGAGCACCGGTGGAATGAGATGGCGGGGGAAACCGGAGGTCCCGGAGAAAACCCGCCCCAACGCCGTGTTGTCCACCACAAATCTCACTTTGCGGTCGCCTGGGATCGAACCCGGGCCGCCTTGGTGAGAGCCAAGTGGTCTAACCACTGAGCCACGGCGTGGCCTCTCTTAACCATGTATGGATGTTTTTTACCCTCACTCTGCCCCTTCCCCTTTGCAACACACAAAGTTTTATAACCTAGTGGAGCAATATGTAATTACGAGTTAGTCAAAAAAAAATGGCTCCATTTACATTTGTAACATACGAATATGACATGTATACCACGTATTTGTGTTCAGAATTTTTTGGCAAATTCAACTTGCCCAATTGGAGGCTCCTATAAACTAAGCATACTAAACAACAAAGGGATATAAATATATAATCAAAATTGTAAAACAATACAAATAACCGTAAAAACAGAAATTTAAAGCTAGCCCCGAAGCTCAGTCGGTAGAGCATCTGCCTGCTCAAGAGGTCCCGGTTTCGATTCCCGGCTGGGGGTAGGGACTTCTCTCCAACCGAGATGATTCCTGGAAATATGAATGAGAGTGTGAAAGTGTGAGTGATCTGACGATTAAAATACGAAGTACAAGAAACCTAACGTACATGAGTTAACACCATCGATATGTTCCTAAGGAGAACGGCCGCCGACATCACTGTAGTTAAAGGCGGGGTATAAATGGAATTTAGTATATTATATAGGAGATTTAAAGGTAACTACTGCTTGAATCACTTTTCCAGTGGGTTCTCTCATGCGCGAATTGGGTTACCATACAATTATGTACCCAGTTTGTTAAACCGGGCGGGAACAACAAAAGAAATGCATATCGATATATAGTCAAGTCGATTGTGTCGTCATTTGTTTTAACTGAGACCCTTCGTAGCTACTTAAATCAAGGTTAGCCAAGTTAAAATTGGATTGATTATTTATTTAATATTTTGAGTATAAATTTTAACTTGGCTAACCTTGATTTAAGTAGCTACGAAGGGTCTCTTAAAACAAATGACGACACCATCGACTTGACTACATATCGATACGCATTTCTTTTGTTATTCCCGCTGTACGCTGTTGCGTTAAGAAGTTTCTGTCTCTCAGGTATGTAATATGAAGGGATTGCCTTGATTTGTCACTGAAGTGTTAATATCAAAGCGAGTCATGTGCACACATGAGGTCAATACTCACCACATAAATCGAGTTAGCAAATAAACGAAGCACTTAGCTGCGGTTGTTTGTAATTTACGTCCTCCAACGTTAAGCCATATCGGACGATGGATGAAATTGGTGAAATGATGCTCAAGTGAGCATCCATGGAGCTTAGAGCTTCCCGACATTCGTCTTTAAGGATAAGGGAAACCCCGGGAAAAACCCTTATCCAGGTAACTCACCCTGACCTGGATTCGAACTCAGGACCTCTTGAACGTGAGGCAGACACGCTACCGAGGCGGGCTGCGGTTTTAATACCTAAGCTTTCGTATGTGAACTCTTTATAGGGATCTCTAGTAGCAGTTGAAATAGGAATTCTTATATCAGCAGTCTCTAACAAACATTAATAAAACTAATAAAATGTTCTACTTAGAACATTTAACCCAATTCAGTTGACATTTACCAGTGTCCTTCCAGTAAAAGACAAATTAAATAAACAGTTAACAATTCTAGCTTTTGTGTGCCACTTTTAGCCTTATTGCTAAGGTGCCAGAAAACTTATATTATTTCTTAAAAGTGAGAATACCTTTGCATTATGAAAAAGTAGTGAAAACAGGCATGTGCAGGAGTTGCCAACACTGCGGTACCAAACTAGCAGTACTGTTACGCCTACGGAAACTGGTGGTAAGAATTAACAGTGTGAACAAAAGTTATGGAAAATTCGCCATTACTTTTAAATTGATCAATAAAGTTAACTATGGACTACTTTTAGTCTCACGAGGTAGTGGTCAGAATTGGGTGAGGTGAGTGAGCATGATATAAATTTGGAATATCCTTATAGTTCTTATAGTTCTGTTGTTGAAACAATGTTTTTCTAAAATGAAAACTTAATAATTTATACACGAATGCAATTTCTATAATATATCTAATAAAAAAGTTGGCATTGATCCATTTATAAGTTATAGTTAAAAATTCCACACGTTTTTTCATCCTCTATAATAATATGATAAATGGCACACAAATAACAAGAAAAAAAATAGGGTTGATAACATTTCCCTGTCTCGGCGTATTTCAGAGCTCCACAGTTTGGCAACACCCTCATTGCTTACTGTAGCAGACCATCTAAATACAAGAGAACCAGAACATGTTACCATCAAGCTATAAACAGCAGGACAAAACAAAGTGTACAAGTGTACTCAAATGTTTAAATGTTTTATTGACTTAATACCATAGTTGTATGTGTAAAATATTTGAAAAGTAAAATGTTAATTTATTAGCAAGTTTTGTTCATAGATAAATGGATAAAACTTGGTACCTAGTTTAAGTTTGCCATTATGCATGCAAATAATAGAACGTTGGTATTTTGACATGTGGGTCACCTTAAACGTGGCAGTAGATTGGAAATGATTATCACAGGTGATCTTAAGAAGGGACAGCTGTTATACTTAACGTTGTGGTGTTACTTTGCTTTGGTAAAATAAAAACTAACGTATTTCTAAAATATTTATTCAATCCAGATGAGTGAATGAGCATATTCATCTTGTTCCTATGTTCATCGTCATCTTCCCTACATATATCTTATCACAGTCTAGACAGTATGTTTGATATATGCCTTGTTTCGTTTCTTTTGGGATATTTATGCAAAATTCAGAGAACAAGAGAGTGTTTCAATTGGCCTACTCTTTCTTTAGATTGGTGAATGCCTCCATACAGCAAATGTTCAATAACAGTTTGAAGGAAATTTTTCACACAGTAATTTAATGTGAGCTCATTATTTGTGTCCTTGATATATTTAATGATTTCTTTCATGTGGGAAAAAAAAAACTTGTGATGTACTCACATGACTTTCTCCACTCTTGTACAAACCGTTATTCCTCTCAATATGTAAAAAACAGAAGATAGCAACAGTGAAGCAACAAATACGACAGTGTAGTTATTCCACTATTTACCTCAAGATAAACCTCTTATTGTAGTTACAAGGGAATACAGCAGACTTTAAGTGGTAGTCAAATGTTTTAAAGCTGGTTGCTAAGTGTTGGATTTGAAGTTCTGTTCTCTTTGCATGACCAAAAGATATAAACAGGAATAATAATCTTGGAAATATTTCACTCAAAAAATAAAAAAAGATGATAATAATAATAATAATAATAATAATAATAATAATAATAATAATAATAATAAAATAATTTACTTGCACATAAATTGTTTATTTTAACAATTTGCACTTGTTTTGTTTTGGACAATGTTGTCGATCTCTAATGGCAAAAATAATTCAGACTAAAGGGGACTTCTGAGACTAAATCCAGGATTTCAAGATACATATTTTGTCCATCATGAACATATCTTAAACATATAGTATTTTAATCAAAATCATTGGAATCGTTTTTGAGAAAATCAGCGTTGTCTAAAAGTGTTCAATGTTAGGGCTAGTTTGGAATGGGGGGGGGCATGTTCTAGAAAATCTTCATGTTACATCTCTGGAACATACTGCATATGCGTACACACACACTTAATCAGAAGACTCAACATTTATACTTCCAGCGAAATAACAGTATCAGTTTTTTTTTAGTAGAGTACAATACTTTCTCTACTTACGTTATATGTGGTAGAGACAGTAGAAGTTAGCAGTTCAAGAACAATTTTGTGTGCAATGTACTTTGTAAGTTCTGAGTAAAAATGTCAAAGCCATCAGAATAAAACTGGATTTTTCTATTTTTACAAAAGAATTATATACATCAGAAGAGATCTTAAAGATTTTAGGTATAGTTTTAAGTCTGTCTTTAAGGTTCATGCTCCAGGTTGTTGTAAAATTTGCAATATTTTTTTTTCCATTCTTTGTATTGATGAAATAAAAGAAATATTGATGAATGTATACTTAAACGACATATCAGTGTGTACACATATGCAGGATAGAAATCAAATTTGAACATATTTATATAGGTAATCAAATTTTTCTCAGGCATTCTCTCTCCTGATAGGTTTCGTAGGTAAATTTCTTCTTTTGAAATATCATTCTCTTATGTTTTCCTCCGAGATAAATCTCTCCTGTAACTTGATGATACAGATTAAAAATGTTTAAACCTTTGTGAAAGAGCATGTAAAGTTTGTGTTGTTCTATCAAAGGCATTTGACCTCTTCAATCACACAATTCTACTTCACAAACTAAACGGCTATGGAATAAGAGGTGTAGCTCTAAACTGGTTCAGTTCCTACCTAAAAAACAGAAAACAAGTAGTGGAAATAGATTATTATAACCGTTGCACAAATGAGGTGAAATCTCTTTTATCAGATGAGTGTACAGTTGATTGCGGAGTTCCACAAGGTTCAGTTTTAGGCCCATTATTTGTTTCTTTTATATATAAATGATCTTGTTGCTAGCAATCAAAGTAACAGTATAAAATGCTTATTGTTTGCAGATGATACCAGCATATTAACATGAGCATAAAATGATGACACATTAAAAATAAATATAAATGCAGTCACATTACACATATCTTGGTTTAAAGAAAATAGACTATGACTAAATAAGGAGAAGTGTTTAGCTGTAGGATTTCATCACATAAACAACAAAGCTCACCTGGGTAGCTTAGATGGTAGCGTGTCTGCCTCACGTTCAAGAGGTCCCAAGTTCAAATCTCGGTCAGGGTGAGTTACCTGGATAAGGTTTTTTCCAAGGTTTTCCCTTATCCCAAAAGACGAATGTCGGGTAACTCTTAAGCTCCATGTACCCTGGACACAACTGAGCATCATTTCACCCATTCCATACCTCATCCGATATGACTTAACGTTGGAGGACATAAATTACAAAAAAAAAAAAAAATTAAATTTTCCCACCATACAGCTAGAAGGAACAAATGCAATATATTCCAATAAATCAAAATTTTTTAGGAATATTTATTAATGAAAATTGCAGTTGGAAACCTCATATTATTGGATTAATTAATTTAAAAATTGGGACAAATCTGCTTCCAAAAACATTCTGAAACACTCGGTGAGTAAAAATACACTTAAGTTCATGTATTTCTCCAAATTTCAGTCCTTAATTTTATATGGAATATCCTTGTGGTAAATTAGTAGGGAAGCTATTAAAATATTCAAATTACAAAAAGGGTCATTAGAATTATTCTCAATTTACCTTCTGTTGTCAGCTGCAAACCATTTTTTAAAGAACTGAACATTTTGCCGTTACCCTGTATATCTTTATATGAAACAATTGTATAAATGCAAACACGCCTTCAAGAGGTCCCAAGTTCGCATCTCGATCAGGGTGAGCTAGCTAAATAAGGTTTTTTCTGGGGTTTTCCCTTATCCTTGCAGAGATATGTCAGGTAGTGCTAAGCTCCATGGGCCCTGGACACATTTGAGCATCATTTCATTCACCGTCTGATATGACATAACATTGGAGGACGTAAAATTACAATATATATATATATATATATATATATATATATATATATATATATATATATATATATATATATATATATATATATATATATATATATATTGCAAACAGGCATTAAAGATTTTACCGTAAATTCTGAAATTCACTGTCATAACACAAGAGATAAAGCAAAACTACATATAACTCCACATAACAAAAATTTGTTTGAAAATAGTTTCTACTATAGAGGCATTAAATTTTACAACAAATTACCTATTGAAATTAAAAATATAAATTCTGTTCCGTGCTTTAAAAACATCTCAATCAATTTTTAATTGAAAAATATTATTACTCAACTGATGAGTTTTGGCATTAATGAAGTATTCTCTTGTATTTTTTAAAAGTATTCATTTGTATTTTTTAACTATGTATTAGTTTGATCTACATGTACAACCTTACTTTTTTTACGTAATTATTGTTTAACTCTTATAATATTATATTTAAATGTTTTAAATGCTGGACAAATCTACAACATGTATGTTAAATTGGATGAATAAAATTGATTTGAATTGAACAATTAACTTTTAAGTGCACAATAGTAGTTTATGCTTTACTAATATTCTCTATACTAAAAGCTTTAGTTTTACACATAATGAAGTTTATTAAGTGTTAAATATTAACAGTTACATGTTGAATAAGTATTTTGTTTTCTGATTCTGTCACTTTGCTTTACACGTTCTGAATTAGAATACTAACTTCCCTTCAAAAATATTTAGCTGGGCTTCATGAGAAAAGATATCTAGTTAGTGGATTGGAAACAGTGGAAAAGGTAAGGTTTTATGAGATGATATAACATCAGCTGCCAAATTTCACTGGTAGAAAAAAATGCTGCATTATTAAGGATTGAATAAAGAGTTAAAAGCAGTTGAAGTACTTAAATATTATTGAGTGTATCTCTCTGGAGCAGGAATGGAGGCATCCTGTACTATTGGCAATGGTTGTGGAGACTGTCAGTTTATTCTCCATACATGTTCAGTGGGAGAGAGGTCAAGGGCAATCATCTTACAGTAGGCATCTGAATATAGCATGTTATCATGAAACGGTCAAAGAAAGGCAGTAACTTGCTAGATGTAATAACGACTTGTTTCACATCCCTACATAAACACTAAAGGTAATCGATGGCATCCTACACCATGAAGCCAAGAGTTGGGTCTTTAACTTGTGAATGGATGTGCTTCTGCAATTTTTTTGGTACATTGTACGCATACAGAAGGCAGCGCTGTGGCCTAATGGTTAGACTGTTTGACTTTCACTAAGGCGGCCTGGGTTTGATCCCAGGCGACTGCATATTACATTTCTGGCAGACAAAGTGGCATGGAAGCAGGTTTTCTTCATGATCTCCAATTTTCCCCACCATCATTCCATTAATTGCTCTATTATCTTTCCTTTCATTCACTTCGCCCGCATTCTGTCACTCTCATACAGATATTGGAGCTGATCACGAATCCTGGGTTCTCTGTCTGATCCAAAGTTTTTGTTCCTCAACCCGATGCCTAATGGCATAAGGGATAGAGGACCAAGAATCCTCTAACACCGCAATATTAGTATAATTAGGGAAATTAAAGAAGTATGCATTCATACAGAACCTTCTCTTATCACAGAAAACAACAGTGTCATTCCATTATCCAGTTGAGCCTTACTCGACACCAGAGGAGACATGCAAGACAGGTATTCTGGCTAGAGGAACTTGTAAAAGGTTTCCATTAGTCTGTTCCAAGTGCTAGATGAGTATGAATTGATTCTCTGGATTCTGTTCAGCTGTCCACGATACCCGTATGTGTCAAACACAGCCATATAGAACTGGTGTGGAATATAACATGGCTAAACCATAGTGTGCCCTTTGATACCACCATTGAGTGGTTATGGTACGACAATGACTGCTTAATGCAGAGTCAAAACACAGATCATCTACTGCCATCTCTTGTCTTTTGATTATGACGCATCAGTCCCATGCATATGCAATGCTTGTATTTAAATTAAGACAATTCTCAGCAATTGTGCATCTTTTCCACCAGTGTATTTTATTGTTAATTATATTTCATGAACCAAATACATTGTTTAAATATCATAAAAAGTATTTGCAGAAAAATATAAGCAATCTTTATCTTTATATAATGATAAATTAATACATTGTTGCACAAATCTCATATAGTTCATAGTGTTTTTTTCTGTTTATTCTTTCAAAACCTGATAAAAATATTAGTTGTTTATTATTAAGCCATAGTACCTGGATGCCTGAGCTTGCTTGGTGTACCATGAATATTTCACACAGAATGTAATATGTCACTTACAATATAAGCGTAACATTTAAAAACATTCCAGAAGTAAAAGATCAGTTTAAAGCATTAATGTTAAATGAGGGCTTATTTCTTAGAGTAACATAATTCTGTTGCATGTCCAAGGTGACTTTACTTACTCCAAGATACTAAACCTAACCAGAGGCTTCCGAGTACATTTTAATTTCCAAATTTGTGCTTATTTGCTATAGTTTTATATCTATTGGCAGTTAATTTTTAGCTTATGTTTCAATCCCTGTTGAAAGTGTTACATGTTGAAACCCAGACCTCAATAAATGATGTTTTTAAATCACATTAAATAGCTATGACCTTTGAATACACCGGCTAATGTCTGTTGTGTAATTCTCTGCTTACAGGCTGTGAATCCACAAGTGTCAGCCCTGCACACACATCATAGAACGAAATCGAGCCCCGACCCTTTGAACGTACAGAACATGTCATTAGCAGAAGGTTGGTATTTCTGTAGAATTGCTTCATTGTGTAATTACAATTGAAATGTAAAGATTATCAATAGTTACAACTGTATGAATTTCAAGTTCATTCTTCAGCAGATTTTACACCACTTCAAACATATTAACCTGTACAAGAGTAAGAAGTAGAGATGGTGAAGGTTTATACATGTTCATTTGTGTCATACAATCAGTGTTACTGTTGCAAGGTTTTTACTTCAGAAAACGTGCTATTGTTTTTAAAACAGAACTTCATCCATTGAAGGTATATATGAAAACATAAGGAGAACTTATGCTGGTAAATTGTGCGCTTAAAATGATAACTTTGTCTTAAAATGTATTAAAAATGGCGTAAAATAAGAAAGAATGAGTTTAAAATTACCTTCATTTTGTGCAGTACATTAACATCTTATGTAAGCTTTCAAATTGAAAGGAATGTCTTTTGTCAACTGCTAGATGTCTTTCAACATCAACATAGGGCATGCTTTCAGCAACAAATATTGCAGCTCTTCATTATCGAGGAAATACTTGTTACCTAACATTACTTCAGCGATCTTGCACTTTTTTGTTAAATATATTTTCCATTTTAATAAAGACAAATGCCAATTTTGACATGACTTAGATTACTTGCAACTGATTTCACTAATTGTATTTGAAATTTAAATTTCATGGAAATAGCTGGTTTTACTTTTGTCATGGTGAAATACCAGTATCATGTCAGTTATTAGCTTTTGCAAGGCGAGATCAATTGTAATAGAAAATAAACAGTGCCAGTTAGAATGATTATTCAGAATTTGCTAACTCAAAATAACTTGAATACAGTCAGTTAGAGAAACCTATATTTTTGCATGAATTGCTTCAAGATCTGGAAATTTGAGTATGGTATATGTTAACACTAGAAAAGTAATAAGATTCACATTTGTTTATTAGAACAATGAAATAAATGCTGCGGGATGGCCCAAGCGGGATGGCTCAGGTGTCTGTGGCCCACATTCGGGAGGCCCGGGTTCAATGCCCATGGCCAACCTACCTGTGCCATGGGTTTCTTCAGCAGTTTTCCTGGGTCGCCAGGCGAATGCTGGGTAGGATAATTACATCCCCCGAATTTCCTGTCCCTCCATTTCTTCTCCATTATCATTTCACATCAACTCTGATCCGGTGGTCTCTTTCAGGGTGAAAGGTCGGCGGGTGTCTTGGCACCTTGGGTTGGCCACCCTCTGTCTCCTTTCGCCTCATCATTCCTCTCAGGGACGCTCCACTTGGGACTTAGGTACAATAAACCAAAGGTTTTGGGTGCCAAATCCCCTCTGTAGTAATTCTAATCCTAAGAATTTTAGTATGCTTATGTCGGCGTCATTTCACCAGTGACCTTTGGTTCTCATGCAGTGGAGAGAGCCTGTGAATAGGTTACCATTTGTTTTGATGACTATATATTTTGCTAAAATATGATTAAATTAATAAACTGCTTGTTCATTTTAAAATCATGTTAAGATTTTTCTGTAATATTCTGAGCATTATACCCCAATAGTTGAGTATTATCACTAATTTTATTTTTATACTAATTGTTGAAATGAATTTCTTTCTCCATGTTGCAGGCGTAGAATAATGTACTAAATTTTTATTTTTATGTTTAATTTAATTTTACCTTTCATAGCTACATATTAACTGTGATTTATTGTTCCGCAGCATCAAAGCGCCTTATAGCCTCAGAGTCCATGTCAGATCTTTCTTTTGGCCCAAAGAGAGTGAAAGGTGGAGGAAACACATGGGATGTTGATTCACCCAGAATTACCCCTCCAGGTACACCTCCTCCTCCATATGGGGGCAATAGCACAACTACTCAGAGTGATGCTGCTGTTCACACAGAGGAAGACGGACATCCTCATGAAGATGTGGTGAGTCATAGTAAATTTCTCAAGAAACATACATTATAAAATATTTGTATGTGAAAAACACAGTGTAATTTTAAGCGTAAAAACTGTAAATTTATTAAATAACATTGAATATTCATGTGTTAATACATAACAAAGAGCTAGCAACAGTGAAGCAACTAATATTACACAAAATATAATAATTTGTAACAACACTTCACTTATCTTTAAGGAAATGGATGAAAATTTCAAGAAAACGTGTAAAACTAGTTTTGTATACTATCGTTTACATCCTCAGTTATAGATCGACAAGTTAGAAAAGAATATTTGGAGGGGAACTTATCATTGCTACTTGACGGACTGCTTCCTCCACACTTGCCTGTCCCTCCTTCCTTGCTTGCTGTCCGCCCGCCTCTCTTTGGGCAGCGGGAGGAAGGTGAAATGTCTCCACTGCTCACACGCATGCACCTAGTGGTCACTGTCCAGGATTCAAGAAAGAAGAAAGACAGTGGGGGAAGCATTCTCCCTACCTAAGTGTGCGCCTGTGCAGAAGAGCATTCCGTTCTAAGTTGTCGACCTATACTTCCATTTTCGTTGCCATTGTTATGGTCGCTAGAGGTCACAATAGTTTTGTCTGTATTACCAAACTCTGAAAATAAAACAAACTTAAAGACAGAATGTGCGTATTTCAAAATTCATTAAATGATTTCTATTTTTTTTTTAAATAAATTTTTTCCCCAAACCATTAAATCCAGTGAACCATTTAGTTATTTTAATAATTTAACTTCTGGTTTTATTTCACGGTTAAATGACCAAAAATGATTTGCCATGGCAGATTTTTCAGTCTGTTTATACCTAATATTTCTAAAATGTTCTTTTGTTCTGGTTTCTAAATTATTTTTGATCTTGTGAACAATGTAAACAATTAAATTGATAAAAGCCAGATTTTTATTATCAGGAATTTTATCTTTTTTAGAGAAATGTAGCACATTTTATTATTACATTTATTTTGGGGAACTAAAGTTCGACCAAATTCTTTTAAATTTTTTTGAAAATGTTTATTAACCCAAGGATGTTAAGCAAATATTTTAAAATTATAATCTTTTATTTTTTAAGGGTAGTAATATCATTAGATTTTTTATATTTAAATTTTTTATGTATAAAGTCTTTATTAAAACTGTTAATTAAAGTAGTGTTAATAATATGTTATGAAACTAGTTTTACACATTTTCTTGAAATTTTCATCAAATTCCTGAAAGATAATTGAAGTTTTGTTACAAATAATTATATTTTGTGTAATACTGTGTTATTTCTCTGGATGAATAAAATATGCAACCAAAATAATATGCCATGAAAATTACCAATTTATTTTTTAAACATTCTGGAGTATGAATAGTGGGGTGGTACTTTGAGTGTTGTGTCCTATTCATATCAGTTTGTTTTGACTTGCCACTTGTTTCCTCTGCACTGCTGACCATGACAACTCATACATAGTAAACAAAACTGTACCTGTGATTAAGTTAAATCTAACCTGGTTCATTAGTATAGAATAAAAAGAAGTATTTCAGAAAGTGGAGTGCCATTGTTACTAAAATTAGGCAAGTGAGTCAACCTAGTATATACTTTTCTCCACTTACAAGTTTTTTATGAAGACTAGTTTCTGGGGACTTCTCCCCTATCGTCAGTTCTGTGGTTGACTGATGATGCATCCGGTGTCTGCATCTGGCTTGGTGTCGTGCTGCCATCTAATGTCCTGGTAATGTTGCCAAACTGAACAACTATAACACAAATTTCATCAAAAAACTGATCTACAGACCCAAAAGAAACAAAAACTTAAGGGACATTACTAGGTTAAAAAAACTAGAAAACCCAAACACCAGATATGGAAAATTTACATTTCATCCAAAATACTTCAAAAAATTTGAAAAGATATTTAAGAGCTTCAACATAAAATTAGCCCCTCAAAACAAACACAACATCCGCAACTTACTAAACCACCCTCTAAAGAATAGCACACCGAAAAATCAATTATCAGGTATTTACCAAATGAGTTGCCAGGATTGTGACAAGATATACATTGGTAAGACCAAAAGGAATCTAGGAACAAGAATGAAAGAACACTTCAGAAATATTAAATTCAAACAAATGGACAAGTCGGCCGTAGCACATCACTTTTGGTCTGAGAATCACAACATAAAACAAGAAATAGAACTGATCAAACAGTCAAAGAAACCTCTGGAACTACAGATTTGGGAAAACATATTTATTACAAAGAAACAGGACCTCTTGATGAATTTTGAAATTCCCGCGGTAGATGACGTCATCAAACTTACCAGGACATTGGATGGCAGCACGACACCAAGCCAGATGCAGACACCGGATGCATCATCAGTCAACCACAGAACTGACGATAGGGGAGAAGTCCCCAGAAACTAGTCTTCATAAAAAACTTGTAAGTGGAGAAAAGTATATACAAGGTTGACTCACTTGCCTAATTTTAGTAACTGGTTCATTAGTACCCGAGTCCTTTTGTCTGCTATCGATTTAGATTGTAATTTTTACAGTAACAGATGGCATTTACCACCCAATTTATTTTGCCATAAAACTCATGTTAATATTATTTGCAGCAGCCAGCCACAGAAACAGCAGTATCACCGGAGGTGTCACCCCAGAGACCGAATAGTGGTTCATGTATGAATGTAAATGTGGCCACAATTCAGCAGCCCATTATTTCCATGGAAGATGACGACATGTCTGACCAAGAAGTGGTAAGTATCACATCAGTTTAAAATTGTCTATCTTATTCATGTTCTATGTATGGTATATAATTTGCAATTTTTGTGAACAGTTTTTGTTTATAAGTTAAGGAAGCAGAAGGTGCAACTAGAAATCTGTGTGTAATCTAGGAAGTTTATGTGAGGAGCATTCAGAAATAGTACTACACACTCTTCACAATTGCATCTAAGGTAGCTACAAAATAGGAATGAACATAAGGCGGAGCTAGACATGGCTGGTGTATCATTGTCTAGCCAATATGGAGAGTGCAGTGTTGTACAGTTAAGCATGCATACTGGCTCGCTTGGCCCAGCCGTGCGGCTAATTTCTTTGCACGCTCAAAAGATACTAATTACATTATCATTTTGTTTATCCTATGTCACAGAGCTATTTTTTCCGAGGGTGACTTTCCAAACCCCCATATTTATAGGATATCTAGTTTCGGAGATATGGAAAGATAAGACGACTGACTGGAAAGAAAAGAAACATTAACTGTCAGTGAAGAAAAACACACACATGCTATGCTGTGGTTGCAATTTGTACCTTGCATTCAGTAAAGTGATCTTTAAAGAGTGTAGACGTGCTTTGCAAAGTTAGTAAATATGTCGCTTAGCAAGCCAAGTACTAGGGTGCCTAGTAGTGACTGCAAGACAACTCGTAAGATATTCCATAAGCAGGCTAGAAATATTATTCTTCATGTGTGTTCTTTCTTCAAACAATTGTCAATTAAAGACATTTTTGAAAGTACTAAGTTTGCTCAAAGACGAGAATTAGTGGCACAAGCTTGTTACGTGAGTGCTCATACTGTGACGAACATTGTTAAAGAAGGCAAACAGTCCACAAAATTAGAAGTTCCCATATTTTGGTCTCCTGGAAAACAGAGCAACATTCTAATACACATTCGTATCTTCCATATTTATTAAGCATTTTAATTAAACAAACATTAGTTTAAAGTCCATTACAGGCAGTATACAATTACGGCATCATTGAAGTAGAGACTATATTCACATATTGTTGAAATGCCAGTACTTTGTTTCACTGTTGCAAATGCCATTCTTTTGTGGAATGCATCTAATTTGTGTCACTTCGTTTTGTATACATATGAACGATGCTGCATAGGTGAACTGTTCTCATGTTCAAGGTATTAAGCTGCAGTTTATGCCATCATGCTGTAATCATTGTATATGTTTTCACACACATGCGGAAATATTAAGCACACTTACTGTCAGCATCTCTACATACATCTCAACTGACTGCTAGAGGGATACCGTGAGACAGACAGACACATCTTCTATCTCTGTCGCCTGCTGGCTGTAGACCTAGCAACGCAAAGAGAGTGCGAACACTTCATTGGCTGTGCCCATGTTCATTCCTATTTTGTAGCTACTGTAGTGTGTGCTTGGTGTAGCAGTGTGTGAGATATTCAGCATGCAGATTGAGTGGTTTTTGTATTTAATGCAGTTGTAAATAACTTTAATGTTTCTCATACATTTATTTAGTTTACTAAGTCAATTTTTTAACTCTGCATCACTTACATGTTTATTTTTAAGGAACACGTGTATCAGGAGCTCTTGCTCCCATCAGTGGTACATATTTGATCTGCATCATTTGACATGGTGGTTGGCTTTGTCCCTGGTAGTGTTTAGATGAACTTCTGCAAAAGTAGTTCACCAGAAGGGATTTTATAATTAAAAACACATCTTCTATTTCCCCAATGTATATGTTTTTCTAAACCGTATATCTATTTTTCCTGAAAAGGTTTTACTATTCTCGGATTTGAACTTATATTGCATTGCTTCCCTAAAAAACTGCCACGATACTGCTGATTTTGTCTTCTTTGTGTGTTTTTTTATTCTTGTTTTTATGTTTATTGTAGCTACAAATAAAAGAATATTCAAGAGACATAAAACAAAATTAGGGAGACAAATCATTTTTTAAAAAACCAGCACAACATAAATAGCAATCTGAGAATACTGTAAGTAATATTAGGAAAAATAGGCCTTACATTTTGAGAAAATGTCTGCATATGGAAAACTAGAAAACATGTTTTTAATTTTGAAATTCCATTTAGGAAACTGCAATTGTAGAAATTCATCCAACCACCACCAAGCACAAGGCCAATCACTACATGGAGTGATGCAGGCTGTCAAACAGGAATTGAGAATGGGAGCGAGAGCTCCTGAAATATGTTTTCCTTAAGAATTGACAAGTAAGTGATGTGTTAAAAAATTGACTCTGCAAATAAATAAATCAATCAATCAATACACATCACTGTCCAGCAGTTCTATTGTATGTCCAATGGGAGAATAAAGTAAATGTCAAAGAAGCACATGGCGGAAATTAACTGCATTGGCTGGTGTGTTTTAATACTCCTTTGTTCAGCAGTTTATTAAGCTTTTGGCTTTACCTGCTTTCAATGAAGCATTCAAGTTGTTGTTATAATATAGAATTAACATTATAAAGTGATTACAGTAAGAACAATGATCCTCAAAAGTTCAAAAATCCACTGGTTGATGTAGCAATAAAGATGGCAGTTAAACCCTGGTGACGGCAACCTATGATGTACTAATAGGCAGAGCTCATTTCGGATTGTAGAGTAATACTTTATACTCCCGTTGGACATAGTTTAGGTAGAGTCATGTATGTTTTAATTAGGTACCAGGAAGAATTTCAGTGGAAAGCTGCACTATCAGGTCTCCAAGGATTCTTTTGAAAAGGAATTCCCTCTTTTTATGTTTAATTTTTGTATATTTAGTGCACTGAACATTTTACATATAAATTTCATAACATTACAGAATTATTATAATGTGCTTTAATGAATTTTAATATATAATATCAGTAAGTGAAGTTTAGTCACTATTACTATAATTTATTACTTCACTGTTAATGGTTTCAATTGCTTACTTTTATTACGCTTTGTTGGATGTGAAAATGTTTCAGAGCTTTCAATTTCAGGAAGTTGACGTGTAATTATAAGTATTTAAAGTATTACATATGTAACGAGGTCTTCATGTATGTGATTTATGTTTCAGGGCCAGTTGGAAGATCATGGACCATTTAAAAGCCTTTCTAAATTATGGCAACACCACGCACATTTAGCTGTCTTCATGAATTATGTGATATCAAATAGTGATCCCTCTAGTTTGGTAGGTATGATTTGATTATGTTTAGTTGAGAAAAATCATCTTTTAGTCTGATAATATAATTATGCTCAGTTTCATTTTACTTTACTCTTTAGGTAATGAGAAAAAGCTGTTTCTAGGCTTTGGTAGTTGAATGTATAACCGTTTATTGCAATAGAAATTAATTCTGAATTTAAAATGGTAATTGTCTTTACACAGGACATAACGAAAAGGTATATCAAAACTTTGGGAATACATTTCTTGTTCATAGAAGATAAAAACATGTTATATGAACATAAGTCCATAAATAGTTTATTTGTATGGTAGAGCGCCTTTCCTAGAACTCTGCTTACATGGTGAGATGTGTAATACTTAGCTGTCCTGTGGCCATAACTCCACAACAGAACAATGGTTTTATAGTACAGTAGTAAACATTTGCCTTTACATCCATTTAAATTGGGTCAAGATGATGCGTTTCACCCTAGTTATCATTGTGCTACAGTACATTACAGTACTACCTATCGAAACCGTAGCCTACACATGGTTAGTTCGGAAGAACAATTAATTTCCATTAATTAACCTAATAGTAGTAACCAGTTTCATATTCCTAACAAAAGAAGTAGGGGGATGCACACCTAAAAATTTTTCCTGATGCTGGAGAACCGATCAGAATTCTCCACTTGTAGATTCGCCTTCCTGCTTTGGTTGTCCTCAGCAGGCATATGACTTTTTATCCATTCTTTTGTGTAATCCTCTGGGTTCCACTTATGTACTAGAGGTCCGTTAATAGTTATAAACATTACTTGAATGTATTTTGAATGTATATATATTTTATATTTTTGCAGTAATTTGAATGTTAAATTAAGAAATGTAATGAATTAAAAAAAATAAAAATAATATTATTAGTTAGGGGACTGCGTTCCCCTCCAGAAAATAGTGAGGGGACGGCATACATCCGCGTTCCCCCTCCACTATGGCCCTGGTAGTAACTATGAAGCCTGGGACTTAAGTACCTATAGCATAGTAAGACGCTACATAAGGTGCATATCTCATTGTGTATGAGAACGCCCTGGTGGTTTACAGGGAACCATACGAGTCAGTTGGAGAATTTAATTTCACATTGTGGTGGTAGCTCAATGGTTAAGAGCAATTGGATGGAGTGCAGGAAATCTGTGGTTCAAATCCTGGCTATGGCATTTAATCCTTTCAGTCTGACTTTATCTATCCATTCCCCCAAGAAATTTTTCTATCATTTCCTGGTATCATTGCAACTGCTGGTTTCTGCTCATTTTTAAAGAGGCTTGGGATCCAACAAATGCAAAGCTTCTTGATCTGAAGCTTTTCTTTAAGCATTACCCTCATTGCTGGCAATCCAACATTCAGGGCTTGTATCTGCTATGTATGATTGTCCTCTTGAAGTATGTACTCTTGTTTTCATCACATTTTCATCCATTGTTACTGAAGCTGGCTGTCCTACACTTTCTTCATCCTTAAGTGTATCATTTCCTCTTCTAAGCTCTGCAAACCATAAAAAAAAATGTTGAATTTTGAAGCGTAAATATTCTCGAATGCACAATGCAGTTTCTCAAGGATTCCCTCTCCTAAACCAATTTTAAAGTTGTAGAAAGTTATAGTGTGGAAATGCTGACTCTTGAGAACCATGCTAGGATATGGCATAGTAACACCTGGTTGTACATACTACATGACAGATCCATGTTGACCTTCTGTCACAAACGCTTTGTTATCTTGTTTATAGAAGAGTGAAATATTAGTAAGCTATGAAACACAAATAGGTCTATATGTCTGATATGAAAGGTTAGCCAGTTAGTTACTATATACAAATTTAAATTATTACCATTGCAGCTGCTTGACACAAAGTGATTTTGATTCACTCTTCTTTCTCCTTGTCATAATATTGAAACAAGTTATATATGACTTCTTGCATCTGCTGATGTATCACACTGACTATCCAGAAGACATGATTGCCTCTGATTAGAGTGTACATACATGACTGGCCATGTACAGGCAATAGGCTCATATAAACAACTCTGTTGTTTTAAACATTTTCCGATATGCCTCTATGGTAGGCCATGTGTGCTTACGTTGCAGATTGTTGAACATTCCCAGGTTATCTAATTTTGTCTAAAGCTTGGAAGAACTGCTGTGGCATTACTGTCAGTTATTGTTGTGCGTTCTTAAAACTTAGAGTGATCCTTGTATCATAGATAAATGTAACATAATGATAGACTGTTTGGTTGCTTTTATATAGGGAAACATCTTAGTGTTGAGGAGGTGGGGGGATTGTCTGTTTCAAATGTCCTTTTGGAAGAAACTCCAACTCTATTAATACAATAAATTGAGGAGTTCATACCTGAAAGTGTAAGTGCAGTATTCTGGGGAACTCTCAGAAGGAAATTAAAATAGCTTAGAACTTCTTATTTTAATAGTGAATCCAAATTGGAATCAGACTCCCAAAAGGAAGGAATTGTGCCACTAGTGCGCATTTGGTAGACCCTCAGTTATCCAATACTCATTAAATATTTGGCTTATTGACAATTTTCTTCTTCTTCTTCTTCTTCTTCTTCTTCTTCTTCTTCTTCTTCTTCTTCTTCTTCTTCTTCTTCTTCTTCTTCTTCTTCTTCTTCTTCTTCTTCTTCTTCTTCTTCTTCTTCTTCTTCTTCTTCTTCTTCTTCTTCTTCTTCTTCTTCTTCTTCTTCTTCTTCTTCTTCTTCTTCTTCTTCTTCTTCTTCTTCTTCTTCTTCTTCTTCTTCTTCTTCTTCTTCTTCTTCTTCTTCTTCTTCTTCTTCTTCTTCTTCTTCTTCTTCTTCTTCTTCTTCTTCTTCTTCTTCTTCTTCTTCTTCTTCTTCTTCTTCTTCTTCTTCTTCTTCTTCTTCTTCTTCTTCTTCTTCTTCTTCTTCTTCTTCTTCTTCTTCTTCTTCTTCTTCTTCTTCTTCTTCTTCTTCTTCTTCTTCTTCTTCTTCTTCTTCTTCTTCTTCTTCTTCTTCTTCTTCTTCTTCTTCTTCTTCTTCTTCTTCTTCTTCTTCTTCTTCTTCTTCTTCTTCTTCTTCTTCTTCTTCTTCTTCTTCATCTGCTCCTCTTCCTTCCTCTTCTAGTTTGTTAGGGAATTGGGGCTTGAGTTATTAAGGAAATAATAGTATAGTTTGATCTGATGCATAGTTTTCCAAGAATTCTCAAGCCGAGTGTAGTTTATAAATATTTTAACAAAAGTCTGTTAAAGTGTAACGATGTTATGAATAGAATACAGAATAAACATGTGCTGTTTAGTAAATACTGTGAGTACTTACAGCATAGTAAGTCACCACATAAAGGTGCGTATCTCATTGTATATGAGAACCCCTAGTGGTTTACCAGGAAACATACGAGTTCAGTTGGAGAACTTAATGTCATGGCAATGAATTTTTCAGTCTGGCTCTACTCATCCAACAAGATCTTGTTCTGATTTTTAAGTTACAAAGTGGTCATATAATGGGACAGTATTAGTAATTATAGTGTACTGTAGTGATGCAATTACAACACTGACAAAAGATTGACCCTCAGCATAAGTCCTTGTTCTTGTGTATAATAATATTGATATGCTAATAAAGATGTATATTCACAATTTGATGTCTTATATCGTAGTACTCATGTACAATGTATGATTTACAAGATGAATAAATTATCTTACTATAGTGTTAATTAATTATACTTTCTCTCTTTGCAGTTGTTTTATTTAGTAACAGATCTGTACAAAGAAGGAAATGCAAAAGAAATGAAGAAATGGGCTTATGAGATACATTCAAGTTTCCTGGTTCCAGGAGCTGTAAGTAAACATATTACTACGTGTATTCATCTATTAGTGACTATTAGTACTACTGAGGACAAACTTCATAAGCTCGAAAAATATCTCTAGTATATTTGAATGCTTTCCAAACATTAATAAATTCTAGTCAGATAGTGACAACGTTTCGGAAATGAAAAGTAGCATTTGCTGACATTATTTGAAGAATAATATGAAATGATTTACCCAAAACTCATGATAATAATATAGAATAAAAAGAAGTATTTCAGAAAGTGGAGTGCCATTGTTACTAAAATTAGGCAAGTGAGTCAACCTTGTATATACTTTTCTCCACTTACACGTTTTTTATGAAGACTAGTTTCTGGGGACTTCTCCCCTATCGTCAGCTCTGTGGTAGACTCACTAGTCTTCATAAAAAACTTGTAAGTGGAGAAAAGTATATACAAGGTTGACTCATTTGCCTAATTTTAGTAATCATGATAATAAAATCATAAAATATTTATATTTGCAATTTAAGTGGTGGTGTATTTGAAAACAAGTTAGAAGTAAATGATCATGTTTTGCTATCCTTATATCAGTGGTTGTAAGAATGTATCTTGTACTCTGTGTTCATTTTTATTTGTTATTTCCCGCCTTTCGATTGGGCAAGAATGTTGTCAGTTGACTGGTGAGTCTATCTTGAAATCATAGTCCCAACTACAGAAAAGAAGCGGTAATTTTTGTGGAACAGTAAGCAAATTACAGTGCTCTGAGTGTGGTTGCGCTGGTAAGTAATACAACTAGCTTCCTCTGGATATGAATACAGAGTACTTCATCTTCATGGTTGAATGCTACTTTCGTACCGGCATTAAAGTTGGTGCGACATATAAATATAGTTTAAACCGTAAGGAGTTTATGCAACGCTATCCGACATTCAGACAGGTCCCTTGGAGTGTAATGTTGTCAAAAGTGTCCAGGTACCTTCAAATTGACATACTTTTGTCTGCAACGTAAACGTCTTATGTTTTATCAGTATAGGATGTGAATTTTTTGTCATTCTTACGCTTAATTAAAATGCCTATTAATGGTGGTATCCGTATGTCTTTCAAAACCAATAGGTGCATCAAACATTTCCAATATACAAGATCAGTTACTCACAAAAAGAGAGACACTGGAGGCTATAAAGTGACTGGTTCAATCTAGGAGAAATAAATAATGTTATGACACAAAGGCCTCAAGCATACCTTCTCGCAATACAGATAGTGTTTAAGTGGAAGAGAGAAGGGAAACATAAGAAAATGGACACATAAGAGTATGTACTAGAGATATTTTCTTGTTTAGACTTGGATAAAAGCTTTGTACATATTGTAACACTAATTTATTTTTCATTCCTAGAACATGTGCTAATTTTCTGATTGTAATTCTTCAATGCATTGAGGAAACTGTGGGTGATAGAAAAGAATTGAGATCAAATTCAAATATTTCATGGTATGCTTTTATGGTTACATAGGTAATTAGCTTTGCAGTGCGTTGCATTCAGTTTGTAGTTTTTTTAAAAACGGTTATCATATCCACACACCAGGTGAAATTATGCACCTTTATATTACACGAGCAGACCCACCTCTCAAATAGTATATTTACCTGCCGGTAGAGGGAAACTGCAAAGCTGCTGTCAGCACATCAAATACGATTGGAAGCCTCCAGGAGAATTGTATATAAACTCGCTCCATAAGTGATGCTATTGATGTCAAATTTTGCGCGATAAAATCACAGATAAAAATGAACACCGTGTATATTAACACAGTGAGGACATGTGTCTGCCATTGAGATATTAACTGCCAGTCAAACAATTGTACCACCTTTGTTGCCTAAAAGAAGAAAAAAAATGCAACTGTCAAGGACAGCCATTAACTGATATCACAAAACTGGAAGCAAGCCACATTGTTACCATACTGATTTGTATTACTGTATGGATTTGTTCTCGAGTGTTTGAATAACAGAACTTTAGAACATTCAACTTCCAGGTTATATGAGGCAGTGTAAAACTAGAAATTGACTCAGGGCAGTTTACAGTCCAGAGCAGAGAAGCTGTGAGTAGTGCATTGGCCTGCAAGCAGTGCAGTACGTTCTAACTCCTTAGTGATGAGTCTGCAGGCAGTGCAAAGAAGAATTGATCAGTGAATTGTAGAGTTGCGTGTACTTTGGAGAAATTACAAACAGTGTAAATTGGTATGTGCAGTAGGGACATAAAGAACCATTAAAGAGATGTGTTGATGCTGTTTGTTGGTGTTAAAAGAGAAAGTATTGTAAGTTGACATTGGACTAATGATTTTAATAACAAATGAGTTAAGGTGAACTTCTGTCTTGTCTTCTTTGTCACATGACATCAAATTTAATTGAAAAATCTATTTATATTCGGTTTTTAACACTTCATCACTTAAATTTTTATATTATTGCGGGAGTAGTTTCGGAAGCCGTTGCCTCCATTTTGAACCTTGAAGGTTTGGCTCAAAGTTGAAAATAGAGGCAACAGCTTCTGAAACTAGTCCCTAATAATATGAAAATGTAAGTCACACAGTGTTAAAAACTAACTGTAAATAGTTTTATCAATTAAATGTTAACTTGTTAAATTTGTTGGTTTATTATGAATATTATCTTATGGAACTCACAATAAAATGTGATTTTGGAAGGAATTTGTTCATGGTTTCGTGATATTTTGACTTTAAGGCCATAAAGTCAACTATTTATTTGCATCATTATTGCTGTTGCTTTTAAAATAAATTAGAATTGTATGGTTATTCTTTTATATATGATATTAAGAGTGCATTTAGTACAGGTTTTGGTTTTGTTTACAAAAGAAGGTTGATAGTACATTCTTTTCAGTTTTTTCTCTTGTCAGTTTGACCTCTTCATATTTCTCCAGTCTGATACTCCAATCTGTTCGAAGTATAAAAAAAAGTGTAGGTATCTTTATTTCCCAAATAAAGAGATTTCAATAAAGATTGACTAGGACCATGGCTGTGATTGAAAAACAATATTTCTTTAAATGTGATTGGTCACATTTTTTTATTTGAAGCATAATGAAATAGTCATTATTGAATTTGCAACACTGCCTCTAGAATTAATAATTACACTGAAACAATTTTCCAAGGATTCATATTGCAATGAATCAACTGAAACATTGAATGGATTAAATTTAGTGTCTGATAGAGAAAATGTTAAAATTATAACAGCTTTAGTATTATAAAATTTAGTTTAACCATATTAGTTCCCATTTAAAGCATTCTCTGGCATATGTTTTCTAAATGTGATTTAAATTTAATCACATATGGAAGAAATTACATTCTTCCTTAAAGGAAAAAAAAAATTTAAAGTAGGCTAAATGAGATAAATTCTTTTTGTGTTTTATTCCTTAAGGATGCATTGGCCGACTCCTTTAATTTTGCATTACAATATTGTGGCAAATTCGACAATACAAAATTTCACTTAACTTTCTTTGCCACTCTAATTCTTAGCTCAATGATAACTTAAAATCACGTTTCCTTTTTATAACATGGAGTAAGCACGTAAGTCTTTCATTCCTTTTGTTGCATTCCCAATTTGCACTGCTTGAACTTCTTGATATTCACTGCTCACAGACCAGTACTCATTTTTAACTGTACAATTGATTCTCATCAACTCTGATACTCACTGGTCAGCCCGTAACTAGCGACTGAATTGAACATCCAACTGGCTTTTGTGTTCCTATTTTGTAGTCCACCTGTCACAAGAATTTGGGAAACCGAAATCTCTCATACCGAACAAATGGAATATTGTCAAAGTCGAACCTTCTAGTTCTACTGAAATTGAACACTCTGGAACACCAGCGCTATATAACAAACGATCTACTCATGGCTCATGATGAGAGTGACTGTCCTTGAATGTTCCAGTTTTGTGCTTCTCTTGACCGCAAATAAAAATGTTGAAATTGGATGACTTCACACGTAATTCCTTCATGGCAAGTATTCACTGCTGCTATCATGAAATTTTACTATAGGTGGTACTCTGAAAGAAAACTCATGCATAGAACAGAAGATCACAGTGTCTGCATTTATAGATTGTGTGTATACTCTTTTCAGATGGAGTTCTTCTCTTTTTCTAATTACACAAAATATGCAATTTTGCACAATGTAATACTTTCTGTAAGTGATGAAAAAAACTAGAGCATGCGTCAGGAACTCATTTATGTAATGTGTTAATTAAGTAAAGAAAATATACTAGCCAACTTATAGTAAAATCAGTGCAACTATCCTCCAAATAAGGGTCTCCTTTGAATTCAAGGAAATGTTTGCTTCTAACCAAAAACAATGAAAGTGATATAATTTTGAGCTTCATTGTATCATAGCTTTTACTCATAGGAACAATGTAACTGTTTGAATTTTTCATACATATGCAAAAAATAATTTAATTAAGTCAGGTTTCAGCCTAATGCTGTTTCATTCTCACAATCCAATGCTAAATGCAAACATAAGCAAGACTTTTTTGGCATTCAGACCATTAGGACAAATTTAATTTTTGAACACATTAAAATAGAACACAAAACATTTATTTTTGAAGTATCAACAGAACATTAATCTTGATTGATGAAGTTAATTTTTTGTTCTTTTGTTCTGGTAGAAATTCTGAGAACTTGTACATCAGGTTGTTCTGTAGGATATTAAAGTTGAACATTTTCTCCTTATTCTTCTAGATGAATACCTGTTCCCTTGTTGACATTTCCTTCCTGTTTGGTGTTTTAATAGTTTTAACAGTTTTGGTTCTGAATGTATGTCTTGATTTTCTTCCCAAAACTGGATGGCAACAGCTTATGTATCAAGGGTTTTGTATTCTATATATTTGAAATGTTCATTGGACCTTGTATCCAAATTTCTCTTGGTACAGAAATTGTGGTTACAGTTATTTCATTTTGTAGTAGATTCAATATTTGCTATTTGAAGGGAAGTTGTCTCAATCAAGAAACAAAACCGTTTTAATGGTGTATTTATTATATGGAGCCAATTGAATGTTTTGGTCTCTGAAAATCTTTGTATTTGTTGAACACGGTATTGCATAAACAGCTAGCTTTCAGCAGTTTAATACATCATAGGAATACAAAGCAAAATATAAAAATTTTGAAATTGCCGAAATAAATGACTTCCAAAAATCTTATATAGGCAGAAAGGTAAACATAATAAAAAAGAAGAACTATTAGAAAAACAACCACATTAACACAACAGACTCTTAACCCAAGATGTTTTATGATACCAACTAAATTTTTGTTTGAAGTACAGATATAAAGCAAATAAATCACTTTCTTTTTTCAGCCACTGAGACTTAATAATGTGGATGAGAATGTAGCAAGAGAAATCGATGATGTGCTGCAGAAGGAATCCGATAAGGAGGAAATATTAAGAAAAGTGAGTATAGATATTTTTCATGACATTGCCATTGGATATTAATATTAATAAAACAACTGTACATGAAGTGATTCTGTGTACAGAGTTTCTTATAAGATCACATATGAAATCATTAGTGCAAGGCTTTAGAAGATTAATAGCTAAGCTACCCTTATATTCTGTAACGATATGTTTTAGTTAGATCTTTTTATATGAATATTGTTTTCTGATATGACTTAGTAGGCCCTGAAATGACAATATTAAAAACAAATATATGTGTAATTTTGTGATTGGCCGTAGTAATAATTGTATTACGTAATACGGTGACGTAGCAGTACAATAAATTAGAGGAGTAACAATAGTTACGGAAAATCAATAATCTTGAGAGAGATATGTTCTTCAGTCTTGTTTCATGACGAAGGAAAAATGTTGCGGTGAATATAGAAGTTTTGTAACGGAAACTTAATAACCTTCAAAAAGAGTTATTCGGTATTCGTAATAGTGACAAGTGGACGTTAGATTATACAATTAAATAATATATTAAGAAATCGGAGTCATATAAAATTTTATTTCTGTCACCAAAAATCCACACCTGAGAAAAGATCTCATGACTCTTATTTAATCAAATCTCGACCTGGATTTTCCAAACTGTCTGCGTGCTTCCTATCTGCTGCGAGTGGTGGAATAACGTTACAATTCTTCACTGCTGAATTTCTTTTACAATAAGGGTGTTAGGGGTATAACTATTCATGTTGTTAACTTAGGACTGTGTAATGAGCAACATAACATAAATAATTACTTCATTTACATACTCATAATTTTAGTTAAGAGTAATATATTTTCAGGTTTGTTTGTAGCTTCAAGTACATGTAGCACATTAAACTCATACATGTTTAATATAATTTTGAGTCTAACTAATACTCAATGCTCCATTTATTGCTAGTCAATTGGTAAAAAAGAAAATTGATAAATTCAAAAGACAACAAAGATGTAAACAAGTAACTACTCTTTCCCCAATCACCAATGAAACTTCATACAGAAAATGTACATATCATCCCAGAGCTACACACCTTTTCCAAAAAGTCTTCAAAGAGCACAATATTACTTTGGCCCCACAGAACAAATTTAGTGTACACACCTTCTGAAATCACATAATACAAAGGAGATACCCACAGACAAAAAATCAGGTGTGTCCCAGATAAACTGCAAAGGCTGTGACAACTTTTACATTGGAAAAACAAAAAGGAACTTGAACATTAGGCTTAAAGAGCATTTTAAGAACATCAGGAACAAAGAAATAGATAAATCGGCGGTAGCGTACCATTTTTGGAAGGAGAATCATGATATAGAACGAGAAATCCACTTATTAAAAAGTGTTCAAGGTCCAGCTGCATTAACCATGTGGGAAAAAGTCTTCATAAAGAAATATGAAAGAAAATTTTAATTTCGACACTACCTTTGATGAAAACCCAAACTTCAAGTTCATCAAGATACCGACAGAGACGCACCTGTCACCTCCAATGAGTTCACCAAACCAACGTCCATTAGTCGACAACAGCTGATGATGTTAGGAATCCCTAACGAAACATGTTCTAGGTAAATACTAGCAATAAGTGGAGCATTGAGTATCAGTTCGACTCAAAATTATATTAATTTTGTGCTTCATTGTATCATAGTCCTTACACGTTGGATCATACATGTTTATTTTCTATGAGAGTATGGAACAGATTTTTGGAAGGGATAAAGCAGAGAGGCAGCCTCACGATAGTGAATGTTGAAGTCACTTACACTATAGGGCACAAGATTTAACTTGGCACCTAGCTGCTAGAAAGAGAAAGAAATAAGTACCACAATCCCTTTTTAACATGCCCCTTTTTCATGATCAGCTAGGCAGGGCAGATACATCAGTAGCAGAGGAGTCAAGGGGTATACTGTAAAAGTACCACTTAGGTTTTTGTTCTTTAAGTATTTTTTATACAGTACAAGATGAAATACCTGTCACTGCAATGGCCACGCCTTGGCTCAGTGGTTAGTCCGCTTGGCTCTCACCAAGGCAGCCCGGGTTCGATCCCAGGCGACCTCAAAGTGAGAATTGTGGTGGACAACACGGCGTTGGAGGGGTTTTCTCTAGGATCTCCGGTTTCCCCCGCCATCTCATTCCACCGGTGCTCCATCTTCATCTCATGCATCATCAGTGTGACCGCCTGCGGTGCCGTATGTAGTAAAAGCGGGCGTTAAACACTACACATTAAACACTACACATTTGTCACTGCAACAATTCTTTGAATCATGCTCGACTCAGATATAGTCAACATTATGTTTAAAATAATCACAAAATTCTCAAATTCTAAAAGCATTTTTCATGTTTCCAACATGGTAAGAACCGACACTTCACTTGCAAGAGTTGCAACACAAATGATACCTGTTTGTGCTTACCCTCATACCATAGCAGGTAATTAGAGAGTACGGTAGTGCTTTAAAAGGGACTGACCATTTCAAGGAAAGAAACCCAACGCCTGAGCTATACAAGGATAGTGCAGAAAGTGCCAAGTTAAATCTCGTGCATTATAAATGAAGGAATCCATCATGGTTCTAATGTACCAATTATGTGTGCTATCTACATCTATCTCACATTAAGAGAGAAACACATGCATAAAGAAGTTTAAACACATTTAATTGAGGATTTAATGCTTATTGTTGTACCGAGAGACTCAGAAACATCCAAACCTGCTGCACTATGTTTTGCCTGTCCTGACATCAGCGCTCACTACCATAGAGGCACAAATGAAACCTTACATTTTTAAAGCTACTATCAAATTTACAATAGAAAGGGACACATGCTGCACACTTGATGCTGAGTTATACTACATAAGCACATTTTCTTGAGTGCTGGTTTTACGGTGCAGTGTAAGCAGGAGGGAAGAATTGAGTGGTCAATCAAGAAAAACACAATTCAGCAAAATAGCATGTAAGATAAGCGAAGATATGCACGAGATATGTGGGCATGAAGTCAATAAAAAAACAAATACTATGATAGTTACAAATACTCACTTATTTTCTTTGTGATTCTTCGATTTCTGAGCCCGGTATGTCAGTTTCATCACTGATATCCTCTGATGTGTCAATGATAATTTCATAAATTGCATTTTCTATTTCACCATCATTTTCCAATATTGCATTTGCGGCTCTTGGGCATTCTGGCAATATGTCGTGGTTATGTAAGAGAATGCTTCTTTAGCAAGTTCCTGCAGGTTTGTGGCTGACATTATCAGTAATGTTGCATCCTTTGAAAACATTTTTTCCCACGCCATTGCATTCAGATTACAGTTACATGGAAGTGGATGAATAATATTGTGTCCCCTTTCGAGAGCCATAACATCCACAACTTGCTCTTGCTCTTAGATTTGTTATAAACTGGTTAGCTGATAATTAACCTCAACATTACTAAAAATGAAACGGCGCATGTGTGAAAGCTTAGCATATTAGCCACTAGCTATCGGAGTATAGAGCGCATTTCATGTTTCAAAGTTGTCATTTGTGTTTATGGAGCTAGGCGAAACCTACCGAATGAGGACTCGGGAGCCAAATGCTCATGAAATCGTGCACATATAGTATGGGATTGAATGTTTACTGAAAGTTATCACCATATGGAGGTCACAGCGCCCAAAAACGAAGTATGAACACCTTCTGCATCAAGAGAATGCCTCAGCACACACAGCTGTTAGAACAGGTGACTTCTGGAAGAGAAGGTGCAATTTTCCTGAACCTACCTTATTCATCTGACTGGCCCCACATGACTTCTTCCTGTCCCTAAAGACAAATGAAAAAGTTCATGGGCAGTGTTTTTCATCCAAGAGGGTATTGCTGCATAGAAAAATTTGCTGAGTGGCATACCTAACTAAGCTTGCACTGAGACATTATATAAGTGGGTGCAAAGGATGGAAGAATATATAAGTGCTCGGGAGAATATTCTGAAAAGTTGTAGTAATAACATTCTAAGTAAAATGTTTTTCTGAATCTGTGCTAAAAGCTTTTGGCAAAAACTATAAACAGAAGGTAAATATAGGACAGTGAAGGACAAAAATTTGGCAAATAGAAAAAAACTGTGCGTGATAGAAAAGTAAAAGAAAACCATTAATAGGAAGCAATAATGCTCAGAAAAGGAGGGTAGGAAATATATATTAGTAGCAGAAAGGAATAAACACATACCAAGCAGGTAGATGCAGTTAGGGGCTACCCTATTAGCAAAAGGACCAGGGCCCAGTTCAGGGTTAAGTCAAGATGTATTCTCTTTAGTGCCCAGTAAATTATGTATCAGTTTACAGTTCAAAAGTGGTATGGGTAATACGTCTCAAAGCTTTGGCTGTCTTTTTCAGTAACTAATAGTCAGTGCAACTTAAAAGTTATGAGATGGTGAAGGGAAGTGGTTCCCTGCCATTATAATATTATCCACTTATTTTCCATTATAGAACAATATTTGTTGTCTATTTCAGATTTTCTGGAAAGCTAGATTAAAAGCGAAAGAAGAGTTAAACGAACAGCTGGCAGATTTTCAACAAAAGAGAACTGCTGGTCTGGGTACAATATTTGGCCCACCCGAAGCTCAGCTTGATGAAAGTATTCATGACAAAAGCAAAGAAACCAAAATAATTGAAAATATTCTTGTACCTAAAATGGAGTCATACCTGTAAGTATAGCATGCATGCATTCCACATTTCCATATTGTTAAAACATTTTTACGTTTATTGATTGTCACCATCTTTATTTGGTCATATTTCATTTTAGAAAGTATGCCTCTTGTGTGCAGTTTTAAATTCCAGAAAATTCCTTACAGAATAAAATGTATGGAATAATTAATCTTCATTTTTAAAACAATAACAATTTTCTTTCATTTCCAGTGAGGACATTGAACGTGAGCATGTTGATGTTCGTCGCTTTACAACTGCAGCAGCCCTGGGTACAATAATGGGCAAAGTGTTTGGACTTCGAAGCCCTCATTCCAGTGCTCTGTTAGAACGTTGTCCTACATTTGTTTCCAAAGACAAGTCTCTCAAAGCAAAACTTATTGGAAAGTCCAGAAAGGTTAGTCAAATCTTTTTATTTTAATGTTTTTCATAGAACGCTATTCTTGGCAGGAGCTGGTAAACATAAAATTTAAGAGATTGTTCTAGTTTTACTTTCTCTACAGTGTACTAACAGAATTTAAATGAAATATTGATTGCAAATAAAAAATGTGATACCAAAATTTCAGATGAAATACATATTTAGAAAAATAAAAAGTTTTCATAACAAAAAGTGTCTCTTGGATTTTCTGTGAATAAATAGACAATATAACCACATTATTAACGCTGCTTGAAATAACGGTTTTAATAAAGTTTTTATACATAAAAAGATTGAAGAATTTAATTTTCAAAAAAATTGTAAATCATGTTTCTGCCCGTAAAAAATAAAAGATGATTATAACTTTAAAAAATTTACTTATCATCCTTGGGCTAATAAACAGTATCAATTTTTTTTTAAAGAATTTAGAGTAATTTTGGTTGCTCGAAATAAATATATTATAAAAATTTGCTACATTTTTCTAAACAGGATAAAATTTCCAATAATAAAAAATGTGCCATTTATCAATTTAATTGTTAAGATTGTGGCCAGGTTTACAATGGAAGGGCTAACTGTAATTTAGAAACCAGAATGAAGGAACATTTTAGAAATATTAGGTATAAACAGACTGATAAATCAGCTGTGGCAGATCATTTTTGGTCATTTGACCATGAAATAAATCCAGAAGTTAATTTATTAAAGCAATTAAATGGTCCAGTATATGAGGTACGTCCAGAAAGTAAGTTCTGTTTGGTAATAAAATTAAATTGTGTACAGATACAGAAAAATTATTTATTGCACAAAATTGTACAACTCTTAAACTATTTTTCCACATAACTGTTGAAATTTTGCAGGCATTTGTCATAGCGAGGCACAAGTTTTTGTATACCTTCTTCATAGAAGTTTGCCGCCTGTGTCTTCAATCAGTTGGAAACATTTTCCTTCAGCTCTTTGTCATTGTTGAAGTGTTGACCACCAAGGAAAGATTTGAGATGCAAAAACAGATGAAAGTCGCTAGGAGCGAGGTCAGGTCTGTACGGGGGGTGGTCAAACACGTCCCAGCCAAATCCCTGTAGGATGTTTTTCGTCGCATTTGTAGTGTGTGGTTGTATGTTGTCGTGAAGAAACACAAAACCTTTTGACAACGCAAATTTGCTGATAAATTTCAATTGGTTTCACTTTCCTAACATTCAGAAAACGAATCACAGATCTGATTTCACAAGTGGCGGTATTTTCAATGAACACCGACATTGTAAACAAGCACAACAAAGCGTACGTGGCTGACAGCAATCTCACAATGGCGCATGTTTTTTCTCCTTAATACAGAGTGTCTACCGCACATTTGCAGAACTATGATCGCAGCGCTGCAGCGGAGATAAATTGAAACAGAACTTACTTTCTGGATGGCCCTTGTATTTAATGGTTGGGGAAAAAATATTTATCTTTAAAAATAGAAATCAAGCCATTGATACCGAAAATGTAAAAATATATATGAACGCTGATGATATGGTCCTAGGAGCATCAAGCATAAAAGACCTACAGGTAGGTTTTGAGGAACTGACCAAATGGACAGAAGAAAATGATTTAAACTTAAATGAAGACAAAACTGTGGTAATGACTGTCAGGAAAGGAAGAACACGGACAGCAAGCAACAGTATCACATATAAGTAGACAACATTAAGACATGTAACACATTTTAAGTACCTAGGTATCACCCTTCAAACCAAAGGATTTGTATACACTATGCACATCAAAGAGCTGACAGCAGCAGCAACGAAGGCAATTAGCAGAATAAGAAATTTGAGACGATAATCAAAAATATTGCCCATACTGATGTATAGTATAGAGATTATATGGGAACATCTTGGCAAATCAAATCTAAAATACATAGAAAATATCAAAGGAACTTTTCTAGAAAAAGAGCATTATGCCTGTCAAAATATACTTCAACTCGACTGGTGTATATATCCTGGCAAGCGAATATTTTCTCATTGAAGAACTTCGACTCAACATGTTCTTACCCTGCAAGGCAGCATACTACGATCTACTGTAAGAGCTGGAAGGCAAATAAAATGAAATATGACACTGATGCCATGACCAACAAAGAATGAGTGAGAGCAGAATATGACCTTCGCTGGTGACAAGACTAGCGGTTTATGGCTTCCACCATTGAGTGTAAGACAGAGAAGTTCATAGTCTTGACACAGCCTGCCAATGTAGATTATGTGGAAAACAGTGTGACAGATACCTTATTGAGATAAGGAAATCTCTAAATTCATTCTGCAAAGACTAACTTTTATATGTGTGGGTGTGGGTGTGGGTGGATGCGCTGCATTATGGCTATTTGGTTGCAATAAATATTATTATTAAAAATAGAAATTGCATAATGAATTTTGAAATTCTGTCAATAGATTCTGTCTTTAAGTTTGTTTTATTTTCAGACGTTGGTAATATTGTGACTTTGTGGGTTCGTAGAATTAAAAGTCCAATTTGCAGAAATTCAAAATGTTCTTTATTTCCATAGAAACACACTCTGGTCAATACTTCCAGACGTCTAACTTTATCTGTGTCGGCAAGCCCTTTTATCTCCGCACTATGTTTATCTGCAGGCTCTTTATCTCTGCCCTGCACTATCTGTTTGTGCGTGTCTCCGCGCTATCGTAAATAATGGGTTTGCGACAGTATGAAAGTAGCATATCCCCTAGCAGCAGTAATGATAGTGTAACGGGAGCGCTGGAACACCCTGTGAAAGCAGCTGGCAGCGGAAGGCAGGGAGGGGAGGTTCGGTTAGCCACACCTCCTCCTCGTTCGTCTTGTAGTGGTGACAGGCTGTGGTCAGGGAAAAAACATGACTGTGTCACCTGTTTTCTCTACACCTGTTTCTCGATCTTTCTGTTACTAGAACAATCCTGTAAACACCAGAAGGCGGGATATTCCGATATAAAGAGGGTTACAGACAGACGGAGTTAGTCAGTTGTTGGTTTGGTCAGTCAGTCAGTTGGTTAGTGTGTGAATGAGGACAGTTCTTGGTGTAAGAAGGCAGTGTTAGTCAGTGACGTGTTAATGTACGAGAGGATTGTGCAACGGAAGACTGTACGTAACTGTGAAGGTGTAACGGAGTTTATGTAATCGCGAGTACAAGGAAATTGTAACGGACGAACTGGTGAATTGTAATTGTGTGCAGCAAGTAATTCTGTGTAATTGGCAAGAGTTTAACTGTAAGTCGGTGGAAATAAAGAACATTGTTGAGTGGTGAAATTGGACTTTTTATTTCACGAACCCACAAAGTCACAATAGCAAGAATAAACCAAATCACTGATAATGCAGAACAGTTTTCACGAAACTAGTCTCTTGAATTCTGTGGAAAGTTCATTAATTTTCTTATAAGGATAGGTGAAGTTTGTGATAAATTATTATATTTGATTGTAATATTTGTTACTTCACTGTTAGCTTTTGTTTTCTATGTATTAACAGAATATTTTTGTCATTCAAGAGAGTGTAAGAGAACCGAGCAATGGTATGCTTGGCAAAAGAATTGTCTGGGTGGCTCAGTTGGTTAGTGGCATATTGATCTCAGAGTCACAGGTTCAAATATAGCCAGATTGATGGTTTTTAAGTGCGCTTAAAAATGACAGATACATGTCAGTGAATTTAGTTCTGTATAAAGAAGCAAAATTTCTTTGGAACCAAATTCTGGCTCATTGGTGGTGCTGAAATGATCCTGGCAATTGACAGTTTCATTAACAAATGTTTATTTTTCAGCAAAAGAGTTTATGCATGTTTATCAAAATGAAGAGCAGCTGGCTACCCAATTTAAGAATGTTAAACTTTCAAATAAATCGACCCCCTACTATCCTGTTTTGCTTGCGGATTGTTCTAAGTATCTGTGTGATTCCTGGTGCATCGCCTTACAGAGAAAGTCATTATACATGATGACAAAGATGGCACAGTGATAAAGTGCCTCTCTGATTGGCAGTTTCTTGTTTCACTTAAATGTAATCATGAAATCTTGGGCCTTGATAATTCCTATGTTTGTGTTGTAAGATTTATGGCTATGTTCTTAACAATGTGAAAGGTATTAGGATAGTGTGCAATAAGCATTATGTTAATGTCTTAAGTTTCATTGTGAGGAGCACTATAAAGAATATGTTCTGACACAGTAAAATTTACTGTGCATAAAATGACTCAGTTTAAAATTTATTTTTAACAATTGCAGGTGACAGTTCGTGGACACCACTTTGTAGCTCATCAGTATTACACCGTCACATACTGTAATCATTGTCAGCTCATAATTTGGGGCATTGGACCACAGGGTTACCAATGTGCTGGTAAGTACTGTATTGCAAATTGGTGCATTTGCATTACTTCATTTTTTCTAACTGGAGATGCAATGGGTATGGCTCAAGGTTATCATCCAGTGTGAATGTTAGGCAGATGAGCAGTTAACTTCTTCATTATAAACTATTGCTAGATAACTAGAATATTCTAGAAATGTTGCATTGTTGGGCATTCTGAAACTGCAGAAAATCATGAGGATTCAGTGAGTACAAGAGTGAACAAGTGTAGTACTTTTGCAGTGAAAAGTGTTCTTCTCTGAACAAATTTGTGACAATTGTGTTAACTTGCCGTGAAGCTGTTACTCCAACAGATTGCAGACAACTTGTGTTTGACTCTCCATCAATTGAATTGTTCAGAAGACCTGTTTTATTACAGTGTGAAGAAAATTGAGTATTAGAAGAAATTTATGTAGTTTGCAGTGAAGCCTCAGGGAAAATTAAACAAACTGGTTAAGTAAGAGTGAAAACTGAGTGAAGTGAGAGTTTGAAAACTGGACAAAGTCACAATATCTTCAATTAGAACTTTGTCTCAGACTGTGACAAGAGCATTTGAGAGAAGCAGTGTTGTAAGTTGTTGCTACTTCTGGAGCACTATTTTCACAGTTGTTTGTTTTGTCTTCATTGTATTGTTGCCATAGGACGAAGAGCTCTCTTTGATCCAATGTAAGATTTTGCCTTGGATTCCTAAAGTTTTAAGTTTGTAACTCCAAATACAATTATATCTCCTTGAAAGTCTATAAATGTTGCTAAAGTGTCTTCTTTTTTATTCAATGCATTTTTAATGTCTTGATAGTTTAGTTTAAATTATTTTTTTCTAGAAATCAATTTACTCAGTTGGAAATAATTTTTTCCATGACTTTTGCTAATAAGAGCTATTGGAAAATAACTTGTTAAATTATCTGCTGGTTTGTTTGATTTCAAAATTCAAATTTGATTTCAAATTGCTTTCTTCCATTCGTCTGGTACTTTTGTATTCCATGACAATTTATAGAATTTTTGGAGTCTTAATTTTGCTTTTTTCCATGTTGTTTGATGAATTCTGCATGTATATTATCAGATCTTGGAAGCTTTTTCAAGTTTTAAGTTATTAATTACATTGTTCAATTCTGTAATATTAAATTCCCGATTAAATATATTATCTTTGACTTTAATGGTTGATTTATTCTTTAATGTTTTCCTGCAATATTTTTTGTGGTTTTTTAGTATTAGCAGATAATTTATAGGTATTGGTGTTGCATTTATTAAATTTATTATCTATTTCATTGTCATTTGTAGTTGTTCAATAAATAACAGGTATTTTTTATTGTCTTTCTTGTTTTGTTTGTTATGTGGGAGGGTGAATACTAACAAATTATCTAGATATCACTTGTAAATGTGTTTAATACAAAATGGATAGATAGGCCCTTAATAGTTTATGAATTGAAATTAGATGGTGTTTTGGGTTAGAAAGAATTTTCACAATTGTTCTGGTGGTTTTTCAGATTATACAAATGTATACATATTTTCTTTCTTTCTAATATAATTAGATTTTAAGACATATAAATCTGTATATTTTGCAGACTGCATATTTAATATCCACCGACACTGTGTCCGAGTGGTAGAAGAGAACTGTCCTGGACCACTGGTAAAGAAGGAGAAGGGAAATGACAGGATAAGCAAACTGATGGAGAAGATAAGGCCTGCAGAAAGAGATACAAGAAGGAAGCCCAGCTCCATCAACATCTCTGCAAGTGAGTGTTTGTTAATATATCTTTTACAACCATGGTGATAAAGAATCTCTCAGAAAAAGGAGCATATTTATATTTTACATTAACACATATGGCTATAATGTTATTTTTTGTTGCATGCTGCACATAAGATGGAGGTTTTCAGATTTTACCATCTATGCCAAATATTGGACCACTGATAGGTATGAACTGATACAGCATTTGTGCTAGTTATGTTGTAGTCCATGGCACCTTCCTGAGTTTGATCTTACTTTGCACGTAGTCTGTCACTGTCTCTAACATAAAGCTACAAGGGGAATTTCATATATAATGCACAGGTTGGCAGTACCACAGATTCTGTACTCATTGTGTCAACAATGCACTCTGTATTCATATGAGCAGGGCTAGAACTAAAGCCTTGTAATATATTTTCTTTAAATATTTCCTTTTTTTGGTCATTTGAATATTAAGTCCAGTAAGATAAAAATAGCAACAAATGAAAGATGGGAGAAGCTTGTGGCAGATGCCCTAGAAGAAGGTTGCCGTGCAGTGTGTGAAGAACTTTCCAGAGTTACTGGAAATCCAGTAACTTCAATATTCCATATTTTACTAATAGTTCCTCACTGCTTGACTGGTAAACGGAAGCAGAAAATGCCTTTTCATTGCAACCTTGCTTAAAGAAACATTTGACATTGAAGATGAAGCATTCTTTTGTTGAATTGTTGCTATTCATGAGATATGGATTATGATCTTTGACTGGAGAACTAGAGGTTCCCCTTAATGAGCTTAGTCAAACATTAAGCAGTAATAATCTTTGCTTATGATCACCAAGGAATCATCATGGAGATAGTCCCATGTAAGAAGTATCTTATCACTAAAGTCTTTCATTGTGATTTGAATAAGAAAAATGTACAAGAACTTATCACAATTGCTTGTGACTAGAGTACTGTTACCCGATCGTCGAAGTCACGACATAACCAGCTGGCAGGAAAGAAAGAGGCAGATAGCGTTCAAGCCAAACCCACTAGTGTGATTGGCTGGCACTTGCTGAAGGAGTGGCAGAGAGCAACAGAGGGAGAAAGAGACGGTGAGGGTCTGGATTATTCTCGCCTCACCGTGAGGGTCTGTGAGACTTTGTTTGGCTTCGGGTGATGTCGACAGGTTTCAGGAAACTTCCAGATACTGCGATGGGTATATATAAGTAATGGACTGGACTATACAGCTTAGTATTGGCAGGAAGCTGCTAGAGTACGACAAGGGCCGAGAGTGAGTTGCAGTGTGGACCTGCTGCATATATGTTTGTTATGTAATTCTGCTGGTGTACAAAGTGTATTTCAATGGAAATAAAGAGCAATTTTTAATTATTGCAACCTGGACTTTTAATTTTATGAACCTACAAAGTCACAGTACTCATTCTCCATGAGAATGCTCAGTCACCTACATGTAGATTGTAACAAAGAGGTTTTGTAATTAAATTAGTGGGGGTAGTGTTACCTCATGTGGACCAGAGTCTAGACATAAGCCATATTTTGATTTGTTCCCAAAGTTAAAAAAATCTATGTGTGTTGACCTTTCTTTTTGGGGGTTAGGGGAGAACTTTCTACCAATGTTAACCAAGCTATTTAGCCAGTGATTAGAAGTGGTGCCGTGAATTGAGAAATAATGCTTCCCAAACATGGGACTCATTCATGAGAAGTAAGGAGACCACATTGAAAGATTGTGACCACTGATCACAAAGAAATAAAGGTGTGCAAAAGAATTATGTGCATTATGTTTAAAATTCTCCTTGTATATCAGGCCTCATAATAGTGATGCTGGAAATGTGATTCAAATAGTTTAAAGAAAACTTATTTAATTCAGAGCTTTAGCGTAACTTATTTCACTAAATTTGTTGAAACAGCTAAATGTTGCAAAATAAACTACAATCTTAATTCTTACTGCATCATCTTTAAGGGACCCGTACTTTCAACATGGATTGACAATCAGTGTGAAGCAT
This sequence comes from Mantis religiosa, assembly GCA_030765055.1. Lineage (NCBI taxonomy): Eukaryota > Metazoa > Arthropoda > Insecta > Mantodea > Mantidae > Mantis > Mantis religiosa. The sequence goes on along the minus strand of CM060949.1, from coordinate 183,687,928 downwards.
TTAGAGCCAATAGCAGCCATGTTATCGTCTGTTTTCATGTATGTTATCTAAAAGGATGAATAAATATCTTGTTTCCAAACCACTTACTTTCCCTACAATAAGGAAATATAGATGATGAGTTCATTACACAAATAACAAGGGGTTTAAGTTTAAGGTATATCCTATGTGGGTAGATGTTAACTCATTAAGATTAGGTATAAAGGAATTTTTACATTGTATATTGTAAATATGAAATAAATGAGGTTCGGAGACAGAAAGTTGTAAAAGTCTGTAAGGAAAGTGTACAAATATGTTGAAATTCAAACACTTTCCTTCAATATACTTGATAAGTATTGCATTGCACTCAAAACACTTGAGTCAGGTTTTCACTGGAAATACATATTTTGAGAATTTCTGATTCCACAGATCTTTAAAGAAAGATTTGTATCTGTGTGTGGACTATTTCTTCTTTTTTATTTTTTAAGTTAATTGCCTTCCAGAGGTGTGCTTCTTCAACACAACTATGGTTTACACGGAACATATTTTTGGTTAAGTAATTGATAATTTGAATCAGTATTGGCGTAAATTGGGTTAAAAGTGAATCTTCCTGAAAAAATCTGACAATACCTCCTTTCGATATATATAAACTAATCTATTACTCTCATATGAGTTTCTCCACCCACTGTAATTTATTTTTATATAGCTTCTACAGAAAAAAGGCTTGCTTTTCTATCTCGTCTGTGTGTTAATCAGAATAAACATTTGCAGATGCATTACCTATTTTGTTGTAGGTACAACGGAGATGTTGAAAACTGAGGATTCACTTGCCATGTTGCTAAGAGATATTGCTATATTCTCTTTCAATCACATTACAAGAAATCAATGAATAGCAACAATACCTTCTTAAAAGTTAAAAAGTACTGAAAAATTCAAATCAATGATATATCTTGGAAATGGTAGATAGTGTAAAAACGTTATTTTAAATAAGTTAAGGGTATGTGTAATACAGAAATTGAAGAAATCTTCACCTTTTGTGTCGTAACGTTGTATTTAGCTCTGGTTTAGCTATTATACAAAATTCCTTCAGAATTAAGAGAACCTCCTAGGTTGTTCTCACAAACTTCAAGTTATATAATTTATTTCCTATGCAGTTGTAATCAATATTTGAGAAAATAAAAAGTTACTGCAGATTTTCTATGTAAAGGAAAAAAGTTGTGTAGTTAATTGCACATGTATACACATACATTTTATGATGTAAATAATAATAAAAGTAAGAAGATGCTCCCAAATGGGCATCATGCATTTTCCTTCAATGTTTGCTAAGAACTGTTCAGCAAGAATGGATCTTTGGTGCACTTTGATACATGGTAAAAATTACACACATGCATGTTTGATCTAATTCATCAAATTTCATATTTTTACAATTTTATCTTTCACTACAAGCTTGTTTCTCCTGCAAGTTTTTCCAGGTGTTGGCTTTTGCAAAGCTAAGCTTGATACTGAAACACGTTTTAACTCTGACTACCCTTCAATTGCTAGGATACTTTTTTTACAACTTGTAAAACTTTGAACACTTTATAATTTTGTAGTTTCTAATTTATTTCTCATGTTTCCTTTTACATCAAGATTACAATTATAAAGTCTATACTGGAAAACACTATATATTCCTAAATCCTGAAAATCCTACCATGTTGCTTGCCATTGAATAATAATTTGATCCCCATACACCTAACCCTAGGTTTTTGTGTATTGTAGGCCCTCTATCCCTTTTTACACATTTTGCCATTTTACCTATCCTACTCTACACTTTTCTCTTAATTGTTCTTAGCCATCTCTCTTTAACTTTCCCTAAGTAGTCCCTATATTTCTCCTGTTCTTTTCCCCTTTTACTGATAAAATTTCTCTAATTACTACTTTGCCCCCAAATTGTCCCATTTACGTAGCCAGGCATGCTCTCTTCATATCTTTGTTTGACTACAATATAGTATACAATGGAAATCTGCATTCTCTTCTCCACACAATGTACATTTATCTGGCTCCCTATCTTGACCTATACCTTTCAAATTTCTCACTCCTGTTCTTGCCCAAGCAAAACCTTCTCGCCCTAACTTATTGCATATATCTATATATCCTTCCCTCCCCCAGGTTGTTTTTATTTCTCTATATAACCTCAGTGAACTTTTGTCACTTGTACTGGCAAAAATGTCTTGTCTGTCAACATCTTCTAATCTTAACTTTTTCCGGAAGTCTCTATACCCATACTCTGCATTTATCCAAGAATGAACCATAGTTATCTGCTTCAACACGTCATTCATTTGATGTGCCCAAGACCCTCCCCAGTTATTTCTCCTTTGAATATGAAAACATTCTTTAATAATATTGCCATCTTCCAAGTTAGCGATTCTGTATAAATACGAGGGCTATCCAGAAAGTAGATTACGTTTTCGTCTGTTTCCGCTAGGGGCGGGGCTAGCGCGGCCATCTTGGGGTCAGAGCGTTGCGCAGCTCAGTCGGCATCTAGCCGTGCTAGTGAGAGGTTCGTGCTGTGCTCCGTTCAGATACTGTGACGGTTTGAAATGTCTGCGTTAATTGAAAATCCCGCGAGCTGCGAGGTGCGTGCAGTAATAAGGTTTCTGACTGCAAAAAACTGTAAACCGATAGAAATCTATCGGCAGCTTTATGAAGTGTATGGGGACAACATTATCACTGAAGGTGGAGTGCGTCAGTGGGTCATCAGATTTAAAAATGGCCGAACCAATGTTCACGACGAAGATCGAAGTGGGAGACCCAGCATAGTGACTGCCGAACTTGTCGAAAAAGTCGATGCTAAAGTCCGTGAAAATCGAAGGTTCACAATAACGGAACTTTCTTTGAGTTTTCCACAAATTTCGCGAAGTTTGTTGCACGAAATCATCAGCGAAAAGCTTGGTTACCACAAGTTTTGTGCAAGATGGATTCCAAAAATCTTGACAGAGGACCACAAAAATCAGCGAATGGCTGCAGCGTTGAACTTTTTGGACGTCTACCATAAGGATGGTGACTCTTTACTCGATCGCATCGTTACTGGTGACGAAACATGGGTGAAACACGTGAACTGTGAAACGAAATTGCAATCAATGCAGTGGGGGCACACAAGTTCTCCCCAAAAACCCAAGAAATGCATGCAAACAATGTCGGCAAGGAAGATGATGGCGACTGTTTTTTGGGACAGAAAAGGTGTGATTTTGGTGGACTTCCTGGAAAGAGGCACTACAATAAACTCTCAAAGGTATTGCCAAACTCTCCAAAAACTCAGAAGAGCCATTCAAAACAAGCGCAGAGGAATGTTGAGCTCTAAGATCTTGTTGATTCACGACAACGCCCGGCCCCACACGGCAAATGTCACTCGTGAAGTTCTTGAATCTTTTAAGTGGGAGTTGTTTCCTCATCCGCCGTACAGTCCCGACCTGGCACCGAGCGACTTCCACCTATTCTCAGCAATGAAGAAGTGGCTGGCTATGCAGCGTTTTGATGACGACGCACAGCTGCAAGAAGAGGTAATGAAGTGGTTGAAGGCGCAGGCGGCCGAATTTTTCGACGAAGGAATTTCCAAGCTCGTACATCGCTACGATAAATGCCTTAGTTTGAATGGTGACTATGTCGAAAAGTAGTATTTGAGTGTGGCTTTCATCTGTATATAATAAAATTTGTTTCCTATACTTTGTTTACTTTTTATTCCAAAACGTAATCTACTTTCTGGATAGCCCTCGTATTTCATTGCCCTTGACAAGATTTTAATTTTAGTAGAATGCCTGCCCAGTTCCAGTTTTGCTGCCCCATTGGGTGATGCTATCAGTAATCCCAATATATATTTATAAAAGGATCTATGCACTCTATCAGTGTCTCTCCAAGGCGCATCTACTCCCCATACCTGTGATCCATATAACTTTCTATTTTCTACTACTGCCATATAAATCCTCTCCAACCATTTGACATTTATATCTGGCAGTTTATGTAGCATGATTTTATCACCCTCATGGCCATTTTACTTTTTGCCACAGACATCTTTTTTGTTCTTTCCAGCTACCTTCTGAACTCAACCTTGTCCCCAAATAATCAGATCTCCTTACCATATTTTTCTTCTATTAATCTCCCGTTTCTCATTCTTACGCAACCTGTATCCTTTTTTGAAGACCATGATCTTGGTTTTGTTTTCATTCACTTTCAAACCCCATTTATTGCAATAAGAATTGGCTGCCTCGATTGCTCTTCTTAGCCCTCCACTTGATATGGACCCAGCTACTAGGTCGTCTGTAAATAGTAGCTCTGGGATTCCTTTATTATTAATAACTGGTGAATGTACCCTACAACTTGAGATCTGCTCTAAAATACCATTGATATATAGGTTAAATAATACTGGACTAAGTTTACATCCCTGCTTTGCTCCTATTTTACTCGATATAGATTTAGTTACTTTGTTGCATGGTAGTTTTATACATAACTCGTTCTCTTGATATATCTTCTTAATTGCTTCTATAAATGCATGACTTATCCCCTTACTGCTTAATTTTATCCACAATGCTTCTCTGTTAATAGAATCAAATGCCTTCTCTAGATCAATATCATATATATCCTTCCCCTTTTTATTGCTTAGATATGTATCTACAATTGTTTTAATAATAAAGATGTCTGATGTTCTCCTGTCTAGTCTAAAACCTGCTTTGAACTCCGATAGTTTATTCTCCCTCTCAACCCATTTTGCAACCTATTTGTATCACTATTTTCCTCTTAGTTTTGTTGAGTGCCCAAGCCTTCCAAAATTCCCCTGGTATACCATCAATACCATTAGCTTTTAACCTCCTTATTTGTTCACAAAATTCAACATCAGAGATATAATACTTTATAATGATTTCTATAAAGGATGTGTCAAATGTAGCATGGGACCAGTGTTGCACTTAGTTTTCTTAATGCACAAGTGCAGTATGTACTCACAATAATGCATTACTTTAACATTTATGAAATAGAATGCAGTTTGAAGCTATTTGACTGTGGCTTATATAACAGCAGTATTGTTATATATTTTTAGTAGATGTTACAGATGCTTAAAAACAGATCATGAACAATGTTTCTTTTGCAAGATTTATAAGGCTGGAGAAGCCAATGCTGTTGCTCTCATACATGTGTGTTTGTTGATATTTTGTATATACCTGGGTCATTCATAAATTAGTGGCTACACTGCCTTCATTTGGCGCTATCAGCGGTAAATCATGTAAGCTGATAACAATGAACATTAAGAGAATCTAATGTTTGTTAGCTGTGAGTTTCAAGGCAATAATTTTATTTAATAAGACATTTTTAGTAAATTTAATTGTAGGCTGTTATCTTTAGTGCTCTATATATGTGTAGTAAATGGGAACAAAGATGCTTCATTAAAATTCATTTTGCAAGGAGTATCGATACTCAACAATGTTATTGGAGGCTTGTGGTAGACAGACTTTACCATATATATGTGTTTGGAGGAATTTAGTAACAGTGACATCAAAATTAATCTCAGAAACTATTTGTAGTTGGTTTATTAATACTCGTCACTTGTTTATATTAATGAGAGACTAGTTTCAAAGGCATTCGCCTCCATTTTCAATCTCTTTCCAACTGGCATCTGTTGTTGTCTGCTCTCTCTGTGGTGGTGGTGGAACTATGAACTTGTTTGTCAAATTATCTACTGGTGGGATTTCAAAGTTCATTACGCGATCCTTATTTTTCCATATGAATATGTTCTCCCATGTTGTCAATTTATTTTGGTTTATCACTCCTTTTAATAATTTTGGATTTGGATCAATGTCATGGTTTTCATTCCAAAAGTGAAATGCTACTGCTGACTTATCTTCTTGTTTCAATCTGATGTTTCTAAAGTGCTCTTTGACTATGGTTTTTAGATTTCTTTTAGTTTGACCTATGTAGCATTTTTCACAATTCTTACAACTTATCTGGTATATTCCGGATCTGTTAACTGATGGGATTTCATCTTTTGTTTTTGAATTTAGCAATTTTAAAATTGAGTTTCTATTAGTAGGTGCCAAGGTGATATTTTGTTCCTTGAAGATCTTTTTAAATTTATTAAATGTTTTTGGCTGATATGTGAATGAACTGAATATGCTGTTGCTTTCTTTTTCTTTTGTAAATGTGGTTGGGTTGCTTCTTTAATGGTTTTCTTTAGTTTAGCTTTTCTAATTTTCTTCAACACCAAACTTTTGTTGTATCCATTTTCTTCTGCCATGTGTAGTATTGTTTTTTGTTCTTTGAAATATTCTTCTTTTTCTATGGGTATGTTGACTAGTCTGTGTGTAAGGCTGTTTATTATCGCATGTTTATGTGTAATTGGGTTGTGGCTATTATATTTTATGTAATTTACTGAATGTGTTGGTTTCCTATAAATTCCAAATTTTATTTTGTGTCATTCCTGATGATATTTAGAACCAAGAAAGAGAGTTGTCCATTGGTTTCCTTTTCTATAGTGAATTTTATAGTCCTTTCTTGCATATTGAGTAATTTTAATGCATCTTCTAAATGTTTATTCGGTACAATTCCAAAGATGTATAGATATGTCGACAACTCTCTTTCTTGGATCTAAATATCATATCATATCACGCTGTGGATAAGTGGGCAAATGCATTTTGTAGAGGAAGGGAAGACATTCATCAAAAACATGAAGCTGGCAGACCGCAATCAGCAAGTAATGATGTGCATGTGAATGCTGTTAGAGCACTGCTGGAAGAACATCATTGTTGGACTTGCATTGAACTAGCAAGGGAAGTTAGAGTTGCTCCTGGTACGAATCTCCACATACTTGAAGAAGTAAGAGATGAGGAAAATCTGCACTCGATGGGTTCCACACATTCTTACACAAGAAACAATGTGGCAGAGGATGGAAACAGCGAGTTTACACTTAGAATGCCATGAACATGATGGCGAGCATTTTCATAGATGTATCATAACATCTGATGAAACCTGGGTTCTATGCTACCAACCAAAATTAAAGAGACAAGCAAATAAGTGTTGGGATATTGATTCACCATGGCCAAAAAGGTATCTACAAGAACAGGATCCACTTAAAGTCATGTTCATTGTTGCTTATGATTTTGACAGTGTTCTTATTACTCACTCAGTTCCTCAGAGAATTTGTGTGAATTGTGCATATTACAGTCACATTATGGAACACCATTTACAACCAACTGTGCATTGTAAACGTCCAAATCTCTTGAATTCTTATCCCATTGTGTTACATGGTGGTGCTCGCTCTCACACATCTGCCCCTGTTGCTAATTTACTTCACAGATGGAACTGGGAAATTCTGGAGCATATTCCATACTCCCTAGATATGACCACATGTGGTTTCTACCGTTTTGCAAAAATGAAATTACCGCTTAAAGGAGTTCGCTTTAGAAACAGCCAGACAATTATAGCTGCAGTAGCGCAGTCTATTCAAATATTAAGAGAAATAGATGCTGTTGATGGCATCTGTCGACTCCCTGATGTGTGGAAGTGAGTTCATGTTGGAGGAGATTCTCAGCACTGCAATATGGTGAATGCTCCAAAAATGTTGTATTGTTAATTCAAATGTTGCCACTAATTATTAAATGACCTAAGTATATATAATTCTACCCGCCACTATCTTTGGAGTTGAACATCCTAGATGTTATGGCTACACTTTGTCATTGTTCTGCAGCAGTGGCCTTTACTTCTAAAAGCACACACTCAGCAATTTTAACACTTTAATCCTGGTCTACGCTTTGTAAAGTGTTATAAATCTAGTTAGTGTTTGGGTCAAAGGTCTTGAAAATCCTCACATTCACTATAAAGGCAACTCCTAAGGTTTACTAGTAAGGATCATTCACATTCTAGCTTTTTCAGTTTTATGGTGGGAATCACACTCAGATGTTTACCCCTTAAGGCTAATAGAGATAGAATTATCAACACATTAGATATTTTATGAGACTTTTCTAAAATTATGTAGAATAATGGAAAAAGATTCAGATTGAGAAATATATAGGTTATTGTAGTAAATTTGGGAGGGCTGGGCCTATGTACAAGGAGACAGATGGAATATTCCACTACTTAATTTAATGTGATGGGGTAAAGGATTGGCGGGAGAGTATGTGAGAAGCAAAATTGGACACATTACACAAGAAAATTTGTTTCAGTTAAAATGTTGATGGGTACAAGGGACAAAAAGGATTAATGTGATTGTAATCTATTTGGGAAGCATAAGAGAAGTGGGTTAGGACAGTCAAGGAAAAAAAGGAAAAATAAAGTCAAGAAGTATAAATGTTGGGAGGGGGGGACCATAATGAATGCTCAAATGGGTAGATGTTGAACACATTAGGATTACATATGAAAGAATTTTATTATGTTATACATTATAACCCTGGAAAAAGAAATAGACCATTCAGTGTTCCGTCAAACTTTTTCTCCAAAATATAAAATAAGTAAATAATCTAGTTAACAAAATTTATTTTATGCTTTTACCTCTAATGAATGAAAATTTTATAAAATGCACACAGTGGTAGTGAATTGAAACTTAATTAGGAGGATATGAATTCCAGTCCATGGTGATAAAGTGTCATATATAAGTTCCCAGAGCAGGAAGATAGAGGTGACTTCAGGAGAGTATTACTGTACTGATACACATGAACATATAAGTAATTAACTATGGTGTTTATAATTTTTTTTCAGTTGATCGAGTTAAGAGACAATCCGAAGAAGATCCTGGTGGACTTACAGACAACGAAAGCAGTTCAGGTAGGCTTAAAAACTGTCGGTTTCTCTTCTATATTTTAATTGGCATGTTTAGCTATGAGTTGAAAATATGGATAATGTTCCAATGTGTGAGGACTATGATACAATGAAGCACAAAATTAATATAATTTTGAGTCGAACTAGTACTCAATGCTCCACTTATTGCTAGTATTTTCCTAGAGCGGTTTCGTTAGGCTCTTCCTAACATCATCAGCTGTGGTCGACTAATGGATGTTGGTTTGGTGAACTCCTTCTAGGCAAATATTAGCAATAAGTGGAGCATTGAGTACTAGTTTGACTCAAAATTATATGGATAATGTTCTCTATGTGTAATAAAATAAAAAAGTAATAGGTTAAACTACAGCCTTACATATTTTATTACTGAGGTAAAATTAAAATGTTTATTTTACATAAAGGCATGTAGAGCTAAAAGCATAGTTATGCTTTGTATTACAAACTATTATGGGTGCATTATAAGTTGGTGATTGACAGTTGAAGGAGTGGGGAAAGAGAGGGGATAGCACCGTTGCCACTTTACCGTCCCTCTCCACGTGCTAGGCAATGAAGATGACGGTTAGAGGGTAGGTGGAAGTTCGGTTGCAGTCAGTTGCAGTAATGCACACGCACATATTCCTAGAAATTTGCATACTGCAGTATTAATCGTAAGATTGCCGTAAGACTGTCTACACGTTTAAGTGAGCAGTTACCTAAGTACAGCATACGAGTTTGTAACCGCGATGTACATGCCTGATTTTCTTCACTAGCGTATTTCTCTTTCCCTACTCTATGGTATTCTTACTTACACCAACATCAGCTGAGGTTCTGTCCAATACTTTTGAAACGGGAATTATTGGACTCCCACTGTCTCTTTCATCCTCCAAATATTTTCTTACGGAACATATAATTTCCCTTGCTTGTCTTTTAATTGGGATTCCGTGCCCCAAAACATTTTTTGTGGTCTTCGCAGATAGTTTCTTTCTGTCTGTTTCTGTAGCACAAGTGTTTGCGGTAGCCATGAGTAATGATAATTAGCTAAATATTAAAGTTGCGCTGAAACACAAAAGTTGATCACAGAAACACTAAAGTTGATCACAAAAACACTGAAGTTGATCACTGAAACACACAAATTATATTGCGAAAATGTAAAGCTGTTTACACTCTGTGAAACATTCACTACCTGAAGTAGTACACTCTTAGTTTGGCAGTGATGACAGGGAAAAATACCCTAAGTAAGGGTTGGTCATTAAACTGTAAAGGTTGGTCATTGACCCAGAAAATGTCATAAGCTATTCCTTGAAAATAAATCCACACCTGTTCCCTTCCAACAACGCATACCATCTCATACTAAAGGGCAACGAACGACGACGGTATTGTGATACTGCTGATTCATAAGCGAAGCAACAATAGGAGCAGTGTCTGTTTACTGAAAACCTCAACATGCCGTTAGAATAGCGTCATGCATAAAGCACGTGATCTAGTGCGATAGAGTTGGCAACATAGGATAAGCGGCTCGGGTTGCTATGGCAACAGTTTACTTTTGATTGGAGGATTGCTGGTTGCTAGGCGACGGCAATGACGTGTTAGTTACGTGTTTATCTCCTCTCCTTGTTTTCGCAGCTGAACAGCACGTGGAGGCAAAACGCCAATCACCAACTTATAATGCACCCATTATAATCTTCACATTAGAAACTCGTCTTCCGTGTAATTACAGTTAATGCTATTTTGTAAGAGTTAGTTGCTGCTGCATGTATAGATATTTTAGAAGTATTTGTGGAATTCCCTGAGAAATGATAATGAAGTTAACATATAATACAAAGTGCATCCAGAAAGTGAGTTCTGATCACATCCAGAGGTAGCACTGCCAGTCAGATAGGATATTTAAACAAATCCAAATTTATGGAACAGACAGTTCCTAACTTTATTAGTTTAAATTTGAAAAAGTCTTTATTTTATTATACATTATTACAGTTAACATAAGAGGTGCATGAGCAATCCTGTAACTAAGTTTAAACTACAATGTGCTAAAGATATAACCATAATATTATGCACCAAAAGGAACGTTAAAGAAGGCTGACATTTCTTCAGAATCTGCTTGAGGACAGCCTCGCATAGTACATGAATAACACAGAGCCACTGTCTCCAATTCATGATTTGTACATACCACAATGTGAGCAATAACTGTGTCAGGAAAGATTTATTTCCAACTGCCCTCTACACATTGCTTCGCAACAAGCGTAGTCTTCCCGTTCCAGTGCACGTTGAATCTGGAGGTGGTATGACCTTTTTTTTTTTAAAGTGAAATGCAGAATCTTCCAAGCTGTTGATTGTGGTACACCCAACTCTTGACTTAACCTCCTGGTTGATGCTTTCAGACTTTTGGTCACAGCATTGCTTACCTGCTACACAAATGAAATGTGTAGTGTTTAACGCCCGCTTTTACTACATACGGCACCGCAGGCGGTGACACTGATGATACATGAGCTGAAGATGGAGCACCAGTGGAATGAGATGGCGGGGGAAACCGGAGATCCCGGAGAAAACCTGCCCCAGCACCGTGTTGTCCACCACAAATCTCACTTTGCGGTCGCCTGGGATCGAACCCGGGCCGCCTTGGTGAGAGCCAAGCGGTCTAACCACTGAGCCACGGCGCGGCCACCTGCTACACAGTTTCATTGGTCACCCGGAGTCTAGCCGAATGTTTCACGTCTTGCACACTACATCTTCTTTGAAATTTCTGCATCAGCAGTCTGATACTAACCCCTGTAGGACCGGGTGTATGGAATTTTCAATTAAAATTCCCTCAAACGTGCAGAAACAAGAACGATTTGTCCTTCAGTTGACAGCATCTTTCAGATCTCCTGTGAAAGAAATTAAAAATCAACCGTTTTCTTAAAAATGGATCGAGACTTTATGTTCAACTGTATTCAAACACTGTTCTTAATGTAATGCACTGAATGACTATTCACCTTCACAGTTGGTGCTGCCAATGTAAATCAGATGTGCAGACTGATGTTTCTGGGAGCATTTTGAACTGATCCTGTACACCGACATTTTGCAATCACTTCCTGTATGGTGATTTTTGCTGTCACAGAACTTCCTGGAACTTTCTTGTGAAATAGATTCTTTGTTTTTGAAAAATATCAAGTGTGAATGAACACATCAACAATATCATTACACTCGGGTATTGAACAAGTCATTATCAGATATACTGCTTCACATGATGCCTTTTCCTCAGCCGGTTTCATCAAGTTTCACTGGCTGTGCCTGCAGTTTCTTTACACATGACAGCCATATGTGTTGAACTCCTGTTTCCATATGTCATTTCTTTGTAGAAAGGTAATTTAATTGTTGCCAAAATTGCAGTATATAAATGCAACATGTAACAACCGTAAATAATGTAATATACCATAATATTATGATGGGACAGTTTTACATGTTGCATCCTGTACCTACAACAAAATGTGTAAATGTGAGTGAAAATTTTTCTCAAGAGATACAACTGGAAAATAAGCTTTTGTATGAATAATTAATAGAAGAATGAATAGAGAAGGGCAGGTGAATGGAAGACATTAATGTTTTACTGTTGTTCTTGTACTGAGTATTTAATTTTGCATTTGAATCTCACCTTTGGGAACAAGTGTGTAGAAATTTTTCCAGAATGAAGAAACTACTACTATGAAAATGCTTAAAGGCATCTCTTCATATTGTATTCTCCCATCGTGACTTTGGTCTGCCTTTTGGTGGTATTTAAAACATTTTCCCATTTAAAATTTTCTTTGGGATCCATTTATCCAGCCCCTTTTAGGTACCTTTATTCTGGCATAAGTTTCACCATTTTCTCTCCTGCTCTTAGTATTTTGGTTTTTGTATCAAAACCTTTGTTTTCTCAATATTGAAGTAACAAAGAATGGATTAAATTGTAGCTGTGCATTAAGGAAATCTTAAGAATTTAGAGACAGCATATATAAATCAGTTTACTGACACGTCATCAACCTGGTGCCAACTGCTAGAGCTTTTCCTTTTGTTGGGGACTGTTGTACTAATGTCCTTGGGTGTCTTTTCAAGGAATTTCTCGCTGAGATTGTTGCTTAGAGGTTACTGAAATTTGAAGATCCGAAGCTTGTTTTTCAACTTCAAGTTACCTCCAAGCAACAACCCAACTTAGAAATTCCTTGAAAAGACAGAAGAGGACATTAGCACAACAAGAACATGATGCTGGCATCAGCTTGTTGATGGGAGCAATTAAACCCTCAGAACATATCTTGTGTTACAGAACTGATAAATGATGTTGTGTCAATGAACCAACTCACATATGCTGTCTTTAAGTTGCTTACACATCACTTTTAAACTTCTAACCAAGTAGTAAAGTCTTATGTCTAGTTTTAAAGAATGCCTGGTTATGCCAGTGTGTCACTATAATGTATTGTATCTTAGCATTAAATTCCAAATATTGTATGCCCTTAATCCTGCTGTGAGCCAAGAAATCAGGATCTATAAGAGAAAATATGCAGAGTTAGTGTACATCAAGAAGAAGAAATATGGCAAGTAGTGGGCAGAAAGAAGTGAGGGAGAAGGAGGAAGAAATAAAGCAGAGAAGATTGTTCTGCTATCAGTTGTAACCCACGCTGTCTCAGCAGCAAATTCTCAATCCACTCTTAAGTGGCATAGGCATAGAGCCAAGAATGTGTTATGAATGTTTGAGTGCTTCCCTTAAAAACAGTTGGCAAGTTGTTGCAAGTAAATTCCATGCTAATATCATGCTGTCTTCGTTTATGGTTGTGACTGCTTTATACATTGTACTACTGCATTTGGGTACCTTGACATGGTACTACTTATAGCATTGAAAATGTTTTCAGTCTAAAAAGTAGCTAAGCCATTAATGTTGCTTTTAAAATGATGCACTTTTCACTTTGTAGTACGGTATACTAAGTATTTTGTAACAAACCTCATTTACCTTTTGTAATTATACATTTCTTTGGACAGAACTCACAATTCATTCATTTGCATCTTCAGTTTTGATGATTGTGTTTATGTTATGGCTACTGCTGTTAGGGATGGATAGATTGCTATTGTATTGCCACATCCTACAAGTAAAATACATTTTTTTCAAGAATAAATTGGCGGTATTTCAGAACTTTAAAATAAATATTTTCTTTTACACCATTAAATTTATGGGTACATTTAAACTTTTAATAGTTTAACTCCTGTACTTCTTTAATGATTAAATGACAAAAATTGAATGAATAAATTTATAATATGCATTTTTAAAATGGACTAGAAAGCATAAAATAATTCCTCCTAGCCCTATATAGATTGGAAAATTTGTGACTGAATTTTTTAACAACTATGAAAATACTGGTAAAACTAAAAATGAAAAACATAGGATACATGTAATAGATAACTGATGCATGAGTGGTTCACCTAAGTCACTAATGCTGCAAATGACACAAACTGTTTCTTCCTACACTCCTTACTAATATCCATTGCATGTGTTCCTCAGTTTTCTTTTCAAATCCCATAAATATTTTCATAGCAATTTTCAACATTATATATATATATGGGAGCCAGAACTTATTTTAAATTTTTAGCCCATTTTAAAAACATGGCATATGAAACTTTCTAAATATTGTTAATTATTAAAGTAATGAAAATAAATAAGCTTGTCTGTGTCTTTTTCATTCAGTTTTGACTTCATAGGTTATCATCAGTAAATTCAAATTATACATTTCATTTGTTGTAAAAATAGCTTAAACATATGTTATATTACTTAAATTCATTAGAGCCATATTTGCGAAAATCAGAAAATGGTTCCATGTAAAGGGTGGTTTGTGGCAGAATTGTCTTGCAGTTCTCTGCTATGTTTAAAGTTTCAAGTCTCTAGCTCATCGTGGGGTTAGTTTAAAAATTATTCCATGTAAAGTCTAGTATGAGATGGAGAATTTCCTTGAAAGTGATTTAATATTGAATTGTCATGCAATTCTGAGCTGTGTTTAAAGTTTCAAGTTTCCTCCTCATCTTGAGTTGGACTTTTTTTATTTATGTATTTACGTCCTCCAGCATTGTCTCCATAGAGTTCTGAGTTACCTGACATATTTCAAAATAACAGAAAAGCTCAGAAAAAAACGTTATCTAGAGAACTCAACTTGAGCAAAATTCAGGAGCTCTTGAATGTGAGGCATACACGCTACCACCACGCTACAGAGGCAAGCTAAAAAAAGGTGTACTGAGCAGACAAAGGAGAAACTGAGTTAATACAAAGTGTTAAAAAATATCCTTGCCAATCCTGATGTATTGATCTGTTTATGTTTAATATTTTTAAAATGGTTCTTTACCCTGGTTTCCAAATGATGTTCTCTTTCATGTTTTGTACCATTAAAATGAAAATGAGAGGAATAATAATTATATTCTATGTTATCCATTGTAAACTAAAATGTGATGTAAATGAAAAGAACCCACGTATGTAGGGCATCTGCCTCTCATTCAAGAGGTCCCTAGTTCTAACTTCGATAAGGGTGGTTGAGGTTTTCCCTTATCCTGGAAGATGAATGTCGGGTAATTATGAGCTAAATGTAGCCCAGACTCATATGAACATCATTTCATCCATACAATATGACAACTTTGGAGGACGTTAATTAAAAATAATAACTGAGAAGCAATATTTAAAAACTAAATAGCAAATAATACATAAACATTGAAGTTATTGGCAGTGGAGCAATGAAAAATCACAATATAATAATTCTACTCTTAAAAAATATGAAACATTGAAGTATTTTTTTTAAAAGTTTACGTTCATCCTTGGGCTACTAAAGAATTCATGCAGTTAAATGAATTGTGAAACGTTCTGATTAAAGAACAAGATAAATGAAGCTTTTTTTACATAGACGTAGTCTAAAGTTTTAGTTTGTACATATTTTGACTTTTATCATGTACGAAGTATGTAGCGAAATATTGTACTGCATCCATAAAATTGTTAGCAAAATTTCAGTAGAAGTACTTGTTTTGAGTTACCCTGAATTGAAAAAGAAAAAAAAAATACTTTTAAAGGTAGTAAATCAAAAGTTAAACCTTGGATGAATACCACCAAACTTGTATTGAAGTTCAAAGATGCAACTTCAAGATATTTAAGTATATGCCGCATCCTGGGATTACGATTACTACAGAGGGGATTCGGCACCGAATATACTTGTGGTTTATTGTACCTAAGCCTCAAATGGGGCATCCCGGGAGGAACGATGAGGCGAGAGGAGACAGAGGGCGGCCGAGACACCCACCGACACTTCTACCCTGAAAGACACCAGCAGATGAAAGATGATATCAAATGATAGTAGAGAGGAAATGGAGGACAGGAAGTTTGGGGGATGTAATTAACCTACCCAGCATTCGTCTGGCGTCCCGAGAAAACTGCCAAAAAACCTTCGGTCAGGTAGGTCGGCCACGGCAATCAAACCCGGGCCACAGACGAAACCGCCGGAGCCATCCCGCTTGGTCCGCTGCACTTTATAACATTTTCATTAATTATTCTTTTCTTAAAATTGGCTAAAACGACTTTGATGGAAATGCCATATGTTTAAGATATTTTGTTGACAAATGAAGCGTGTATCTGGAATGTTCTGAGAATAGCCTCTGAAGGTCACTTTTTATGTACATACCATACGCCTATATTTCACCAAAATAGCAAGTACAGAGGTCGTTCCAGTTTGTGGTGTAAGAAGAAACAGCAGCAGTAGCATTGTGACCTAAATGCGTTTGTCATTTATTGCCCCTATTCATCAATCTCGACATGAGGAAGTGGGAGGCCCAGTTTCCTCAGCGACAGCCTTGTCGATAAGTAAAACGAATGTAACTTCGTATACTTAACGCAAATTACAGAGGTTAGGGATTTTACTTTCTCTATCCTGTTCAGAAACGACAAAAAGAAACTAACACGGCATATTGCATTTCTTACCATTTGATGACGTCATGACTAGTTCTTTCTGCTTGTGGGTGCTTTCACGTCTTGTACCCGACATAGTTACATATGTTATTTGGTAACCGTCAACTAGAAAACAAATGAAGAGCACGTCTTTGTCCTTACTGAAATTGGTTGTAGTTTACTTATTATAGGATAGTAAGTAGAGGAAACATTGTATTGCAGCTGAAAATTTCGCAAAATATCGGTTACGTACCAAAAATGGTATTCAAATAATTCGGCATCTTCCAAAAA
Organism: Mantis religiosa; assembly: GCA_030765055.1. Taxonomy (NCBI): domain Eukaryota; kingdom Metazoa; phylum Arthropoda; class Insecta; order Mantodea; family Mantidae; genus Mantis; species Mantis religiosa. The sequence continues at coordinate 183,670,971 of CM060949.1, read as the reverse complement.
TGCGACATAAAAGTTAAATCTCCAAACTAAACCTGAAAATATTTTTTTTATTTTTTATTTTTTCAAAAATGACCCATAATGGCTTTGATTAAAATGCTGCATGTTTTAGGATATTTTCATGACAGGTAATACTGGGAACAGTTTGTGAAGTTCTAGCCATTCGAACGAAATTTGGTGTAATTTTGTGTAACTCGTAAGGAATGGGCATTACACTGTACTGTGAAAATTCCCATTTGCGTTAGCCATTACCGAGATATTCCGGTGCCGTTGGCTTGAATTGTTCAATACCTAAATCGCTGCGTCATTCAGTTGTTTCTCCCATTGTCATGGAAAAAGCGTGCAATTTCAAAACGACCCTATAACTATCGCTTCATCTGGTGTTTCCCCGTTATATACAAGGAAACGTGTGATAGTTTACCATGAAGTAGATATAACCATTTGCTTGATAGTCTGTAAAAGCAAACTATAGCGCGCAGAAAAAGTCGTGGAAGTGTTTCTTAATTTGCCATAAACGTATCGGAGCATTTGAATTGTAGAAACTTGTCAGTAGGAACTCGAGATTGGATTGCCCCTGCCACATAGGCAGTGTGTCGTGCTATCACGTACAGTGTATCACAGCTCTCACGGCGTTGCATTGAAGCTCTTCATGGAATGGTCGTTCAAAAAGCCTACTGTATTCCCGTATTACGTACAAGGTAATAAATAATAAAACATTTTCTATAAGTATGTAAGTAAATATGAAGCTATTAACAGTGAAGCAAACAAATATATTCAATTATAATAATTTGTAACATAAAACTTTACTTATCTTATAAGAAATGAAAATTTTCTTATTAATTGTTTAATTTTCTAATCAGTTAATAAGAAAACTCAGAAATTAAAATTATTAAAATAGAAAATTAATTAATCAATTAATAAGAAAACTTTCATCATTTCTTATAAGATAAGTGAAGTATGTTACAAATTATTATATTTGTATATATTTTCTATAAGTGTTTTTATTATTATTCACGTGAAGTTGTTTGAAGTATGTGCATCTGTTGTAGAAATAGTTTGTTGAATTGTCAGAAACTTGTAAATATAATACACAGGATGTATTATGTTTGTTGCGATGTTCGCATGTATGATTTTACTACAAATCCGGGCTGTGCTGACACTATTGGCGAATAACCCGACGTATTGGAGAACGCATAAACTCGCAAGTAAAAAAAAATAATAATAAAAAGCGTTCTGTATTCAATTCAGTGTACTCCGGGCGCACTTCAGTCTTTTGTTTTTCATCGGGAACTAGCAGGTTGAGGGACAGTCCGAGGTGTGTTATATATGTACCTGACTTGCCAACCAAGTGACAGGATATGGCGGGTGAGAATCAGGTAGGGGGAAGGAATGACTCAACGGCTGCAGTCTCGTGCACCGCTGTTCGATATGATGTGTCAAATTTTTTATTTAATTTTGGAGTCCAGACACATTCTTGGATGGATAAGCACCGGTTATGCCCGCAAGCCATGCCGGGAAGGCGGTGTCGCTTTAGACGGCATTCTCTGAGACGATCATTCTCAAGAGGCCAAACCAAGGCGCTCTGATGGTGTGACTTCAGTGTGTAACAGTTGTTTTGATTTATATTCAAAAAGTGATTGAAAAATATATAAATTTATAAAAGAAAAACAAACAAAATTGTGTAAAAATATATGTAATTTTGTGATTGGCCGTAGTAATAATTGCATTACGTAATGTAGGGACGTAGTAGTAAATCGGCCAATTATATAAAAGTAATATATAGGTAGCGATACTAACGAAGGATTAAATAATTTTGGTGTAGAAACCGAAAGAAAATTCGTCTTTCTTTCTGGAACGCCGAAGAGATCGGACGCTTTTTAAATTGCTCGAAAGTGTTAGTTCAATTTGAAGTATTAGATTGGTTCCGATCACAGTATTAAGTTTTGTGATAAGAATTGTAATGGATTTAGTGTTAAAAGAAATAAACAAAAGATTGATTTCTTGTAGAAATTCAAATTAAAAATCTTAATTATTTCTTCACTCGTTACAACCCTTGTAACTTAGAGTTTACATTGCTCGTAAGTAAGAATATAACAGAAGAGTATTAAAAGCTAACCGAGGCATAATTAAGGATTTTCCTGATAACTTCGGGGAACATCTTCTTAATCAAGTTATATTTTGGTCGAAGCTAAGATCGACGAAGTAAGACCAACGACTGGAAACGAGATACCAGCACGAATCTTGCTATATATGTTGCCGCAACTTTGGGGCGTTGAAACCCACAATAACGGAGGAATCCTGCTACAAGTGTTAAAGGTTATTTAATTATATGAGCTGCAGAGCCTTTATTAAACGCTGTAATTAGTGATTTAGCGAATGAGTAGAGTTATAATTTTATATCGCATTCAAATGTAAAGATTTTTTTTATTAATCATTTAAAATATACGTTTTTAAATGAAATATCCATTATCAAGTTGTCCGTGGAAGTGTAACTTACAAAGGGTTATTTCCGCATACCTTTAAATACGCCAGGTGGAAGGGAACTTATCACATTCCTTTCAAGATTGGCTTAGTAAAAGTATTATAAACCAAAAGGTATAATTGTTCTTGGATATGCCATTAAAACACATGTTGCAAGTTGGATGCTTTATTCATCCAGAATGTGTATGCATAATTGTTTATTACTCGACAGAGCGTTGAAGCGTATCGACCTTCAGGTGAGTAGCGCTCCCACCCACCCTTATCGGGTCTTATCTGGTCGATTAGAAGAGTGAAATATTAGTAGGTTGATGTACAGTAAGTTACGGAACACAAATAGAGGGATTAGAAGCTGCGTGTGTCTATTTGATATTATTTCTCGCGCCTGCCGATGTATGACACATTGCTGTCCGGAAGACATGATTATATCTGAACAGAGTATACATACACTGGACTCACCGTGTATATGCGATAAGCTCAGGTAAACATCTCTGTATTGCGATTTTTTGTCGATACGCCTTCTCGCTTTGCTATGTAGTACTTCTAGAGCAAGTAACTTTGGTAGTAACTTTTGACATTATGAACGGCTTTAAGTAATCACTTCAAAGAATATTCCGAACACATGCAAGCTGTAGAAATCGGCAACTTTTCAAATATTTGGAGATAGGTAACCCTCAAAACCGTTACCGGACGTAAACTAAACGTAACGTATCTGAAATCTTCTCCTTTATCTGAAGCGTGATTAGCGGTTTTGTTTACCCATGTCCCTTGATCCAAACAAATATGATAAAAGGGTGGTGTAATGTTTCAGTGAAATACAAGTACAACTGGCGAGCTGTTGGCCTACACTAGAACAGTGTAAAGTGCAAGGAATGCATTGTCTTTTGCTCTCTCAGAAAAAAAAAAATGGTTTGGTTGATTGCTTTACAGCAGAATCAGTCGTAAAAGCTATTTAAGTTTGTTGGATGAGCTGATAAAACTAACAATAGATTGTGAGTTTAGTTAACTAAACTGACTGAGATATTATTATTATTATTATTATTATTATTATTATTATTATTATTATTATTATTATTATTATTATTGTTATTGTTATTATTATTATTATTATTATTATTATTATTATTATTATTATTATTATTATTATTATTATTATTATTATTATTATTATTATTATTATTATTATTATTATTATTATTATTATTATTATTATTATTATTATTATTATTATTATTATTATTATCATCATTATTATTATCATTATTATTATTATTATTATCATTATTATTATTATTATTATTATTATTATCATTATTATTATTATTATTATCATTATTGAAGTAAATTTCTGAATATAACAGTTTGAATGATGTCTTCACAGTGTCTCTATGAGTACATTTCGGCTAAATGAAATGTTTTCAAACAAAGAATCAGTGGAGTACATGCATGTGAAAACGCGAGTAAGTTTCCACTGAACTCATAGTCTTGCAACGCCGAGGACGTCATGCCCCGATGGTAATACATTCTAATTACCTGTCGAGCTCCGTCCAGCTCATAAAACACTACACAAGTGCCAATAATGAGATGATGTCTTACTGACCGTAGGTGGTTAGCAGTAGACAGAAACGTTTGTGTACGCTATGAGGCACGCCATTGTGAAAGTGAGACGTCTTTACGTGGTGTCCTCCAATTATATTGAAAGTTACACCCTTACCATGAGTCAGCAATCTAGCAGCGTTAGCTATGTGTGTTTGATTTTGTCGAAAGCCCTAAAAAATGGTGCTCCAAATAAGGACATCTTCGTTTCCAGCTCGTGAACGCGTAGGGTTTCGCGAATATCCTAGGCAGATGTTAACTTTGATTCATACACCAACTAATTTGTCTCTAAGGTAACCAAAGATTAGGTCCAGTGGACATACGCCCCGTTCTTTTTCCTTGACTCCGACGCAGACACATGACCGTTGCGCGGGCGTGGTTTTATAACGTCCATTAAGCATTTATTACATGTAACAAGGTTTTACTGTCATGACTTACAACAAACGTTTTCTCAGCGGAGGTGTAAGATCGTCTTTGATCAGAGTCGAGCGATTTTATGAGTATTTTACGCGAGCAATATAAAGACGGCTTTTGTTATTGTGGCAGAGAAAGAAAATGGACTTTCGATGTATCGGCGGCGTTCTTTGGTTAATTCTTCATTCACACATCTGGAGTAGAGGAAAGGCTTATATCAAATGTCTTTGAACTATTAATGAAAAGGGGATGCTAGTCAATTTAGTTGAACATTCATGTTCAGTTTTGCCTTATAAAGGGTATTTCAAGAGAGTCTTATCTTTGAACTTAAATGTCCTATAAATGATAGGAGTTTTATATATTGTTTATTGTGAACATAACTTCATTACGTGTGCAAGAGAACATCAGTTAGGTGACCGCCGCGACCTCGTTGGATTGTGCGTATACGGCTGACCCAATTTTCAGTGACAGAAGAACGTAAATTAAGTCCAACTTCACGAATAGTACACGTGATGTTATTCATAAGATCATTTACCGTTTCTGGCTTGTTGGTATAAACTCGAGATTTAACATAACCCAACAATAAGTAATCCAAGGGCGTTATATCACATGATCTCGGGGGCCAGTTAACATCACCACGGGAAATGATAAAACCACTGAACTACTTCAAAACGTCGGTTGTTTCAAGAGCAGTGTGACATGTGGCACCATCTTGTTGGAACTAGATGTTTCTGAGATCCATAACATCCAATTGAGGCCAAAAATAATCATTTAAAAGATTATGCACACCATAAAATTCACGCAATACACGGAAGGTTTAGCGAACAGATGATCCATTTTGATTATACATTTTAACAATTTCTACGCGTTGCTGAATGTTGTAACGTTCAGTGGCTACAACAACTTTAACCACATGGAAAAAATGACGTAACTCAATAACAACGGCAGCTGTTACATGTTAAAGATGGGACACTTTTTTTGACATATCAGCTGCGTCTCGGTTGGTTTCTCATTTAACAAATTGTAAAGTTGAATTTTATTGAACTGTTCCAAATGCTCCGCACAATGCAGATTTAAAAGCAATTATTTACCTGATTAACTCAACAGATCTGTGACATAATTTTGTTTTTCAGCTTATTTCATCTGATGTTAGACATCTGTATTAAAATGTATTCAATTTCGATATAGATTTCCGCGCTTGCGCACAACCCCACTTAGAGCCACTGTATATTCAGCAGTAAGCATTTATATTAACTATATTTCAATGTTTTATTTCTTTGCAATAATATTTGAATGAATCTGTATTCAAATTTTACACACTTTAGCAATAGTATACTTGGATACATCAGTTCAATGCTTCATATTTATAGTTTCCATTACTCGAAAGTAATTTGACCATAAGGTTGGGATTTTATTGCTTTTGGTATTTTTTCTTGCTCGTGAACCCATTAACTGGTCATACATTGTTGTTTAATTTTTCTGGAAGTAAATCCTTGGTTACGGTTCCATTCCTCGCCCCCTTAAGTATATTTGGAGACGTGGTACTAAATTCCACCTTCTCAAGTTTATTAATTAACATCTTTATCTCCGGAAATTTTAAAATGAATTGCTATCTGGAGTCTGTATTCACTTGTTGTCGAAGTACGTCTAAAATACCTATCAAGAAATTAAGTAGACATTTTATGTTTCCTATGAATACATCTAAATATGATATATCTAGACTGTGGTATGCAACTCTCACTTAATGGCTAATAACACCGTGGTAAAGTTTTGGACGCTCCATGTTAATAACTGCCATCGTTCCATAAATAGCTGTTTACTTGCTTTAATTCAAAAGTAAACAAGTTTTAAGTTCTGTTTTACATACTTTAAACATTAATAACTCCAAATCCTTTCAAAAGAAAAATGAATACGGGACGTTTAATTGTTTGTGTTTTAGGAATGTAAAAGGTAGATTTCAGAAGATTGGGTGAAAATTGCGTGGTGTAGAGTACTTTTTTAAAAAGCGAATGTGTTGGTAAATATATTTCCAAAAACTTTAAAATTTCATTAACCTACGTTATATAAATAACTATAGGTTATTATAAAAATTCAAGGTAGATTTTGAATATCTTCTACATAGTTTCATAGCCATGGAATGCATTTTTTTTTTCAGGATAGCAATCTACTTTGCCAAAATACCCATTACTCGACCCGCTTTTTGACCACGAAAAGTGAATTAATGTTTTTAAATTAAGTTCTGAAAATGTTGCATAACGTTTAAGTGGTGGAACTATCCTCGTTCGGAATGATCGAGTAATGTTTTAATTAAATTAAAGTGGGGAAATGTTTAAGCTTTTGTAGCTTCTTTCTTGGTCTCGTAGTTAAATAGATTGACCACTCGTCGGTTTTCTAGAAAGGGGGGGGGGGGGCGGGGAATCTACCTTTTCCTTATATTTTATATTTTTTATATTTTCCTGTCACATTTTCCATGTGACAAATGCTGTTCGGAGGCAGTGATATATGTTTCATATCACCTCACTCACTACTCATTCACTGTTTGTACCAATTCATTTTTCACTGAAACTTCTCTTTGTTCATTCTATAGTGACGTAGTGAAACATTCACGACGTAGCCTCTTCTTTTTCTCTTGTGTCGCTGAGTTTTGCATTATCTCGCGGAAGCAACACTCACTGTACGTCGTCACCAACTCACTCGCAGAACCGCACTTACTGCCGCACCAGAAACACGCTCGTTAGCTCAATGACTCACTTTCGAGAACGCTGTTATACAGCCGTTGGAAATTTTCACTGAGTTTCAGAAAGTTCTAGAAGTGGGAAACTTGCAGAAGATTTTGGTTATCTGACGCTAGCGCTTCCGGGGATATATGGAGGCAGCGCGCAGCTTAACTCTCCACTGCCCATCGCCGACCTCACGTTAACGTTAGGTCATAAAGTTTGCATCACAGTATATACTATGACATTTGTCGTATTTTACATGAGCTTTCTACATGCAGATAACTACTACTTTAACAGAGTGAAATTCTTTTATAATTCCAATGTGTTCTGTTCTAGTGCATGGGCTATGTAAATCCTTTTTTCGTGTTTAAGTTCTGAATTGAAATTCGTGGGAATATGATTGTCAGAAAGGAACAGTTTATACTCATGCATACATATGTTCTCTTTATAACAACAAATTTACTCCTGATGATTTGTAAAGTTAGCTTAAGGATGTGAAAGGCCCAGAATCCTCAATTCTTTGAAGGATATGTAATCAGAGTAAAGTCCTATTGTGTGAACGTCACTCTGGGTTAAAACAAACAAGATTTTGTTACTAACCATGTCGCGTCTGACCTACATCTTGCAGACGATGGACCGAGATTTGTGGAGACAGAATTGAGCATTTCGCCGCAGTGGCCTTGTTCCTGGCGGTAATTGGCTGGTTTCTTTGTGCGGCACGTTCCCACATTAAATCACATGTCTTCAGGAAGGTAGTGGATTTGCATGGTATACGTTTACTTTCTGTTTTGTCACCGAAGACTCACTGAATCAAAAAGCTGTGTCTTTAAACACGACTCCAAAATTTTTTCAAACTTTTTGATTTTCTTAAAGATGGCCGTAACGATTATGATTAAAGTACCACATGTTTTAGATAATTTAAAATTAAATGTGTATCTTGAATTTTGTGGAGTGGGGAATTGTCTCTGTATTATGCATGTCTTTTGGTAATTGGTAAACTACAGAGAGAGACAAAGTGTGAATCCTGTTTATATGTAGTAGAAAGTTTATATGAAATGCATTTTTTATGTGGAGATAACCATTTCCCAGTTATTCTTTGTTATTGGTTTTGGATGTTTAATAAGTACATATGCTTTTCTCCTTTAGAGTCGATATTGATTTTATGTATGTCCTGGCCATGCAAGGACAGCTCATGACATAGCGAGTAACTCGTAAAAGTTTTCAGTGTCATTTTAAATGTCTCTATTCCCATTGTACCTTCAAGGAAGTATATAATAAAAATAATTCTACAAATGCTATCTGGATAACATGAAGTAGATGGAAGAGAATATTGTGTATATTAAGAGCGAGTTAAAATTAATTTACATACCAGTGGCCGTAGTGATGTCACACATCTTGAATTTTAAATGCTTTAGATGACATTCTTGGTTATAGTTTTACAAAAATTATACAGAGTTTTGTCATCAGCGTTTACGTTGCAAGTTGCCACCTATTCTGTATCGCGTTCTGGACATGAAGGAGTGTCTCCCAACTCTCTGTGGCAGCTAAAATTAGAGTTTATTAGTACAGTTGCAAGATGGGTTTTATTTCCTCCTCGTGGCCAGTACAATGATTTACTGTTTTCAAGTGTTCCCTTGGCAATGACATTGGAAGTACAGTCGGACCTCACAGGTGCTAATAATATTGTCAGTTTATGTAATTCTCGCTTTACTCTAAGTCCATGATCTTGTGATGCATCAGTAGAGTTGGGATATTTGGTCCGTGAGATGGTCCGGGAAGCGGGAAAGCTCGACGGAGCATTGTAGGTTCAAATGGACTTGTAGTAGTTCCAAGTCGCTAGCTCCTGCACAATCTGCCCACGTGTTGTGGCGAGCTTTACCCGAAAGTCCGAAGACTCCTGCCTCTATCAGCCCGGGAGCGATGGAAAACACCGGGGTAAGGCCGCGCCGTGGCTCAGTGGTTAGCCCGCTTGGCTCTCACCAAGGCGGCCCGGGTTCGATCCCAGGCGACCGCAAAGTGAGATTTGTGGTGGGCAACACGGCGCTGGGGCGGGTTTTCTCCGGGACCTCCGGTTTCCCCCGCCGTCTCATTCCACCGGTGCTCCATCTTCATCTCATGTACCATCAGTGTCACCGCCTGCGGTGCCGTATGTAGTAAAAGCGGGCGTTAAACACTACACATATACCGGGGCAATACCTTGAGTCTACAAAGCCCCCCCCCCATCGACAACGTCAAGACGGGTGGAAGTGGATACGCCACTTACGCGCGTCAAGCCCGCAGGGAAGACTACCGAATAACCTCGGTGGGGCCGCCTCTAACACACCTACCAGCTCTGCAGGCTAGTACCCGGGACTTTTTAGGCAACCCTCTGCCCCCTCCGGGCGGCCGAAGCCTGGCCGGAGGTACCCGATCACCCGCGGGTAACGGGAACACACTGCCCCCTCGAGTCCAACCCAATCCGAACAACTCCAAGACGGGAGGGACTCGAATGTTCGGCCTGAGGTTCTTCTATTAACATCAGAGGTACCACGAGTGCTAAGGATCCGGAGCGCTCCTACCAGAGCAGCTGAAGGGGGGACGGATGCCCTAGTCGATCGCAGTCCTATAACAAGAAAAATGGAGACGAAATATGAGCAGAGCCGTGGTAGAACAACCACTCCAGCATTTGGCTTGCCGACCAGGGAATTGGCAGTCACCAGGGATCGAACCCGGCCCCTCCTGAATGTCAGCCATCTATCATGGTGTTTCCAAAGCAAATTAATTTGTCTATATGGTACATCTTTTTCAACGGAGTGAATAATAAAAATAATTCATACTTAGGTGAATAGCAGTTGAACGTGGTGACTCAAGTAGCGGTGGATATCCTCGTTGTTGACCTTAGAAAATGGATGTGTTGGACTTTCTCTACTTATTCTTCTATCGACTTCATGTTAATCGAGATAAATGCAGTAGATGCCCGAAATAACGTGGTTCGGCGACGTTCTTTACCCCCGCATTATTAGCTTGCCATGGTATATACAGATGTAACACTGGAAGGGACAAAAAACAAATCCCGCGCAGTTGGAGGAGGGAAATATGCATGTAACAAATTACAATACAGTATTAAACTCTCGTATATAAAGTAACATTACCTTTAAAATTACTCGCGAGTTATGCTGGGAGATGAATTCCATCGTAACCGATCTTCATTTATATTCCACTGTGCATATGTTACACGAACCTAACTTTTTTCCTTGTTTAAAAAAAAAATCAGCAAGTTTTCTTTACGCACTGATACGCTACGTTTTTTTCTCCGCGTATTGTGTCAAAGCGGAGGAGATGAATGCTGTTTGATTTCCGTCGCCATCCAAAGAATCACATTATTTAAATGACTTATCACTTCATTAACATTTAGAATGTTTTATTCCGCCTCCATGTCATTTTTCACCACTGTCATCTTGTTCTTCAGTCATTCTTGTTGTTGACAGCATTAAGTGGATTATTGCGCCAGCTTCATATGCTACTCAGATACTTGGGGTAATCTGTTTCTCTGCCTTGAGCAGTCTCTTACATCTGTAAGGCAAACAGGCTTCACTTAATAAAGCGGTTTTTACATACTTGGAAATGGAACTAGGATGTTCTAAAGTTTGGTACTGAGATTTCACTGGAAATACGTCTTTGGAGCCCTTGAACTCCTAAAATAAATTCCAACAGAATAATTTGCAAAATACGCGAGTGATGGTTGATCAATTACTGTCACCTTTTGTGACGATCTGGTAGAATTCTTGTAGATGCCTCGGCGCTCTGGAGCAATGAGTCTTACCTCTGGTCGTAGTATCGGAGTGAAAAATAGTTTATGCTGCAATGGTTGGAAAGTAACAATTCTACTCCTTTAAATTTCGTGGAATTTATTCCGCAAAACTCTTAATAAATTCTGTTAAATTTTTAAATTCCGTAGATTCTGTCCTTTAATACAATGATTATTGTTGCATCGTTGAGCTCTTAAGTTCCTGCAAACTTGCAGAGCGACACCAAAAAACACTTCTTTCTATGAGAACGTTCCTTTGTAGAATGACGCCAAACTATCTGAATATTCTGGATTCTCTGCGCACGATGTTTCTAGAACATCTAAATTACTTCTGCCCTATTGGTCCACGTCACCACATTACGTAATTACATTATTGTAACTTACTATTGCGTAAGTTGTATCATTCTGTGGCCTACCCAATTTTACATTTCTTATTTTGTACTAATTACCTTTTCCAGAACAATTTAAAACACATTCTCAAATATTTGAAAAATATGAAATAAACTTCACAAAATGCTGTCCAAAAAGGTCCTTCTGTGAGTTGTGAACACCTTAACAGGGTTTTAGTTAATTGATGGAAATTAACTAAAGTAATAAGAGTTAAATGATGAAGCCTGGGACTCAGGTACTTAGGATAGTACATAAGTCGCCACAAACGGTGTATCTCGAATGCGAGAGCCCCTAGTGGTCTCCCGGGGAAATATACAAGTCACATGGCGAATTTAATGTCGTGACGGCAAGTTGGCCATGGTAGCTTAATGGGTTAAAGCGACTGGACGGAAACCAGGATATCCGTGGTTCCAATCCCGGCCATGGCACTGAAGTTTTCATGTTGACTCTATCAAAGACCTTAGCCTATATACGGCTAGTGTGAAGAAATGATTAATTTCCATCAATTAACTAAAATAATAAGAGTTAAATGATGACGCCTGGGTCTCAAGTACTTACGATAGTAAGTCGCCACAAACGGTGTATCTCGAATGCGAGAGCCCCTAGTGGTCTATCGGGGAAATATAAGAGTCAAATGGAGAATGTAATGTCTGGACGGCACGTTGGCCATGGTAGCTTAATGGGTTAGAGCAACTGGACGGAAACCAGGAGATCCGCGGTTCAAATCCCGGCCATGGCATTGAATGTTTCATATTGACTCTATCTACTTTAACAGGGTGAGAGTAAAATTAAGCGATTTTTCACAGCCAAGATAGAATGCGACGCTGAGAAACATAGTAGTTAAACAGCGTCCTTAAATAAAACTCATTTTCATTTTTAGTAGAGATAAAAATGGAAATTTGTATAAATACTTAATTTGGTACAAAAGTTCAGGAATTCCCAGGGTTTTCAGGAAAATCTTGTTACTCTAAACTACTCTTTCGATGGATACAGTTTGTTACTTTTAATTTTCTGAAAATGGGTCTAACATCGTCGATTAAAATGCCATATGTTAAAGACGCAGCGGCAATGACCCTATGTATCGGCCAGTTGGATAAGCAGAGATAAGTAGATCTGTAGCTTTCTCGCCCCCTTGTTAATGCACAGAAGCGCTATCGACAGATAAGCAGTATCTTCTGCAACTTTCGCTTCTCGTCGCCTAGAAATAATTCTAGAATATTGTGCGGAATGTGCCAGCGACTGTATAAGCATATAAGTTGCCGTGTTTCTGGTTTCAAAAACTACTTCCCCGACTGTTACGAATGCTGTTACGTGATGTCAATAGGGCTTCTACAGGAGATTAGAGAGGTCCTGCGTTTGACTTTCCAGCGGGTGAATCGTCCGGAACAAGAGGCTTTGTACTTCATTACGCTGCTACGTCACTAAGAAAGTGATGTAGAGCAAGTTATTAAGCAATTACCGGACACATTATTTATATGCCAAAGTGCATTTTCTACGGGCTGTTCATTAAATGGAATTTTGGTAACTAGAGAGATAAACCAAAAACGTGTTGTTCAAAGTCTAATTGTCTTTAAAACAGGTAATTTAATTCATGCTTTGTGGCATCAATTGTTCTTTGAAGTTTTCAGTAGTTTTGTCATTTAAAGTGTCCTTGTTTAAATATTTTTCGGAAACGTCATGGAACATTGGATTTAATTCCGTTTCCTCTGTTTCTGTGTAAAGCAAAGTAAACTTTCGTAAGAAGAATTTATAAAAGATATATAAAATTAATGTGGGTAGTGAGAGTTTTGAGAATGTAAGGATCCTGATTTAATCTGGGCATTGTTTTCTCAAGTAGGATTAAGTACTAAATCTGCTTAGAAAGCAAATTAACCTGTCTTCAATGAAAGTGTATTGAAAGCTTGGTTAAAGAGGATTAAGGAAAACAAAAGAAGGGCTCTTACATATCAGCTGTTGCACGAGAATAGTATACAGGCTGTTGTATCGATTGGATAGTCGTCTTGGAAACGACACACGCAGGTTATCTATCGACGTCGGGACGGAAGCAATTTCACCATTCCCCGAAACCAAATTACTGACTCGCCGCCATCAGGTTGAGGCAATTGGTTTATAGTAATGCTTCTTCCTGCAACGAAAATGAAATCTTTACCTCCGAAATGGGAATATATTTCTCCCATAGCAAAGTACGCTTGAGCTAGGCATCGAATATTGGGTATATTTGCCAACTACTGCCCTTGAATCTTTGAAAAAGTGGTTAAATGCAATGTTTGTGCTCGAGTATGACTGGTTTGGCTTTATATTATGAAAGGTGTCCTACACTCGTCTTTTGACAAGGTTACGCGTGCCGATACATTAGCTGTCGGATCTGAGTGAAATAAATGTGACGCACTCTTAAACACAATTGTTAAATATATATAATGTGCGTGCGTGCGTGCGCGCGCGCGCGTGTGTGTGTGTTACTACATTATTTAGCCTGTCCAGCGCCTGGGAATACGTGATAAGGGTCGACGTTTCGATCGACGTGGGTCGAAGGGTCGACGTGATAAGGGTCGACTCAAAAGCAACGCTGTCTTTCAGTATTAACTTACACCTTTTTCTTTCCTGTTTAATTAAATTCCTTCGACGTTACGTCATATGGCACGATGAATAAAATGGGTTAAATAATGTCCCGAGCTCGTGACCTGTTGCACGTTAGGCACTCTACCACCTACGCTACAGAGGCGGGGTGAATGTACATCAGTAAGCCTAAGGTAAATGAGACTGGCCGTATATTGGACACTATTTCTAGCCGTCCAGCTCAGATCTCCCTCTTCGTGTACCTACTCCAGAAAGTTCACCGCTTTTTTTTTTTTTTTTTTTTTTTTTTTTTTTTTTTTTGTGGCTGTATATAAAATTTAACCCATTGCCTTAACTCCTGAGCTAGCTATATATTCTTTAACGGACACTTAAGGTAGTTTAAGCAGCTTGATTTTCAAAGCGAGACGAAATAGACTGGCCATCAATTTGAAGCCAAACCTCATGAGTTTGAGAACTTGCAATGTCGTTAAATCTAACTCTGTAAAGTATTGGGAGGGTCCACGGGAAATAAGCGGCAGGATATTATCGGAGTTTTCCCCCCCTCTAAAACTTGATATTTTGCACTCACGGGAACTTTTCTGCTTTTGAACAAACTATGTAGTTCATTCAGTGAAGGTAAATATTTGCCGAGATTGTGTTAAGGCATATTTTCTAATGGATACAAAGGAAATATTAAAGAAAAACGCTTTAGGAAAAAGAAAAAACTTTTTGACACGTTTCCGTGCAACCTTCTGTACTTTAATTTGTAGGCTTTAAAGGTTGATTGCACCACGAGGAACTTGTAACCAGAACTATAGAACATTCACTAATGTATGATCTGCATTGTGGAGTCAACTCTCCACACGTAAACTGTACCTATCTTATTCGCTTCTTATGGCTGCGGGTAAGTTCCCTATTTATTTTGACGGAAGAAGCTTTCAGTTTCAGGTAGTTGATCGCTCAGTTAATCTGCAACTGAAGATTTCAATCGAAAGTTGTATTTTCTGGATAGATGAGGCAGCATCCTGTGCTGTTATCGCCTCTGACTTGAAGTAGGCGAATATCTGGCATGAAAAACAAAAGGTTGGTGGGGGGGCATGGAACTGACTGACTGTATATTTGGAAAGAGTTGTCACTTGCTGCAGCCAAGCCGTTGGATAACTTCCAGCACAATGGGACCTCTGCAACATAACATGCACATTCTCATATCCTTGACATGTTTTGCAGCAAACCAGCAAAACGGGCGCTTTGGCCTCCCAATGTGCAGTTTTGGGCTATACCTGCTTAAGTATCATACGCGTTTAAGTGCTGTAAAAAAGTACTCGGTTTCTTTGAGGTGTTCTGCCAAGTGTTTTAAGGATTGAAATGGTCTCTCCCGGCTTGCGACACTTTTTCCGAACTCTTTGTTGTACTGAACAACAGTTAACTAGACTGATGAATTTAATGTAACTAATAAATGGGATATTTGAAGCGAGTTCTTTTTAATGTAAGTCCTCGCAACGTTAAGTCATATCGGACGATGAATGAAATGATGCCCAAATGAGTTCAGGGTACATAGATCTTAGTTACCAGACATTCATCTTTCAGGATAAGGGAAAGCCTCCAACGTTAAGTCATTTCAGACAATGAATGAAATGATGTTCAAATGAATCCATGGTCCATAGAGCTTAGAGTTACCTGACGTCCATCTTTCAGGACAAGGGAAAACCTCCAACGTTAAGTAATATCAGACGAATGAAATGATTTTCAAATGAGTCCATGGTCCATGGAGCTTAGAGTTACCTGACATCCATCTTTCAGGATAAGGGAAAAAAGTTGTCACCCTAACCGAGATTCAAACTCGGGACATCTTGAACGTGAGGAGGACACGTTACAACCCACGCTTGAAGTAAGTTATCAACTGAGAGTGTAGAATTAAACTGTTTGTGAATCTTACTACTAGGAACTGTAACTATTGGACTATTGTACCTGTATCAATAACTTTGTCGTTTAAAATGATTGATTAGTAATAACAGAGAGAAGTAAAAGTTGGTTTCGTTGGAATGTTAGTTAGTTACTAACACTCCCCACATGGCAACCTTGGCCTTCGGGGTAACCTCACCCCACCAAGTGATGACCGGACCCATTTCTCAGGTGGAGGCACCCAGAGGGCGGTGTCCATTACCTCCGATGATAGGGTGATAGTGAAGATGGCGGTGAGGTGAGAGGACCTACAGTTTTTACCGTGGACTCCGAACCACGTTGGGCATAGGGGATACTTCACGTGTGCTAGACAGAGGTGAAGGCGTGGACAGGGCCGACTTAAAATCGCCAACCCCAGAGCCGGGAATCGAACTCGGGACCCTTAGAACGGGAGCCGCGAACGAAACCACCGCGCTACCCCGGCGCCCTTTCGTTGGAATGTTAAAAGGCAAATTCTCTTGGGAATATTACCGCCAAATGCTTGTTTGCTCAGCTTGCTCTTTAGAGGAAACATAGCGCAGGTAATCGATCACAATAGAGCCTTCTGTAAGTTAAGAAAGACACGAACTTTATGAATAAACATTCTTTTATCAAAAGAAGTCCAGTGGGTATCCAACCAAGTTTGCTACATAATACCTTAGCAAATATTAAGCTTCTTAGGCCGTACTGGAGCGCAGCAACTGCACAATGTTCTTAGGAGTTGCAATTGTAATGAGCTTCTCAATTGCTACTCCCTAGGCCTTTGC
The DNA here is from genome assembly GCA_030765055.1 of Mantis religiosa. NCBI lineage: Eukaryota > Metazoa > Arthropoda > Insecta > Mantodea > Mantidae > Mantis > Mantis religiosa. The sequence goes on along the minus strand of CM060949.1, from coordinate 183,654,328 downwards.
CCTCAAGGGATTTACAGGCTTCTCATTTCATTTAATAGTTATCTGCTCAATTCTAAGACTTTTCGCTCTTTCCAATTTTCATAACTTTGTAAACGTGCATTTTCGTTCAGGTAACTTTAATTTCCTAATCAACTTAGTTCCAATCATTCGAAACTTAAAGTTTAATGAGTTTCTTGTTGGCTGAATTAACTGTAGCGCCTAATTGCCTTATCTACACTTAAATCCAGTTGCTTAGTGTGATCTAGTTCTGTTCTCACTTGCACTTCAGTAAGAACATCTAGTTCACCTACCACCGTCAGTTTAGCTCACTGAGTTGTCACCAGCAAAATGAAGTGCTTAACGGTAATATAAATCTCCCGCGTAACTCCCGTTTCACTCGCTGGGGTTTCGAACAAGAGTCTCTCTAAACTCTCGTAACATCATCTGAAGTCGATCAGAAACACACACACTCAGTCCTAAGCATGATTGTACAAGTGTGTGTTTCCTAAAATGTTCACAGTATTTGCGTTACCTATATCGCTTGCTCCATGTCATTTCTTCCTCTGCAACCGGTCATAGGCTTACTATCAAGGTCCATAGTTGCGTCATAATATCATCAGCATAAATACTATGTAATATAATGTGTATGAATATTCACAATGGTTAACAAAAACTCCTTCAGCTAAAATAAGTCTTTGTATGGACATTATTTCGCTAATTTTTATTTTCTCAGAAGTGGATTGTCTGGTCTTACTTGGTCGACTTGGCGTTAAACATTTCCGAGATAATGCTGTTGTTTTGAGTTTATACATAGTATAACTTTTTCAAGTATATGTCGCTATTCCGTTTTATTTCCACTAATACGTACTGTCGCGAACCCATTATCTACGATAGCGCGGTTTGGGTACATAAAGAGCTGGCAAATAAAGATAACGGTGATAAAGGACTTGCCGGCACAGATGAAGTTACGCTTCTGGAAGGTTCGGGTTTTGTATAGTGACAGAACATTCGATGTCTTGTTTATTCCAGAAATATCTAGTGTTATAGAACAGTCTCGAATTATCAATGAGGTATTTAAGGAACCGACGACACGCCAAGAGTCAGTCGAAAACAAGAGTAAACAGTTGAAAAGTGTTGTAACGAGAGCTGATGTTGTAAACAGGTGTAATCAGAACGCTGTTGTTGTGGTCATCGGCCTTGGTAGATTGTGATTGTGTATGTGATGTAATCCTGCTACTGTAAGTGTGAAGGCCGCGCCGTGGCTCAGTGGTTAGACCGCTTGGCTCTCCCCAAGGCGGACAACACGGCGTTGGGGCGGGTTTTTTCCGGGATCTCCGGCTTCCTCCGCCATCTCATTCCACCTGTGCTCCATCTTCATCTCATGTAACATCAGTGTCATCGCCTGCGATGCCGTATGTAGTAAAGGCGGGCGTTAAACACTACCCATTTCATTTTACTGTAAGTGTATTTCTACGCAAATAAAGAATATTTTGAATTTCTGCAACTCGGACTTTTAATTCTACGAACCCACAGAGTAAGTAGAGTAAGTGAAGCATTTATTCCATCCAAAATCTTCGATATCACTGAAAATAAACGTTGTCTGATTCCCTGTATAGAAAGAAAAGCATATTAGAGAAAAGATCTCTCTCTCTCTCTCTCTCTCTCTCTCTCTCTCTCTCTCTCTCTCTCTCTCTCTCTCTCTCTCTCTCTCTCTGTGTGTCTGTATGCGCGCGTGCGTGCCCCTGTGTTCGTCCCTGAATACCATAAGTTTTCGAAATATTTTATTTTATCCTAAAACTATTCTAAACATTTTTTACATGTCAAATGAAATGTATATTTTCAATTTCATGAGAATCTCTTCTAAAGTCCTTTTCATTCTGGATAACTTTTACAAAACTGGTAAACCGTAATAGACAAAGAAAATCTTAGGACGTAAACATTAATTAAAACACATTATTTTATATAATTATAATTATTGTAGTTAGCAATATCTGAGGTATTCCGTGATATTGGCTTGAATTTTCCAAATACTTCTATTTTACACAACTGATCGTGTAAATAGAACGGGATGTCAAAGTCATGGTTTAGGGATACGTCAAAATGTACAAATGTAAATCAGAATGTAGACTTTGTTGGAACCCTGTAAGCTGACCAGATGGTGTTTCCTAATTGTTTTCGCACAAATAATATTTCTTGTTTGACATAAGGTTTTATTTTTGGAGTAGTTTCCGTCAGTGACTTGGCTCAGGTAGAAAGGATGTGTCATGCTGTTGAAGAATCGGCCAGCAGTCTGTACCTACCTGTCTTCTCCCTTAGTCATAGGAGCGTTGCAGAAGTTGTAGAAAAAGATAAAATGTTGGAGACCACGAGTCGTAAGACTCATGATCAGTTGATGCTAAATTCATGATCAGTTCAGTATATCTAGTTGATGACTGAATTTTTACAGGATGTAGATGCATGCCTTCTAATTACACCTATTTGCTTTAATTCGATACGTTCGTTTGATAATGAAGATGTAGTTCTTAAAGGTCCTGTCTGTAAACAGCATAACTTAGACACAAAAAATATCGGTTAAATACCAAACCTTTTTATTCCAGCATCTTGCAAGAGTGCAACGGGAAGATTAAAGCAAACAAACCCCTTTATCCCAAACTGACCTCTATCTGCAGTATGTTTCAAAAAGGATTGTTTAAGAACGAGCTAACGATTTTTATTTAAATTCCATATATCTAAGATACTGTCGGACAAATTAAATTTTCCTTAAATTTTCTGGGAATAACTCTGAGGTGCTGCTAATTCTGAAGGAGTTTCGTGCAACTGTTATTCATTTATTTATTTATATATTTTTGAGTCAACCTTTTTTTGGATATCCCCTGTTATTGGTTTCAGCTTTCCGACAATTCTCCGAAATGGGATTTTTTTTTCATTCCTGTCATGTAAACAACCGAATGTCAAAGCTATTAGAGTGATCTGCTTTTGAAAAATTTGACTATCGCTTAAAGTAATGAGTATTAACACCACCTTCAATCTTTAACAACACTTTAACTGCGTTTTTAAATTCAGTTTAACGAAGTTTAGTGTCCTTCCCATGATGCTGTGAACTAGAGGCTGGAGCTCTAATTCCCGGTGACTTTGAAGGATATTGGTTTTATTAATTATATATGTTGATACTCTTAGGACAGCAGTAAATTTTATCGTTCATGGCAGGAATTACCTAAGTGTGAGTCACCCATTCCATTGTTTCTGTTGCTTGCCTCTGAAAGGAGCAAAATAGAACATGGAGCATTCATGGACAGTCACTGGTGGTCGCCTACAGTCGGAAATGTGTCTCACACCGGGTTGATGTTTTCTGCAGGTCTGCAAGATTCGATTTCGACAATATTATACACCTTTCCACTTCTTCCGTGACCAACAGGCTATAAAATGGGGTGTGAAAACCAGCCTTTGGTAGTTGCTAGTTATGAGTTGATCAGTGAGAATCGGAGTAGCGAATCAGTTGGTCGGAGCAGTTGTACAGTTGTGAGTGACTCTGTCAACCAGAGCAGTGAAGAGCAAAGTTTGTTGAAAGTTGTCAAGAGTTGGCACGCAGAACAAGTAAAAGTGAGTATTGGTCTGCGAACAGTGGGTGTTGAGAAGTTTCGAGCAGCGCAAAGTTGGTGCGCGCAACAGAGATATACAGAAACATTAGACTGGCGTGCTCACTGTGTGTGTTTGCGTAAAGGTGAAACTAAGTTAGTTTTTGTTAACGATTCTAGTTCATAAGATTAAGGTGCAAACTGCATGTAAGTTTGAAAGGATAATTTATATTAGCTTAAACTTTTGTTTTGTTTGCTTTAATCCTAACTATATGTATTATTCATTCCAATATCTTGTATTAGACTATAACACTGAATCAGGTATGGAATCGAATATAGGACTGGTGACCACTTAGAATGGCGAGGAGCTGCGATAGGCAGCAGTCGTCCCGTCTCAGTATGTGAGGGTGAGACCGGGTTAACAGGCCCAGGACTTTTGCCGGTGGTCGCGCTAAGAATTATTTTCTCTAATTTTTTAGAAAATGGTTCATTTGTGCCAGAAAATGTAATTCATAGAAAAACCCTTTTAAGGCATAACTGAAAACAAACGCGTTTGAAAAGAAAATAATCATATAGATAGCATGAGCACACAAAACTTCATACCTAACAGCAATACCAACCAGCAGAGCAAAATTTACTTTAAAAAGAGGTACATAAATACATATTGGCTTATTCTTTCTTTAAAGTTTATTGAGTTCGTATTATAAAATGCCAGATGCAGTACTATTTTTAGAAAAATTTATTTGAAGTACATTGACAAGACTTTCCCGTTTGTTCAGAGATATAGGTAAAGAGAATGAAGATGAGTAGTGTCAGCTCTGGATCCTGTACCTACGTGTAGGTGGCAGAGAAAGTAAAACTTATTACTAAGATTTAAATCTCTTCAACCCCATCGTTTCTAGCTATACAGAACTGCACCCCAGCCTGGCATTGTTACCGACATCTTCTACTTGAGTAAACAACTGCTTGTTTACAGCTCGTTCGTAACTTCCACAAACTCTGCTCCATATAACTTTACCCCGTATCTCTCAACTGTCACGTGAACAAGTTTGTTTTCAAACGAGACGTCTGTTCTTAAGGGCCACGAGACCGTTACCCATGTGACTTGCATTATTGTCAAAGTGCGTTAAGTGAATCCATCTTCAATAAATATCAATTGTGCTAAGTCTAATTTCCCAATATTTAGCTCACGAGAAAGGTAGAGGGTAACACATCTGTGAGACCACGTAGTTTTATTTCAGTTGTTATAATACAAATTACTAACTAAACCTATATTCGATCACAGCCACGTGGACATTTTGTTTTTGGTGTAATTTACTCCTCCAACGTTAAGTCATATCGGACGATGGATGAAATTGGTGAAATGATGCTCAAATGAGTCCGGGGTTCATGGAGCTTAGAGTTACCCGACATTCGTCTATCAGGATAAGGGAAAACCCCGGAAAAAACTCATTCAGGTAACTCGCCCTAACCGAGATTCGAACTCGGGACCTCTTGAACGTGAGGCAGACATGCTACCACCACGCTACCGAGGCGGGCACGTGGATACTGAAATGGTATTTTAGTACCTATGTGTGTACATTCTTTTTCTAACTGTATTGTTATGTAATTCAAACTATTGCTAGGATGATCCTAAAAAGGTTTATGTTTTTCACAATGAGAAACAATAGCTCAGTTTGCAGAATGCTGCATGTGGAGAACGTCAGATGGACATGTTTATGTGAGGGCCTTATGTTTGACCTTCAGAGTTCATGTCCTTCTATTAGTAATCAGTTGCTGCTTTAAGAGCAATAGAACAGACGGAATTCGTGAAGTGACAAGTTCTGAATTTAATGCCTAATCAGAGACGGATGTTGGCTGGAGCCTCAATTGTGGATCCTCATTGTTTAAAGCATGCATGATCGGGGAAGAGAGAAAGCAGATAGGAATATTCAGTAAAATTCTATTAAAACGTTTGTTTCACAAGCGTTTAAATAGATATTGTGACAGTGAGGGAAATATCAGGAGTGTCGAGATAACAAAATAACTACCATAGTTAGTAACAGGTCAGGACAAACCTATTCCCATTTGAAAAATGATCTAGTAACCTGTCATTTGGTTAATGTCGCGGATAAGGTTGTGCATTGCAGGTTGGTTTCTTATTTGATATCATTCATCTTAAAGTATTGGAAACAACTTGTTGGATTTATATTTTTATGCCTATATGAATCAAATATATTATTTAACAAAAGTACATCCATATAAAGATATGTAAGTCTTATCAATAGTGTCCTAGTTGTCTCAAAAGTCGAGATTGCAGAACTCCTTGTTGTTGACAGTATGGCGCAAGTGTCCCACAAGACAGATTATAGTACACATCGTGCCCGTTACATGATTTGTGAATGGTTAAGGAGCGAATACGACATCGTAAATCAATTCATCTCTGCCCTAAAGAAGCTCCGTATTATTCCCTACAAGGAAACCAGTGTCTCGTCCATTCCAGATTTTCCCATCGTTACCCTCTGTGGATCTTGGTATGATTATGCTGCTATATTGGGAAATTTTGTCAAAATTAAAGATTTTTGTTTTCTTTGGAACGAGCCGATATGCAGGTACAGTAAGCTCTGTTATGGGATAAAATACATAATTTGCAGCCAGAACTGTTATTTGCCCATAGTTACAAGTAACTGACTGCCGCTATCCAACGATTAAAAGAACAAGACCTGGAAAAGGAAAAACAGTGGGATATATTTACTTCCGTGAGGTAGCAGTTACTTGGATTTGCCAAAGACAAATTTGAGTCTAATCTTCAGAAGAATCCGGACATTGAAGAATTCCCACATCTGTAGAATCCAATGTGAATCCAATGTTTGTCCCACTGGTTTCTTTTGGATGTCCAAGGAAGCTTTAGCATCTGCAAACTCACTATATTTCCTAATAGAAAAATACTTTGATGCTTAATGTCTTGAAGTACAATAACTTCGTGATATTTCCTTTGTCTTATGAGTGATTATTTGATGTACATGTTTGTAATACAGTAAACTTGAATAGACGAAAGAAAAATTGTTGAATTGGTTTAATCCAGCACCTTTTTGATCCTCCCCCTTTTTTACTTTATTCTTATCTGAAATGTCCACCCAAAACTTCGATCACGGTTATGAGTGGCCAAAGAAACAGACTGTTTTTGATAGTTCCTTTTCGAAGCCATTCCATCATCAGTATGCCACAAGCGTCAGAAAGCAAACTACCTGCAGATGGAGCAGCACAAAATATCTTGGGCCTAAAACAGCCAATGTAATTCCACTTTATGGATTGGACTTCCTTCTCAGGTATATAGTTGTGACATGATTCATTACATGTTTCTTCAGAAACTTTGTATCTGCATTTTTCACTTCCAGTAGTCGATAACAGACTTGAACTCGGGTCTCCTTGGGGGGTTGTGTCAAATACCCTGGTATCCAATGTTCACATATGTTTTTCACATCAAATGGTCATAAATAAAGGTGTATAGAGTTACGCGGCCGAGGTCTGTCTGCCATTCCAGTTCCTGAAGCTTTGTGCGTCAATCAGCTATAGTGTATTCAAACACAAGCTCAATGTTCCTTGGAGCTCGTGATGTACAACCAGTACTCGTATTCTTGCATGCAGATTCCCTTCCAGTGCACGGCCAGTGATCCCGTTGTAAACATTATTTTGTGCAAGGGCTTTTGACCACATACCAGAAATAAACGATGATGAATATTTCCTCTTTTGACTCCTTACTTTCGCAAAACCCATGCAGTCCAACTTGATAACTTTGTACCACAAGCAAAGGATGTCCTTTCACTACACACATTGTTGACAACGTCCATTATGTATTAATTCAAAGGACGTGCTCGTGGATTGATCGCCATGTTTAAATTAAATGATATTTGAATACCCCTTGTATCATCACAGTATTTTTTATTCCTTCACCTTACATTGCTCAGGGCTTGTTAGTTATGGTATCGCGTTATTTCCTCATAGTGACTACGCACAGTTGATTTATCTGGACAGTTTTCTACGATATACTGGTGAGCGTTTGTCGGCACTAAGGGTTGATTAGACTAGATTGATCTGTGTTCACATATTTCAGTAGTAGCTACAAATGGCTGTAAACATTAAACATATCAAAGAACTGTACAGTTTAATAGTATATATACTTGAAAAGACATTATATGCAGGCAAAAGGAAACACACTGCAGGAATGTTTATATATGACACAAAGTTAAACACTCCGCTGCAGATTAGCAATTGTGTATATACAAATACAATGTCTTTAAATTTCAACGTGGCTTTTATGAGTACGTCTCGACATTTTAATTTGGATTTTGTCATTTCTGCAATACACATTTAAATAGCTTTTGTTCAGACATCAAGGGTAAATTGTCAATGATTTGTCATTAGAATAGCTAGATTCTGCGTACAGAGCCTCATCAGGATAGTTTGTCATTTAGTAATCTTGTACGGATTTTTTTGTTTGTTTACAGTTGCAGCACATATTAAATATTATCTGTGTTGTCTTGCATGATTTTGTTTATGATACTATTCATATAAAATACGATTCTACCATTGACTTACCTTCCATGGGATAAAGCGTTTGGCTAGCAATGATTTCAAGTTTAATATAAACCATTCCTGCTTGTTTGTAATTAACAAAAGATATAAGCTGTTATAGACTTCTTTTTTTTTACTTTAGCTCGTGGAAATTAAGAAATTTCGAATTTTGTACTATTTCTGTCAGAATGTAAGTGAATATGCAGCCTCAAATGTTTCGAAAACTGTGTACGCTAGAAAAAAGTTGCTTTTAGAAAATTTCGTATTTTTTCAAGCTGTGTTTTTTTCTTTGAAACACAAAAACACTTCCATTGTTAAAATATGGAGATGTTTTGTAAGAGCAGAGTTGAGCATTGTACGCTATCCGAAGTCCAGGGCTAGACGGGTATAAGAACGTTGTGTGTAAGGGCAGTGGTGCTGGCACCCTGCCTTTGGAATCAGTAAATCATTAACACTATGGGTGAAGTTCCAGGTGGACGACCCAACTGAGCGGAAATGTCGCAAATTTCCTCTGTGCGAGATTGTGGCACTGCGGAAATGTCATATTTGCACATGAACACATGTGAGAGGGGTGAAGTTTAGAACAAAATGTCTAGCGATTAGAAGCGCATATAGATGAGATGTCTTGCGGAAATACCAGAATGTGCCGTCTATAATCGCAAAGTTGACGCCTCGCATAAAGTTAAAAATAAAAGTAAGAAAAAATAAAAAGTGTCACTGTGTACGGCGCTGGCCGGGCACTCTGGGTCTAAGAATATGGCCTCAATGTCAAACGCTCACGGATCATAAAAAGATTAAACGCCTGTCCAACGCAAACAAGAGCAAGTGCTGCCAACAGCTTGGAAAGATGGATCACCGAACAAGGGCAAGGTTGCAGTACCAAGTGCATTCACATAGTAGGACGAAGCTCCACTATCTACTTCATGTTATTCAACATAAACATTATGTTATTGTAGGTACAAGGGAATACAGTAGACGTTAAGTGATAGTCAAATGTTAAAACTGATTGCTTTTGAAATTTAGTTCTTTTGTATGCCCAAAAGATAAAAATTGTGAAAGATGTATTGAGAAATTCGGATTGACATCAAGGCATATAGCTGAAAGTCTTCTTTCTCCTTTCATAGATTGGCCATTGGTCTGTTCCGGTCTCAGTTTCCTATCGATTTTCTTCATTTTGCTTTGTATTTTAACAACTTTTCTGGTAGCCTCCTTGAATCCATTCTACTAAGATGGTCTTTCCCTTTTTGTTTATTATTCTATCTCCATTAACACTTATCCTTAAATCTTCTCTTATTTCTTGAGTAGTTAATCTATCCCATTTTGTTACTCCCTTAATTGTTGTCAGCTGTTTGAATATGACTTTTATCTTTCGGTCTTAAAACCCAATTTTCACCCCAATACAATTATTGAGATGGTCATAACTTTATAAAATTTAAGTTGTGTTTCTTTCCTTTTATTTTCTAAACCTATTTTAATAGTTCCACTTAGGTATATGTTGGTACTGTGAATCTTATTGTGTAAATCATTATCATATAACGTATATTATATTCAAGATAATTACAGTTTTGTACCTCTTAGATTATTTCAGCTTTCACTATAATTTTCGCCCTTACTGTGTCATCCAGAACGAAGAGGACTTGTTAAGATATAGATATATTTGATTTGTCATAAAAATAACTTTAAAAAGTATCTTGATGAAACTCTTAACAGCCGTCTATGAAGGAATCAAAATTTTGGAAAAATATCCCATGCGAAAGGTAGTCCGGATGTGGTGGACTTCATGTCATGTCCCTAGATACTTCGGACAAGAATAGAGCAAGTTAAGTGAATGCAACACATGAGATTTTGTAAACCAATAATAATGTTGCTTTGAAAGTAGATTTGGCACACTTGCCTCATGATATTTAGCGTGGATCTCTACAGAGGTCAATCCGCATCTGCGGCACATCTTACCCTGGTAAGTGTCTACGTGACTGGCTAATGTATATGGTATTACTCGACAGAACGTTGAGGCGTATTGACCTATTCCTCCTACACACGGCTAGTATGAAAGTACTATTTATTAATTGTACCTAATAGTGGTCCGAACTTTAAAGTCCGGGCCTTAAAGTACCTACAGCATATTAAGTCGCCATTGGGGTTGTCTCTTGTGAACTTCTGGTAGTTTACCGGGAAAACACAAGTCAGTTGGAGAATGTAATGTCATGCTGGCTTACTGGCCATAATTAGGGATGGTGATTTTTCGCAAATGCGATATAGCGCGATAAAGTGCGAAATTGACTCAAAATGCTATATAAATGCGAAATCAAGATTTTCCCAAGTAATTATTTTTCCCCAATCCTCTTTCTTCTGGAAACTTTAACTGAAGAGTCTGTAGAACCTTTGCATATTTAGAAAGATATAACGTAAGTGACCACTCTTCTGGAAAGTTGAAAGCAACCCTTCTCGTTAAATTAGATTATTGTTCCACGATTGTTCATATTAGGTATGTTTGGTACATGAAGCGAGTTCAGTTTTACTAAAGAAACCCCTCTTACCACGCCTAATTACTCATTAATCTATCTTCACAACCCAGTTAACGGAAAATTTTAAACCTGGTCTCTGAAAACCAATAGCAACCCTAATTTTAAGGAAGTGATAAGCACGTGTTGATTCCAGTTGGAGTTCTCAGTTGCCAAAGTTCCGATTTTCATTGTTCTGTTCGGTTTTATGCGCAGCTTTCATTCTATGCGTAGATCATGTCAGTAAGTGCGAAGATGGCGAGAGCGAAAATATCAAATAGCGGGCAGAGGTGGAAAATGTGACAAATGTCTTTCTCCAAGACGTTAGTAAGCTTTTTTAATCCTGTCACTGCTGGCAGAGTAACTTCAATAAATTATGCCATTTTAAGTGAAAGTAAAAGTAAGATCCCATCTTTTCGTGATGTTAAAATACATAGTTTTGCTGAAGGATATGAACATTTTCACTCACAACTGATACAAACAATGCTGAACAATAAAGATGTAGACTGCCTACAGATGTTGTTGGCTGTTAAGCTCAAATACACAGAGTTTTTCCGAGCAGCTCTGCAATTTATTTGGGATCCTACCAACAGCGTAGATGCTGAAAGATATTTGAGTAAATATAATTTGATAGTGAGTGACAGGAGGACTCAAATGACAGAACAGAATGTTGAAATATGTTCAATGCTTTCATTCAACAGGATTACTGAATCATAAACTAGGCTAATTTAGTGCATTTAGTTTTTATTGCGTTTTACATCAGTATGAATTATCTTTTTTGTCCTATGCGGTATACTTTAGTCTGTATCAGATTGTTCTATATTTCTGTGTATTCCTTTAACCTATATTAATGTGAAATAAATTGACACTTTATGCACTTTTAACTCGCCGTAATTAAGAACCTCCATAAATGTGTTTGAAATGTTATATAAATGATATTAATATTCATCATTTAACAAAATCAACTCAAACTTTCTTAAATCCTATAAAATGCTAAATTGCAAATGTATAACTGCTACAAAATGCTAAATGTAAAAATCAAAATGTTAAATTTCTGATTTCAAAATGCTAAATCACTACCCCTAGCCATAGTAGCTCAATGGTTAAGAGCGGCTGGACGGAGACCAGAGGATCCGTGGTTCAAATCCCGGCTACGGCATTGACCTTTTCAGTCTATTTTTGCACTACACATTTCATTTAACATTGCAGCCACTTGACAAATTGATTCTCTCTTCTTTCTCCTTGTTACAATATACAGTCACGTTATATATGATTTCTCACGTCTGTCGATGTATGGCACGGTGTGGTGATTGTATCTGAACAGAGTGTACATATACGGGCCCAAATGACCTTGTTGTCGACGGGCCCTTAAACACCACACACTCACTGTACATATACTGTCTCGCCGTGTATGTGCGATAGGCTTGCGCAAACAGCTGCCACACATTCCTTCCGATACGCTTCCATGCTTTGCCAGCTTCGAATGGTGACAATACGATAGCCGATATAAACACACTATTTGATAGACACGTGTTATTCTGAGAGACAGGTTCCTCCCTATGTTTACATGCATTGCGTGATGTATTTAATTTATACTGTTATAATCTGAATCTGAACATATATGAAGATAAATGATCATGTTAAATAAGGAACTATTTACATCAGCACCAGTCAATGAGAGGTGGCAGATACGTCTCACGCCATCACCTCTTTTTTGTACCGCGATAAAAGGCAGACACAGGTTTCCTTCCTTTAAAGCGAGGCGCTCCTATCGATTCTTTAACAACTTTAAAATGGTTTGTAACTTTTCCAGTTCTTTTTATGTTCTCCACTACAGGAAGTATTGTATGTCACCCAAACATGTACCGAAATTTCGCCGAAAATATAAGTTTTGACACTACCTGAATAAAAGAGAAAGGCATTGCTAGAAGTGTGTGAACAACATAACCCCACAAACGAAAAGTTGGTTAAGTACCAAACTTCTACAAGTTCTTCAAGTTCCTAAGATGAGACACGAAGATGTTTTTAGAAAAGTCCTTCATCCTAAACTACTCTTTACATGGAATGTATTCCGTAAATTTCGATTTCATGCAAAACGGCCCTACCGCTGTCGATTAAAATACCACGTGTGCTAAGTTATTTTTATGATAAATGAAATGTCTATGTTGAATTTTCTAGAAATACTGTCTAAGGCCCTCTTCATTCTGGATGACCTATATAACTTGTACAGTAAGAAACAGACAGGATCTTACTACACAGAAACGCAGAACTCGTTAAAACACAGAACGACACATTGTTTTTGGGGTGAACTATTTTGGAGATACTCTTTATTTGTTTGACTTTTCAAAAATTATTTTTCTCAAATGGGAAGACGCTATTCATTTTTATCTCTTGGCCATACAAAGAGAACAGAATTTCAGACTTCTCTTAGCGACCAGCTCTTTAAAACATTTGACTATCACTTAACGTTTACTGTGTTCCCTTATATCTCCAATAAGATAGTGTTTATCTTAACATGAAGAGATAAAAGAATAAGTGTTTGTACAAGAGTAGAGAAAGTCATGTGAGTGCATCTACAGGTACACTAGTTTAAAACTGCAGTTAATGAAAGTAAACAGCGAAAGTGATATGAGATTATTGTTGTTTACCACTGGTCACCTTGTCCTTCCGAGACAGTTGCGTGATGGGGACATCTGATCGGTTTAATATTCTTGAAGAACACGTGGGACTGCCGTGCGTGTTGGTTCCCAACGCAACGCTTCCGCCTGTCTGCTTAGCCTGAAAAACGATCCTCGTCACGTTTTGAGCTTCAGCAAGCACTCTGTGGCTCGCTGCTGTACTTCCACTGAGCCTCCGTGCACATATGTCCCGTGAAAGAACCCTTATTGCTCCAGCCGGCCGAAGACAATGAGCACCCCATAATACTGCCAGCAGATTGCACTGTTTTCGTTTTCTTCTTCGATGGCGAATTTTGTTTCAGGATTGTAATGATAAAAACAACTTTCGTTTGTCACAAACTCGTTTTTGTATTCTCTGAAGGTTTTGGTGATGCTTTTTCTCACATTAAAATGGGACTCAAACTTTCAATCATTTTTTGCACTGTTCTGTCCTGACGCTTCCCTTCTCTAATGCGCTTATCAGCTGTTTCTTTGTTAGGTTCCGTGGAGACAGTTCGAGGGCGACCATTACGAGGCTCATTTTCACCCATCTCCTAACGGTGCGCACAGCTCTATAGGAACGTTCAAATTTGAGGTGAATTTCAGAAACAGATGTTTACTCTTTAGCGAGGAATTATATTACACGAAAACAAAAGGGAAACAATTCTATCTGCCATTGTGCTACCTGTTGTTTTAATTTACGTCCTCCAACGTTTAATCATATCCTACGACGAATGAAATGAGTTAAATGATGCTCAAATGAGTCCGGGCTCCATAAAGCTTAGAGTTAACCAACTTCATATTTCAGGATAAGGGAAAATGCCGAGGAAAAAAAACGTTATCCCTGACCGAGATTCGAACTCAGGACCTCTCGAAGGTGAGGCCAAACACACGCTCTGGGGCTCCGACATTGATGATGCTCGTGGCTGCCTCATAGCAGACACGTTTGATTCGCATGACCTGATTTTGCTGAACACTGGTGACCCCACATTCTTGTCATCCGCTTATGGTACGCACTCGGTACTAGACGTCTCTTTCTGTAGCCCGGTATTAGTTCCACTCCTTGATTGGTCTGTGCTTTCCGACCTCTTTGGGAGCGATCATTACCCAATTAACATCCGTTTATCCGGCCGCCACCATGCGCCTTCGCGACATCCTCGCTGGATTATTTCCAAGGCTGACTGGGAAAAGTTTAATTCCCATATACACCTCACCGACGATGGTTTTGACACCATCGATGAAATGGTGGAATATTTTACATGTTCCATCCTGCTCGCCGCTGAATCCAGCATTCCTCGAGGTTCTTCTACCCCACGTCATACCCCTGTACCCTGGTGGTCTGAGGAATGCCGTGTGGCAATAAAAGCACGCAAACGTGCTCTGCGGCAGTTTCAGTTGCACCCGACAGAACAGAACTTCGTTGCTTTTAAACGTTCTCGAGCTAGGGCACGTTTTGTGCTTCGCAATGCGAAACGAACATCCTGGGAAGCCTACGTGTCTTCCCTTTCTCGTCGCAGCTCCACCAAACAGGTATGGTCAGCTGTTCGGCGGATGCATGGCAAGTATCGCCGAACGGTCATTCCCGGACTTGCCCTCAACGGTTCCATCTGCACTGCCGAGCAAGATATAGCCGAAGCCCTTGCCAGCTCATTCGCTGCTACTAGCCAAACGGCTAGTTACGACGCCCTCTTCCTTCCTATTAAGGAAGCTGCGGAGCGAACAAAACTTAATTTTAATAGCGAATGTAACGAGCCGTACAACCAACCTTTTACCGCTGCCGAGCTTTCACATTCTTTAGCCCTAGCTAAGGATTCTTCTCCCGGTCCCGATGACATCCACAGACAGATGCTGCTACATCTTCCACCCGATGCGATGTCTTTCCTTTTAGGCATGTATAACCGCATCTGGCATGAGCGGGTCTTTCCATCTTGCTGGCAAGAGGGTATTGTCATCCCCATCCCTCGACCGGGAAAGGACCCCACACTTCCATCTAGCTACCGTCCCATTTGCCTGACGAGCGTCGTCTGTAAGACCTTTGAGCGAATGGTAAACTCTCGGTTAGTGTGGTGGCTCGAAATAAATAACCAGCTGTCTAACCTTCAATGCGGTTTTCGTCGCCATCGCTCTAGCGTTGACAATCTAGCACGCATTGAGGCTTACATTCATGATGCCTTTCTACTGCAACAGCATGTGGTGGGAGTATTCTTTGACCTGGAGAAGGCCTATGACACCACTTGGCGGTATGGGATACTACGTAACCTGCACAGTTACGGTATGCGAGGCCACTTACCGGAATTTTTAAGTAATTTTTTAGCACTACGTCGTTTTCGTGTGCGAATAGGTAGCAGTATATCAAGGGAGCGGATCCAGGAGAATGGTGTGCCTCAAGGGTCGATCCTCAGCGTCGCCCTTTTTGCCGTGGCTATTAATGGCATTACTAGTGTCGTTCGCGGCGGAATTCCATCGTCCCTGTATGTTGACGACTTCGCCATATATTATCGTTCTTGTAACTTAGACCATATAGAGCGTCAACTGCAGTTGGCCATCAACCAGCTGGCAGCCTGGGCGCTTCGCAGCGGCTTCCGCTTTTCTCCTGCGAAGACACAATGTGTCCACTTCCATCGTCTACGAGGTATTCACCCTCCACCTGATCTTCACTTGAACGGCACCCCCCTGCCGTTTGTCTCGCACCTGAAGTTCTTGGGCCTCTACTTGGACAGACAACTTAACTGGGAGCGCCACATTCGTCACCTTCGAGCCTCTTGCGATCGTTCTCTGCGGGTGCTGAAGGTATTATCTGGAGCATCTTGGGGGGGCGATCGCACGGTAATGTTGAGGCTGTATCGCTCCCTGGTCCGATCCAAGCTGGACTACGGCTGTTTTATTTATGGCGCAGCGACCGCCTCTAAACTTCGCCTTTTAGACACCGTACATCATACAGGTATCCGCCTTGCCACAGGAGCTTTCCGCACAAGTCGCGTCGAATGCTTGTATGCCGACTCCGGCGAGCCTCCACTTTCTATTCGTCGCTCGACACTACTCTGTTCCTACGTTGCAAAGTTGGCAAGTTACCCAAACCATCCATGTTTTAAACCAGTTCTGCATCCCGACTTAGCCCACCGTTATATGCACCCTAGCTCTCGCACACGCCCAACCGGAGCAAGATTCCGGGAACTCTCCCGTGCACACGACCTCCGAATGCCTCGCGTGGAGCGGTCGTCCCTGGGTCGTTATCCCGCATGGCAGCTCCAGCGTGCGCGGTTCGATCTTGCTCTTTCCACAAACTCCAGACTAGCTACCCCACATTCGGTATTCCAGCAACTTTTTGCCGAACTACTGGACCGTTACTCTAATTATGTTCCGGGCTTTACAGATGGTTCCCAGTTGGGTAGCACTACGGGTTGCGCATTCGTCATTAACGGCGAGGCCCATAAATTTCGCCTCATGGACTGCACCTCTGTTTTTTCTGCAGAACTGTATGCCATCCTCTATCTGCTCCTTTTTATTGGTAAGTTAGTTCCTGGCAATTTTATCGTTTGCACTGACTCTCTAAGCGCTCTTCAGGCCTTGCAACAGCACATTGCAGCTCACACGCTAGTTTTAAAAATTCAGGCCTTGATCTCGCAAATGCTTAGTAGCGGATACCATTTTGTTTTCACTTGGACCCCAGGCCATGTGGGCATTTCCGGGAATGAGGAGGCGGACGCGGCTGCTAAGTCCGCTTGCCGTTTGCCCCGGAGTTTAACAACTACTGTGCCATACCAGGACGTGCAACGTTTTTTCCGTCGCCAACTCCTATCTGCTTGGCAGCACACCTGGACAGCTTTGGAAGGCACACAACTCCGGGCAATAAAAGAGAGCGTACAACCCTGGCTAACTTCAGGCAGGGATAACCGGCGAGCCGAAGTGATACTCACCCGGCTGAGAATTGGACACACACGAGCCACTCATGGCCATTTGTTAAGAGGGGAGCCGGCCCCAGTGTGTGCTCCATGTGCAGTACGCCTCACTGTGCGGCATATATTGCTCGATTGCCCACAGTACGCCCGCGTTCGCCAGTCAGTAGGCTTGGGAACTAACTTGCCGGATGTTTTAGGGGACGACCCAGTGGCCGTGGATAAGGCACTGCGGTTTATTTTTAAAATCGGTTTTAATCAACAAGTCTGACTTGTATTTTATATTTATTACTTTTAGAGGTTTTAAAGTATTAGTCTTTAGATTGTTTTTAATGTCATTTTAACAGTTGAGTGTTTTATAATATTTTACCTTTCTTAGCTTAATTTTTATAGCTTTTAGGTTTTATTAATTGACTTCGGGCCCAAATGACCTCGCTGTCGATGGGCCCTAAAACCCCACACAATCAATCAATCAATCAATCGAAGGTGAGGCAGACATGCTACCTTCTATGCTACAGGCTGGTACATATTCCCCTTCTCGACATAGTGCTCTTACAGGAGTAAACCTTTTTGTCGAAGTTCTTGGTATTTTTTAAGCTGTCAAGCTGTACAAAATACACTTCTTTCTCGACGATGACCTGCTTACTTGATCTAAAGTTTGTTCCCAAAATGTATTGTTTATGTTTAGCAACAATACTAAATCACAGAGAGATAGGTCTGGCGGATATGGGAGCACCCCGGTCTTCCTTTGTATGGCTATGGGAACCTTTAACTGTAATTGTTGGTTTTCTTTGGAAGCTCAAGAGAACAATTATATACTTCCATAATGCATGTTATATTGCTTTGTAGTGGACATTGCCACTTGCCCTTTGGAGCTCAGCGTTGCTTCAACTAAATAACTTTTCTCATAAAGTGTATACGGAGGCAACTCCAAAAATATATTTACGATTTTGTGCTACTTCAGTGTAATCGAAGCCCGCATCGGTAGCGTGGCTGCCTCACGTTCAAGAGGTCCCGAGTTCGAATTTCGGTCAGGGTGAGTTACCTTGATAAGGTTTCTTCCTGGGTTTTCCCTTATCCTTAAAGACGAATGTCAGGTAGCTCTAAGCTCCATGGACCCCGGACTTATTTGAGCATCACTTCACCCATTTCATTCATCGTCCGATATAACTTAACGTTGGAGGACGTAAATTACAACAAAAAAGTGTAGTCGAAAGTGACTACAACTGTTTTAAATAGAACTTTGTGTGTATGTATGTGTGTGTGTGTGTGTGTGTGTGTGTGTGTGTGTGTGTGCGCGCGCGCGCGCGTGCAGATTCAGATACCACTCTGCTATAGCTTTCAAACTTTTTTTTTCAATTCATTACTTTTAAATAATAAGAAGTATGTTTAAGCGTAACAGAGTTTTAATTTCTTGTTCTGTAATTTGAATATCTTTGTATTCATGAAAACGTGTGGCTCCGTCACAGGTAAGATTTGAATCCATAATGGATGGGGAAGCACACTCATTCACAGAAACTGATTAGTATTGTTGTTACTTTATTCTTTAGATCAACTAATTTACGCAAAACAATAGATTAGTAGGAGAAGTCACATAGAGCGGCCGGCAAATCTCCATATTTGTTGCGTTTGGCCTTTCTTTGGGAGGTCATTTTAAGGCAGCTGTATACTGAGACAGACCTAATAGTTTCCAGTGCCACCCCTTAAATGCTTTCTATGATCAACTATTATATTGTGCTTCTTGTTGAAGCGTACTGTGTGAATTGGTAACGTGTTAGAGTAATTTCAGTTTAAATAAGGAAATTGCAGCCACTTCCGATTAAATTGGAAGTTGCAATAAATCGTAAATATATGTTACCTGTACGTCACTATCTTGCTATATCAAGTTTCGAGTTAATGAGCAACATGCTTTAAAAAGCTATTTGGATGTTGCAGAGCGTGTATATTGTTATCTGCCTCTGCATCACACACGGCTATCCAACCCTCCCCTACAGTGACTATGACGCATTCTCCCCTTCAGTTTTTACTGAGTTCAGTTTCAAACTTGTACACTTTTTATACTTCGCTGGACGGCTTCTTAATAGGTAGATACTACAGTAACTAACTGTGATAGTGGCACGTAATGAAAACTTGAGTAATTGAAAGTCAATGTATATAAAGCTAGTAATATTTAAAGGAAAAATTACAAATAAAAATAGTTTAGCGGGTGGCATAATTTATTAGCTCACTTTCCATACATCCGTGTAAAAGCACCAGTATAATGGCGAACATCTGTAGCCTATAAGGTTATTGTTCCTTTTATACATTTAATCCCAAAGGCGGGTGCCCTTATACAGAGGTTGCACTTTATCTCCCGGCCGCAGCCAAGACCAAGAGGAGTGCAGAACTTGACCTTTTAGGGACGTCACCTTTCCATCAGGATATCTACTCGGGCTGAGTGCACCAGACCTTCCAGCAGGGAAAACTCCCTTCGCCGGTACCGGGTTTCTCGCACCACAGGCAGAAGTGCTCCTTTTTTACATTTCTAAAATGATGCCAACAGTATTACATGAATTGTGCATTAAGATACACTTTTGTACACTACATTTAGTTAAACAAACTTAAAAATATATAACTAAATCAGATCGGAGTTACAGAAATTAATTAAAATATTTGTATATTACCTACCTAATTTAGTACAGTGTTTCTTGTATTCCCCAAATTCAGAGTTCTCTCCCGTCCCCCAGTATTCTTGATGGTGCAACTCGCGCCATGAACCCGCCCGTGTGGCCGGCCCTGGCTATACTTGTTAAACTAAATGTGGTCAACACTGAAATGATTTGCCTGCCTCGGTAGCGTAGATGGTAGAGTTTCTGCCTCACCTTCAAGAGGAACCGAGTTCAAATCTCGGTCAGGGTGAGTTAAGCTGGAAAAGGTTTATTCCAGGGTTTTTCCTTATGCTGAAAGGGCTTATTTGAGCATCATTTCACCCATTTCATTTATCGTCCATTGTGACTTAACGTTGGAGTATGTAAAATTGAAAATGAATAAATAAAGTAACATGAAATACAGTCATTAAAAAGTCACATTCTACATTATAGTTTTTTTCCACTATTTTAAGGGGTTTTGCCACTTCTGTGTTTAATTACACTGCTCAGAGCAGCTACACATTTACAATAGCACTGGAATATGGATGCCAGCATGGTCATTGACAAATGGAAGCTGCTAGAAATGTAACTTCGATACTTTGAACTTTCAAGTTTTGCATTGCTAAAAGCTGTTCTATTAAACGTTATGCTAAAATAAGCAAAGAAAGGAATCGACACTTCGTTATTGCCTCAGACGTGTCCCCAAAGAGTTGCTGGAGTATAGTTCTTGATTGGCCTTGACTGTGAAGGAATGTGTAGTGTTTAAAGCCCGCTTTTACTACATACCGCATCTCAGGCAGTGACACTGATGATAGATGAGATGAAGATGGAGCAACGGTGGAATGAGATGGCGACGGAAACCGCACATCCCATAAAAAACCCGCCCCAGCACCGTGTTGTCCAACACAAATCTCACTTTGGTATCTCATGGGATCGAAACCGGGCCGCCTTGGTGAAAGCCACCGGTTGGACTCGGTGCAACCAACCCTGATTGTTTCCTCTGAATGAATACAAAATTTCATAGACTCTTGAGTCTAAATAAAAATGTACAAAACGAGGGGAATGGAGTGTTGTACAAGGTCTAACTGGGAGTCGAGGCTCCCCCTCTAAAAACCAGAAGGCCACCGAAGCTGCTTCATGGAGGGCAATAACTGGAGTCTAAAAAGCCACTTTCAGATGGAAGTAGATACGCCACTTACTCGTGTCAACCCATCCGGAAAGATCACTGATAATCTCGGTCTGGCTATTCAGGATAGTGCCGGAGATTCTCTTGGGCGTCTCCTAACCCCTCTGGCGGCAGAACCAGCCAGATGTACCCAGCACCCTTGGAGTCGAGATCAACCCAATCCTAACAGCTCGCCTTCAGAAGTACCACAAGTGCTATGGGTCCGCAAGGTGTAAAGATACTCGTGCAACATGCACCGTTAACCGAGTTGTAAGTGCACTAAATCGTGTTTCTGCTTGGTGACTACTCTCGACATACTCCGGTATACAAACTCTAAGTCCAACAGAAACAAATTAGAACTTAAGACGTGAGGAAATATAGAAATATTTGTTCTTTAATTTTATCTGTTTGTGTTTCGCCGTGCCTTACAGATACCAGGTGGCCCAACTTTCCCGTCTTCGAAGTAAGCAGATATCCCTTCCTGCGTTAGAACAGTTGCAGAACACGACGGGGTAAATCCAGTGATGTGACGGAATTTTGTTCTGCAACAAGCGTTGCGAGGCAGTTCCCAGACCTGAACTGGCGTGTATAGTTCGTGATAATAGACAAGAATAGCGCAAACAACCAAATAAGTCTTAGAATGTTTTTCGTTTATGTGAAAGTCTTTATTTTCGAGAGAATAAACTCACTTTTTAGATTGGTGTATTATTGAGCACGCCGCTGTCAGAACAATATGTAGCGACATCTGAAAATGAGCAAAAATAGAATTCGTTATATGCTTACATACACAGAAATTTAATAATAATAATAATAATAATAATAATAATAATAATAATAATAATAATAATAATAATAATAATAATAATAATAATAATAATAATAATAATAATTATTATTATTATTATTATTATTATTATTATTATTATTATTATTATTATTATTATTATTATTATTATTATTATTATTTAGTAATTTACTAAAGCTAACGACTTGGCATCTTTTTACAAGGTGAATATTGAATATAGAGAAATAGTGGTATCGTTTCGTCATTAGAATGTACTGAAATTAATTTTAAATAAAATTGTTACTGCAATATAATGTATACAACTTGTGTCATTTTTAAGTACAAAATAATACATACATGCAATAACATTTTAATTCACTTGAAGGGCGTTCTACGGAGGTGACAGTGACCTTTTCTCAGGCTGGATGGAGTATAGATGTATGTAGATGTACAAACTTCAGTGATCTATCTTAAACATTTCTGAGATAATTATTTTAGAAGAGAATATTGGCAAGATAATCCTCCCATTGTATCCTGCTGAATGAAACGGTGTTCCCGTCCCGGTGTATCGATATATCGATTGTTGGGAGATAATAGCATTGACGTGGCTCAGCGTAATGGATGACATTAGTCCGAACATTGCTTGAATACCGGTCTGATCCCAGAGGCGGTCATTAATTGAGTTCTTTAATGGACATAAAGCCAGTCATAAATTTGCCGCGTTCTTGGAGATGTATATTTAGAACACAAAGGCTACAAAGTAGTTTATTATTTGTTTACAAGAGGTTTATTACTTTCTCTACACCTATTACATCCAGTTCAAAAATTCGATACCGCAAAGAAACGTTTCAATTCCTCCTGAATAAAGAAAAAGTAAAAAATGTAAAAGAAAAACCATAATTCACGTAACAGAATACAGTAGCCTTAAGTGATAATCCAATTTCTTGAGACCTGGTCGCTATGTGACAGCCTTGAAATTCTGTACTCTTTGCATAACTATTCCAAAATAATACTTTTTCTTGAGAGGTATTTGAAAATTAAAATGAATTACAAAGAATAGCTCACAATTGGTAAACGCTATATAAAATTTAATTTGGCATAAATGGTGTGTTTTAAGGAGATGTACAGTTTGTTATGCATCCAAATTACCAGACAGAGCTTGATTGATTTCATTACATGAACGGATATTGACGTGGTGTGTCACTTTATGAGTACAGAGTACAGTTTGTACTGCAGCTGTTCAGTTACGTCATTGTGGTGTTTATCTTCTCATTTCTTGTCACTAGGTCAGTAATTTTTTGCATATAATTTACTTGCACTGTGTGCTTTATTCCATTTCCCTGACCTCAGGCATACAGTGTATTTTGTTAATTTTAAAGGGGACGCAGATACAGAAGTACTGCGGTCTTTCCTATTTCCCAGAGGTACATACGTAATTACAAATGACGTGAAGGACACTATAGTGATGAACTCCTGTTTCCTTTAGTACCTACGCATACTTAAAAGAGTTTTATAAGTTATGCGTATATGAGTTTTATGTAGTCCATAAATGAAATATCTGATTTGCACTCACATGATTTCTCTACTCTTGCACAAAGTGGTTTTGCACACTTCATGTTAAGATAAAAATTATCTTATTGTTAGATACACTTTAAGCGATAGTTAAATGTTTTAAACCTGGTCACTCAGTGATAAGTTTGGAATTCCGTTTTCTTTGAGTGACCACGAGGATAGAAACGAATGACTGCATTTGAGAAAAGTACAAGAACTAGAAAATTCAAACCAATAATACGTAATGTTTTGGAAATTCTCAAGGCCAAAGGAAAGAGTAACATTGAAGTAATGGTATGTTATGTACTAGATCTATAATTTTGATGTAACAAGATTTTGTCTCTCTTGTGGTTTACCAATTTCTAAAGGCGATCGATTCAGAGTGAAGATGACTTTAGAAGTTATTTCCAGAAAAGTCTATATTTGATTTGTCATAATTAGGGCCCGAAAGTTGTTGACCTAACAATTCTCTAAAAATGAACTATGAAATGTTCTTAAAATATAAAAAATGCACATAAAATGTAAAAAGAAATGACAACAAAAATTAACAATTTCTTTCATAATAATAAATTAATAGCTGTCACAGACAAGTAATGAATATATGGTTGGAATAACCACATTTTAAAATTAACTTTCGTAGTAAATAATGCAATTATTGCTACTAAATAATAAATACAGCTCATAAGGTCATTTTCAAGTTTATAAAATATGAAGAAATAAGTTCCTGTACCCATTAGCCAAAACATACCTTACTTAGCGTTGCGGTACACCGCCATGGTCATCTTAAAGTTATCAAAAGTAAAGGAACGGTGGTTGTCAGTTAAAACTGACTGTTTTATACTTCGAGAAACTTCTCTCCGCTTGCATAGATGTTATAGGAGCATATTTGAAAAACACTATGTCACTGCCTGTTAAATCCTATTCAAAAATATCAGTTATGAAGGTTTCTCCTGACAAGATATCGGCAATCTGACAAACTGGTATCCTTTATTTCTGTCCAACACAAATTTTAGTTTCTGTCTAATGTTGTCCCCAATCTCAATTTTTACATTTTGTATCCTCTCTTCCGCAGTCCTAACTAACTCAATCGACTTATCCAATGCCATGCCTCTTTCTTCAAGGCGGGTTATGGTATCCGTCAAAAATGTAAAAGTTGATTTAATGAAAGCTAATTTACCTTGGATTTGAATATTAGAAAACGGATGTTGTGCGCTCTCAATTGCCTTAGAATCTACCCTATCAAAGCTATTCACCACTTCTCTCACTATTTTAAAATTGTCACAGTGCAGTTACATATATATAAAGCCATACAGGCAGTTACATGTACACACACACACACACACACACACACACACACACACACACACACACACACACACACACACACAAAGCCCATGGGTCAGGGTCAGGTCGGCCACGTGAATCGAACTCGGGCCTCGCGAATGCGGGCTACAGATGAAAATGCCCAATAAATTCGTGGAAAAGAAACTTACAGGAAAATGCATCTAAATGTTAAAAAATGACTTTATTATAAAAATGTAGAAAAAGTGCATTTTGATGACCTATCAAAAACAGACATCTAACGTATTTGTTCCAGAATGCACCTAATTTCCGATAAACATCGTCTGTGCCTACTCAGAAAAAAGATGACTTTTCATCAAAATCCGCGCCCTAGTTATAACAGTGTTTAAATATAATGTAATTTAATAAAAAAATCGTTAGCGTTTTTGGAGAAAATTAAACTTATAAGGATGTTTTTCCATGTGTATTATAGTTTAAGATGGAGTTATTATTTCTTTCTTTTTTTATTGACTATGGTTTTGAGCCAAGTTGTTCACGGGTAGACAACTACAGAGACAGCAACACATACAGTGAATTTAATCGAACTGATATTGTAGTTTTCCAATGTCACTGATATTAAGCAATAGAATAGCACTCGAGGCGGTACCTTTAATATGTGATAAAGGACATGGGAATTTAACGTTGGCATACCTGATACTCGCGAGGGGCGCTGTCGGCAATCCCCCCCTTTCTACGCGGCTCACGCTTGAGTCTATTTTTTTAGGAGACGAGCGGCAGTATACGCTGAACCATCCCGTCAGCTGGTCGGGTGTCGCCAGCGCTCGCTGATCTTGCTTGTGGAGGGTCGCGTAGTGAATCCAAATGTGAGTGCTTGTTGTGATACAGGTAGCGTGTTAGGCATGCGCAGAACTCACGTGTGGCTTAGGCAGCAGCAGCAGCTATATGGATATATGTAATAACGTGTTCTATATGGAACATCATGAGCCTACAGCAACCCGGACAGGATCTCTGAAGAGGAGCAGCAGTTTCAAGAAACTCCTCAAGTTACCGATATGGGGAGGCTCAGGTGGGTCACACTAACTTTACATGGCAAAGTGTTCGAAAATATTGATTTTCTTACAAATGTTTTAAAGTTTTTTATAAAAATAGAATAAGATATTTTCATAGCTGATGACATATATGTCTGGGAATGTCCTCTGATGTGTTTTTTATGCTGTATGACTTTCGTATAATTGGTAAACCGTAAGAGAAAGATCTTACCACACAAAAATGTAAATTTTATAAAAGCACTCAGTTTAAGTTCTTTTTACCATAAGCATTTTCGAAATATTGCTTCAGTTTTAAAATACTTATACTTGTGTCAGTGGGTTCTTTGTTTTGTGTTTTAGGGTATAGCCTTGTAGATAAAACAGAATTTGAAAACCGTCACATAGCGAGCAGCTGTTAAAATATTTAATAGGTTGGCCATTATACGTGCGCCATGCATTATAAATACCCTACTTATTGATGGCTGTCAGTTTGGAAGTCTTAAAGCCACCCACCAGGCGTCCTCTGTAGGTCGTATTTTAAAGGCAAATTGTCGAGCGTTGCCAAGCTAAAGGTTTCTTTGGGGTTCAGCAGTGATTATGTTGGCAACATCTGAAGTGAGGCGGAAGAATTTACAACTTTCCTGCGCCGTAGGTATATGTGCACGCAGTTTCATTGTCGTTGGACATGTACTGAAAGTATATGCGGTTGCATGTCGTAGACCTCAAAAATGTGTTGCAGTACAAAAGTATTCCCTTAAATATCACCAGACTAGCGGATTCACTCACTTCCGGCCGGATCTGAGCCCTCTACCTTGGGATCGTAACTCAAAAATGAACGTTCGTATTATTAGAAACATTCTTCACCCCGAACTACGTTTTACATTGATAAACTTAAGTAAGTGGCTAACGATTTTAATCAACATTAAATGACTAACAAATGAAATGTGTATCTTGAATTTTCTGGGAAAAGGCTGAATTCCTTCCCTTCACAAGGAATTTTGTATAACTTTTTAAGTGGTAAGCATAACTGATAAAAAGCACAAATGACGGGGGAAAGTGAGCAGTTGTGACTGTTAGACCCTGCCCTCTGTTGTCTCTGTGCCACATCGGGACGTGGGTACAAAAGAAGTACTTCCTTGTAAGTATACCAAGTTATATAGTTCTCTCTGACATGCGTACACGCCCCTTTTTCTAAAGAGCTTTACTTCATTCAGCGATCTCGAAGCATATACTTCCGGCGAAATTTTGGTGTAATGCAATACTTCCGCTACATAAACAGTAGAGAAACCCTCAGGATGAGTGAAGTGAAGGAAGCATAAGCAAAATTCGAAAAGGAAGCAAATCTAGAAATACAATACTTGGTCGAGCCCATTACGAAGTGATATAAACATACCTGAGTCGAGTGATTTCAGGACCAGTAGCAATTGTACATTCTCAGACGTAACACGTTGCATTTCCAGAGCTGTTTTCTATATGGAGACTTCCCTGGAAACTCATTTGCCATGAATGTCGCTGTGTGATGGCTTTGAAATTGAGTTCTCTGTACACGGCCTGAAGAAAACCTGATTAACGACTTCCTGTTTGAGAAATAAAATTTTGATGCCCGAAGTCAAACTTTTTTTTTTTCTCTGCCCGTTCTTTCACAAAACAATGTTAAAAACGCTTACTCTTGTACATCATGTTAATCAGTCTTTGGAGAAAAGGTTTTTTTTTTTTTTCCTTTGTAATTTACGTCCCCCAACGTTAAGTCATATCGAACGATGAATGGAATGGGTAAAATGATGCTCACATGAGCCCAGGGTCCATAGAGCTTAGAATAACCCGACATTTGTCTTTTAGGATAAGGGAAAACCCCGGGAAAAACCTTATCCAGGTAACTCACCCTGACCGAGTTTCGAACACGGGACCTCTTGAACGTGAGGCAGACACGCTGCCACCACGCTACCGAGGCGGGCGGTTTTGTTTCAAATTTCCTTAAAGGTATAATGGAACCGGAAAAAGCAGTAGCCTTAAGTGATAGCCAAATGTTTCAGGAACTATTTACAACGTCGTGCATTTGAATTGCTTTCTTTTTGCATGGTCAGAAGGAGAACGAATATCGACGTTCCGTTTGAAGAAAATACATGTGAATATACAAACCAACCAGAAGGATTATCTTGGAAATGGTTAACTGAAAGAAACACACACAAATTGTTACCTTTAGGGGGAACCATTACATTTTTAGCAGAATTAATTTGCTGCGGTTTACTGTTAACCAATAATCATTCGAAATGAAAAGGACTATT
This sequence comes from Mantis religiosa, assembly GCA_030765055.1. Classification (NCBI taxonomy): domain Eukaryota; kingdom Metazoa; phylum Arthropoda; class Insecta; order Mantodea; family Mantidae; genus Mantis; species Mantis religiosa. The sequence continues at coordinate 183,626,424 of CM060949.1, read as the reverse complement.
CCCATAAGAAGAAATATATATCGTAAATGTCATTTTAAACAAAACCTGCAAGTCATTTTGTAAGAAAATAAACATTTCCGAAAACTTTTCCATCTAAAGGAAGGTTTGCGGTTGCGGAATTTTTCTTTGAAAGTCTTTCGTGCTGCATTCTTCGTTAACAAACTTCACGTTTGTAGTTACCCTGTTTACGGATACATGGACAGGTATAACCTCACTTATTTTAGTAAAAATTTTATTCAGTATAGATATAAATGTTCATTAAAATCCTTTTATTAAATTTTTTAGTATAAAGCAGTATTTTAATTTATATCACCAATAGCGAAGGTAAGAATGCAACATGAATTTAGAAAAAGTAGGTGCGCGCGTGTTACTGAACATGATACTAACTGAATGGATGTGCCAAGAAGTAACGAACTTGATATTAGCTTCTACATCTATCACTGTGCCACACGAAGATTAAAGAAGGCTCTACCCCAACTATTATTTAAAGTATCTTTTTGTTGCTGGCATATTGATTTTTTAAATGTCTAACAAACTATCAGCTTATGATTCCCTGAGAAATAAAATATGTATCGTAATTTTGCGCGAACAGCATCTTCAATCTTCATTTTGGAGTAATGTCATTCTACCTAGTGTTGTATAACTGATAGAGGTTAAGCGATAGGCAAAAATGTACTACAAAAAGCTCTAGATAGCTTTGAAACATACACAGTTTATTTAAAATATTTTTGTCACATATATTGCCGTTATTAATGACTCGAGTTGTTAGTTTGCCTTTTTTTTTATGTGCTGTTATTCAGTTGTTTCTCACGAATGCTTAGGAAAAAGTATGGAAGTTGTACACCATCATAAACGTCCTGCCCTTTCTGACAGTCAACAAATCAGTGACACTCTCCGCTAAGTGCCTGAGGTGCTACTTCTTGTACACGAGATTTTTATTAACACCCTGGAAAAATGATAACTGCTGGTTTTGACAACATTGCATGACGTGCGTTGCACAAACCCGGAGGGAGCGGCTGAAAATATCCAAAAGCTGTACATTACCGCCACATCTCATCAACAGGCAGTATTCTCGTTTTTCCAGCCGAGGAGATGGAAGATTGCAGACACAAATGTAGCATTTCCTGCAATTTTGAGAAAGCCGCAATCTTTTTAAGTATCTGACTGTAATTGCAACACAGACAGAGCGGTGATGTCAGTCGGTAGAATCCTCGCTAAAATTGCTTGAAGGAATTATCGCTATGCAGAGACTGTAAACTAAAAGTAGCAGTTTGTTTCTAAGACTGTTGGGGAATTTAAAACAAACTTCGCTGTAAAAGATGTTTATTTTTCTTAATGTTCATAGAGAGAAACGGTCGCAGAAATACATAGAATACACATAGGAACACTTTTGAAGACTTGATTTTCCTCTGAAAAATAATCAAACACTAAAATTGAGCTTTATTATCTCATTGACTCAGGGAAAATCTGTTTATATGGAGAGATAAGACAAAGGAACCAAATAGGACACACATTTTCATTTTGGTAATTGACAGAAACATAGAAAACCTGAATTTTGAAACTACTCTATTCCATAACTCTTTAAAATGACCAACACAATTTTCAAATAAAATAATGGGGTATTTTTAATTATTGGCAGCCTTCAAGGATTTTAAAGTAGTCTCCCATTATGAACGTTATTACTGTAAAGATTTTTTCTTGAAAGAAACAAGCAAATTGTTAAATTATTCTATTAATCTTTATGAAAATGTTGTATAAAGTGGTCTACAGTTCTGTGTGTGCAAACTTAAATGTCTAACTTAGCGAAATGATAAAATTCAAAGCTGATTTTGAAATAGGTAGTAATTAAACTTCATATTACGATTAAATACTCATTACTCATATTAATAAATTAACACACTAATGAAAAATAATAATATGCAACCAAATAGTCCGAGTGTATTCAATCATTGCTCAGCAAGAACAGCAAACACTTGAAGACTTTCGACATTTTACCCACATTTCACCTTGAATTGTCCTCGGAATATTACAGCAAGCGTCATCACTTTCAGATTGATCATTGCCCGAATCAGAATCTGTAACACAGTGTCGTTTTTTCGAATTACTATTGGAATGGCTTTCCTTTGGATTGCTGAAAAAGCTGTTTCTTCGCTCTGGAGGACTTCCTTGGTTTTAGATTGTTAGTCAATGTTTTCTGCGCGTAAAGTTGCCATCTCATACTTGGTGCCTTTTCTATATATATCTCAATTGTGACACTTATTTATATTTCTCCAATATCTCATTCTTTGATATATCTGTGGTCGGCTGCCACCGTGGTGTACAAAGTGATGTTTATCTCAGGTTATACGCGGACAATAGACAACTTGTGTGTATAAAAAAAGTTGTCGTGAGTCGCTGAAATGTTAAACGGATACTTCCCTTGTGGATATGTTGACCCAAGCAGATCTTCAGATGCCATGGACTGCCGAGTAAACACTTCTCTAAGGCTGGAAAGCATAAAGGAAAACATATTTTTTAAATACACGCTCTCTCTTCAAGATAAGTGTGGTCTGCATCATTAATCCCCGTCAACATTACTAAATGTTAAATTGCCAGTTGCGTGGTGAATTGTCACATTTCCTGTTGCCCTTATAATGATCAGACCTGGGCTGATCTGTAATTCTTTGTGATATCTGAACCTAACAGTGTTCCAGGAATGCCTTGAGCTAATAAATGTCTTGTTCAATGATATGTTTAATTACTTTTCCTTAACATGAAAGTTAGCTAATGGCTTCTTCCTTGATAAAGATACTTCATACATTTCACGTTGATTTTAACATATGTAAATTATTTATTGTTAAATAATTTATGTATCTTCATATCATCAGCCAGTAATTCTAGTTTGAAAACCCTTAACCCTTTAATGCCTGCCTTGGTAGCGTGGTGGTAGCGTGTCTGCCTCACGATCAAGAGGTCCCGAGTTCGAATCGGTCAGGGTCAGTTACCTGGATACGATTTTTTCCGGGGGTTTCCCTTATCCTGAAAGACGAATGTCGGGTAACTCTAAGCTCTATGGACTCTGGGCTCATTTGAGCATTATTTCACCCATTCCATTCATCGTCCGATATGACTTAACGTTGGAGGACGTAAATTACAACAAAAATTAATGCATGTTGCCGTATGGCAAAGGCGATATTCAGTTTGAAAAAACGTTATAGTGCGGGTTATTTATACATATATATACACACATATACTGCCCGCCTCGGTAGCGTAGATGGGAGCGTGTCTGCCTCACGTTCAAGAGGTCCCGAGTTCGTAGCTCGGTCAGGGTGAGTTACCTGATAAGGTTTTTACGGGGTTTCCCTTGTGCTGAAAGACGAATGTCAGGTAACTCTAAGCTTCATGGACCCCGGACTCATTTGAGCATCATTTCACCCATTTCATTCATCGTCCGATATGACTTTAGTTGGAGGACGTAAATTAATATATATATATACATACATATATATAATATTGTATACACACAGAAAATTTTGAATTATTATATTCCAATTTTTGTATATTTTTACAATTACATTTTAATGTTTTTAACACAAAAAGGTAAAATCCAAGCAACTGCAGTCAAGTGATATCCTGTCAACATCTAAACGTGCCGTCACACCCATTATTTTACTTGAGTCCTTCCCGTCCTTTACCTCAGGCATTTTTGACTGCAGTTGTCGAGATTCGAACTCGCGACGTTTAGTGTTGAATGAATGGTCAGTCCATTAGATATCGATTTAACGACCATGGCTATTCGACCATGGCACCGCAGAAAGAGATTTGAAAACCTGTTTAGAAAGTACAGCAAGAGCGACATAAGTTGCAAAATAATTCACGCATTAAAGGGTTAACGAACGTATATCTGAGTCTAAACTTAACACTAAATTTAACACTTAGTTAAAGCTAACATTGATGAAGCTGATTTTACGTCAACTTTATTTAGCATCGGTTGGTGAAACCTGCTCTAAATGACGTATCTGCTTGAGTCGAAGCTTTATGGACGTGAAATGCTTAAAAAATCAGTATCTGTTAGGAAATTTGGGCCAAAGATTTATGTTATCTAATGGACTGATAAGTTTATCATGAATACAATAAATTAGCGCTTATCACGGGCATATACGCAATGCCTTTTGTTTCTGGTTTTCATTGCTCTGCCATATTTCCCAGGTGCTGGATGTCACAAGTGTTTAAAATACGTTGAAATATCGTATGCAGCCACTCTTAAATCTGCGCGATTCATGACTTTATTTTCTCGGAAATTCTTTACTGGACGTAGAGGCATATTTATCTTTTGTCTATTTGCTTAGTGATATAGAATAGCGTTTCTAGTTATATCAGACGTTCATTCAATTTTAGCACTAATTACTTTCCTGAAGATAACCAATCACGTTATTAACACCAAAGTGCTTCTAAAAAGTGTTTCAGAATTGGTTTTTATCTCACTAAACTTTATTTTCGCTATTTTCAATAGTTTCTCATAAATACATCATTTATATCAGAAAAAGCGACTGAAAACAAAAACGCAGAAAGGAAATTTCCATAATTCTGTAAAAAAGTTTTACCAGTTATACAAAAGGAACTCGAAACAAAGAGAACTTTACAGATTATTAGGAGGAAGTACCAGATATACATCTTAGTTGTCCAGCAAGTATCTTAAACTTACATTGTTTTAATTAAGATCGATACAACCATATTTTGAGAGATAAAAAGGTAGTCAAAGTTGTACCATGTAAATAGTTTGGTTTGAGAGTTTTCTTCAAGGTCTTCGTGTCGCATCCTTGCAAGATTTTAAATGTACATATCAAGTTTGGTATTTTATCTTGTTCAGACAAAACACAGAGATCTTCATTCTATAAATGCTTTTCTTTATTTTTAACTCAGGACATTCCTCAACTTGTATTTCGAGTGAAATCTGGTTTTCATTTTTTATGGTGGAGTTTATAAGGCCTGTTCCATATAACTTTGCTTAAGACCTCTCAACTGTCATCTCTCATTGGCTGCATTTGTAAATGACTCCTTATTTAACATAATCATTTATCTTAATATTTTGGAAGGTAATTGTCATCTTTAGATTATAATAAACGCATGAATTAAACGTATTACATAATAGAGTCAATGCACCTGGAATTCATGTAAATAAATGGGAGGGTACTTCGGTTTAAATGTCATGAGTGTTTATATTCACTACCCTGGTATTGCACACGGCTTGTTTGGAATCCTTCGAAGTTAGTGGTTAACCGATCAGGGGAAAGGAGGAAGAAAACGGCAGTCACTTGACTAGGGCGTAGTTCCTATGCATATGAAATAGAAAAAGTGTCAGTTTTGCCATTTAGTATCACCCTAACTGGCGTATTATTAGCCATTTCCTTATTTGAAGTAAATAATCAAGCTTTTGCACAGCGAGAGAAGGTTTAACCTGTTCAGGACTTGGTAACTGCTATTTTAAGTGTTGCATCACGCACTAAACAGTGATCGATTTGCACATATACGCTGATGACATACCTGAAAGGCGACAACCCGATTGATTAGGAAGAAGGCGAAGTGCTTGGGTGTGGCTCATATAAACAATCGTTTATCTTAAAGAGTGACTCATAGGTAGCTAGGTTGGCGCTCTTATTTGGTTAGAAAATCATTTACTTGAACATGCGAGACATTAAAACCAAATTTACAGCCCTCTGTCTTTAACGTAGGTGCAATCTTTGTCATTGTCTTGTTTCGTGATCAGTACGATTCGATGGAAACATTCATACATTGGGCGCCAAACTCGACTGTCGAGCGTAGAAATAAAGTGTTCCCCTCGCTGTCTCTTACTCCATGATGTTGGGGATATTTACCTGCTCTCTCTATGTAATACCTCTGGAGTTAACTGTGAAAACACAGAAGGCGTTGTTATTGTTAGAGTAGGTTCGTTTCCTTAGCTGCTATTTGTCCAGCCAGGCACCCTGCACCCGTTGGGAGACCTGGTCCGAGGTGTACTTAGGTTCCTGAGGGGCCAATTGAGGAAATACTTGATTGAGAAGTAGCGGCCCCTGTTTACGAAGGTCAGGAACAGCCCTCATGGCGCCCGTGGTAGGGTGTTGGGCCGCGCGGTTGGATTTTATGCACACAGCAGAATTTTAGGCCAAAAAGCATTACTTACTCTTAGTAAGTCGTAGAGAAAGTAAATGGTTTTTGTCCAGAGGACATCAAAACGTGTATTTCCTAAGAAATCTCGGTATTTATTTGCTGAGTGGAATGCAATACTTCCCGTACTTGGTATATGGAGTAAAAAGTAACAAAGACGCATCCTTGTTTTACTCCTGTAAAATTTTTGTCCATTGCAATAATTTGTCACGCACAAGCAATTTTATTCAACAATAGCACTACTATATGCGCGCGATAAGAGCGATCGGGTTCCAACTCCTCTTTCGGTAAGTTTCGTTTAACTCCGTAAACATACATGACATCCAGTGGCTAATACGCTAAGCTGTATCATGTCCGCCATATTTCGTTTTGATCAATTTCGAGGTTAATTAGCTAACCAGTTTACAACAATCGTATGTTAGAATTAGAATTTTAGTTCGTCCTTGGCAACATATACATGTTATGAGACACGCCAAAATGTATAAATACAGTATATACATAAAGTCAAATTGATTACATACAATATACACAGTAAACAACTTTTCTATGGTTTCATGTGGTATTTGCATACACTTATTTACTACAAGAAATGTAATTATAATATTAGAGGTTTGTGAATGTACTATGCTCCCAGTGCTCATTTACATGGTTATAGTTCTAAAAATTCATTAACCGTATAAAATAGTGTGCATGCAAAAGTTTCTTAACCTTATTCGTAAAGTGTTCTAAAGATGTAGTTTGTTTAAATGAATTTGGAAGTTTATTATATAACATTATCCCTTTGTAGTTAAAGCTTCCTTCATAAAGGCTCGTTTGGTGCGCTCGAATTGCCAGTTTATCCTTGTTACGAGTGTGGTGGTAATGTACATCAGCATTTATTTGAAAATGATTTATATTTGTATGAATATTTGTGGATGTAATGGCTCTCGAAAGGGGACACATTATTATTTGTCTATCTCCGTATAACTGTGATCTGAATGCAATTGAGCTGGCGGGGGCAAAACTAAGGAATGTTTTCAGAGGATACAACGTTATTTGTAATATCTTTGCTTATCTTACACGCTATTTTGCTGAACTATGTTTTTCAAGGTTGACCACACTGCAGAAACAAAAGAGCGTTAGCTCTCACTTCTTCCCCTCTGCCCGCACCACACCGTAAATCCAGCGCTCAGCTTAACTTGCGCGTACTGTAACAGTGGCAGTGTATGAAACTTAGGTCAGGGTCATAAAAAGAAGACAAGAACACATTAGAAAAGAGAGTATAAGAGAGGGACTAAAAGTACAGCTACTTCTTTAGATAGCGACAATTGGGTACAGTATCTGCAAAGAATGCCAGAGGAGATGATATCAGAGATGACTTGACGTATAAACCAAGAGGAACAAGACCAAGAAAGCGCTGGGCTAAACAGGTAAAGACCTAACCCGTGAAAGAAGATAATTTCGGTCAGTGTTCTATGTTGTCCCGTTCTTCCCCCTGGAGCCTCTCCGTCATTTAATTAGCTATAAGGCAGCGCTGGTGGGAGAGCTGGTCTTCGAAACGGAATATTAAACCAATAAAGTTCTCAGCAGATTATGAAGTTGGTATTGATCCGCTTGATGTGGTGCGTGTATTTGTGGAATTTAATAAAAGAAGCCCCATGGCTCTGGCAAATAATATTTCCCGTGCACATTTGATTTAGAGCTACCTAACATATATATCAACATCTTGTGCATTTCTGTTATATATGTACTTCATGTGCAGAAATGGATTTATTTCATATTTTCTTAGCGATATTCAGTATCTTGTTAGAACTGGTCGCTGTATCATGGATATGAAATTCCACTGTCTTTGCAAAGCCCGGCGGTAAGCGAGAAAACTGTTATTTAGAAAAATTAAAGTATTGCAAAATTCAAAGGAATAATAAGAATATCTTGTAAATAGTGAAACCCTCAAGAAAACATATATATATATATATATATATATATATATATATATATATATACATTATTTTATGTAATACCTACATATTTCAAAAGCCATGTGTTATTCGCCTAAATGTTTTAAATATGTGTTATTTTAGTCGAAATTGTTAGTCTTTTCGAGAAAATAAATACCGAAAAGCTTTCGGCCTAAGGAATAGTTTGGAGTTATGAGTCACATTGTTAGAGATTGCTGGTTCTGCACACCAGCGGCAGCATCGATCCCGAGACCTTAAAGACCGCACCAACAGTGCAAAACAAACAGCTACGATGGCAATTTGTGGAGCAGAATTAGAGCTGACGCTAGTTCCAATTAGCAGTCCATTGTGAGAAACTCCTTTTCACATTTATCACTGTAGTCAAAATTGTCCTTTAATCTTCTGAACAGGCTCTGTATGAAAGACAAGCTGCTTTTATCTCCCGCTTTATAAACCTCAGTACACACCACTTGTCTGATAGGAGATTTAAACCTTCATTCCTGGAACTGCTTCATGTTTATCGAGAATGGTTTTGTTACATATTGTAGGTACAATTTAGAAAGTAGAGTAACATAGGGAATATGTCAGAACTGGTTGGTTCAAAAAACAAACTAGAACAAAGCATGTAGTTTATAAACTCTGCGTTTTAATGGGAGGGCTAAAAAAAATGTTATTTTCCGTTTTTAGAATTATATCTTTATTTGACATTTTCTGAACATTTTGATATATAATTTAGTGCTAACAACGCATTAAAAATATTTTTGAAAATTCTGCTCATCGGACCCTCATTTCATCATTTCGGAAGAAAAAAAACTTTTGAGCCAATTGGGTTAAATATATGAAATGCTGATCATTGAAATTTACTCTGCAGCGATTGTTAACACTACTGCCATGATGGGTAAAATAGTAAACATTGACATTTTAAAAGTAAGGTTCTTTTTTTCATTTTAACTTTCCCTTAATATATATTTATTACAGAGGTACAGTTTCCTCAATAGCTATGAAAGATAAATATATCTCAAATAGTGAATAAATGTCAAGCTACTGTAACAGAGTTGTGGATCTGCTTTTTTTTTTTTTTTTTTTTTTTTTTTTTTTTTTTTTTTTGTATAGCAATTTAAAGCAAAAATTGTAGAAAAAATGTTAACATTTACAAATATTGACGTCATATACAAAATCTAGATGCACATATTTAAAAGCATTGTTTGAAAAAGCTGTAAAAGATCCATATTGATATCTATACCTAGTAGTTCCAGAGAAAAGTGTACCTTAAGTTAGGAGTTTAGCATTGGCGGATTAGGGCTTTTAATCTCCCCTTAAGGAGGTATACAGATTTTGTATAGTAAGATTTTGTCTATCTCTTACAGTTTATCACTTTATAGAATGAAACTGACTTGAGATGACTTTCCTAAATTTCCACAGAAATCTCGGTGTCATGCATTTTTGGTGAAGTGCAATACTTCCTCTATTTTAAGTACTAGTAAACCGAAGTAAAGACCAGTATGTCTATGCCCCAAGTCTGCAATAATAATAATAATAATAATAATTATTATTATTATTATTATTATTATTATTATTATTATTATTATTATTATTATTATTATTATTATTATTATTATTATTATTATTATTATTAGTATATCAGAAGTTAGATCATTTAACATGCATGTACGATTGTTAGGAAACTCAATAAATATGAAGCGTCATTGATTGTAGATGACGATCTATTACGGTCTAGGGTAACACTTTCGACTGGGGGATTTTGAGAACAAACAATGAATAAAGTGAATGAATGCTGGAAAGAGGGAGGAAGAAAAAAAAAAAAAAACCGTCTTGAAAATTTCAGAATCAACGGGTTCCCTCATTTTACTGAGAATGGCGAGTGACTATATCCCAGATTTACTGATGAAACTTCTTTAATGAGCGGAGAAAAGAGGTCGCAAGTCGAAGGACAGAAATTCTGTCTCGCATGAGCGTGTTAGCCTACGGCCCCTCCAGCTCTCTTCAAACATAGAAAGATTCATTTATTTACGGATTTAGAGTGAATATATACAATTAAGCCCTCAAGGTTTTACTTCTCCTCTTACAATAAATAGGTATACGAAGTTGCAGTCTAAAATTTACTATCATGATTGTACCGAAAAAAGAAACAGATCTAAATTAATGATGATGATGATAATAATAATAATAATAATAATAATAATAATAATAATAATAATAATAATAATAATAATAATAATAATAATAATAATAATAATAATAATAATAATAATAATAATAATAATATTTAAGAAAAGTGTTGTGTGTTTCCAACATGTTCAAGTGAGTGGATCACTCCTCTTTGACTAAGTGGCCTGGGTTGATCTCTGCGGTTTTCCCCACCATTCATTTCACCATGAGCTCCAGTGTCACCTTTCTGTTCTTCACTTCGATCTGACCCTCCATGCTGACACAGAGTTTCTCTGCACCTGTTCCAGGGAGTGGGGTGCAAGTCCTTCGCATGGGGAGAGTAAATAAGAGTGTATACTTGTGAACAGTATAACTTAGAAATAATTTTTTTTTTAAATTCAAACTTTGTATTTTAGTTGAGCAGTTTCCAAAGATGCGAAACGATGATTTTCAAGAAAATTCCCCTTCCCAAGCTAACTTTACGTGGGATTTTGTAAGGTTCCCCCCCTCCCCCTTCAAAAATGACTTTTAATTGGAACGTTATATGTTTGAGATAGTTTCATGTTAATGGAATGTATAATGTGGAATTTTCTAGAAAAAGCCTCTCAAGTAATCTTTATTCTGAATGACATATAATTGATAAGTCGAAAGAAAATAATAATAATAATAATAATAATAATAATAATAATAATAATAATAATAATAATAATAATAATAATAATAATAATATCATCATCATCATCACCACCTTCTTGAAATAAATCATTCGGTTTCAAAGAACTGAAATTGAAAGTTCAACTTTGAAAAAGGTTGTCTATCGCATTAGCTTATTTTTTTCTTAGATACCCTACAAAGCTAACTGTCTAATGAAGGTTTATTTGTTATAACAAGAAGAATAAGTTTGTAAGAATAATGAATGGAGAAAGCTATATGAGTGGTACACATCAGATTTGTATTCATTTAATGAGCTAGTCAAGGACAAATAGAAACTCAAGATACCTTAGAGTCATATTGACAATGCATGTGAAAGAAAGAGCAATCAAAGCAATTTACAACATACATCAGCCTCAAACATCTCAATAGAAACAGTAATAACATTTTAAGGGAGCCGTAGCTCCAATAAGGATCCACATAGGATTTGAGACATAATACGAGCAGCAACTGTATTGCACTAGAGTAAGTCGAAGTCCGTTAAATCAAACGACAAGAATGACGTGTCTTAAGGATATGTATGACCGAAATTTCATGAGCAGTTTCAAAAAATCGCCTTTTCCTGTTTTAGTCTATAAAATAGTGTAAGCCTTCCTGAATACAAAGAATGCTTAGATAGTATCCGCAAGCCATTTTTAAGTGTTCTGATCTAGTTTGAACGTTACGTGAATGCTAGTGTTAGATATGAATTCTAATTCTTTATCCTTGTTTTCTCGGTATTGAAAATTTCAGCATCTTTCATCATTTAAGATGCTCCTTGTGTTGCATTGTTAGTATTAGATCAATGAAACTTGCTACACACGTTCATAGAGACACAGTGAATAGAAATTGCCCTGGGTTTTATTGTGAGATACATTTAAATACTTTCTTTACTTCAAAAGATAAAATTTTCAAATTTTGGGCAAAAAAAGCCAAATTCATAGCTTCAATAATTTCTGGAGCTTAAAGTTATTGAGACACAGAGAAACTCAGGGAAAATTAAAAAAAGCTGGATGTTTTGGGAACCTGTTGTTAAAATATTAGAGCAAAATTTAAGTTGTTTTGTTGCCAGGAACTTTTTAGATGACGTATTTTCCAAGCTATCAAAGTGAAATTCACAATATTATGGCTGTATTATATTTGCACTAAGTTACATCTGTGGTATAAATCTTAAAAAGCTAGCATTATTAGTTCAGGATTTCAAAAGTTCAGTCACAGGTATCCTTAAGGACAGAATCTCTTCATAAGATGACATCAGAATTCCCAAGAGAGCAAACTTCAAAAGGAAAGAACACAATTTCTGGATGGACCTCTACTGAACCGGTGCCATAATGAAGAATGAATGTAAACGAACTACGGGCTCCGACACTGCACGCAACTCATGGATTTCACCACAAACTTTGTCGAAACAAGAAATTGCACTGCGTATGTGAAATGAACCACGCTCCAAATTGCAAAAATTGACAAATATCAATAACCAAACTGGCAGCACTAGATTCATGTAATTTCGTAATATATTGTATTGGCATTTTCACCAATAACAACTCAGGCAACTCTAAGTTCTGTGGACCCTGGGCTCATTTGAGAACCATTGCAACAATTTCGTTCATCGATATGACCTATTTGATTGAAAGGATGTTAAATCTATTTAAAAAGCTAGTAATAACGGCTGACTTCAAGGAACTTTGCAAGACTTTTACAGCTATCTGCTCAGTTAGGGTTTTCTTTTGAACAGGAACAAATATTAGTGTTCTCATCAACGTATAATTTTAGAGACATTCTCGAATTAAAGCCTAGGTCTGCCGAGATTCATGAATACAGCACAAAATATGTGCAATTACAGCACAGAAAAATTAGTCCTTGAATATAAAATGTTACTAACGTAAAGATACTTCATCTAACAGGCATAATGTATGTGTTACACGTCATGAGAATGAATGAAATATTAATCATTTGTTAGTTAACATGAAATTAAAGAGTTTAGTTCAATAAAACATTGATAACTAGTGTGATCTGTGTACCTCGTGTCAGCGCATGGTTGGGATCTTAAACTTGCCTGCTTTGTCGACGATTCGTTCTCTCACAGTTAATGTATGACAGCGCTTGGCATAGGATGATATTGGTTTTGGGATCTCATTGGTGCAGAATATGTAGCCTCAAGGTTAAAAACGGTTTTAAGTAAAATCAAGGATTAATAAAATCCTGGAGTTTTTAAAGTAAAAGGTGTTAATGCCATCCTTTTGTAGACATGGTTTCAGTTGCCTCAGTATTAAATAAACGAAGAGATAACTTATGTGTTATACTCACAGGACTTAACGAACTATTACTACAAACGCTTTTCCATCTACGAGATAACATTTGCAGAAATTTCCTCTTTATATGTCTCCTGGTAGGTGCAAGGGGAATGCAGCAGACTTGAGTGATAGTCAAGTGTTTTGACATTGAATTCTCTGTGTGCAAGTAAATAAAAACTATCCACTTCGTGTTTAACTATTTGTAAACCCAAAACAATTGCAAGGGATTTCTTGAAGGTAAAGTATCTCAAAAGCATTTTTAATACTACATGTTTATGTTTATGTAGTGACATTTTAATTTCGTGCAGTGTAGCAATTATGCAAATGTCATTCAGAATGAAGGGAATGTTACAGGCTATTCCCACAAAAGTCAAGATACCGTGGTGAAATTTCTTAAAATATAATATTTTACTCTCAATCAAAATGTTCGATAAAGTGTTGCATACAATGGATAGTAGTTTGTTTTTGTGTCATGCTGGGAAGATGCTGAATTTAAATCCCATGTTTGGTATATAACCGATTGTTCTTTTTTGAGTGATGATCAAGGACCTTTAGATAAAGTACTAGTTGGAAAGTAGGCCTTACGGTTGTTGCATCTTATGGCCTCGCGCAGTATAGCATCAGCATGGCACAGGAAGGATCTAATTAATGGTGTCGTGGGGAGTTTTCGCTTGTCGGCCTCCTCGCCTTTTAAATGGGAATGCACTACTCGACGCTCGCTTACTTCTTGTTTGTTATTGACTTGTAACATTGATACTTGTATAATATTGGATAGAAACTGTACAAATATTGATCGAAAAGTTAGTGAATGAAGTAGTATATGGATACCATCATAAGATGTGCAAAAATCGGTCTCGTCTGCTTGTGACAGATACGTATGGTAATGTGCAGTAATTAATAATGTTGGGACCATAGTGCAATAAATAATTTCCAAACGTTAAAATCAACGCATAATGTAAATTGCAGAAGTTACATTTCTGTCATTCAAAAAGAAATCATTAGCAAGGCGACTTATTGAGTGAGGTATTCTGACAAACTCAGACAGCAAAAACACTATTAGTTCAGCGTTCAGATAGCTCAATACGTTTAAGAATCAGTTGCTTGAAAACGCACGTATGCCAGTTCTGAAAATTATAGGGCGAAAGAATTGTTAGAATTTAACAAGTCGCAGAGTAAAAGTAGTGATTGAGAGGCCAATAAGAAGCATAAGATTCGGTAACGTAAAATGTAGGAGTGGTAGTCATTAAGTGATAAAAGAGTGTATATTTGTACGGTTTTCAACTATCGGCAGTCCACAGCACCTAAAGACCACCTGCTCAGGCTGTACCTATTGGCGGTCGACACAAGGGAAGTATGCACTTATTTCAGTGACTCACGACAATTTACACATATTGTTATTGCTAGTGCTGTAGATCGATCAAAATTGCTAATCGATTAACCATGTCACTTTAATAGATTAATCTATCGATTCATCGAGGTATTATTTGTTAAAAATTAGGTGTAAGGATTATATTAAGTACTTTAATACTCGGTGCATTTCATTATTTCTGAAACTTTTAAGTATTTAGATTCAAAATTTATGTTTGCACATGCTTTGTATATGTATCGAATTACAATATTTTTGTAAGTAATTATTTAGTAACGTATTATATCAATATCTACTAAGATTTGTGAGACTGACATGCAGTTGCTTTTATAACGTTTTTCCTTATTTTAACTTTTTAATACAAAACTTTCACTCGCTGTCACGAACTCAAAAACGTTACTGGCTTACTACAGTTAACAGCACAGTTACACCACCACCAGCCTTGAGAAGAGGGATCAGCTATTTTTTCCATAGCTGCGTAATCGAAGTGTTCGGTTCAAGGTTGTACAGCTCAGTTTATGCTAGCAAGCAGTTGGCAACCTCAAATAGTTCATTTATTACTTTACACCAATTAACGTAACTAATGATGTCCCCATTGTATACGAACAGAAACATTTAACATAAAAACACTAGTGCGTGTTCATTCTTTGCGTAGGAAATAATAAC
This sequence comes from Mantis religiosa, assembly GCA_030765055.1. Lineage (NCBI taxonomy): Eukaryota > Metazoa > Arthropoda > Insecta > Mantodea > Mantidae > Mantis > Mantis religiosa. The sequence goes on along the minus strand of CM060949.1, from coordinate 183,611,158 downwards.
ATTTCAAACTAAAAGCACTAGAAACTTTTTTGTTCCATTTCTACCCCGCCTTTAACTCCAATGTTCATATCGGCGGCCGTTTTTCTTTGGAACATATCGAAGGTGTTACTCGTATTCGTTGTGTTTTGATCATTAGGTCGCCCACATATCCACACTCTCATTCATACTTTCAGACTCTGGGGAAGATGAATTATCTTGGTGGGAGAAAAATCCCCACCCCACCGCCGGGAATCGAACCCGGGACCCCTAGCACGGCAGGCAGGTGCTCGCTTTGTTAAAGCTTAAAATTGAAGAGCTAGAAAATACGTTTTATTAATCACCGCAAAGAAAACAGTAGACTTAAGCGATAGTCGCATGTTTCAACAGCATACAAGACCACAATTGATCGCTATGTGATGGCTTTGATATTTCATTCTGTTTTAATAGCCATGAGTTAAAGAAAATGCTTCCCATTTGAGAAAATATAATACACATGACATTTGTCTTAACGGCATATTAATCAAAACATTAGATCCGTTACATTATAATAATCGTCGAAGGAGCCCGCTTCGGTAGCGTAGACGGTAGCGTGTCTGCCTCACGTTCAAGAGGTCCCGACCTTGAATCTCGGTTAGGGTGAGTTACCTGGATACGTTTTTTCTGAGGTTTTCCCTTATCCTGAAAGACGAACGTTGGGTAACTAAGTTCCATGGATCCCGGACTCATTTGAGCATCAATTCACCCATTTCATTCACCGTCCGATATGACTTAACGTTGGAGGACGTAAATAAATTTAAAAAAAAAGTCGTCGAAGGCCATGACCTACATAGCAACCATTGCATATCGGACTTATCACATAACGTTGTATTTCCTATTTCTATTGTTATCTGTAAGGAAATATGGAATGAGACTTTATCCCGACGAACACGAATTAGTTGAGAAAGTCATGTGTGTTTACCGAGCAGATCTCTTCTCCTGAAAATGTTTGTTGTTGCTATTATTGGTCCTAAATCATTGGAGCAGTTGCCAGAGGTTGTGAGACACGTGCGTTTGTTAACGGTGTCTTCGAGAAGGGATCTTGCGATCAATGATTGTACTCCCCCATATCTCAAGGGTATCCAACCCCTCTCTGCGGAAACGGAAGTGCTGCACAACAATTTCATGGCCACCGCCCTCTCACATTTGGATGTGATTGCTAAATGGAAATAGATTGCCAATTACTCTAATGTAGGTATAGTACAAGAAGCGATAAACGGCACCACAAGCTATCTCTTGAGATAGCACAGTGACATTCATGAAACCATCACAGAAAATATAGTTTAGTACCGACAGTGTCTTGTCAAATGAACGTACTTTATTTTAATTCGAGAAGCAGAGATGAAGTAAAATTGTCCGTAACTCTAGGGTTATCTTTAACTAAAGAACTTTACTTCTTAGGGGAATATGGAAACACGGTAGACTTTAAGTGATAGCCCAACGTTTTAAGAGGTGTCCGCTGTATATGCTTTTGAATTTTCCTTCTCTCTGTCACTTGAGGAAAGTTACAACCATTTGAAAGTTGTAACAAATAGCAATAATGTTTCCTAAATAACTCGATGAAGCTTTGACATAAATTGTGTTCTTTAACAAGATCTACATTTGTTGTGAAGTAAGATTTTGTCTATCAAAGTACGTAGATCTCGTTAAAACACAGCATTTGTGTGCATACTTTTTTCTTTTGCATTTATCTTCCGAAATTTTCTTTATTGGTTGGAGATTTCGACATCTATTTTATACTCAATAGCAAATAGTTTTTATTTCTCTCATTCTTTCTTTTTTTCGCCCTTTATTTCCTTGTTTCTGTCCTTCTTGCTTTCTTTCCATCCCATCTAACCATTACGTAACACAGCTTTATATTTTCTCATGGCTCTTACAATTTTGATTAAAATAGCATATGTTTAAGGATATGTGTATTATGAAATGTGTGACTTAGGGAATAACTTGCGAAGTGCTCTATCGTTATGTATGTTTTTTATAACTGATAAACGATAAGAGATTGCAAACAGCTTAGCACAAAAATGTGTAGATGTCTTTAAAGTACTCTCCGTCTATGTTGAATGTTTTGTCTTTTTCTTTTGTCCAGTTAACCATTGGTTGCCATGTATCGGATGTCAAGACCTCAACGGAAATAGATGTTCATTTATTTTGGTGTTTTCGCCTTCTCCCAAAGTTTGAATACGGCCCCCGAGTGTTCCTAATGGCGCAACAGCCATGACGTGCACTCCGCCCCCCCCCCCCTCAGGAGGCAATGTCTGTATTCTTGTTATAGCTAAAAAGAAACGATTAAAGAAAGTTAACTCGCTTATCAGGAAGTGTTGTTGGTATGATCTCTGAGAAAAGTGGAATAAGAGGAGATTTGTTTGTAAGGCGTCCTTTATAAATTTGAGCGCCGCGGCGCGTCGCCTTAAAGGTCGAGTGAAGCGTTGGCGTATTTACTCTGGGGATAATACATCCCATTGACCTTTTCCCAAAAGCGTTTCATAGTTCGCGACACATACGGCATGTTCACCCTTCCACACAGGAAGAGATTTCCTCCCGCGATAAAAAGCACCAGCATTTTCACAAAAAGTGACGTCATCGCGTGAACATATGTTGCAGGCCTCTCAATGGATTTAGCACATACGTATTCCTTACTTTCTGTATAGAGAAGATATTCTCTTTCACCCCAAAACCGGAAATACATGTTTCGAGTTCGCTTGAGACACCCACATTTTTATGGAAAAATAACTTGTGTGTGTGTGTGTGGGGGGTGGAAGGGGTGGAGGTGGGTGGAAGGGTGTTTTCTGCACACGTAGCTCATAAACGAAAAGTCGGTTAAATACCAGACTGAGTATTTAAATTCAGAAGCTTCCCAGGATGCGACACAAAGGTATTTATGTAAATCTGCCCATCCCAAACTACTCTTTGTGTGTTTAGGTGTATAAAGTTTAGAATAAGTACACCGCGACCAGTCAGTTAATGCCAAAATATATCATTCAAGTATGCAGGCATTATCAGAATGAAATGAGGTGGTGTGCCATCCTGTAAAAACTAGCATTCATTGGATGGCGTCCTGAAACACATCGTTAAATGATGCAAAGCATTTTTCAAAAACTATATATACATCTGTATATTCAGGCTCAGGGAAAGAGAGAGGAAGCAATAAGGTTATCGCGAATTATTTTATGCCAAATTTCTGTGCAGAACCTCTGTTGATGTGAGACCTGTTGTATTTCATGATGGTTTTAATAGGCCCAGTTATAAGTACGATGAAAATTGAAGATATCGTTGCAAGTAAACCCAATCTCATCATCGAGCAAGGTACATACTAAGAAATTCATGAATATAACACAAGTCAGCCCGCCTTGATTGCGTAGATGTTAGCGTGTCTGTCTCACGTTCAAGTGGTCGCGAGTTCAAATCTCGGTCAGGCTAAGTTATCTGGATAAGATTTTTTCCGGATTTTCCCCTTATCCTGAAAGACGAATTTCGGTTAACTTTAAGCTCCATTATTCCTGGGCTCATTTGAGCATCATTTCATTCATCATCCGATATTAACATTGGAGAACGCAAATTAAATACAACAACAATAATAATAATATGTAATATGACACAATTTTGTATCATATGATGACAGAAAGTTCTTGATTCAAAGTCCGCCAATTTAATCCTTACTCTCTGGTGGGTACAGAAAAGTATCAGACAGGCTCTCCAGATAATTAAGTGACCGTGTTCGGTAAGCTGAGGAACATTTTAATATTTTTAAGATTTAAGTCTCTCCTAAATTTTTCTGATGGGTAATTTGAGACTCTGCTAAGTTATAGAGATGGGCAAACTGGATCCCATAACCTTTAAGGTGCAGACATTTATTAGGTTGCTGTGGTTAAAATTTCTCTCTTGATAACGTGAATAGTGCCCCCAAGCTTTTACAGAATGAAATAGTTCGTACGAGAAACTTGCAATAATTTTCTTGTCCCTGCTTATAAGTAGGTAAACTTTTAAAAATGACTTCTCATTAATTCATATCTTAGTAACTGCTAGTTAATCATGGTCCCTCAAAAATGTTTCATTTTCCAGCACTTTGTTTCCCTGTTTTCTGTACTTCGTAAGTGAACATACCATCTGACTGAATGCCGGTCAAAACGACAAAAGTTGTAAAAGTTCGAGTGTGGTGTGTAAAAGAAACCGTTCAGTTTGGTAGCCAGGGCAAGATCTACAGTTATTTGTTGGTAGCAGCGGGGGGGGGGGGGGGGGGATTTATCTATCTGCAGTAAGTCACAACTCTTGTGTGTACTCAGGAGGCATATTTTGGTTATCAGCCACCAGATCTTCAATAAAACAGTCGTAAGTTCAAAGAAGCGAAAATAGTGAATATGTATCGCACATATGACGGAACATTTCTACCTAGGTTTCAGTTGCCTGATTCGGCAGTAGAAAGAATGCGATTGGCACATAAGCATGCTTTTTGTAGTGCATGTATAGTATAACTTGGGATAGCTTTCAAATATTTCATCTGCGTAAACTTAGACCTTCCTAAAAAGGGTTAAGTTTATGTTGGTTGAAGTAACTATTAGCGGTTCATTATTGGTGACTTGTTTCCAATTCTTGTAGTATTTGCTTCGCTTTTGTGGAGAATGAATTGGGGGAGGGGTGGCGGCGTGTATATTACATATATTAATTTTAATGAGGGTTGTATTTAAAATTTTATGTCACCTTGTTTTAATTCAGCTGTATAATGAACTACTACAGATATCTATCGTTACAATTCTCTTTAATTATTGCTAAGCTTTTTGTCTAGTTTATTTCTGAAATTTGGTTTATCGCAGTTGTGAATCTCAAATCTTTCTACAACAGAAATATTTTCACTTAATGTAATTAACAAGGCGGAGCGATTAGACCGATTTACTCTCACCACGGCGGCCCGGGTTTGATCCCAGGTGATCGCATTGATATTTGTAGTAGGCAACACGGCGTAGGGGCGATCCGGTTTCCCCCGCTATTACACCAATTGCTTCATTATCACATTTGTCATCTGTTTCACCTACTCTTATACCAGGCATCGGGCTGATCACCCATCCTGGCTTCTCTAAGTGATCCAGAATTTCTGTTCAACAGACTTCTCCCTAGGCGCTCACATGTGTGTGCTCCTGGGGGTTTAAGTCCTACATATGTGGACGGTATACAGTTGGAGAAGAAGAAGAAAAAAAAGTGTGTAACACGTACACTGCTGTATGCTTCATTGTTTTATGATACCGAAACAATAACATTTTTTTTTTTTTACTTCCATATTGGCATCACACTATGTGTTCACTGCATTAAACGCCCGCCTCGGTAGCGTAGATGGTAGCGTGTCTGCCTCACGTTCGTGAGTCACGGTCCCGAGTTCGAATCTCGGTCAGGGTGAGTTACCTGGATAAGGTTTCTTCCGGAGGTTTTTCCTTATCCTGAAAGACGAATGTCGGGTAACTCTAAGCTCCATGGACCGCTGTCTCACTTGAGCATCATTTCACAAATTTCATTCATCGTCCCATATGACTTAACGTTTTAGGACGTAAATTAAAAATAAAAAAAAAGATCTGCATTAAACGGTAGGACTGCTGACTGTACAGTCATCTTTCTTGAAAACGAATAACATTTCATTACCAATTAAAAAGTATTAATTTTTGTGAAACAAAAACTGACATTTTTAATTAAAACTTACAAAATCGAGAAGAAAAAAGATCATTTTATGCACCACAGCACATATAGCCAACCGTAGCGGATTCAATTTACCGCATGAACTAAAAACGTTGTGATTCCATTTACCATTCGGATCTTGTTAACCAACTAATTATAGACTTAGTTTAACTGTACTCCACGTATCTAACGCCTCCCTTACTACCACGTATCTTGTGCTATCTGATGCGTTTGTGTCCACATGACCGTCAATGCTTGTCTCCCAACACAAGGACGTTGGCGATTTCTTAGGAATGTTCGTAAACAATGTGACTACTTTTCGGAGTACCTTTCCGCATAAAGCTTACTCCTTATGATGTATTATCATTTATGTATTTTTTTATTGGTCTTTCTTTTACAGAATAACGGTTGTGCCTTCTGTGTTGTATAAAAAGAACTGAACAGTAATCAGCACCGCAGTTTCATTAAATTAATAATATTAAATCTTTCCTTTGCACAGTGCAAACCAAGTCAGGCTATCTGTATATAACAGTGTAATCCAATTAATTATTATTGGTGTAACAGTGGGACAAAAATTTTAATTATCCAACAAAAATCTTGATGCCCTGGTTATTTTACCTCTTTTTTTTTTTTTTTTTTTTTTGATGTTGGGAGAGCATTTCCGGCGGTAAATAAGATACACCTGTATATACTACTATTTAGGTATCTTACTGCAACATAACCTATAAAACCATAGCCGTTTGCTGTCTACCCTATTATCCAGGGCGACCTTGGCTCTGATAGCAACGAGACTGATGGCTACCAGTCATTGTAATTGTTTGTTAGCGTATTAAGACATTGTTGTATGTAGTACTAGCATAACTTTATGCCGTATGCAGAAGTCATGTGAATGGGACACATCGGGGTGTTTTCTATTTTTATGGAGGATCTCCCTTACCTACGCTACGGTATTAATAACAAATAGAGAAAAGACCATGGTTTTGGTTGCGTTGCCAACTTCTGTAGATACGGTTTGATTAAGAAATGTGTTTTGACATGTATACAAGTTTAGCTGATGGTGTGTATTGTTCATGTTGAAGGTTCCGTTGCTATCATTTTTTGTGCCTCAAGCGCATATGGCTGCTTCTCACAAGATGTTTTGCCCGGCCCCAAGTTGTTTATACGTCAGATCAGAATCTTGTATATTAAAATGTGACAGATATAACTTTGCAAAGACTCCTACGTCAAGACTCTGCTTTTGTTCTGAGGAAGGGAAGTGTGTCGAGGTCATGCCAAAATCAATTTTTGTGGTCACGTAGCGGACATGTTTCATTCATTAATATCGTGACACAGATGCTCTGTGGTAGGTTAATGAAATGCTGGTCCTGGGAAGTATGGAAAGGTAAACAAGATAAGCGCTATCCTTAGATAACTGGAACCTTCTGGATGTTTACTCCATCTCAAACGTTCTGGAACTGTGCGGAATTCAACTGGTACATAAGCGGGCGTGCTGTTCTCACAGACAGTTTGTGACGACGTGCAGTAAGTGGTATTATTGCAAGAGATAAGAAACGTCTCTGTTTCACTCGACTCCCCTGAGAGTGAACTGTTAGGAAGAGGAGATTACGTTGAGCTTCGTGCCTCACTACGTCGTAAAGAAAGCCTAGTGTTAGTGAACAACGGAACTGACAGAAGGGAAATCTCAGATAAAGTTGTACTAGATTATTAACCGAGAGTTTAAAAGCTGTTACAATTTACAATATGTAAGCAGTAGTCGCAGTTACGAACTATCACGCAACCTCAAAATAAACAAACCTATTAAAACATCCCGGGTTTGTTTCCTGGTTGGAATGTGTCAAAGTTTCTGGCCAAAATTACTCTGTATCTTGCCTAAAGACTGGGAGAGTGTGAAAGATATGCAGTTAACGAATTGCTGACCATGAATTGTTTAAAAGGTAAAACCGCGATGTTAAAGACGGCACATAAGCAAATTAATAAAAACAACTGATGTGATAATTGGCGCGACGCTATTTATAAAGATAAATTTACAAACACCGGTGAAGTGTGGAACTTGACAAAATAGACGCCAAAAACCTCGAATTAGTCACGACAAATGTAAAATATACATAGCACGAATTAACAGTGAGCATTGAATTAGGCATAATCATTTATTTATTTACACTTATAGACATATTTGTAGAGTTGGACTCGCGCATAGAACACAGGGTACACGAATTAACAGTTGCACTTTATGGCAAACAATTTATGCCACTCATATTTACTCACGGTTTTTAAATCCAATCGCATGGCAAGTACTCTTTATGTTTACAAGTATTTAATAACATTTGTTAGTTTGATAAGGTTTTTTTTTATTTGTTGGGATTAATTTCTCATGGCGGTGTGTCTCATATGTACACAATTGAAATCATACTTCATTTGTCTTGTTCAGTTTACCTTTTCCTTGTCTTACACTTTCTTTTATTCACGATATGAATAGTAGATAAAATGATGACGGTTACTAATATTCGTTACATTAAATTTCAGCTCCCGAAGCTACCAAAAGGCAGAAACTATCAGTTATTTAGGCGCTGATCTATTGATCTTAAGGTAGCGGTTTCAAACACGGTTTGACCAGTAAAAGAACTTAATGATGCTGCCAGCTCACAGCGTCGTAAACAAACAAAATGTTTATTTATTCTTACTGACCAGTGAACATCTACATTCTCGTCTTCTGATTTTCTTAATGAATTTCCCTCCACTAATAATCAGCGGACCTGAGAGCGTTCCCTTATATTGTCGCTGTCTCTCTTTTCCCCCTCCTGCATGTTTACAACAGGATAGTTCTAGTTGGAGACAGATTATGCAGATATACAGTATCTCCTGAATTCGGTTAAAGAAGAGGAGGGACGATGGCCATATTAGAAATGCAAAATAGGCCGAAGTTCCATTCTTATTTCTTTGAATATCAATATTTAGTTTTTATTATGAATATCATGGGAATGGGTAAACTACACTGTAACAGATAAAGATTAGAATTCAGCATGTAAAGTCTTGTAAAATCGTTGCACAGTTACTCTATAAACAAGTAGAGAGAATAAGCTTTTGATATTCGACATTTAAAAAGTAACATCGGGGATAGCAGCTAGTAGTAAACAAAGCTTCATATCACGTCAACAAATAAAATCAGTAAATAAGTGTTATAAACAAAGGGAATTCTTTAATTTTCGCCCTTTATATATTCCATTTTCAAAACTTCTTTATCGTCATATTACACATCTTCCCGATGTATGTTTGCATTTTCACTGTTTTGAATATTAAGTTTATTGTTGACAGTCGAAAAAGAGGTCCGTGTGTACGATTGCTGTGTGAAGTTTTATTTAACTTGTAGTAAATGTTGCTTGAAAAATGAAATACATTGAAACACCGGATTTGGAATCTTCACTATAACTTTTGGGGAAAGTACTATGAGAAGACAAAGTTTACGAACGTTTCCAAGAGGGTCGAGAAGATGGCAATCGCTCTGGACGATCTCGCACATCACTTACTGATAATAATATGAAAAAGTAAAGAAAATGGTTCTGGAAAATCGCCCAATCGCCATCAGAGAGGTAGACTAGAATTATGGCAAAACTACTTATGGGAATTGCATCACGATAAAGCTCCTGCTCACGTCTCAATGTTTGTTCGTGATTTTTGTCAAAAAACAAAATTGTCGTGTTGTCTCGGACACCATATTCGCCGGACACGTGACTTGTTTCTGTTCCCGAGACCAAAGGGAACCATGATAGGACATCGTTTTGTCAACATTGTTGAGATATACAGAATCGCTGGGGGAGCTGAACACCACAACGAAAAGTGAGTTCCAGAAGTGCTTCCAAGATTACAAAAAGCGGTGGCACAAATATCTGAAGGGGATAAAGTTGTTGATGAACAGCAATGAAGATTCTTTAAGAAAAAGGAAAATTCTCTTTATAGTTTGATCACACATTGTATGTTAACATATCACACTTATGGAATATGACTCGATGCAATAATAGAATTGCGTATACAGTGGAATTTGTAACCTTGGAGGTAGTAGACATCCCGATCAGGAAACTGGTTGAGAATAGTAAATGTTCATCACGATTAAGCAGAGGTGCCCATCCCTGTCAAAGACTATGGTGAATTCCACCCAATCCAGTAAACAATTTCCTACCGCCAATTATTCTGAGAGCTTCCGAAAGGGACTGTTTGTAGGTACTACAGCCACCATTGTTGTGTCGATGTTAATGCAAATAAGAAATATGTATAGAAAAAGATTTTAAATGAAATATTTGTCCGGGGGATGTATGTTATGTTTCAATGTATCCCATTGTATGTGTATGCAATAGATCAGTATAGTAAAGTATAATAATGGTATACGCTGTGAACATCTGCATACCTACATAAATAATGTTGTAGTTGTTTTTATGCATTTCCATAATCAATTACTTTATATGTCGCATTCATGAAGATACAAATACAGTAATCAATTACAGATCGTAACAAATGTGGTTAATTTGAGTATTTTCGTAATTCTCCAATCTCCTCGTCCTACAATAGGAGGTATAAATAAGCCTGCAGTGACAAGGTCTGCACGACGACTGGAATTAGCTCTAGACAGTCCGTCCCTTATCCCCAAAGGGTTTCCTCATTAGCTAACTCCCGCCACCCCCCTCTCCTGGAATTTGCATTGGTCCCGAGATGAATGTGAAATGCCTTCTTTTTCACTGATTGAGCTTGGGTAAGGAACGTGCGCCGTTGTCATGGAGACACCCTTCTGTCTGCCGCGCCCTGGATACTGACATGCATAAAAAGTGGCCCGTAGCTGCTTAAGACCTCCAGCACAAGTACACGAAAAACCAACGTCACGTATTTCCCATGGTTACTTTAGTGGCATTCTGTCTCTTATATTGGTACGGAAAAGTATAGTCCGAGTGTGCCTCAGCATATTGCACAAATTACTGAAAATAACCAATAACCAACTGTCACTTAATTCCCTCATATAGAACTCCATGGTTATGTTTAGTGATATTCTATCTGTTATGTTGGCATCAATGCCAACTACTTTTAAAATTCGACACGTAAACCTATGAATTAAAAAAAAATATATATATATATATCGATGGTGGCGTAGACATCTTTACCGCGACACGTGGAACTTTATTTGGAATTATGTTAGGGTTCTCTTAAGTATTCCCACTTTGTAAAATTGGTCTGGTTGGTTCAGTTAGGCGCTGTACTGATATAAAGGTTGTGGGCTCAAAAACAATCCAAGTTCTTTTACCGACGTGCTGCGGGACGAAATTCCGCACACCGGTGGTGCTGTTAAGATCCTGGGAATTGATAGCGTTGTTAAAATGTTTATTTCCACACTATTTGTTGTTTATACAACACACTTAAGAGACGGTACTAATGATCTGTGTAATTGAGTTTTTATTTATCGGCGCTCTTTAACTGCTCTGGGTATTGGGATATTGCTTAGAGCTCTCTATTAGGCTTGAGGCTCTTTTACGTGCAGTAAATCTGCGACATGGGACCACCGGCTTTACTTTCCTTCCAAAGGAATTCATGGTAAGTGTTTTTGCGTCCGGAAAATATCCATATGTAGGTATATGTTGTATTTGGTCGCAGAAGTGCTATCGTCAAATCGTCATCTTTGGATGCCACTAACTGATGATGATCACAGTAAATATTTCTAGAAATATTGGACTGGAAGTAGCCCCGACGTCCTATTTTGCCAAATTTTAAACTGTTAATTCTATTTGAAACGCTACTGTACCCATGCATTATGCTAAGATTTAGAGAATTTACTTTCCTCTGTTGGTTTTTAAGAATTTTCTCTCTGAGCTTAGCAGTTGCACTTCCCCAAGTACGAACATCTGATTTCCAGGAACACCTTGAGCTAACGGAATTTTTTGTCTACATACACTAGCCCTACTAATGGCCTTTACCATAACATGAATTGCATCCCGTGACTAATGCTATTTTACTTCGCCTAGCTCATTACTAATCCGTTCTTCTTACATCATACAGTGATTTTAGCATATGTCAATTACTCACTATTGTTACTTTAATTACTAATCTTATTACCGGTCAATACCAGGTAGTGACAAAATGCCTCAAATATTAACTGTCAATCAAGTGATGTACAAAGGTTGTTGGACCTACCCCCATCAAAAGCCGAACACGCCGTGCTGTCTGGAGAAGCACAGGTAGACAGAATGTCTGCCCTCTACCAGACAAACAGTGAAAGGGAGATCTGGCATTCTCTATTGACAGCAGCATTCCTTTCACATGCTGCTTCGTGAGATAAGGCGGTCTCTTTGCTTTCTCCAGCACTTACTTGAATAATTGCATTTCTAAAAACCAAAGGTCGCACAAATACCGAACTTGTCTACTTCCAAGATGTTACCCTAACTAACCTTTATATGGAATATTTTCTCAAACCTGATTTTGTTTTAAATGTCCCAAATTAAAGATAATTATATATAAATAAAATGTAGATCTTGAATTTTCTGAGGATAGCCCCCGAAGTGCTCTTTACTGTGAGTGCCTTTTGTAAAATCTTGCAGAACTGGTAAACATTAACCTATAGACGAAAACCCATTGCACAAAATATGTAATCTATTTAAACTACGTAATTTATGTAAATTAATTTCTGCTGGCATATGCCATTTCCCAGGTATTCTTTATTAATATTCCGGATTGTTCATTGCCTTGTTATAAGTCCTGTCGATATTGAGTTGTTTTTCGCGAGGAAACAATGTGGAATTTTAATGCCAGCATACGGAGTTTGATAAAAAAAACGGGAATTTTTAAATTTTTCTTATCTTGTTGGTACACAACTTTCTTATGTATGTTTGTATTTTCAGCTATTCTGAATAAGTATTTGTTTTATTCTTGACAGTCATAACCATTATACGTGTTTTTGAGTGCTCGGCGAACTTTTGCCCAATTTACAATCATTTTAGTTTATAAAATGGAATAAAGTGCAGCGTGTTGAACTTAGCTTTTGACAAACTACAATGGGTGCAACAAAAGTTACAAAGATGTTCGACAAGAGACTCAAAAGACTCCTCTAGACGCCCTCGCACTGCTATTACTGACGACAGTGTGGCTGAAATTAAGTGTTTCTAGAAGATTGTCGAATTACCATCAGAGAGGTTGATCACAATTGTAGCAAAACCACTCGTGGAAATTGCATCATCCTATTGCTCTCGGTCACACCTCAGTTTTGGCAGAGAAACGGCAGCCACGGCTCCTTGCGACTTATTTCTATTCCCGAGAATGAAGAGAACAATGAAAGAACATCGTTTTGCCGCCACTATGAGATAAAACAGAATTTTTGGAAGGAAGTGAACAAGATAAGAAAAGTAAGTTTCAAAAGTGCTACCAGGATTGTAAAAAGTGCTAGCACTTTTTGATCACTCCTCCTATAGCGTCCAATTGATAAAACATTTGATATCGCTATCCCCTTTGTATCCATAACGAAATGGGTGATATAGCTATTGCTGCTAAGGTTTTTCTTAAAAATGAATTGACGAAAATAACCTTTCGTAAATGGATTTGCGTAGCCGATAATAAACCATAGAGGATATGTAAATTGTCGCATATGTGTAATTTGTCACTTTCTCTGTCACCGGCTTGAAGAATTGCAATTAAATAAAAAAATGGATTGTTTCAGACACAAGTCTAAATTGCTGAAATATTGTAAACAGGTATTGGTCGTCGTAGTATTAGACTAGAAGGTTTGAATTTCGATAATTTTCTATATAAATTTTAATTTTGTTATATTTTATCATACTTTAAAGTAAATAAAGACGGAGAAAATGTTGCAACAGTCCTAACTCCCATAAGCATCACACATGAGAGTTGCCGTTTGCTTTACATAGACCCACCCCGTTCTTTACGAGAGGTGTAGCACGGCAGCGATAGTCTGACGTGCAGCATGGAAATATAGCCAATCTTCAGATATCAGACAGTGCAAGTATCTAAGGGCACAAGTATCCATCTGGAGTAGAAGTAGAAGAAAGACTGTTTTTGTATAGATTAGACGAGCGGATTTGTAAGGTTACTGCAATCCAGTTACCTGTAGGCGTAGTTAATTAGTTAAGGTAGCAATATATCTGTAACATTTATAAGTGTTTTATGTAATTTGATTTAAAACATAGTATTTTCCGTATAAGCTAGTGCCGTGTGTTGCAAACGTATGAGAGGGGAGAAAGAGAGAAAATTGAATAAAGGTAAAAATAAAGCTTGCATAATAAGGCGTGGTATACGTTCTAGAAACCGAGCTATTAGATATGTAGGTTTTATTTTAGTGGAGCATGGGAGTTTTTGTTTTAATAACTGTTATTTACAATAACTGCCTCCATGAGCATCCTCCCTTCATCAGTCGGCGGCCTCAGAGCTCCTGTTACACTTATCTGTTTCTTTCTTCCCTCCCGAATGTTAACGGGATTGTTTGAGAAAAAGTGTTGATGTCATTAAAGCACACAGTTGTTTGTAGTCATTTTTCTGTAACTTATTTCCGTGAATTTTTGTTATTGCTTTGAATTTTCAAATGCTTATATTTTCCGCAAAAAGGAATACGTTATTGATTTTACATATGTCTTAGTCGTGCAAAGAGAACGACATTTCAAATCCATCACATATCGACCAGATTTTAAATGATTTGTCTATCCCTTAAGTCTACTACGTTCTCTCTTCCCTTTGAATGCACAAGGAAATATGTGGCAACGCAGTTTCTACTAATGTTTATCATGAAGTAGAAGAACAGGCGTTTGTAGGAACAGGTGTGAGTGCAAGATGTCTTCGCCTATGAAGTGCTGAAATATTTGGGTATAAAATAAAACTCAAGAGAACCTTTTGTTGACTGTACGATATAGAGCGTGACAATAGAAGATCAGCAGGGTTGGGAAGCGGAATGAAAAGAAAATGTAAGGTCAGCGCCGTAGTAATAAAAACTTATCTAGAGTGTCTCAGCCAGGCCCATTTCTCTAGTAAGCCCCTGATCAAATAACATTTCCAACGTTTTGTTCACGATAGTGAAAAAAAAAAAAAATGGTTTGATTCGAACGTTTTTAACTAATTCCTGTTCATGCCTGAAAATCCCTACATCTGTTAGTTTTGAACTTTTACAGCAGTCATCAATAAAGCGTGTTTCATCAAAATATATCATATGTATTTGCAGATAAACAATATAATCATATAGGGACATAATGTTATATGGTAACCCATTCGCGGGCTCTCTCCTTTGTGCGAGAAAACTGAGAGACGCCGAGGATATGATTCAAGTACATCTAAAATGTTTAGCTTATGGTACATCCTGAGAAATATTGACGTGCTCTCAAACAGCTATCTCGTTCACTCGTCTTAAGCTCAGTAACAGGAATCTTGTGATTTCTTGCACAATGTTATCAGTTATAGTCTCTGAGACGATACACAAAGAACCCCATTAATAAAAATCGCAACTAGTTTGGTTGGGGGAACGAGGAGGCCAGAAATCTATAATTATAAATTGTCATAAAACACCTCCCTATTTATGTTTCAGTAGCCACATGTGTTGTTACAGAGCCTTGTTGGAAATAAGGTATTTCTTTTGTCAAGCGATAGAAAACAGGTCCTAGAGTTAGTCTTCCAGATCACACTATATTATTGTTTCATTCGGGAAGTGGGTCCTATTACATTTTATTCTATTTTTCAGGCAATTATCGCACAGCATCCTCCGATTTTCAGGCCATAGTGAGGTGCTTCACGTAACAGTACAGGTTTTTGTGAAGCCCAACGTGTTGACGTTAACTTGCTGAGCTGGTTACTTTATTTTCTGTAAAAAGTGATCTAGAACGTGTTCAAGTTCATTCACTATTGTATGTATAGACAGTATAGACTTTCGGCACACGCAGCGTTTAAAGTAAAGTTAGCAAATAATCATGTGGAGCACCGTGTTTACTGTAGTGACCGACACAGCAACAGTGAGACATGGAGGTGATACACCTAGACCTTGTGAAGTCCCGCTGGATGTCAATGGCAGAATGCGATCCTTTATTTGATAGTTCAGTCTTAAATCTTACAGTTTATATTCCTGTATTTCTTTACATATTGTTCACAAAGCTTTAAATGCAACTCTTTTAACGACCTCTCTCCTTCAACTAGGCAGACATAATTATCACCAGTTCCCAGAGGGTAGACCGGTTTGTAATTATGTTTATATATGTATATATACGCACTCGTTATTTCATACTGTTCTTTTCTTATATATAAGATATATAGTATATATAAGAGATATATATATATATATATATAAGAAAAGAACAGTATGAAATAACGAGTGTCTTGCAGAAACATCAAGTGCCTTTCTCATCCTGTAAATATGGACTTATTCCAGTTAAATCGCAACATAGTATTTTCCGTATAAGCTAGTGCCGTTCTTAGCAACATAAATGCTGCAATAAATATTTCTCCCGTTTCCGTGCACTGATACTATTTGCCATCAGTTTATGTCCATTAATTGCAAGTCGACCACCATCCACCAGTGATATTTATTTACGTATTCAATTAAAATACATGCTCTGGTTATTACTCGATAGAGCGTTGAGGCGTATCGAACTTCTGGTGACCAGCGCTGCGATCATCTCTTATCAGGTCTTAACTGGTCGATTAGAAGAGTGAGATATTAGTATGTTGATGTACAGTAAGTTACGAAACACAAATAGAGCGACTGGAAGCTGCGTATGTCTATATATGTTTTCTCGCGCCAGCCGATATATGACACATTGCTGTCCAGAAGACATGATTATATCTTAACAGAGTATACATACACTGGACTCGCCGTGTATATGCGATAAGCTGAGGTAAACATCTCTGTGTTGCGAACTTTTTCTGGTACGTCTTCTCTCTTTGCCATGTAGTACTATCTTTACTACACGTATGTTATTGCACCCAAACACTACATACCGGGATTTCACTGCAAATACATGTCTTGAGACTTCCTAAATCGATATATAAATTAATTGTAGGATATGTAGTAAATCCCAGTTCTACAAATTTATCTCATATAATAAGTAGCTGGACTAACACAAGTTTGTACAAGTTGAGTACAAAAAGTCATGTGAGTGTTTATATTTGATGTTATAAAGTGTAAACTACGGTCAAGTGTATATACTTGGAAGTGCTTTACTACGTGTTTATTGTGGTACCACGGACAATTTGTAACCAATAAATCATTAAAGTTAAGTTTGCGAATCGACAATCTAATTTCTGTCAGACGCTGCTTCCACATTGATCACGTGTTTTTCTCTATTTCAAGTTAGAGGTTTTTATGGCTTTATATCCATTGCGTCGTACGAATACGCCTTGTATTCTCCGCATCAGCAGTTTTGAAAACTTGCTGATTAAGTAAAAGAGAATGTTTTGCCAGCTAGGAATCTAATTATCGGCTCAAAAACGTGTTTACCAGTATTGCTTCTTGTGGTCACTTTTTCCGTTAAGCGTGGAATCAAAGATCTATATGCATATTCCGTCTTCTATGTAGAAAAATCTCAAAAACCAGTAGTCCATTTTTATAATCCGTTTACTGTGAAAGGCCCTATTCTTTTTAACGGACATGGTGTTGTAAGACATCTTCTAAATCGCTTAAGGCCAAACAGCGTTTCTGAAACATATATACTAGAATACTACGAGTAACACATTGCAGTTATAAAATAGCATCATTTACAGAAATTTGAATCTGTAGTTGAATATGCCACGTAGTAGAAATAACTTATTCCGTAGAAAATGCTTGACAAATGAAAAATGACGCATTTGTAGCTTAGTCGCGACTTAGCTACTAACGAGAAAATGGGATCTATTCGCAAATATTTATGTTTTGTTTGTAATGACAGTCACATCCGCGCCGCGGGTGTGCAGAAATTTTATACCAATAAATCAAGGGACGGTAGCTTTTATAAAAACTATCTGGGACGGATTTGTACCCATGATGCGTAGTGCAACACATAATCAACTGAAACACCAAGCCTGACAGATCAGGATGGACCCCACGTCTTCTTTGACTGGCTAAAAAAAGTGCATGAATTTGACCCACTTAAGTTAACATCATCAAATAAAACGAAAAATTGGTAGTGTTTTGTCTTCTCATGTGAAGCATGTGTAGACCCGATAAATTCAGTTATTGCATCAGTGAATTTAATGTAAGCGACAGAGGGTTTGGATAAAACTGAACAGCAGCGTGCTTCCGTATATAAAGTGATGAAGCAGTCTTTCATGTGTGTTGTAGACTTATGAATGCTATATGAATCCTGCTGCGACAGTACTACCTCGAGATTGCCTGGACTAATGAGTTAATTAATTTTATTTCTAATAACAGATGAAAAATGGGATTAAACGATATGAAATATCGAAAGTCTGACTTCCCACTGGAAATCTTTCAGGAAGTTCTGCTTATAAGTACGCTATGGCTCTTGGTCGAGTGATTTTCACATAATTATCTCCTCTTTGGTTCTATGACATAAAACTATGTTCCATATTCTCCTGCAAACTTTCTGCACTTAAGCAAGCTTTGACATATATAATCCAATCTAGTGAGAGTAGGTTTCTTATAATTTCTTATTCATTAAGTTCTCTCTAAAGTCTAAAAGGCCGATCAACGAACCTTCAACTACTTCAAGATATTCACAGTCTTTATTCCATTGCTCTAATTAAAAATAAAATTGTTACTTTCATGTGGGTCCCTTCACACTGCGGCATTAAGGGAAATGAAGCGGACAACGCTGCTAAAGAACCAAGTTAACTAACACACTTAGATGAACAACAAACAGTACCTTATCAGGATATTACAAAATACTTCTCCAGAAAAGTAAATACAACGTGGAAACAGATGTGGAATCAATGCCTCCAGAAAAGTTCCATATGGTAAGGAAAGAGGACACTAGCTCTTCCCCTGTCTACAGGGGAAGGATGGAGCAGGTCTCCGCATTGGTCATACAATGTTAACCTACTCTTACCTCCTTAGCAAAGGCCAGCAACACCCGCCTCTCAGTAAACCATCTCCTCACAGAATGCAAGGAATACGCTTCATCACATCACTGGAGACTTATCCACCATTCTGAACACGCCATCCAACTTCAAACACGTACTGCTATTCCTCAAAAGTACAAACTTGTATACGAAAATCTAATCCTAAGGATACCAATTTAGTTATACATAAGTTATTATGCAACAAATTGATTGTCTATATACTACTGTTCTACTGATTGTTATTCAGAACTTCATCCTTATCATTTATAGGTATTGAATACCTTTGTCATATTGATTTGTTACTTATTTTAATGTTTTTGTTGAAATAATTGTAATCGATTTATTGTATAATATATAATGGCTCTCACCAAGGCGGCCCGGGTTCGATCCCAGGCGACCGCAAAGTGAGATTTGTGGTGGACAACACGGCGTTGGGGCGGGTTTTCTCCGGGATCTCCGGTTTCCCCCGCCATCTCATTCCACCGGTGCTCTATCTTCATCTCATGCATCATCAGTGTCACCGCCTGCGGTGCCGTATGTAGTAAAAGCGGGCGTTAAACACTACACATTTAAACACTACACACACTGTATTATACAAAATAGTCGCAATATGACGTAGTTGTTACGGTGAGAAGGTAATGCCGATCTCCACAATGCTATTTCCATGATTTTTGGATGCACATTACTAAGAAATTATTATTGATATGTACATGAAAATTTTCAGGCATGTTCTTAATGCCTTTATCTTTAATAATGCCTGTTATTTGAACATTTTCTGCTGAATTTTTTTTATAATTTTTTAGTTTTTGTAACAAAAAAAGCACTGAAATTACAGAAAACTTAATTTTTTTTAAAAAACAAGTATTATGAATCTCAGAGAAAAATCCCTTCTTATTATTCCTATGAGTCTATTTAATACATACAAAAAATTAATATGTTTATGTTGATTAGTTTTTTAAAACAGTGTACCGGAACCTGAAAGACTGTGAAACCAAGATAAACAGCTTTAAAGTTTATATATTGATTACTGACTTCTCACATGAGTTAGAACATTCCTGCTCCATAGTCTTGACCCTCTGTATTCTCACTTGTTCGTTTCAAGTTCCTCTTCATTTTTCTTGTCTTCTTGGCCAGTTCTTCAACCATTTTATCTACTTTCAGGACTCGCAGCTCATCAATTTCTGTATATGACTACTATCATGATTAGCACATGTATTGTGTGAACTGGGCCTACTAACCTCAACATTGCATGTGGTTTCGTTGTCTATTGTATTTATATTTTCTACATTTACTTTTCTGTTTAGTAAAGCTATTGCCTATAAACTTTCTCTTGGAAATGTTTTTGGACTACCCATACCATATATTCACCAAAAACTAGTACAAAATATTATTCAGATCAAATAACTGTTCACATACACAGCCAAAGACAAAAGAAAAACTAGCATCATTGGAGTTACAGTGGTACAAGCAGAAAGCTTGGAAGATCTTCACAAAACAAGGCTTAGTTCAGAATTATCTGTTCAGTATTGCAGAAGTTATGGTCGATTTTCTGAAAGCTTACGAAAAGGGGCGTGGCATAAACTTAACACCCACTAATATAATAAGCAAATTAGTTATAAAATATTGCTCCAATGAACTTTTTAACTATATATTTGTAATCTAGAGGGATGACAATATAATAAAATGTAAAAAATAAAAAAAAAAAAGTGAATTTTAACCCCAAGTGCAGTACCTTCTCACCTTAAAGCTACTCTAAATAAATAAATTTAAAAGAAAAACTATATTGTTTTATTAAATCAAGTATTACATGCTTTTCACCAAATCAGAAAAGGTGAACTTGTGCAACAAAATGGAGGTGAAGATTCAGCACTGCCACCATTGAGATAAATGGTATCTCTCAAGCTATTTACTGTGAAATATCGGTTGACTGATTTCTAATGTTAGCAGTTTAGTCCCTTTAAATAATTAAAATGTCCTGCCAATGAACTTGATTATTAAATAAAGCAAAACATTCTGACGTGAAGGTTTTTAAATGGTTTTGACATTAGTATCGCATTCACAAATAGATGGCTGCGTTTATAGTAATCATGTGAGTGGCAGCATTTGTCTTATTTAACATCATGTTCTGTTTCTGCTCCATGACAGTGTCAGTCAGAAGTCAAGCGTTCCTTTGCAATGAATTATATTTCTTGTGATACCGCCATTGTGTTCCATATTCTCGCACATAGAAATACCCCTTGTCTGTTAGCAATTTTGGAATTGAAATTAGAAAAGTGTTACAACCTATATCCGCCAGAAAGTATAAGAATCTTACAATGGTGAAAGAATTATTAAAATTTATCGAGTGGCTACCGTAAAGAGAGACAAATGTCTCCATGTTTTTGTGATAGCCTTAAAAGCTGCGATGTTCCCCTTGGGACAAGTTGTAAATGCAGATAGGCTTTTATGGTCATGGCGGTTTTCCAACTTAGCAAAACTACAGTCGCCAGAAACTTCGTCTCGTGTATCCCAAAAATACCACGAACGTTTTAACTTCTAAAACAAAACGACAGTTTACTCAGAATGATAAACCATATCAGAGACAATGAGGTTCTTTACTAGCAAGAATTCTGAATGAATTAGTGAACTTTTTAGACTGAGGTATCACATCTACCTAATATCGTTCATTTCTCATTAACTTGTACAAACTATTCTTACGAAGGGTTGTTTTCTATTGCTTATATTATTCGGAACAAATCTTTACAGCCGTGCTAGGGGTCCCGGGTTCAATCTCCGGCGGTTGGGGGTGAGGATTTTTCTCCCACCAAGTGTGAATGACAGTGCGAATGTGTGCGTGATCTAATGATTAAAACGACGAATACGAGTTAACACCTAGGATACGTTCCAAAGGAGAGCGGCAGCCGATATGACCATTGACGTTAAATGGAACAAATAAAAAGAAGTATTTGCAGAAATAATTTCAATAAACATTTGGTTGCATGTACACAGGATATTTAATCGATACTCAGATGTTTAAAATTAGGACGCCTTATAATTCTGTTCTCCAGTGATATTACTAACAAATCTGATGTTCACATTCGCCTCTGCAGAAATATTTTGTTTTAGTATTTTGTTGTAGGTGCAGGTAGGGTAGAGAACGGAATAGTAGTCAAATATTTAAGACATACACTGCCTTTGAAAGGAAGTATGTTTAAGGTTTGATATCGTGACCTTGGGATCAATGGGCCAGCTTCTATCCAACTGACCAACTCGACATAACGCGATAATGCACTGCGATGCTAGTTCCAAATATTTCTTCGCGCCAGCTACTGCAAGAGTATTCCATTCTTGAATGATTTGGGTTCGAAAGATCGTCATTTTGGCACGTTAGTTACAACTATTATTCAACTTGCAGTCTTTTCCTTTTTCTGCTCGATAAGACAGAAGACCAGTTTGAATCACTTTAAAAGTTCACTTTTTCAGGGGGAAGCTCCAATATGAATTTATGTCATGACTTCTGTTTGTCACGTTGGTCACTTTGAATGTTAATTTATGAAACGTAAAATAACTAGCAACCACACAGAAGAGGCTCTGGCGAAGCAATTTTCAACCGATAATTATCTAGAGATCTTGCATCTCTTACCCTTCAAAGTGACAAACTACGGACACGATGATATACTCTTGAGGTACATAGCAGGAAAAATGACGTATGCAAGTTTTATAAAGAGCTTCTATTTTAACTAAGAGTTTTCACGACGAGCCTGGCGGTTCATTCTGAAATTTTTTCACGTTTTCAAAAATACATCGCTTTCGTTCTTATGTAAGAAAGCTTTATTTCTTTTGTATTTTCTAACCAGTGCAAAGTATGCTACATGTTTTGTATCAAGAGAAAATGCTAAGTGATTAGAACACTTTCCTCATCAAGAGAACTATCTCAGTATTTGTGATGAACTACGCGGATTTCCCTCACTATTCATTCCACCGACCGTTCATCTCCTTCCGCACTTCAGGACAGACGTCTAGCTACTTGTACGAGAACAGTAAAGATATCCATGAAGGGATATGTCATAATTAACAACTGAGAAGATGATGGTTGTACACATGTGACGTTAACTAGGTAGCCTGGGGGTAATATTCACCAGCTTTAACTCTATTTGGTTCCATAGGTCAAGATTTCGTGTAATATGTGAAAACTTGTAGCATTTATGTTAAGTAATTATGGGGCCATAAGGTACTTTGTCTCTGTGAGGGGTTAATGCTACCCCGAAACGTGTGATGACTAGAGTGAAGTAGGCATATTAACGTGCGAGGTTCGTGTACTGACCGTCCGTCCGTTGGCTCGGAATTCAGTAATGATTCTCACTCATCTAAAAATAGACGTACTTTAATAGCAGTTGAATTACCCTAGCAGCTCATCGTGCACTTCTTAGAAAACTGCTCATATTATACATTTGCACTTTCCTCTAAAATGTTCTCCATTGAGAATTATTATGCATATTGGAAATATCCTCTTTTTATTTTGTACTAAGTCGAGGATAGATTTGTTTTGTTGTTATTCCATTTATACCTCGCCTTTAACTCCAGTGGTCATATCGGCGACCTTTTACTGTCCATTTTATGACGAGACTAAAGTGTTTATAGCAGTAAACTCAACCCAGTCCTTATCACGTGATTTTTCCACGTGGAGAAGATATTCTGAGGTCTCTGGCTGGCCAAAGTTAGAAATGAATCGATTCTTAGTAGCAATGTACTCTACTTCAGTCAATAAAGGATACAATCGTGTCTTGAAGTTAGTAGAAATGTCCTTATTGTATAGTTTCTTTTAGCTACAAGGCGAATAGGATAATACAGAAGATTTAGACATGCTAAAATCTTTTAAGACTCGGTTGCTGTGTGAGAGCTTTCTCATTTCGTTTTCGTTGTATGCCCAAGAGAAACAACAAAACGAAAAATCAGTATTACTATTTGAAAAGTAACCAACAACAAGGAATATCTTGTCGTCTGTTAAGGTATACAGAAGTTTTCGGAGGCTTCTCTCAAAAAATGTAAGGTACACATTTCATTTGTTATAATACTATCTTATACATATGATGGATATTTAAACAAAGTCATTAAAACCATTTTTAACGAAGTCACAGTTTTCGAGGAAAAAAGTTATATGTGGAATAGATAGCTTAGGATGTCGAATTTTCTTGAAAATCTATTTTACATCCTTCGAAGATGGAAAACAAATACCAAAATTTTAGGACTGGGTACCTCTCCGGCGATGCGACAAATTCCTCGGTTTTAACTGCTCGTTTCTTCAAAATCAATTTGCAAGAATTGTTGCTTAAATAAAGATTTTACGTCATAATTAAAAAATATGGCTTAATTTTCTGTGAATAGTCTGTAAAGCCCTTTTAATTCTGAATGATTTTCCTGTAGCTGGATATTTTCTTCCTTGGATATAAAAAATCATAAAACATAAATACTGCAGATCTGTTTCATATAGGTACACAGTTCGTGTAATATGTATTTTTATGGCCTTAACCATTTCCACAATACTTTTTGTAATTAGCTTGAATATTTTATACAGATATTTTAAATACACATTTTTCTGTGGATGTAAATATTTCTGAAACATTTTAACTTTTCATTTGTATTTTCAAATGGTAACTCTTATCAAGGCTTAAGTATGTTGATCTGCTTTTATGTATCTATCATTCGGTTTTTCTATTGCTCTTGTACTTACAACGAAATATTAATGAAACTATTTATGCGAAGGTTCACCTTGGTTAACATGACGTACAGAGAAAAATACGCTTTTGAGAATAATTTATAGAAGCAGTATATAAATAAATCGTAATGCTTGAGGTCATGTAAATGTTCCAAATGATACTTCTATCCTCAGAAATGTATATTCACTAAATCCTTAAGCATTCTTGCTGGTAAGGAACCTCATTGTCTTTGATGTGTTATATCATTCTGAGTAAACTGTCGTTTTGTGTTAGAAGTTAAAATGTTGGCGGTATTTTTGGGGTACGCGAGACGAAGTTTCCAGCGACTGCGTAGTTTTGCTAAGTTGGACCAATAAAGCCTATCTGCACTTATAATTTGTCTCAAAGAGAACATTTGTCTATAAGTAGGGTAACGTAGTTCGATAGCTTTTAATAATTCTTTCACCGTTTTAAGATCCTTATTGTTTCTGACAGACAAGGCTATAATATATATTATATATTATATAATTTCAGTTCATAGATACTCTTACATGTTCTCGATGTCAGAAGTGCGGAATCTTCATATTCACTAGCTCCACCTCGATTTTGTTGTATAACTTAACGTTTTCTGTGTTCTGTGAAACGTATGTGGCTTTTAAGTTATTAAAATTATGTAGTTTAATGGAAATTGTTTTTTCACACTAGCCTTGTTTAACACAAGGTTTGGAAAGTTAGAGTTAAATTGAAAAATACAATGCCTGGATTTGAACCTTGGATCTCCCGGTTGCTGATAAGCACTGAGCAACCATGGCAACATGCCATTATGACATTAAATTCTCCAACAGAATCTTACTTTTCCGGTAAATCACTAGGAGTTCTCATATATACATGAGGCAACTAACTTACTTAATGGCGACTTACAGTGTCCTAAAGTACTTTTAAGTCGGGACTTCATGTTTAAACCACTATTAGATCAATTGATGGAAATTATTCTTTCACACTAGCCCTGTGTAGGCAAGGTTTGGAGAGGTACAGTCAGACTGAAAATTCAGTGCCATAGCCGGGATTTGAACCGGTAGACTCAACATCCATAGAATGCTTATATGCAGCATTTCGTAAACTTGGAACATGACATTGGGAAGTCAGACGTTCTATCGACCCTTTTCTGTGAATTTTGCATTTTCATCCGTTATTAGAAATAAAATTAATTCCGGCTAATCGGGAGGTGAACTAGTGATCTGTTGCAGAAGGATTCATATTGCATTCCTAAGAAGTCAATTAAACATCCCTTTATACTTGATCTTCAGTTGTATCCAAAACTTCTGTTGCCTATATTAGATTCCCTGAATCTTGCAGGTCCGTACATGTGTAGGCAAAACACTAGCAATTTTTCTTTACATTAATTGATGAAATTCACATAACTGGGACTGCTCAACATTTTGTTGTTCACATTTTGTTGTTTCGTTTTAGTAAGTCAAAGGTCGTCATTGTCAACCTGTGTGTTTCAGTTGGGTAGGTGCGGTAGCGGGTTGAAACACGACCCAGACCTTTGGTTAAAAGAGACAGTCCCATGATAGATTTACTGAGTAAAGGAACTCTACTGGATGAAATCCCGGCAAACCGGTTACACTATTTTGATACTGGTAACTGTCACCTTCGTTAACAAAGTATTTCTTTTATCATCTTTGCACATTCTAATCGTGTGCTCCTGGTTCATAAATTGCAAGAGATCTACGAAAGCATATTTCGTCGGAATACGGAACGGTGGAGTTACAAACCTTTGTAATGTTAACACGTATTAACATGAGATGCTATTCATTATTATTATTATTATTATTATTATTATTATTATTATTATTATTATTATTATTATTATTATTAAACATGGTACAAAATCTAGACAAAATAATATAATGGTTTCAAACTTGAGGCACCGTCTTCTGTTTAGTGGATAAACATTCGGTGACACAGCTGTTGACCGTGTGATCAATGTAAATGAACACTTCTGTTAAGACTGCAACTAGACACAGATGCTTTCCATTTAGAGGTAGGTGCTGCACTCTACCCAAAAATTAAATACCAAGAGCTCATTGGTAATACACGATGACATAACTCAAAAAAAAAAAAAAAAAGTTTCAGATACCAACGTTATTGAAGTTCAAACATTTTCCAAGAATGTCCCCACCTTGGACTGTCAAAGCGTTTCAAAAAGTTTTTTTTCTTTCAAAAATGGCTCTCTTTTGATTAAAACACCATATATAAAATATTTTCTTAACAAATGAAATGTACCTGCGTATGTCTATTATTCTGTGAATATCGTCTAAAGTTTTTTTTTTTTTTTTTTTTTCACTCTGAATGACTTTTGCATCACTGGTAAATAAAATTTGTGTTAGCATACGTAAAAATGTAGATGTCGTTAAAGCGCAGAATTCATGTTAAATATTGTGACTTTCTGGGTTCGTAGAATTAAAAGTCCAATTTGCAGAAATTCAAAATATTCTTCTTTTCCGTAGAAGTACACTTTCGCCAACCCTTACAGTAGCAGAATTACGTTGCATACACAATTACAATCTTCCAGTTGGTCTGCCACACCCACAAACAAGGAGTTCACTTTCTAAATACAACTGCACGATTATCAAGTTCCATTTCGACCCTCTCGTTACGACTGTGCTCCAACTAACCGCGGCTTCCTTTTATACGACCATTCATGATTCCAGGCGGTTGTGGAATGTTCTTTAAAAAACAAGAAGTCACTAGAAGTTTTCAGTTATCTAACTTTATCTGTTTCGGCAAGCCCTTTTATCTCCGCGTTGCAGTATTTGTCCTTTATCTCCGTGCTACACTATCTGCCCCCTTTGTGTGCGTCAAGCCTCGCTATCGTAATAATGGATTCGCGACAATATTTTTGTGGTTTCAGCAACTTCCAAGCTATTCTATTATTGAATTCAAATTTCTAATATTTGTACTTTCTGAAATAGGAAGCCATTGTTTTTATGTCCTGGCCATGCCAAAAGAACAGAATGTTGAAGTCATCAGATAGCAATCAGCTGTTAAAACATTTAAGTCTATGTATTCTAATATTCCCATTGTAGCTATATGGAAATTTGTAATAAAGCTGTTTGTACAAAAGTTGGTGTTCATTAACATGAAAACGTTTGTAAAAATACTTTTTATAGGTGTCTGTAGACAGAATCATATCCTAATACTTTAGAAGTGTTAACTTCGTTAGGCTACTTCAGCTGTTGTAGTTCATGTGACAAACTGCCAGCTGCTGTGAAATCGATGCATATTTTCCAAATATTTGGTCAAATAACAAAGTAATTTTACAATATAGTATTTGTACATTATACAGACTAATCAAACTTTGGCAGGCCCTGTGCTCTTAGCCCGAAACTGCTATATTAATATATAAATGATATACAACCTGAAACTATATCATCTCACTTCCAGTTGCGTTTAAAAATAATCCAAGTAGATTTCCAAAGCTTGCGCGAGAAGTGATTGAAATAATCTGTTAATGGCTGCCCGTTTTATTGTTTGATGATTCAGCTGCACGCCTTACTGTTTATTTCTACAGCGAAATGTTATTACATGTCCATCCATCCATCCCCTGTACAATTCACCGTTTGTTTTCCTGTTTAAATCCACCAGCTCGTTCGTCCGTATGTATTTTTAAAGTCAACCTCGGCACACAAGTGGCTTCAAACTTGACCTTGACGTCCAAATTTACCTTTTGGAATCTACTTTTATTATATATGACGGGGACTCCTATGATTCTTCCGCATCTGTCGTTTATTTCTGAATAACGATTAATTTTAATTAATCTGTCACTATCTATTAACCATGGGAAGTATTGCATTCTATCCAGAGATTTCAGTACAAGGATGCACCACAATCCCTCTGTCCCAAATAACCGTTATCGTTTTTGTTTTTCTCAGAGATGCTGTGACGTTATTAATTAAAATACCATATGTGTAAGATATTTTCATCACACGAGAGATTTATATCTTGAATTTACTAAAGGATATTTGCATAACTGGTAAAACAGTTCGAATCTCACTTAAAAGCACACAGCATGTCCCAAAAACATGTTTTATATAGTAAAATGTTTCTCACATATCATTTGTTTTGGTCTAAATTTATCATTTCTAATACTCATCCCAAATGAGAAGTATCTCTCTCTCTCTCTCTCTCTCTCTCTCTCTCTCTCTCTCTCTCTCTCCCTCTCTCTCTCTCTCCCTCTCTCTCTCTCTCTCTCTCTCTCTCTCTCTCATGCAAAGAGAAATAAAGTTGAGAGAGCGATCTGCTCGTGAAATATTTAACTGTCTACGGTGTTCCCTTAAACCCATTGTATGTATAAGGGAGTATGCAATAAAGGGATTTCTAGAATTGTTTAACTCGTTCTAACGTGATATAGATAGAAGAACAGGGTGTTTTTAAAAGAAGAGTTGCAGGATAGGTATAGAAACTAATAAGAATCTAACATCAGTAGGCATATTGTGACTACCTCATAAGTACAGAAATATTGCATTGAAAATGCTGAACTGTCTTCTCTCCCTTTCTGTCTCCTTTTTCAACCATTATAACTTTAGTATACTTGATATGCAACATTTAGCTTTTCAAGAAAAGCTCCTAGCTTTTCAAGAAATGCTCCATACCCCAAATTATCCTTTGCAAAGAAAATTTTTCCTTTGTTTCCCCTCAAGTTGGCTCTAACAAAGTAAATTAAAATAGCACATTCTTGAGAATGGCCTCTGGTGGACTTGTGTATAACTGGTAAGCCGTAACAGACGGACGGTACAAAGGGTAGATGTCATTGAACATATATGCTGGATAGTATCTGGTATTGACCTATTGGGAGTTTTGAGGCAAAAAGCGTCTCGCAGCACTGCAATACATCCCCAAATACCTGAACTGGACTATGCTAGGAGAGGGGCCCCTACAATTGACCAGTTGGAAACTCCCCGGCAGACCAATACAGCCGACATCCCATCTACCGCGGTCCTGAAATGGCCCACTAGGCCGGCCCGGAGACTGTCCTGCCGGAGGACGAATTGTTTACCAGGAGCGTATCATCCTGCCATGCAATGCCGAGACACCGAACAACTAGATGAGAGATGGTGTATATAAGCTCGAGGGTATCTACCAGGACAATCCACACAGTGAAGACTGGCCCTCCTCTAATGACCAGGGAGTTACCGAGCTTTCCCAAAAGGGTGCCCGCGCCTCCGTGAGGCTTTCCATAGGGCAAGACCTAGAGACTAACAAGGGCCCTGCCCCATCTGGTCCTGTGGACTCAAGACAGAATGGAAGTGGATACGCCACTTTTGCGCGCCAAACCCAAAGAGGAAGGCTACCGATTAACATCGGTAGGGCCGCCTGATGATCTAGCACATCTACTAGATATGCTGGCTAGTACGCAGGAATATATGGCTTCCCTCAACCCCGTCCGGAGACGTACCCGATCTCCCATGGGTATCGGGAACCACTGCCCCCTCGAATCCAACCCAATCCGAACAACTCCCATTTAGGGAGGGGCTCGAATGTTCGACCCGAGGTTCCTCTTGTAACGTTAGAGATACCACAAGTGCTAGGGGCCGCAGCGCTCGCACTACAGCAACTGAAGTCTATGACCCGCATTCGGGAGGTCACCTGGCCCATGTTTTTTTTTTTCGGCGGTTTTCCGGGGTCGCTCCGAATTTCCGGTCCCTCCATTTCATCAGTTATCATTTCATACCATCTCATGGGCCAGGTAGGCAGACCGCGGTAATCGAACCCGGACCTCCTGAATGCGGGTCATAGACAAAACCGCCTGGGCCATTCTAGTCGGTCTCCGAGTACCAATTTATTACCTGAAGAACTTGCAACAACATTCACGTCAGTGGCTGCATTCAGGGGATCAGTGGCTGTTTAACAAGTAATTCTTTATAAAACATTTGTTATACAATTATGTATTAATTCTGCTTTAATCTGATATTTGAAACTAATACAAAGCAAACTCCCTAAATGTTAATTCTGAATTGTTCTGCTGTTTGCGTTAACGGTAGCCCATAACTATGTGAAAATTGTTATATTTAGAAGAGTTTGTCTAATAAAACTTTGTTGTGGAGTAAACTATTTGCGAAATATTTCTTGTTGGTTTTAATCATCAAATACTGTATACTGTTAGCTTCTAGCTATAGAAGGTAAGAGGATGCATTATATTCTTCCCTGAAATTCGATCTCGATATGTCGTTGGGAAATGTTTTCAAGTTGCGTAGTAATAAAAAAAAGTGTGTTTTTGAAAAGTCGGATAGATAGGAAACTTGTACACATTCTTCCAAGAATGCGATAACATGTTCGAGAAAATCCCCTCAGCTCATATTCCCTTTATATACAAACGTTTTTTGGATTTTCTGTTGATTTGTTGAAAAACCAACTTAACATTTTGATGAAATTACGGTATACTTAGGTTGTTAATGGCAAATATTTGACAATAAGAGATTAAGCTTTGTTCTTGTTTGAATGGAATTGCTAGTAGTACCACAAGGTAATACTACTATCAGTACTACTACTGCTATTACTACCACCACCACCACCACTACTACTACTACTACTACTACTACTACTACTACTACTACTACTACTACTACTACTACGACTACCACTACATAAATACAAAGCGGACAGGTATTTCTCGGAGGCATCAAAAGACAACTCTGGCAAAATGCAGACGGTCTTGCATCCCCGTTAAAAGCCATTTCCCTCACCTCTTCTACGTGGTGTGTTCCCCCTCGTGTCTCTCCCCTTCCCATGCTGTACAGGGAGGAATGGGATACACCGTCCCTAAGAGGGGAGCAGTGCAGTGTTGCCAACCTTAACATGCCTTTGGTATGCATGAGGTGTCAAAATTTGCTCCCTTTCTTTATCTCTGGGTGCGTTCGCTTGGACTCGCCTCAGAGAAAGGGGGTGGGAAAAAAGGATACCTTGGGATACGCGTTTCTGAAAAAGAGCAACAATTACCAAAATTCATAAATATGCATTTACAGTTGGTAAACAAACAAAGCTACTCAATGCAGCGATTTAAATGTCTACCTAAGTTTAGCTTGTTATAAAACATAATTCCTATTTCCACCTGTGCTTCACCTATTTATGCTGAATCCACTGCCGGCTACTACAGTGATGATCTTGCTCTCGGGGTGTGTGAGCGTGAGAATGAACTACGACAGTTCTCTCTCTGTCTCTCTCTCTCTCTCTCTCTCTCTCTCTCTCTCTCTCTCTCTCTCTCTCTCTCTCTCTCTCTCTCTAATTTCAGGTTTTCAGTTTTCGGCGCATTGTTTTGGAAAAGTATTGGAAAATAAACAAATAAGAAATATATCGGAAATACTTTATATAACAAAAGGGTATTTGATATAAACTGTGTTTTAAACAGATGTACGTTTTGTGTAGTAAGGGTTTATCTAAGTCTGTTAAACAGTTATACGAAACTCGTCCAGAATGAAGAGGACTTCTGAGGATATTCCTAGAAAATTCAAGATGTACATTTCATATGTCATAAAATTTGGTAATAATTTGATATTTTATTGTAAATTGTTAGAACCATTTTTGAGGGGGAGGGGAATCGGCTTTCCAAAATTGTCACTTGTAAAGGATAGTTTGGGGTCGTTTCTTGATGTGTATACTAGTATCATAGAGTTTAAATATAAAATATTAATTTATGTGAAATATAATGATCCTGTGTTGCTGATTATGAAAAGAGCAAAAGAGGGAATAAAAAGGAACTGGTATCTGTAAGTTGAAATTGCTCTGCGATATGAGTGCAGTTGGAGGAGACTGCCACTGTTTTGTTGACAATGCGTAATGTCAGGCCGCGAAAGGAGTGAAGACTGTTGCACAATGAAAGTGATACAACATTGCAGGTCTCAACCTCACTAGCAACTGCTACTTTAGGGGGTGTAAACTTAAATTCCGGACTAGTAAGCAGGAACACCTAGGAATGACCATAAATTTACTTAGGTTGTGCAGCTCTTGCAAGTATGTGACACCAGGAGTTTCAACAAAATCCCCCACTTCAATCTAACCTTGACATGAAGGTTTTGAAGACTTCAACTTTCTCGAAGTTAACTGCAGTGATTTTATTAATCTGCCATATGTTTAAAGTATTGTTCATGACTTTTGAATTTTTAGGAATATATGCTGAAGACCTCGTCGTTATGATGACTTTTGTCAGTTTCTATCAGTCGCCAATAGTAAATAGGAAAATGCATAGAATAGGTTTCCTAGACACCTAGTCAAGGCGAAGCTGAAATTATTGGAATAAAAATAGATATAAACAGAAACATCTAGTGTTTCAGGAGCACGTTTTAAAGGTACCGGCTGAGTGGTTAGGCCACTCGATACTCACCAAGGCGGGTCGGAAAGTGAGATCTGTTGTGGACTACACGGCACTGGAATGGGTTTTCTCTGGGATCTTCGGATTCCTTCGTCGTGTTTTTCCTCCGGAGCTCGATCTTCATCTCATGTACCCACATGTAGTAAAAGCGGGAGTTGAACACCACACATTTGATTTCATTTAAAAGTACCGGCTATGAACGATTCTGATTGGTGAAAGTGCCATGCGATATAACAATTACTGTAAATATTTGCTTCCTATTTTTTACATAATGTATTATCTTATTTGTAAAATATTGTTAATAAAGGCAACTCGATTTAGACCACGTGGAATATTGTGTTTTTCTTGTAATTTGAATCGCTTTATGTACAATTTGTTTTTGCAATATCCAGAATATTGAAATATTTTCTTTGTTACAGGTGAGTGGAAATCATTTGGCCGCTTCATTGAGAGTTACGTAAGTCAACTAATATTTTACAATTTATCCTGGGTTAAAACCAGACATATCAGTTTTCGGTCTGTATTCATAATTCTAAAATTTGGCATTAAAGCATAAAGAATGTCGTGACTAAACAGTTCTAAAATACGAGATAAATTTTCTCCGCTTACTCCATTCAAGTAGCTTCAAAGAGATGTCTTGACTCCTTTTGTTTTAAGTAGTGTTTTTAGGATTATTTTATGCGTAAAAATGGTGGAGGCATTTTCATGGTATCTCCAAAAACGTAGCAGAATTTTGCTGCGAGACATATTAGAGGTGTAATTATTTATGTAATTTTTACAGAGTTGATAAAATGAACAAACTCTTTAAAATTATTTATAGATTTAAGTGCCGAAAAGAAACGTGCAAACTAGCAAATATAAACTTCAACATGTAGAATGATTCTAGATCAAATCCACTTCATATTATAGTGTGATAAGCCTACGAGTGCAAAAGAATACATTCAATAAACTTAATGAAATCAATGGTGTTACAGCGATGATTTGGTCATATCTATTAGGCAATAACTGAGGAAGACGTTCAGATAAAACCCATTTCTTCATTAATCGAACAACAGACAATTATATGATAGGTATATGTTCTACAAATTGTTGATATTGTGTGTGAGCGCATATGCCATTCTAGCCCTCCCCTTCTCGTTCGCTGTTGACAACTCAGTAGTGGAGTGCTGTTATACGCAATTTCGAATTGGTCGGACATTTAGGGAGGGTTGAGCTCCTTCATATTTTGTAGCATCATACAATCGTGCTGCATGTTTTGTCTATATTCCAAATTCGGTTCTTCTAGTTGGAGGCTGAAGCTAATTAGTGAACCGGAGGAATTAATCCTATCTGGTGCCTACGTTATGACTGGTCATTTAAATGGAACCACAGCTCATGATTTGGTAATTACTGTTCAGAGTATTTCTTTCGGCAGGTTCCAGAAGATTGCTTTTCCAGAGCGATCCCTTGTGTTCGGGCACTATATAAGGAAGTGGCTCTAGGCCGCTGAGAGTATTTCAAAATACGCTTTTTATGGAAAACGTTTCATTTGGTACAAAACGGCTGTTAACGATTCTAATGGCAAAGTGTACCTATATCTTGATTTTTGGGGGGGGGGGGGTAGGCTGTTAAGATCTCTTCCGCGGCATTCGTCTTATTTTACTTGAATATTCTGTAGAATTACAAAGGTTTCTGCTCAACAGAATGTTAAAGAAGTCAAACATGTCCGTATACAAGAGATGGGCTTTTCAAATCCTGTTTTATGTTTTAATTCATGAAATGAAATTGGGTGTCGTCGAAATGAATTGAACTTTTCAATCGTTAAAATGTCATGAGCGGGGTTTTCAGGTTATCCACACGAATATAATATGGCTGTCAAGGTTCTCCAAATACGAAGTGCACCTAGTCTAATTAAAAGAGACTTTTTCACGAGAGCTTTTATGGGCAGTAAAAATTAGTCGCTGAAACAAAAAGCGTGCGCTGCATTAAAAAGAGGACTATTGTGGGGATTGCTAAAAGCTCGCTTTGATCTTGACTGCTTTTAATGTTGCCACACCCTTTGGTCTGCCGCACCCTTTCTACCTCTCAGCGAGCCACGTTCTATCATCGCTGGTCTTAGACCTTGCAGGGTGAAATTTGGGCACATCGGAGGTGCTGCGATGCTGCCATGTGCTGAACCCCTATTCTTTTACTTATGACCTCAACAGAGGATAACGCCCCGCTCTGTAGCGTGTCGATCTCATGTTCAAGAGGTCCCGAGTTCGAGTCTCGAACATGAGTTATTTGAATAAAGTTTTCCGTGGGTTTCCCTTATCCTGAAAGAGGAATGTCTGGTAACCCTTGGTTTATGAACCCTGGGCTTATTTAAACATCATTTCACACATTTCATTCATCGTGCGGTATGACTTAACGTTGGAGGACGTAAATTTAAAAAAGTCGATAAACTGGCGGCAAATACAAGCATTGATGAAATTGAATTGTAATTTCGGAAGCTGCCGAGAGCTTGGTATTAGAATACCGTACAATTAGCTTACCCCGGTAAGATAAACACCGCAACAAAAGATGTACATTCTCGTCGCTAGATTCAATTTGTCTAGACCTGCGATCAGTAAAGCAGTATTTTGTTGTTACTGTACACAATTCAGGGCTGTATGTCACACATATTGCGAAAAGTAAGTTTATTTTGTAGTAAAATTACTACACTCGCTAACACGTATACTCGCAAAACAAAACTTAACAGTTAACATTTTTATTGGGCGAGTTTTGTATAAGTAGTAAACCTAAGTGATCCTACCATACCAAAATGTACATCTCATTAAAGCACAATATTCAATGTTCAAATACTTTCACTGTAGAACCTGAGAAGTAGCAATTCTCTTTTCTCGTGATCATACAAGAATTAGTGTTTGTTATTACGTAGCGAGATCTTTAAAAATGCGATTGTCGCAGTAATCTACTGTTGCAGAACAGAATTGTAAATATAAGTTGAAACTTTTTATTCATATTAAGAAGATATAAGAATATAAGCCTTTGTAAGAATAATGTGTAGAACAGCAGATGAACGTAAACGGGATACATGTTTCTAGTGCAGTGTAACGCCACTGATTACGAAGGAATGTTCTGCAGTCCTAAATCCCCGAGTCCTTGGTTTTCACACGTCGCTGTTCACCCCTCAGTCAAATGTTTGTATTCCCTATATGTGTGTGCTGTTTCATCTAGTTTTATCTTCTGTCAAACTGATCAAATTGATCCCCAAGTTTTAGAATCCATTTTATTGAATGAAACAACAAGAGCGTCGGTTTTAAATCTATATGAGGATAAGGGTTTTAAGAATAGTTTGTCCAGAAGTTAGTGTACTTGTAATTCGACGTTCGTGTTGCTCATTTTTCTCATTTGAATTTGAAATTGTTTATATTCAAGTACACTTTCTCTATAGTAGCAGCTTATAGTGCATTTTGGGTGTTGCTGACGGCTAGCGAGAGGAGACGGTCGTGTTTTTTACGGGTGCGCCGCAAAAGGAATTTTAAACTAATAATATTTTGAAGCAGTGTTTAGAAATGCAGCAAAAATGTATTAAAGAAGATACTTGGTACAAGAGTATACAAGAAATGTTGGGTGAAATAGGATATGGGGATATGTGGACGGATAGTAATAGTGTAGAGAAAGGTTTCTGGAAAAGAGTTAAAATGGGGATAGATGATATGGAAAGGCAGGATATAATGGGTAGTTTAAATTCCAATGTACTTATAAAAGTTAACCACTGGCGCGACAGCCCTTAGAGGGCAAGGCCTACCAACATGACTGCCGGCCTCACTCCCACTTACGCACGGCAGAGATGGGCGATACCGATACGGGGAGGATATGTGGTCAGCATCTCGGCAACCCCCAACCGGAATGTTGGTTTCCGTGACGAGGGTCACTTACCTAGCGTAAGCTTCTCACTTTCCTCACGATGCTGAGTGGGCATGCTGCCTTACCCCACTACGCCACGGCGCAGGACCACTATGTACTTATAGAGAGATAAAAATGAATTGGAAAAGATAAATATATGTTGATATTTGTGACAAAATGACAAGAGAAGGCGTAGTATGGGCCAGAACAGGAGTGATAAGGTTAAAAGGCTTAGGGGAGAGAGAAGAACAAGGAAAGTGTATACTGTGTAATAGGAAAATAAATAGTTTTTGTCATTTATTGATAGAATGTGAGGAAAGAAAGAATTGGACTATGCTACCTAGTGAAATTTTAGTTAAAAAGTTATTGAACATTAAATCAAGAAACGATGTATTAGAAAGAAGAAAGTACTTAGGTTTAGTGAGAATTAAATGGTTAAGAAAAATTAGAAATAAGGATAATCAGGATAATGTAGATTGAGGACCAAAAGTGGTAAATATTACCCTATAGCTCAAAAACCATGGTGTTAGAATTTATATGCCCAAGGAAATTCAGCAACTCAATAAAGAGTTGTAATTTGATATATAGCTTGAGAGATGTAGGGGTGTGTATATAAAGATAGACATTATTAAATTGTAAATATATAATAATTTGTATTTATAATGAAATTTAATGCATTCATATCCATAATGCATTTTACATTTATGTAATTAACGTGCTCCAGCGTTAATAATATCGGACGATGAATGAAATGATGTTCAAATGAGCCCAGGGTAGTTAGAACTTGGCAGTTACCAGACATTCATATTTGAGGATAAGGGAGAAACCTCATCCAGATAACTCAGGGTGACCGAGATTGGAACTCGGGACCTCTTGAACTTGAGGGAGACCGCTACCACAACGCTATAGAGGCAAGTCTTATACAGTTAGACGGACATCAGAACTGAGGTGTTCACAGAAGTAAAGTAGAACCAGCTTTTGTCACGTGGAGAAAATACTCTGATTGGCCTAGGTTAGGTGTGAATTGTTCTTACTGGATGGACGCGGACTCTGACCCGGATGCGGTCCCAAGTTGCTGCTGTCGATGATGTCAGTGTAATCATACAATGGACGCTTGTATCAGTAACTACTGTATAAAAATTGGTTGTAACTCGGGTTACTGGTATCGAGTCAATCGTTCCAATTGCCTAGGGTACAACGGGTTTTTACATTAATTGAAGCAGCTGGGGCAGACACCCGCTGAGCTCTTGTCGTCGTCCAACCCCTTCGCCTTTTGAGGTATTTCACTTAATTGCCCACTACACTATTGATTTGTTGTGAGCCAGCATGCGTCCCTGAAATCCGTTTACTGGAAACGTGCATTTAAAGCGCAAGTGACGAACAGTCAGCACTTCTTATAACAAAATGTGTCCAGGGGCATCTCTCTCATCTTTCTTCATGTTAACAATTATTTACCTGTTTGGCTATGTAATACATTACCAGTTAACTTTGAACACGTCATAGCCATAAATATCACAAATATAAAATAAACATTATTTACTGCCCTCTTAGAAAAAATAGTGGTATGGTTACTCGCTGAGAATGAGTAAAGGCATCCGTAAGTTTTATAATTATTAAATGGTCGCTGTACAAGGTTTGTGCGACAGAAAGTTTACACGATTATTTTAATACAATGGACAACGGATTGCATCTAACATCGGACTGGACTGTGCCTGTAGCGAGATCTCTAGAGGGAAACAATGGCTTCATTCATCTACACGCCGGTAAATAGTAACAGGGATCCCCTACAATTCATAGAATCATAAAATGTAGATAACATTACACATTCCCGAAATATTCTTGGTTATTTACTAGCATTTTCCAGTACGTACTTTATATTTTTTAAGTCGCAAATAGCTGTTCCTTTTTTCCCCCTTGGTGTAATGTGAATAATGTGAAATTTGAAACTTAGTGACGCGTGGTTTGTGTGAGGTTAATTTTTAGTGTGTAGTATTTAATGGCCGCTTTTACAACACGCAGCGCCGCAGGCGGTGACACATGATACGTGAGATAAAGATGGATCACCGGTGGAAACCGGAGATCCCGGAGAAAACCCGCACCAGCGCCATGTTGTCCACCACAAATCTCACTTTGCGGTCGCCTGGTATCGAACGCTGGTCGCCTTGTTAAGGTTAATTTTTGGGAAGAATGAGTACAAGCAGGTTTTTAGAGAAACACGCGCGCGTGATTGATGGATGGACGGACGGACGGACGGGTGGGTGGGTGGGTGGGTGGGTGGGTGGAGAACAAAACTCAAAATTACCAAAGTTAGCATTTAAGTTTCGAATCTTCCAAAGACCATGACAAAATACATATCTTGAATTTTTGGGAGGGGGAGGGGAATGTATTCAGGAGGCGTCATCATTCCGGACGACTTTTGTATAATTGATAAACTGCGAGAAATGGACGAAGTCTTTCTGCACAGAAATGTAGATGTTGTTCAAACACACAATTTTTCAGATTATGATGATTATTTTCGAAATATTTTCCTTAAATGTTTATTAGAATGTTCAAGCGCAATGAAAGGGCGTCATTCATGTATTTCTGCTGTTTGTGAAATTTGAAGGGCCTCACGCTGTTTAAAAATGTGACCATGTTTTAACGTAGTGTAGTGTTTCAACCAACGTGTAAATGTGACTTCAACATTTATGTGGTTAACAGGTACTTGGAACAGTTAAGTTTCGCAGCTGTGGACAAAGTATGTTTTTTATTTCATTTACTTCCTCCAACGATGTCATATCGGACGATGAATGAAATGGGTGAAATGATGCTCAAATGAGCCTGGGGTCCATGGGGCTTAGAGTTACCCGACGACATTCGTCTATCAGGATAAGGAAAAAAACCCGGAGAAACTATCCAGGTAACTCACCCTGACCGAGCTTCGAACTCGGGACCTCTTCAACGTAAGGCAGACACGCTACTATCTACGCTACCGAGGCGGACGACTAGTTATGTAAATTATCTTTGTTTGGTTTACTTCTTTGTTACAGTTGGTTGAAGGTTTTTTCCATCCAAAAATTGCATGTCAGGATTTCACTGGAATGCATGTTTCGAAAGAAAAGCCAATATGCATGCTGAACGTTAACAGCATCACTTAAAAAGTCTGTTCAATAAAACACTTGGTATTTAATCTCAGGACCTTGCAAGTACATTTGAAACAGTTTTAATTTCAAACCCAAAGATATTGTTATTACTTTTATATTTGTTATTTTTAATATATTTTAAAATATTTAAGAAGAAATATCATAAGTTGGTGGAAGTGTTGTGAAGTGAACGCGTTTAAATAAGAATAGAAGTAAAATGTGTGACGGAGCGGGTTATGAAGAGGAGAGAATCAGTAATGTTAATTTGTTTTAACAACGTTATTACAAGTTTAAAATTGTTTGATATAATATTTGAGTATTGGTCTTAAGTATAACGTGACCAATAAGAAAGTGCAATTACCATAGTGACGCTAAAGTCAATAAACTCCGTTTTGCAGGAAGAAAGCGTTATTCTGTACCAGAACGCGACAGAGAACGGACGTTAAAGAACACGACGCAAGTTTTATAATGTGAAAAGTTGCAAAAGTATATCTCATTCAATATTGTATAATCGAAGGACGTTGATAAAGTTATTTATTAATCTGTGTTACTAAGCATTTTGTGAATCATCGTACAAAATTAAAAGATTGGAGTGTCTTTAAAAGAAGTTAAATAATTTTTCAATTATTTAAAAACTTAGTTTCTACAGACCTTTGTGCCAGATCATACCTGAGGTATATTATTTCTATGCATCGACTGTAGCAGCTACGGGGAACGTCGTAAGGAATTATTTCATCCCAAAACATCAAATCCGACTTAAACTTCATTCCTCGAGGAGAGGAAGAAGAATCTTCCCATAGCCATTGAATTCGCTACAAATGTCCCGCAACGTGGTGCAGAATCCCACATTTAAAACATCGCATCATGTTTGAATTTCGCCATTTACTCCAAGGTGTTCTTCGTTTGGAATATTTGTTAGCGCCGCCCCCCCCC
This sequence comes from Mantis religiosa, assembly GCA_030765055.1. Taxonomy (NCBI): domain Eukaryota; kingdom Metazoa; phylum Arthropoda; class Insecta; order Mantodea; family Mantidae; genus Mantis; species Mantis religiosa. The sequence continues at coordinate 183,570,500 of CM060949.1, read as the reverse complement.
CCTCTAAAATGACTCTAATGGTTTTGACTAAAATCAGCATGTGTAAGACACTTCCATGACTAGTGGAATATGCATATCGAGTTTTCTGGAAACATCCTCTTCATTCTGGTTGACTTTTATACAATGGTAACTGCAAGAGGTAGACGAAATCTTACCACACCAAAAATAATCTCGTTAAAACACAATTTGTCAGTTATTTGTGCGTTAATGTTTTCCGAGATATTCCATTTGGTTTGGTTTCGATATTCAAATGATAATACTTTTCTCAAATGAGATATCTCTGCCTAATATTTATACAAAAGCATGTAATATATAAGCTTTAGGTACTGTGTCGTTAATGGAGCATTTATTTGGATTAACAAGAAGTAAGTTGCTGTAGAAGAGCAGAGAGAAAGTGATGGCAGTATCAGCAGTTGGGAGTTTCAGTGTTCACTCGTGCAGAAGGACCATTTTAGGGAAGCCCCATGTTTCTCCACTCAGCATGCTTTTAATAAATCAAACAACTCACAAGAACAGATGAATCATGATTATTTTCGACCCAAATAATCTTGCGCTTTGTAGGCGCCACATACCCCATACCCTTGTGTGTATCATTTAGATTGTAAATGTTAGTACAACAGTTATATCCACCAAATTTCATATATGTTTTAAATTAGTTTAGATATATTTATTTTTATTATTTTGTTAGTATTTTGAAAATGTTGCTCTTAAGTAATAAAATTGTACGAAGGCTACTACTGTATATGTTATTAAATATGTATTATCTGCATTATTCACGACTGTTTCGTGCGTGGGCTGGAGTATGGATTCATTTACCCAATACTCTGTTTGGCATTTATCGACATTGCTCCACCTCACGATAGGTATATCTCGCTCACACCAGCATATGACTGACAACGGTATGCCCGATAAACGGAACTAAGTCGCAATGTCTAGCTGAGGACCAAAGCATTGTCACGTGAAACTAAACCCTCACGCGCGCATTTGTGTTAAACATTTGTGGAAACTTACTCCTCCCTTAGGTTGGCACTCTCATTCGTGCGTCAGTGACGTGTTTGACATTGTTGTATTACGAGTCATAAAGAAGACCACATAAATACTTAGGACGGGTAACTAACATAGATACCCAAAGTATTGTCCATGTGTATCACATTTCATTTGGCGGGGTATTGATTGATGCATTGTCCTAAAAAAAAAAAAAAAAAAAAAAAAAAAAAAAAAAAAAAAAGTGCGTGTCTCATAGCATATGAGAACCCCCAGTGGTCTACCGGGAAACATACGAGTCAGTTGGAGAATTTAATGTCATGTCGGTATATTGGCTATAGTAGCTCAGTTGGTTAGAGCAACCGCACGTAGAGCGGGATATCCGTTGTTCTATGGCATTGAATTTTTCATTCTGGCTCTACTCATTCAAACGTTAGCCTACACACTACTACTGTGGAAGAAATGATTATTTCCATCAATTTACCTAACATAAAAACATATTGGTTTAACTATGAAGCCTGGGACACAGTACTTACAGCATAGTAAGTCGCCACATAAGTGCGTGTCTCATAGCATATGGGAACCTCTAGTAGTCTACTGGGAAACATACGAGTCAGTTGGAGAATTTAATGTCAAGTGTCGGCACGTTGGCCATAGTAGCTCAGTGGGTTAGAGCAACCGCACGGAGAGCGGGATATCCGTGGTTCATATCGCGGTTATGGCATTGCATTTTTCAGTCTGGCTCTACTCATTCAAAAAAAGAATTGTATTACTCCTTAAAATTCGATGCTAAATTGTAAGATTTTATTCAACATCTTTCATATTGTAACTTGTTGCAGTTGTTACACTTCAGCCTTTGAACACTTTATTGGCCAAATTTTTAAAACGTTATAACTAATATCATGTTCAGTTATTTTGATCTTTGTATTTATGTGTTTTTGTAACTAGAACCCTAACATACGTTACTGGTAAAATAGGGTTGCTTCATTTGGAGAATAAATAATAATAATAAATTCTAAGAGATAAAATCATAAGCCACAAAAAGTGTGAACCTTACAACACACAGTTTGTAAATAACGTTTTAAAGCATTTCCGAGACGATGATGTCCTTTATTTGTTTGATTTTCCAGTGACTAACAGTTTTCTCAATTAGGGTTGGGTTTTCTGTTTTTGTTTTGTTTTTACTGCCTTGTTATTACTTAATGCAGATAAAAGAATTACCTAAAACTCTTAGGATACATTATATAAACAAAAAGTAATGCATAAACAAATGAATAAAGAGGGATTCTGAGAAAACAACTCTATGGAGAGCTGAGCATTTATAAATTCCACAAGAGAAAGGGTATAAGAAGTATAAGTTACAACGTTTGAGTCATGAAGCATGGTGTGGGTTATAATACTTTGCACAACTTTAAGGAACCGTTTAACTTATTATTTGCAGAAACACCAAGTGCATCCAACCCAAATGTGGCTACCATTTATTTAATGACTTTTTGTGTGACCAAAATGTGTAATAATGTCCGTTTCTTAGTGCTGTTTCAGGGTCATTACACATAATACATTTTGTTTTACCTGGTAGGAATTCAACTAATAAAATTGCCATTTATTGGCTGGCTTGTCCTGGTTTACGGTCTATCCCTAGGTTGTACTTGCTATATCCTTGCCTTTCTTTAGAGACTTTTTACATAAGCGTATTACATAAGCCACTTAGAGTTAAAACTCTCAGGACACTATAAACATAAAAGGGAGATAAAATGCGGAGAAGAAGAAAAAGTACTGTTGAATAATCACAGCTTGTAATGAAGCTGAGTGACTTCCAGAATGTTGCATTCGATATTTATTCTCAGTTGCCAACATACACAAAATTACTAAGAAAGCATAAACACCCGATATATGTTACTACTCCACGATCGATGTCAGATCAACAAATGTTATATGATCTGGCTCCTCCTTTTGTTATCTTCTGAGATCGTGAAAAGGTCATAATTCCTATGTGGGCAATGTTCGATCTACTACAATTATCGTTGACAAAGATGTGGATGAATTTTGAATTCTTACTAAACAGTAACTTTTGTCTTTTGTCGGTCCATCTCGGTACAAAAAAAAAGTGAAATAAAATAAAATAAAAAAGACACACACTGACTTTGTAATGTTTTCCCTTGCACGTAATAAGAAAATTAGAAGCAAGATAATTTCTGCATATGTTGTCTGGATTTACTTGGTGTAGAGAAATAAGCTATGTGAGAACAGTTGGGTAGAAAAGGTCATGTGAGTACGAGACATCGAATTTATCTATCAAGTTTATGTATTGAGGGGCCTGGTGAAACTCTGATAGTGCCTACATGATGGCGAATGTCGAAATGAGCTGTGAAGCTGGTATCGGAGTGAAAGAGCGAGGCATTAGTAATTTGGTTGAGTATCATCTCATTCACACAAAGGTGAGAGAACTTGTTCTGAAATGTAAACAACTAGCTTAAATGAGGTTATAATTTGTCAGTAGCTTTGTTATCAGACGTCCTTAGATATGTTGCATGTAAACAGTTTCGAAACTACAGCCCACACGTTATCTCCTAGCCACACCAACTGTTTTACATGTAAATCAATAATTATTGAGCCACACCTTTAAAATTCGAAGTGGAGGGGGGAGTTTATCACGAAAATAGGCTTCATTTGTATTGAGGAAGATAAATGTTTCATTTTCATACTTCAAAAATTGAAATTGGTTTTCAACTTCAGTGAAATAGGTTATGTCCATTAAATACAAACAAGTATACTTTTCTACATAAACTCACCTAGAATGTAAAACACTTAAATCTTAAACCGTTTGAACCTAAGTTGTTAATATTACTTGTTGGCAACTTCGTAATATAGGATCATTGTGTGGGTAAACCCACAACCAGGGAAATGGTGCACCTCACAGACATGGCTTTTTATTAAACAAAATAGACCTTAGTATTTTTCCAGCACTTATCACACTCCAATTCTCAGATCATAAAAAGGCGTTTCAGGCTTTTTTCAAGGCCGATATTAACTCTGTTCACGTTAGTTTATGATTTTCAAGGCGATTATTCCAAACTGCCACCGATTTCTATTAAAACCGACCTAGAGTGTTTTTTGTTCCGAAGCTTCAACTTTATTAACAATTACGTGAAATGTTCTGAGCATTGAGTGTGATGATGCCAATTTGTGAGCTAAGGATTTTAGCGTGCCTCTGGCTGAACCATTTCCCTGGAGACTGGCCGTTCTCTTATACGGTGTAGAGGGCCAGCGAATGGGCTCTCGTATAACGTAATGTTCCTAGAGATTGAGGCAGGGCACTTGATCTGAAGGTATTTATTACTTTTCACATTTCTAGGTTCGTTTAAATTCATGTCTGTTTTGATTCCCATGTGCTAGATTTTAGCAGTTGGAATGTCCTTGAATACATCGAATTGCCTTACTAGTATTTTATAGCAGAAGAAGAATTGCCCTAAGTCTAATTTCATAATTCGTAACTGTATTAGGAAAATATAAAACAATTACTAACATAGAACATGTTCTTTATAAATAGATACAACCTCAATCTAGTGTTGTTTTGTCTCTGTTGCATGCACCAACCTACGCTGCTTTTAATTTCCCCGACGCACACACCACGTGTCTTTGTTACACTGTTCTGCTTACTGACTCTGACACAATTACTCCGATATTCACTGGTGAGCGGTTCTTTTGCGTGCAGATAGACTCACAACTAGGAACCGCTACAAACTCGCTTCTCTGCTCTGGACTGAACTGTCACCGCCGGTCGCGGCGAGAAGGTTCTGGGAGTGGAATGCTCCCGATATCCGGAGTTCAAACGATCCAGAAGAAACCCCTTACTGTAACAATGCCCCTCGCTTTTCCGGCTTAGTATCGTCAGTTGGTAGTTCTTGAATGTTGCGTACAAAAGTCGGTTGGTTTCATAACACTTTATTTCTCTATGGCAACCACCCGCCGTCGCAAAAACAGTGTTGTATACCATTTTCAGTATATATAATTTCGGAATTTATAGAAGATAATAATATTTTCAGTTTTACTTGAATTTTAATAAATTTGGCAGGAATAACTTCAAAAGATTCCTTAGGGTTTGTATTTACATATATTGGTTCCTGATACATACAGAAAGGTGCCATCGGCACACAAGAACCTTGCAAGTACAAGCTTACATCCAAGCCATTTTTAAAAGCTGTAAATAAAAAACAACCCAGCAGTTTTTCCCTTTAAGGTGGATAGGATTTTATTTAATTCAATCATTATACGTGAATGCTTAATTGCAATCCCAACCAGTTTGTTTAGGTTACTTATTCCATAAAACCCAAGGGATTTTTATTACGATATTATAGCTTGTAAGTCAGTGAGGTTCTTGTGTGACATCTATTTTTAAAACCTACTTATAAACATTAACAAGTTGTTACTGTACAAGACCAGGATTTTTAGTCAGATTGTTTAGTATATTATATTGTTAAATTTAGATTATAAACAAACATGTGAACAAACACAGGGATGTCGCTATTCCAACTCCAATGTGAGGAACGGCTACTTTGTTCAGCCCTTTATACCTTTTGGCGTGTGAAGGAACTATTTGGATATACCAGTGACGCCACGTCTTTAAATTTGGAACCTTCAAGAGTTGTACTAGAGATTTGTTCTCTGCTTGAAGAGAAACACGTGGTGTTCAGTCATTATCACTCACGAGCGTCAAGATTTACTGCCTCCTCGTGGTTCAAAAATACTACTCGATCTGCGTGTCTTCCCTAACAGGAAGCAAGCGAAATAAGGCTATATAGCGCCAAGGTACATATGTACTGAAAACTGCAACACTTTTATCCAAGGCGCGCGTCTGTAAATAGCGTAAACAAAACATGAAAAGTGCAGCATCGTTCAAAGGCGATTCATGAAGATGTTCCCTCACCCCAAAGTACCATTTACTTGAAAACCTTTCTGATAATTTTGATTTTCTCAAAATTGGGTCTATTTTGATTTAACTGACATGTTTTAAAACCACAAATTAAATTTGTATTCTAAATTTTCTGAAAATAGCCTCAGACGTCCTCTTTATTATGAATTACTTAAGTTTAACCTGTCAACCGTAAGAGATAGACAAAGCTTTACCGCACAAAAATCTGCAAATCTCGTGAAAACACCCAATTTATGTATAATATGTTATTTTTTGAGGTAACCATTTGCGAGATATTCCGTGTTATTGGTTTTAATTTTTATGGCTTGTACTTTTCTCAAATAGATTGGCTTTTTATTTCTTGACCATGCAGACATAATGGAATTACAAAAAATCACTTAAAATCTACTGCATTCCCACGTTGTATATAACAGAAAATTAACAATAAGATAATGTTGCTGTGCATTAACATGAAGTAGATAGAGGATTAAGTGTTTTTATTGTACAAGAATGTTTGGATGTTTAATTGCATGGGATGCGTGGTTGCCCCAGTTTGTAGAGCTCCCGACTGACTGGTTTGGTATTCCGCCTCTCATCACAATCAAATTATCTCAACTAATATAATTGGTTCCGCGCCTTCCACACCAGGGAATGGTTATTAAAATTCGGACCGGTAAAAGCCGTTGCTTTCACCGAATTGATTTTACTTTTTCATGGACTCTGTCTCTGTTGAAATGCAAAGGTCAATCTCAGATTTTTATGAAAAGAATTAACACAGTAGACTTAGCATAACAAGAACCGATTTCAATTTAATTCTGTGTAGTATTAAAGCGCCTTTGGTTACTCTCTTACAAAATCTGTTTATTTAAAAGCATCTAAAGTAAATGGAGGTTTTATATTCCTCCACTTTTCACCAGAAATAATGTACATGTTCAATGACTTCCCGGATCCAAAATAAATTTAGAAAAAGGCCTTTGAACCGCATGCGTCAAAAACGAAACCTTGCTATTTAACTTCTTTCAGAAATGCGACACGATTATTTCAAAACATTTCTCCATCTCAAAGTACATGGACCTTTTTTTAAAATTTTTTAATAAATTGACTTCACATGTTAAAGAAAAATTCATGAGAAAGTAAACGTATATGTTGAATTTTCTGGGAATGTTCTCCGAAATCCTCTTCATTCTGAATTAGTTTTATATATCTTGTAAACCGTAACAGATAGACAAAATGTTGTAACTAGGCCTTCCGGGTAGGACCGCGGCTTGGTTGTTCCTTTGGTCGACGTTTCGTCCCAACAATGTAGGGCTTCTTCAGGACTTCTTCCTGGACAGTTCCGCAGCAACGAACGTCGACCAGAGGAACAACCAAGATGCGGTCCTACCCGGAAGGCCTAGTTACAATGTACACCGGCCGCCGAAGCCTACACACTTGAGTAGACAAAATGTTAGCGCAGAAAAATGATCTTGTTAACGTCTGTTTAGTTAACGCGTGTGTAGTTCGGCCGCTTCTTTTGACGAACCCTTATAATCGTTTTACAACACCGGCCCTCCTTCTCCGAGTCCTTTCTGCGGGGTTGCCACCTTTCCGGTACGTCAGAGTATCGTACGAGCTTTCGTCTAAATAATCTTATGTCCATTACTGCGAAACTTCCTTAGTTTTGACATATATATCGCAAAGCTACAATTCTACTGGATTCCATAATAACCCTTATCTTATTCAAAGTGCGGTATTTGAAACGCAGCTCCTTTAGGAGACCGCGCAAAGTGTAGTGCCCATAAGGGAAATCACAAATTTCTTGCAAATGTGGAGCCAGTTCATCTAAGTTGGGCGCTCTCCCTTTTGCATAGAATGTATAAATTTCTCGGTGAATTAAATCGCATGTGAAATGACCGAAACTGTAGAGAAACGTTTCCTTTTCTTTTCACACTTGATCGGCGTCTTTGGTATTCCTTTCGTCATAATTTTTTCGTATTGTGTTTCTGTGAATACCCAGAATTTATCAGCTTCATTGCATGGCACCTTATCAAGATTATTTTTCAGCACATACTTGTGTGTGTTCAAAACAAGCGCTTGAATTTGCTTAGAAAGATTTCCCGTTATAACTTTGTTTTTTGAGGCTTCTCCAGTAACATAACTCGGCCAATTCATCCACACTATTGTCTTCACTTTGATTATTTTCACTTGACTGAAAGTTATCTACTACTTCAGTTGCATTTACCACTGCATTTCCCTCCCGTGGCCCCCACATCGTGACACACAACGAATTTCTGCACATAATGAAACAGATCAAATGGAAGTTGGAACTTTGGCAACTGAGACTCCACGTGGAGTAAACATGCGACTTTCATTTCCAGAAAATAAGGTTTGCTATTGGTCCTCAACGACAGTGTTCCATTTCTGAAGTGTGGAGATAGATTTATGAGGTCATTAGCGGGCGGTAAGGTTCGTTTCCTTTGTGAGGCAAACTGCACTCGCGTTGACTGGACAGACTGTACAATACTAAACACATTTCCAGGACATGCCTTGTTATTAGTTTGAATTGACAATACTTATCTCTCTTCTCAAATTATGGTAGTTCCTTTTTTGAAGGCCGCGCCGTGGCTGAGTGGTTAGAGCCCTCGGTTCTCAACCAAGGCTTGGGTTCGATTCCAAGCGACCGCAAAGTGAGATTTGTTGTGGACAACACGGCGCAGGGGCGGGTTTTCTCCGGGACTGGTGCTCCATCTTCATCCCATGTATCATCAATGTCACCGCCTGCGGTGCCGTATATAGTAAAAGCGGGCACTACACATTTCATTTGCAGTAGAGAGTAATTTGAAGACAGGGATTTTCCCCATTCTTGGCAGATTCTGATATTAAATGTCTTGTTTCCTATTTAACCGCCTTTGGATTTTATGTTCACTGACATACGCGCGCACGCGCTATTTTCCGTTCTTGTGTCTCCCCCTTCCCCTTTGTATTCAAGGAGCCTCAAATGACGTATTCGTATTGCATTTGTCATGTAAATATTTTAGTTATGTGCTATTTTATTGTTTGTCAGTTTTGAGAAAATTAAATTTGGGAGAATAATCTTTTGTTAAGGGTAGCTTGCCATGGAGCACTTTATTGTAAATGTTTGTGGTACTCCTTAGAGTTTCACATTTTTGTTTTTGAGTTGTGGTATTGGTTGACATGGGACATTTTTACTATGTTTTGTTTAATAGAGGGAATGTGTAAATGTGTATTTCCAGTGAAATGTGTTTAATATTGGATGCAGTACAATTAATTTCTATCCGTAAAGAACGTAAACATTGAGTGAACAATATTCCGTAATGGTAAATGAGACAGATAGGCAAGTGGTTTGTACTGTCGTCTTTAACACGAATATTCCAATGGAAGCATCGAAGGGGAGTTATTATTTTAATGACTTGCACGACGTACGTCTCCCGCCAGGCGCTCGTTATTTGCGTTGAGTAGGTCAAGGTATAACTGCGACGGCACAAAAACGCACTTGTGAATTACCGTAATTAAGTGCTTCCAGAAAACTGTGTCTGCACATGGAGGGTGCTTGCATTTCATATAGTGAGGCTGTGAACTGGTGCAACACGTTGTTGATGTCCCTAACCAGTAGTTAATTACTCCTGCACATGCTAGCAAGTCATTAGATCTTTGGTAGAGCTAAAACAATTAACTGTGTTTCCACTTCCTGGCGTAACGTCAGCATGTAAATCTGGAGGGTTCATATTTGAACTAAGAACTACCAGGCACGTAGTACTTAGAGGAGGTATTGCTTTCCACAAAACATTTGACCAAATTTTGAGAGATCCGTATTTAAAAATCTTATTAGAACGGTGTATGTGAGAGAGCAGTCTAAGATGCGTTGCATTCCGATTTTCGCTGTAATATCACACGAATACCTAATAACCAATGCAGTATAAATGACGTGCCTGTATTCATGTCAAACCATGTAAACATTTGACCCCTTTGACGCACAGTAATCAGACCGTGAGACTGTGTTGTACAATGATACACTGAGTTGACCAGTGGTCTGTGTTAATAGTGATAAAGGAAGGATTCAAGAAAATGGGACCGGTGAGGAGAAATAATCGCTTATGAGTATGAATGTTTATCATCACAGAAATAGCACGAACCGTTCACAGAAGCCCTCGTTATGAACAATTGTTTGCACCTTGGGACGAATTATGACGTTCAGGATTCCTGTGGATGTACCAAAGATTTACACCCAAGCGGGCGAGAATCGTAATGAAACAATTAATTGCAGGCCGGACCTCCCTGGGAAGACTGGCTCAACATTCCCTATGCACAAGTCGCGCTATCCCGTGTTTTGGCGAGGAAGAACTTGTGCGAAGGTCGGTTGGTAAGTTCCGGGCCTCACATAGAGATGGCGCCACTGGGCCGGTTTGACGGATATCATCATATAGTTAAACTCTAGACTAGCTTGTTACAAGTCCATAGTTACAGGTCAATAGCTTGTTTAGTTTTTGAACGACAGCATTTTAAACAAGACACGTGTAGAGGTTTCACGAAAATGGAGGATTTGGAAAAACGAGCTGTGATTAAATACTTCTATTTGAAAGGCTTAACGTCTATAGAAATCAAGAAGGAAACGGAAAGTACATTGAAAGACTCTGCCTCTTCATGTACAATGATTAAAAGGTGTGTTGCGGAGTTTAAAATGGCACGTACGAGCACTAGTGAAGTCTCGCTCTGGGCATCCTGTGGAAGTCAGAACTCCAGAGATCATTGAGAACATTGATCGTTTAATTCTAGACCGCAGGTCAAAGTTGTTTGAGATACCAGAGGTTGTAAACATACCGTAAGGAACGTGCGTGTAATATTTTAAGTAATGCTTTGGGCTTTCACAAGTTTTGTGCAAGATGGATGCCGCGTTTAACACCTGATCAGAAGTTGCAAAGAAAAAGTGTTTCTGTTAAGAATTTGAAGCTCTACCGTAAGAAATCGTAATGAATTTCTGAGACGGCTTGTTACCATGGATGAAACGTGGATACAATCACTACGCTCCAGAAAGTAAATCACAGTCAAAACAGTGTATTGCGCCGGGTGAACCAACTCCAAAAAAGGCAAAGTCAATTTTCTCAGCTAATAAGGTTATGGCGAGTGTTTTTTGGGATGCACAGGGAATTATTTTTATTGGTTACTTGGAAAAGGGTAAAAGTATCGCTGATGACTACTACGTAAGCTTTTTACAACGTTTGAGGGATGAGGTGAAAAGAAAAATACCTCATTTGGCAAAGAAAAAAGTCGTGTTTCTTCACGACAATGTTCCGGTCTAACGTTGAATCATTGCAGTGAGAAAAATGTGCGAATTAAAGTTGAAATTGCTTGAACATCACCCTATTCGCCAGGCCTAGCACCCAGTGACTACCACCTGTTCCCGAGCATTAAAAAATTTCTTGGTGGACGAAAATTTCACAGGAGGAGGAGGTTATTGATGCGGTACACAGCTATTTTGAGGACCATGTTAAATCGCAGTACTGCACACCGATATGACAAATGTATTAGTTTTTCTGGAGATAATGTTCTGAAATATTTTTTTAAATGTGAGCCGACCCTCGTAAAAGAAAAAGAAACGGCAGCCTCGGCTTACTGAAGTGCATTTGAACACACGGGCATAGTCGGTAAATAAACACGTGAGCTGGAGAACCCAGTGTTCATTGATGAAAAAGACTGTTAATTCAGATGGTCCAGCCCACTGTTGGCATTTTTTGTGGTAAGAGGAACAAATGTTTTCTAAATGGCAGCAGGGAGATGGGTTCATTAATGGTTTGGGTTGAGTTTGGTAATCGTGGCATAACAATTACAATACATTCCTTACGGGTCTGACAAGATCTGCTGGATATTCAATTTTTTACCTTTTGTGGAAGCGTGGAGATCTATTTTGATTTTTCTGCAGGACAATGTTAACTTGGAGTGATTCTACAGAATTAAACGTGCAAATTAAATGGATCTGAACTCAAAGGAGAACGCGAGTGATGGTGTTTTTAAGGTTGTACTCCTACACTGACTATTGAGATGATATGGTTGTGTAGCAGAATTTTGGATATCGGTTTGTGACTTCCGTTATAGCACATTAAAATAAGTTTAAATAAATACCCTATTCGTGTGTATATCACGTTGTTATATATTTGCTTGTCCTTTCTATAGCAGACAATGGTTTTATCAGTTTGAAAATCTTCAAAGGATTTTGATTAAAAGGCCATGTTTAACATAATTTCATTAAAACTGATTTTCTGGGAATAGCCTCTGAACTGCTCTGCATTCTGGATAACTTTTGTATAACGGTGAACCACAAGAGATAGTCAAAATCTTACTACACAAAAAAAAAAAAAAAAAAAAAAAAAATGTTCAGTTTGCTAATGGAAATACTTTGTGTTAAACTTCTATTTTGTGGGGATTGGCATTTTCTAGATATTCTTTATTTTCAAGAACTTGAAACGTCTCCCAAGACAGAACCGAATTTAAATAGTGACGAGCTCCTTAAACATTTGACTATCACTTAAGGCGTATTGTACTCACCTATTCCCATTGCATCTACAAGAATATAGGCCACAAAGCGATTTCTACAAATGTTTATCCCAATTAACGAGAAGTGATAGAAGAACGAGACTTTAAAGTACAGTTTCTTGAATAGGTAGAGAAAATTGTGTGAATTGTTTAGTAATGTTGTTCACATACACACAAACATGAACGTCTTTTTTAAAAAAAAATCCAGATGGCTCTAAACATGTTTTTCCTGAAATTTTGATATATACAAATAAGGTAGGTAGCACTGAAGGCATAATGCACCTAGATGGTGAAAATAGCATGAAGTAATATATAAAACCCAAGACAAAGGACTAACGTTGACAGGGGTAAACGTTTTGGTGTGTAGACATGTCGACCTATAGCAGATACCCTGCAGTCGGTAACTACTTGGTTTACTTGCTGAAACAAAAGCAGTGTGAAGCGAGCGCATTCACCAAATATTTACGTTGCAAAGTTTCCAAGAATGTGGAGGTATATCTTTAGAAGCCATTCTATATCCAGTCTCCAGTTCTCACAGAAGGTATCTTCGCGTGTTAAAATATGCGGATGTTTCTTTTTTCTCTGAAAATTGGTATAAAGGTTGATTGATGTCGTATTTTCGAGATAATCAAAACTTTTTCAGACTTTTAATGGATTGTAAACCTGTAGTTTGTGATAACACTAACTCCGCACATAAATAAAGGGATCATCGTGAATTTGGACCAGATGTGTATTAAGGTATTGTTTTTCTTTGAATTTGTCTGCTAGCTGTAATTTTCAATATAGATAATGTTCCTTTATTCTCAAGAAATCATTTCTGCTAGAAAGAGACCACTTGTATACATGAACACTAAGCTTGACAGAAGATGATCATTGCGTATCACTACCATGGACCAAACTTAACGCTCCCTATTCGTATCTGAAGGGACTTTGTATTCAACATTTTATTTTCGATTTTATTTTGGGAAATTTCTCTTACGTACCATGCTAATCTCTGCGATAGCTGCACATAACAGAATTCCGCATATTTTACCTTTAAGCTAATGGTCTTCTGGTTGACTGATGTCATTAGAATGCGCTTAATTACCTCAACTTATATTAATTATCTTTTTCTCAATCCTTAAATTGCATCCCTGACTTTTTTCGTGATAGAATCTTACGAAAGGATTGCTATATTGTACATTAATTTTAACACATGGAAATTATTTATGCCAATTATTTGCAAAGCGACTGGTCTTAGCAATGAATAAATGCGGTATCATTCATCAAGAAATAGTCACCTTTTCCTTTACTTGGGCCCTCACATCCATCCGAATTCGACACTGACGTTAGAACTCGGATAGAAAAATGACGCAGCTGAAACATAATCTTGGAGGAGTGTGCGTTTCTCCAAAGTTTACCGCACATGTGAATAACTGCAGGGACGCATGTCAGGTACAGCGAGAAAAAGCAAAACGGGCGCGTTATACTACACCTTGACCTTGCGCCTGCATACACTTGCAGTGCAATGCTGTACTGCAGTACGGCCGCTGGATCTCCGGCTCTGACGTTTTGCGGTTGCAGGAGCGGAAGGTTAAGGTAAATAGTACCAACATACACTAATGAGCAATTAAAAACGTATCCACAAAATTATCCTTAGAATGAAATCATAGTATTATATATTAGCTTTGAAACATTGAAGTCCAACTTGCAATTTCACTATCTTGCAAGATATTCATTACAGCGCCACTCTATTCGAATACTTCTTTCACACCTTTTATGCGCGCTAACTGCTTCTTTTGGTAGTACTGGGAGTCTGTAATCCGGTGTCATGGTTAGGAAGTTAAAACTGTCTGCTAGCGCCAATCAGCATTGACGCTGACAGGCGTGGTTTACGAATCCAACACCGTGTTGCCACTTTAATTTTGTGTGAACCACGTGGCTACACTTGCTTTTGGTGCTTGCGCTGGTGAATTTTGCTATTTTGTGTGTGCGTGAATTCCGAATTTTATTGTTTATAAAATCTATTATTATTATTACTATTATAATATGGCTACTGGTTCCTGAAATATGCATATGCATGAAATATTTAAAATACGCATTGTTCCTTTGTTTGAAATACCCGCTAAAGAACTGGCAACAGTCGCTTTCGAGAAATATCAGAGCCGGAGAACGGCCGGCCGAAATGTAGTTTGCAGATTACTACGTTACGTTGTTTTCGACGTTTATTTCTAGTGGCAGTAGTTTGCACATTTGATGGTCATGCTGTCCATTGGCAGTCATTCACACGCTGTGTCCAGCTAACTTGTATCATGTGCGGACCTTTGTTCATTACCGACTATCGTTATTCTTATGTACTTAGTTTCTACAAACTATTCTTAGGGAGGTCATTTTTCTATCCAATTAGTTGACATACAGCTTTGTAAAATTACTTTCGTTAAAACAGTTGTGATTAGGTTTATTATTATTATTATTATTATTATTATTATTATTATTAAATTTGTGTTTTATTTATTTAATGTCGTGATAGGAATTTCGTCATAATGCCATGGTTAGCAATGCCGAAGTATCCAGTGAGTGGCAGAGCTGTTCTACTTTCTATATCGCAGTCCTGGCTGAGAAAGGAGATAATTGTCGAACGTGTTGTTCACTAGATGTTCATAAAACGATTGGCATTGTCTAAGCACGGAACTCGCTGTTGACAAAATATTTTTATATAATTAACTGAGAGGAAAACATAAATGCAGTTATATTCATAATAGTGCTTAATGGTCCAGTGTCATTATTGCTTTTGATAATTTAGGATACCACTATCACGAAGCTACGAATCCTGTTTATGCATTTATCAGCTACAGAATTTATTTCTATACATTGTAGTATACTCATACGACTCTTCAATTCTTAATCACGTAAAATATTATCTAGAACGTTCAAACTATGTTACTAAATCGTTATTTGAATGACCTTTGTCCATTTATATAAGATTTGCTCAGAAGTATCATGAGATTAGGCATCCTTACTAATAGACCAAAGTGATAAGCCGCGCCGTGGCTGAGTGGTTAGACCGCTCGGCTTTTACCGAGTCGTGTTCGATCCCAGGGGACCGCAAAGTGAGACAACATGGCGGATTGGGGCGGGTTTTCTCCGGGATGTCAAGTTTCCCCCGCCATCTCATTCCATCGGTACTCCATCTTCATGTATTATCAGTGTCACGGCATGCGGTGTGTATGTAGTAAAAGCTGTCGTTAAACACTGCAAATTTTATTTCATTTTAAAGTGATAGCTGTTCAGATTTGAAAAAAGCAGCTATTTGTGTGATGGTTTAGAAATGCATTCTCTGTGCATAACCAAGAGGAAAAAGAATAGCAACTTTCGTTTTAAAATTCAAAACAGTAAAACAAGAATCTTTTGGAGATGGTTGACACTACAAGAACACTATTTCAAAAAGTTGTGTTGTTTAATAATATCTACAATTTCCGTCTGCTTCTCACAGTTTACTAGTTATACAAAAGACATCCAGAATTAAGAGGTCTCCTTAGGGCATTCTCAGAAAATTAAAGATATACATTTTAATTAACCAATGAAATATCTTAAACATATATTTTAATCAGATCGTTAGATCCATTTTTGAGAAGATAAATAGCTAAGGAAAACTTAATCCTGTAAAGGTTTTCTATTATCTTTTTTAAATTTGCCTGTCGTACATTTGGAAGATGCTTACTTATCCGTTTTGTTACCTGCACAAAAACAGACTTTCTATTTTTAAGGCATTATTTGTTTTTGAATGTGTTATATATGATCCTGCTTTTCACGGCGACATGTGATTCAATTTTAGAATGAAACATGAATTTTTCACCTTGTGACTTGTTTAGCAATATGTAAGATTGGTAGCATTATTTCTAATATGAGTAAAGTGATATGGCTGGTAAATAGGTGTTTAGATATTTGAAGTAGGTTAGGAACGTTAATTGGCTTATGAGCGGTACCGTGCAATGTAACTTGTTTGCAGATATGTACATTCGGATTACATTACTGTCACATTAGCGAACGCGAAGCTGTCGTGGGTAACTTGTATCGCCATCGTGGGATTTACTGGAAAGAGCAGCGGATATAGGAGCCCTGCTTGGCTGGCGGGACAGTGCTTCACCTTTAATAGTACAACTTATATATTTCCATGATCATTCACTATAGGAAATGTATCATTATTTATACCTTAAAAAGGTAAACAAATAAAATATGGAAATAAAATTATTCAATTTAATATACCGTTAAGGCACGACCTCAGGGGCAGCCGATAGCTCACATCATGAGGCCCGGACGGAAATGTTTTGCAAAATACCTTTCGAGCGGTTCTAGTTCCACAAAGATCTACCATACCCGGAAGATATATTAAGCCAACGGGAGTGAGTAGTGAGACCGGAGTATTATAAGTAGTAGTAAGAGCAGTGTGAGGTTCCGTGGGGCAGGAGTCGGCAGGCCCTGTAAGCGCGCTCCGTGGTGAAGAATTGCCGGACTGTGGTACAGGCAGCGAAGCAGTTTTCGTGCGAATATCGTAACTATGTTCAGAACGGCGTGTAGCTCCGTGGAAGAGGTGGACCTGTGTGTATGTCAGACATTACTGGCAGCACAAAAGATACATAAACAGACATTGTGGAAACCTCTTGTAGTGTTAGGCTGATTTTACGTTAGCATTGCGCTAACGGCTTAGTGACAAATAAAGAAGCTTTAAGGTGAACTTTGCGTCTTTGTCGCATTATCATAGTAGACACGTGTACAGTACGCGCAATTTAAGTTGAGCGCTAGATTTATGGTGTGCGGGCAGAGGGGAAGAAGTGAGAGCTAACGCTCTTTCTTTTCTGCAGTGTGGTCAAACTTGAAAAACACAGTAGAGCAAAATAGCGTGTAAGATAAGCGAAGATATCACAAGTAACGTTGCACCCTTGGAAAACATTCCTTAGTTTTGCCCACGCCAGCTCAGTTGCATTCACATCACAGTTATACGGAGGTAGACAAATAATAATGTGTCCCCTTTCGAGAGCCATAACATCCACAAATGTTCATACAAATATAAATAATTTTCAAGTAAATGCTGATGTACATTAGCACCACACTGGTAACAAGGATAAACGGGCAATTAGAGCGCACCAAACGAGCCTTTATAAAGGAAGCTTTAACTACAAAGGGATAATATGTATAATAAACCTCCAAATTCATTTAAACAAGCTGCATCATTAAAACACTTTAAGCATAAGATTAAGAAATTTTTGCATGCACAATGTTTTTATACGGTTAATGAATTTTTAGAACTATAGCCATGTAAATGAGCACTGGGAGCATAGTACATCCACAAACCTGTAATATTCATATTATGACATTTCTTGTAGTAAATTAGTCTATGCAAATACCACATGTAACCATAGAAAAGCTGCTTACTGTGTACATTGTATGTAATCAGTTTGACTTTATTTAAGCCGCCTCGGTAGCGTAGATGGTAGGTAGCATGTCTGCCTCACGTTCAAGAGGTCCCGAGTTCGAATCTCGGTCAGGGTGAGTTACCTGGATAAGGTTTTTTCTGGAGTTTTCCCTTATCCTGAAAGACGAATGTGAGGTAACTCTTAGCTACATGGACCCCGGACTCATTTGAGCATCATTTCACCCATTTCATTCATCGTGTGATATGACAACGTTGGAGGACGTAAATTACCAAATAAAATGACTATGTATATATTGTATTTATACATTTTTACGTGTCTCATAAGATGTATATGTTGCCAAGGACGAACTAAAATTCTAATTCTAACATACGATTGTTGTAAACTGGTTAGCCAATTAACCTCGAAATCGATCAAAACGAAATATGGCGGACATGATAAATCTTAGCGTATTAGCCCACTAGATGTCAGTGTATAGCGCATTTCAAATTTCAAAGTTGTCATCTATGTTTACGGAGTTAAAAGAAACTTACCGAATGAGGACTTGACACCCGATCGCTCTTCTTATCTCGCGCATATAGTACAAGAGTGGCAAATAAGAATAATAATTAAAAACTAATTAAACTATTTAAAATACCTTCTAAGTAACAGGTTTAGGAATGTTAATTTACTAAGATTAACTATTCGATAGTTTGTTAAAATCTGATTATTTTACCGTTCTCTACTGCCTACTCACAGTAAGTACAGAAAGTTTTGTATTCCTCGGGAACTTCATTATCGAGACTTTATTCGGAAGTACATGTTTTGAAACTTAACGAATCACAAACCGACACCTTGAGACAAATGCGTGTAAACATCGTGACTTCAAAACGAAAGCACAGTAGATACCTAATTTGGTATTTAAGTTTAGCATCCTGTAAGAACGCATAAGATGATGTTCAAAAATATTTCCCCCGTCTCAAGCTACTCTTTAATTGAAATTTTTATGAAATTGTATTTCCTCAAAACTGGCACTGAACATTTCGACAATATCATTTTTTATTATCATATGAAATTTATATCTTGAATGTTCTAGAAATAGCCTGTGAAGTTCTCTTCATCCTGGACCGACCCTCCGTCGGTCACGGTGCATCCAGCCGTCTGTTTTTCTCGCGCCGCTTTTAGGTGTTTGGCTTTGACACGCTACCGCTTTCACTACCTCTTTGGGTGACAATGTATTGATGGTATTTTGATAAGCTATTATAATTGGGTTTACACGTGCTGCGAATTTCAGCATTTGCATCCGCTGGAGACCACGCGAGCTAAACCGTCCGTTCTTCCTACAATGTCTGGATGGTCTAAGCAACACAAATGCCTTAGAATTAGCTGTCCGTTTGTAGAGCGACGATGTCGATGTAGGGCAACTAGATGAACAATGTGAAGAAGAGTTGATGTAGACACAGGTGATTTTCTATCTGACAGAAGAAAGAAAGTTCTGACAAAGAGGAACGTGACACAGAAGGTGAGCATATTATTGAGGCACCTTATTCCAGTTAGAAAGCAATGAAAATACAAAGTGGAGAAAGCATCGTTAACCCAGAGTTACAAGTAGAAGTAGTTTACATAGGCTGGCCCCGTAGCTCAGTCGGTAGGGTAGGGCGCCTGCCTGCGGTGCTAGGGTCCCGGGTTCGATTCCCAGCTTGAGGTGGGGATTTTTCTCCAACCAAGATGACTCCCCATCTTTCCCAGAGTCTAGAAGTATGAATGAGAGTGTGAATGTGTGTGTGACATAATGATACAACCCAACGTAAACGAGTAAACACCATAGATATGTGAGAATGGCCGCCGATATGACCATTGGAGCTACAGGCGGGGTATAAATGGAACACGTTAAAAAGAGTTCACATAACCTATAGGAGTTGCAAAAAGTAGTTTTGTTTGGAACTAAGTAGAAAGTGTGCTTTGCGAGTTTGGAATTGGGGAAAATAGGATGGAAACGTGCTAGCATGTTTTGTCACATGTAAAATTGTTTATATGCTCTATTTTGATGTAATAAGTTGTATTATGCTTTCACACACTACATTTTAACGTTGCTGCCTTTTTTGGTAATTCGACACTGTCGTTTGTTAATCTACCATTAGTATTATTAGGAATTAAAAGCGAAAAAAAGAGGAATGAAGCTTCTTAAAAATAATGAAATACATTCACAAAAATCAATAAAACTGGTTAAAATGTAATTGGCGCTTTCTACATACCGCGCGACCGACCGTACTGAAATTAAGACGCAGCCAACGTAGAGTTAATGAAAGAGATTGACAATACATTATCACTCAAAACTGCAGATATCATTACAACATACAATTCATGTCCGATACATATTTATGAGCAGATAACCATATCCGAGATATTCGTTGTAGGTTTGAACTCTGAAATACTTTTACTTCTGTCTAATAAGAGTTTGCTGCCCTTTTAATGCCCTGGTCATGCAAAGCCTCCACATAGCAACTACCGCTTAAGGCCTACTGTACATATTTTGTTAGACAGTTAGGGAAAGTCATGCGAATCTGCACAGCTGTAATGTGTAGCTTCTTGTTCCATTTTACGTACATTTTGTGTTTTGTTTACCGTAACATTAATGTTTTGAATTGAGAATACTTTTGTGTGGTCACAGTGAATGGAATGGAGCAGGAAAAACGGCGGCACGTGTTTCTGGCATTCATAAATAAGAGATACGGGTTGTTGCTGTCTGAGGAAAACAAATGTGGTAGAGCGCTTGTATTGCATGGAACAGGTCCCGAGGGTGCGGATGGGGAACGGCTGGGAATCAAGGGGGAGAGATCGGCGTCAAAACCTAGTCCTGTTCAAAAGAAACCATATCCTTCAAGCTTTTTACAATGATTACTTGACAGTGCAATTTGCCGACAGTTCGCAATTATTTACACATTCTATACGATTCACATTCATTACTCCCTCCCACAAAAGCTTATTGTTCTATCTTCTTTTGCCGATAGATTACACATTCACAGCTTTAGCTTTTTTACCACGGATGTAACAAAGCATTAAGCACTTTAAATTACATGACGATGGTATACTCTGTTACTTATGGTAGAACAGAGCTTACCTGTCTATTCTTCATCATGGTCCACCTTCACTGGACTGTAACAAAATGTATAGTACCACTAGTGACCTCTAGTAAATGGTATACAGTGTTATGATAGACCAGAGCTTATCTGTATGTCTATTCTTCATCATGATCATGGTCCACCTTCACTGGACTGTAACAAAATGTATAGTACCACTAGTGACCTCTAGTAAGTGGTATACAGTGTTATGATAGACCAGAGCTTATCTGTATGTCTATTCTTCATCATGATCATGGTCCACCTTCACTGGACTGTAACAAAATGTACAGCACCACTAGTGACCTCTAGTAAATGGTATACAGTGTTATGATAGACCAGAGCTTATCTCTGTGTCTATCCTGCATTATGATTATGGTCCTCCTTCACTGGACTGTAACAAAATGTACAGCACCACTAGTGACCTCTAGTAAATGGTATACAGTGTTATGATAGACCCGAGCTTATCTCTGTGTCTATCCTGCATTATGATTATGGTCCTCCTTCACTGGACTGTAACAAAATGTACAGCACCACTAGTGACCTCTAGTAAATGGTATACAGTGTTATGATAGACCAGAGCTTATCTCTGTGTCTATCCTTCATCATGATTATGGTCCTCCTTCACTGGACTGTAACAAAATGTATAGTACCACTAGTGACCTCTAGTAAATGGTATACAGTGTTATGATAGACCAGAGCTTATCTGTATGTCTATTCTTCATCATGATCATGGTCCACCTTCACTGGACTGTAACAAAATGTACAGCACCACTAGTGACCTCTAGTAAATGGTATACAGTGTTATGATAGACCAGAGCTTATCTCTGTGTCTATCCTGCATTATGATTATGGTCCTCCTTCACTGGACTGTAACAAAATGTACAGCACCACTAGTGACCTCTAATAAATGGTATACAGTGTTATGATAGACCAGAGCTTATCTCTGTGTCTATCCTTCATCATGATTATGGTCCTCCTTCACTGGACTGTAACAAAATGTATAGTACCACTAGTGACCTCTAGTAAATGGTATACAGTGTTATGATAGACCAGAGCTTATCTCTGTGTCTATCCTTCATCATGATTATGGTCCTCCTTCACTGGACTGTAACAAAATGTACAGCACCACTAGTGACCTCTAGTAAATGGTATACAGTGTTATGATAGACCAGAGCTTATCTGTATGTCTATCCTTCATCATGATCATGGTCCTCCTTCACTGGACTGTAACAAAATGTACAGCACCACTAGTGACCTCTAGTAAATGGTATACAGTGTTATGATAGACCAGAGCTTATCTCTGTGTCTATCCTGCATTATGATTATGGTCCTCCTTCACTGGGCTGTAACAAAATGTATAGTACCACTAGTGACCTCTAGTAAATGGTATACAGTGTTATGATAGACCAGAGCTTATCTGTGTGTCTATCCTTCATCATGATTATGGTCCTCCTTCACTGGACTGTAACAAAATGTATAGTACCACTAGTGACCTCTAGTAAATGGTATACAGAGTTATGATAGACCAGAGCTTATCTGTGTGTCTATCCTTCATCATGATTATGGTCCTCCTTCATTGGACTGTAACAAAATGTATAGTACCACTAGTGACCTCTAGTAAATGGTATACAGTGTTATGATAGACCAGAGCTTATATGTGTGTCTATCCTTCATTATGATTATGGTCCTCCTTCATTGGACTGTAACAAAATGTATAGTACAGTTGCTGTCTGACAGCGGAGCAGGTAACATCGCAACACCGTGACGACTTGTTTATCTTTCCGGCGCGAGAGGTGGCGTTAGTAGAACGGGGCAAATTGCCGGCCTAATTCTACATCAAATTTCTTTGTGTTTTCACGTGCGTACTTTCTACTCGTGAAGTGTTAATATTTAGTGTACTATGGCTGACCCCCCTGATACGGGGCAGCTAATCTACTCCGCAATGCAGACATGTTACCAGCAAGAAGAACAACTTTCTGCTTCCACTTCTCTGCAGCAATCTCTACCGACTCTTCACTGTGAACCAGTCCAAACTTCACTCCGTCCTACGACTTCTGCTACTAGTGAAAATGACGAACGTGCTTCTAAGCGGCAGCGGACTTCAGGAGAATCCGTTGCGCCATTAGACTCCAACATGGATTTTGACTCGAATGATTGTGTACCAAATGGGAACTTGCCAGCAGACACCTCGGACGTCGGCCCTCTTCAGTCTTCGACGATGAGACCTTCTACACTATCTCCTCCTTCCACGTCACGTCCTACAACAACACCCTCTACACCTGGCGTCTCTACACCACGTAGCCATTCCAATCGTTATAGCAGCGCAGATCCCGGACCTTTTTATGTGTTTATTGAAAGTTTGGATAAGAATGTGGGTAAGCTACACCCCATGAGTGTGGGTAAACTGCTATTTCGTCACAACCCGACAATCCGACGTGCAATTGTGCATATTACCTCAGCAGGAAAAAACCGACTGAAAATTGAGGCAGCATCGGCAGAGGCCGCTAACACTATAGTAGAATCACCGGCATTTACTGGAACATCTTTGGAAGTTTACATTCCTAATTTTCTGATACATAAACAAGGTGTTATTCGCAACGTGGACACCAGTCTCTCAGAAGAAGAAACTGCTGAGTTTCTAGAGAGTGCCTACCCTGTTATTTCTGTCCAGCGTTTTTCCCGACCCACTAGCGACCCTGCAGTACGGGTCCCCATTCCTGTGTGTAAGATTACCTTCCGCTCTCAAGTGTTGCCGACTCATGTAGTCATCTTTGGAACGCGATGCCCGGTGGAACCTCGTGATCCTCCAGTCTACATCTGCACTAAGTGTTTACGCTTCGGCCATCGCTCGCATCAGTGTCGGAGTGCGGCTAGATGCGGTAAATGTGCTGGACCCCATTTCTTAGAAGACTGCACCTCTACCAAAGGTCCTTGCTGCATTCACTGTCAGGGAGCTCACCTGGCAACAGACAGAAAATTCCCAGCATACCATCAATACCGGGAGGCACGGGTGGCAGCTTCTCGAGCAGATGCCCCTTGCTCGCCTCAGCCATCTCGTCCAACTTACTCACAGGCCATTAATGGAGCCCTCTCGATGACTGATACACGGTCTTTCCCTCCTCTCCCTGGAGCAATATCTCCTACAAAGTCAGCCAGTACTCTTCCGCCGCCTTCCTACACTCCTCGACCAGCACCTTCACCAGGAATCCAACCGGCCGTTGCCCTCGCCACTCCGACTTCACCTGCTGTTTCGGTGCCTCGTGTGTCAACACGACCTCCCCCGGACCGAGTTCCGCATTTTCCCCCAGTTCATTCCACTCTGTATATTCCACAACGAGTACCTGTATCTCCAATAACTCATAATCCTTATCCGCCATCTTGGGCGGGTCCTTCATCGCCGTCTGCTCCCACTAGTTTGCAGCTTGTGGAACAACTACTACAGCTCATAGTTCCTGTATTATCTGCTTTTTCTCCTTCCTCAACGGCCCCTGTTCAACTTGAACTTCTCCGCGACTTCCTTACCAGCTTATTACAAAGCTCATAAACCAACGATGACAACCCAACATTACAGCATGGCTTCAACCCTGTTGCAATGGAATTGTCGTTCTCTTCGAGCTAATTATGATTCTCTTGTGCAAGAACTCTTTGTACGCCACGTCTGCATCGCCCTGCTGTCTGAAACTTGGTTGACTCCGAATACGTCTCTTCGCATACCTTCTTTCTGCCTCTACTCCAAGGATAGGACGGACGGATGGGGAGGAGTTGCAATTCTGGTGCACTCTGCTATTCCACATTACACCATTCAGATAGACCACAGCCAAATACATTCTTTTGAAGCCGTGGCGGTGAGGACTCTACTTTGTCAACGAGAGGTCACAGTTGTCTCATTGTACTGTTCCACTAGAATGATCATCACCAGTCGAGAATGGTATCATTTCCTGCGCCAGTTACCAACCCCCATTTTACTCGGCGGAGATTTTAATGCTCATAATACCACATGGGGTTGTGACCTGACCGACGCTGCTGGCAGAACGCTTTTGGACTTCATCGAGGACTCTGGTTTGGTTCTTCTCAACGATGGGTCTTCCACCCTGCTCACTCGGCCCGGACACCGACCGTCAGCGATTGACTTGACGCTCTGCTCCCCTTCCCTATCTTCTGAACTCCAATGGAGGGTTCTTCCCTTTACAATGGGCTCCGATCATTTCCCGCTGGAGATTTCGACTATTCTTCCGCACGTTTCTGTGGCCCACCGGCCTTCGACCAGATGGAACTTACGGCGTGCCAATTGGGTCAAGTACGAACGTATTCTCGAAGCCACCGTTTCTGAGATTCCCAATGATCGTCCTCCGTTGGTGCGTTACGACACCTTTCTACAGTGTATCAATAGTGCGGCTTTGCTTTCCATCCCAGAGAAACGGCCAGTTCTTACGTCCCGTGGTGTACCATCTCCTTGGTGGAATGCAGAATGCAGTCGTTATGTTGCGAAGAGGAAATTGGCGCTCAGTACCTACCGGCACAACTCTACCTGGGACAATTTTCTGGCCTATAAACGGGCCGCAGCTGAGGCCAAACGTTTTTTACGACAGTGCAAAAAGGAGTGCTGGAAGACCTTTTGTGCCAAACTCTCTAACACCACCCCACTTTCTCAGATTTGGGGGTTTATTAACAAATTGAGGAAGAAGCCAGTTCCTACCCGCCCTCTGAGGGATTGGATCGCTGAGTTTGCAGATCACATTGCTCCGCCATCCGTGACATCACCACCAGCACCTACTGGTCTCTCTTCTTCCGAGGACTCGCACCACACTTTGATGTCAGCATTTTCCATGTCTGAACTCCAAAGTGTACTGAAGTCGTCGTCGAATTCAGCTCCGGGTTATGATCAAATATCCTATAGCATGCTCACCCACCTTCCTCCTCGTGCGAAGATGATCCTTTTGGAACTATTCAACGACCTTTGGGCCTCCGGCGTCTTCCCCGAGAGTTGGACTACACAGATCATTGTACCTATCTTGAAGCCGGGGAAGGACCCTAGCTTTGGTACCTCTTATCGCCCGATCGCTTTGTCTTCCTGTATCGCCAAGACCTTTGAACGCTTGCTTAAACAACGACTTGAATGGTGGCTGGAATCCCGGAGATTATTACCCATGTCCCAATATGGTTTCCGCAAAACCCGGAGTACTTTGGATAGTCTCAGCATCCTGACTACTGACATCGAGCGTACCTATTTGGAACAAGGATATCTGACAGCCATCTTTTTGGACATTTCCGGCGCCTACGACAGTGTTTTACTGCCAGTTTTGCTTGGGAAGCTGCAAGCACTAGGTCTTCCTCCTCGGTACTGCTCTGGCATTTATAATCTTCTCCGACATCGCCTCATCTATATCCGTTCTCCTGATAACTCCTTCTTCGGCCCTAGAATAGTAGTTCGAGGATTGCCCCAGGGAGCGATTTTGAGTCCTCTTCTTTATGCACTTTATACGTCGGATTTAGACTCTCTATTTAGTCCTCACATTCGAGTTCTCCAGTACGCTGATGATATCTGTTTGTACGCTCGGTCCTCTAGTTTTTGGATTACTCGTCTGTGGCTTAGTGATGCAGCCACCGATTTATCAACCTGGGCCTCTGAACACGGATTACATCTTTCACCTTCCAAGTCTACAGTCGTAGTGTTTACTAGGAAACGACGGACATTTCCTGATGGCGTTATCCGCTTGGGACCTTTTACTTTTACCCTTGCATCTTCCGCAAAATTTTTGGGTATCTATTTGGATAGTCGCCTTTCATGGAGTCGTCACATACAGCATCTCATCTCCAAGATTGGTGCAACTCTTAATGTTCTACGCAGTATCGCTCATTCATGTTGGGGTGGGGACGCTTCCATATTACTTCTGCTATATCGTTCCCTAATTCGGTCGGTGCTGGACTATGGCTGTATCTTCTTTGGCTCTGCTTCCACATCGGTCTTGCGCAAGTTGGATATCGCTCAGTACCGTGCTCTTAGATTTTGCCTGGGTGCTATGCTTTCTACACCGACGAATGCACTTTTGGTTGAGGCTTCAGAACCACCATTGGAGATACGACGACAGCTCTTAACACAGCGCTTTCTATTGCGAGTTTTCTCCGTGGATGCCCACCGAGTATTGCGGACGTTGCAGTATCTTGCTGCTAATTATCTCAACGTGGATTTTCCAGCTGTACGACGATTGCCCTTACTCTTACTGGGTTTTCGGTCTCTATACCACGCTTTTCCCTTAATTTTGAAAAGTCCCTCTCTTCCGGGGTTTCAATATCCATATGACTTACACTTCTTGAATGTTTCGGTGCATTATCTTCCTGATCACATCATTCGGACCCCAGACGTGAACGTCACCCTCTCTCATTTCTTGCAGATTACATGGCCAGATTTCACCACGATTTACACCGACGGTTCTAAATCTGCTGATGGAGTAGGTTACGCATACGTCTGTCCTTCTACTAATGCCCTGGCTCCATACCGCCTACCTATGGAGGCTTCCAGCTACACTGCAGAGGTTTTGGCCATTCGTGACGCTTTGCAATATGGGATTTCTCAGGGCTTCCCCAAACTGCTGATCTTAACCGATGCGCAGAGTGTGCTGCAGAGACTCTCATCTCCCCGCTGGACGAGAGATATGCACTGTTATCTTTACGAGATACTGACGTTGGTGAACAACGCTACCATAGCTGGACATCAAATTCACTTCCTTTGGATCAGAGGGCATGTCGGAATTCGATACAATGAAGTCGCCGATCGCCTGGCAAAAGAGGGACTCACCCAAGGCACCTTCCAAGGCATCCAACTGCCCTACACGGATTTCTTCCCGGTCCTTCATCGTGACGCCTATTGTCGCTGGAATGACGCCTGGATTCGTTCGCAGTCCATCAAAGGCAAACACCACGCCGCCGTTCAGACGCATCTATCCACGACCCCTTGGTTCTCCAGCTTCAGGATTGCACGTCGACATCTCACCTCCATCATTAGAATGCGACTTGGACATGGATGTCACCCTGCGCATCTACACCGACTACGTCTCATCGATTCCCCTGTATGTCCTGATGACCCAGGCGAAACCGCTGACCTCAATCATCTCCTGTTCAGTTGCTCTCGCTACCGAGCCCACCGTTCTTCCTTCCTCCGCCGCCTACTTCAGCAGTTTGTTCCTTTTCCCGCTAGCGTCAACACCATATTACAGTTATGCAACAAACCTGTATACCAAGCTCTTCTACAATTTCTTAAAGAAAGTGATCTACAGATCTAGTCTCCTCCCATCCTCTTAAACTTCCTTACATTATTTTTCTTATTTTTCCCTACGATGGCCATATGGGATTTTACCGAAGGCCCAAAAAAAAAAAAAAAAAAATGTATAGTACCACTAGTGACCTCTAGTAAATGGTATACAGTGTTATGATAGATCAGAGATAACCTGTTGTCTATCCTGCATGGTTATTAGTCCACCACTAGGAACATGTCGTAACCATAGCGTGAACATTCAGAAATGGACGATATAAGCTGTAACGTCAACTTTCCATGAAGGTAATTCGTTTGTTATTCGTTGACTATAAGTGAGGAATGGAGGTGACTCATTTTTCGTGATGGTGTTATGAGGAGTGATACGTACTAGAAATGTATTTATTGTCCAGGAAGTTGTGTTCTTTGCTTTATATCTTGTTTATGTTAATACGGAGGAACTTCAGTTTGAAGTAGTACTATAATGTTTGGATGGATTCTGATAAAGCAGATATCTATTTATTTTACTTGGTATGCAGTGAACATTTTACTAATTTTATTTTCATGAAGTTGGGAAATATACCATGCACTTTAAATTTGTTGTATAGTTATGTTTTATAGTTAAAGCATTTCTTTTAAAATGATTATTGTCTCTTTTGTAGCGATTCGCCAGTGAAAAATAAACGTTTTGAGTTCTACTTAAAATAGTCCAATTAAGCAGAAAGCTAGCGTTTGTAATGTGAAAAATTAAGTTGTCGGAGTGGATACGTAAATGTAGTGCGTATGTTCTGGGCATAGTACGCTGTGATGCAGCGTACAATCAAATTGCTGATAATAGAACGCACTCAATTTGATTAGATGTGGATACAAGAACTGGCTCTCTCGCATCATTTGCCTACCATCGTCCGATACACTAACTTCATTAAATTCCACTTTACATCGTGCCCAAGACCTGGGCTTATTTGTTATAATACTGACTAGAAATTCACGTGAATTCTCTTCTCAGTTCCGGACCTATAACAATGGTCTTCCATCCGAGATGAATATGCTGTTAATCTATATCCGTTTTGATGCGAACTAATTTAATATGATGTTTAAATCGCGTAATGTTTCTGTGTTCTATTTAATGTGAAACCTACTTAATTAGCACATTTATCTTCAGTGTTACAGTATAGATGTCGTGTACATTACCTTAGTTAAGAGTGACGAAATCCTCTTGCCAGCTTTTCACCTGAACTTAGGGAGATCCAGTGAAATTAGTGAATCAAGAAGGATTTAAAGAAAAATGTTATATATCAGTGATTCCAAAGTAAAAGGGAGAATTTGTTGATTCTAAAATTTGTTAATTAAGAATGAAACCTTTAATATGGCTATTGAAGGGAAAGAGAAAGTATTGAAAACTGTTAACAATTTCTTGATAAAAGTTAGAGGTAAAATTACGTTGTGTCTGTAAAGGAAGTCCTTAGAACATAGTTGTATGTCGCTGAAGACCCACTTTTACCGTAGCCTAGTGTGGGTGAGAAATATGATGATATGGAAGGAAAGGTTGTTGGAATGAATGACGTGGGAAACCAGAGGACACATCACATTCGGTCCCCTTGGTGAGAGGCACTGGGTCACGACGCGGTATATACTAAGCTAAATACGGACTTCAAACCATTTTGTTTTCTCTTCTGTGCTCTACAGACCTCGGCACGTTGAGACCATGTCGTCATGCATCTAACAGCAACTGGAACATTCTTAAAAATCAAACCCCTCAGGATTTGTAGTGAAGTAATAATGTAAGTTTTTTCCGCAGTTGAGTGATGGATAGTGTTAATGATTGAATGATCTCATGTGCATGGTCATGAACAATTAATGAGAGTTAATACAAATGTTGTTAAAAGGCATGTTGTTGAATATCCAGCTCCCTTGGCCTACCCCAGTCCAAGCATACTCCGTATTCTTGTTACTGCATCAGCAAACAGAACGAAATTCGCTATGCATGTGATAGTAATATCAAATTAAGCCTTTGTGTTCCACTCCCTTTCTCTACTGAGACTATGTAATTTGTTTTTACAAACTCTATAACATTTGTATAAATTATGTTACTGCGTGTTTCCTTATGAATAGACCATTTGGGGAAATGCACTGGCTTAAGTGATAAACTTAGCTTTTAAATACTGTTCACTATGTACGAGGACATTGAATTGTACAGTACCATTAAAAAAAAGATATTTGTTTATTTTTCGCAGCCACTTTCTAATATTTTGCAAGCTGTCATGCAATATATTCGATTTGCCTTAATAGTTTTAATTATTATTATGTAGAGATTTTGTGTCCACCCAATTGTAGTTGATTAACAGACTATGATGTATGTGGTACAGGGAATTGCAAACGTCGATTTATCCTTACTTAGCGATGAACATGGTGAAGATCACTGTTGAAAATACTGCTGCTGTTTTAGGAATACCTAAAAATCCGCGGACATCTAATGAATTTGTGGGGCATTAATAGAAGTCCAATGTACAAATTTTATATCAAGTAGACGTAAGGAACTCTGTAGATGAATTTCACGTAAACTGACTCCCCATCAAAAAATAACGCATTAATTTGTGCAGTAAATTTGGAAAAACTCCAAGGTGGTGTTTCAAATTGGGTTTGTAATATTGTTACTGGTGATGAGTCATGGAGTATTTGTTATGATCCTGAAAAGAAAAGTCTACTAAAATGATAAATGTTTATCACAGTGTTTTGTGAACGTTTGCAAATAACGCCCTAAAGCAAAAAATAAGTCCACATCCTCTATACAGCAAAACTGACAACTGAGTATCTGTATGCCCTAAAGTTCAGCATCAAATAGCACTTTGTGATTTCTTTAAAGGTGAAATGCTTGAGTGACATTTTCGTCACCAGATGTAGCAGTGGAACAGTATGAACATCTGCTTTGTGAAGTGTCTCAGGAAGACTACCATCATTGCTTTCATCTAATACAAAAATGTATTTTGAAAAAATAAAAAAAAGAATAGCTAAGTATTCTTGTTTGTTTTTGTAAAATCTTCAGTGTTGTTCTCGAAGGGCTTTGAATTCCATTGTGTTTTCAGAGCCCAAAAGTATAGCCCAGTACTCAGTAGAGTACTTGACTGCTTGCTAGGGGTCCCGGATTCAATGCTCTGCTGGATATGGGGAATTTTTCTCTGGTCAAGGTTATTCTATATTCTCCCTAGGGTCTGCGAATCTCTCTCTCTCTCTCTCTCTCTCTCTCTCTCTCTCTCTCTCTCTCTCTCTCTCTCTCTCTCTCTCTCTCTCTCTCTCTCTCTCTCTCTCTCTCTCTCTCTCTCTCTCTCTCTCTCTCTCTCTCTCTCTCTCTCTCCGTATCTGTGTGAGAGAGAGAGAGATGTATATAACCCAAAGAAAAATCACTGAAGAGCTGTTAAAGGCAATTTGTAAGGTAAAAGGCCCCTCATGTGTAAACTGTGCTTTCCCTTTGTTTAATTGCTGAGATTCTCAACATCCCATTTTAAATTGGTTGTGAAAGACAGGCTTGAAGTTTTGTTACATGCTGTAAATCTGCGACACTTGATCGCGGGCTTTACTTGCCTTCCGAAGGAAGCAATGCTCAGGATTTTTACGCCCTAAAATAGCCATCGCCCTCCACCGGTTTTGAATCCGCAACCTCGGCAACCAAAGGTTAACATGTTACATCTATATCCTGGGGTCGGGGGAGAGGAAGACAAATCGGAATTTCTTAACAAGGTCTACATTTTTTGTGCAGTATGATTTTATCTATCTCTTATGGTTTACCATGTATTAAAAATCGTCCAGAATGAAGAGAACATCCGACGAAACGTGCTCAGAAAATTCAAGATATACGTTTTATTTGTTATGAAAAATTTTAAACATGCGGTACCTATTTTAATTATATTCTTGGCGATACTTTTGGAAAAATTAAAGTTTGTAGCAATGTTTCAGTGTAAAGTGTAGTTTGAGGTGAGGGGAGGTTTTTTTTACATTTTCGTGGACCTTTATTTAAGTATGTATTTAATGGTCTTTCCGTTTGAGTTCTGTTGTTCACACACACAATTCGTTTTTTTACCATACCTTTTTTAGAATTAAAGAATCTCGAAACATGTAACTCCTCGATATCCAACTTTTGAGTGGATAAACTAAAAAATTTAGCTTTATATTATTGAAAAGTTGTAATCAAATTGATTAGCAGGACATAGCAAACAGATGTACGCGATATATAAAGAGAGGGTCTGTAGGAAACAAGGCAACCAATTTGGGTTATTATTCCTTCTTACACACATGAAGTAGAATGAAAAGTTTATTTCGTATATCTTAGTTACAGTATATAGATACCAATCCTAACGGGTCTAAGTGTATTACACCGAATCCCATGTCTACTGCCCTCTCATCTTTTACATTTACTTTGTGCAATTTTTTTTCCTTCACTACACTGATCCAGAAGCAGAAGAATCGAGTCGTCCAAGTTTACCTGGACGGAATGGTTTCGCCCAGCACCTAGCCGCTTTCTGCGGCTTTATCTGGGTGGTGTAGTAGTCTTTTGTTTCACAAGACACAAAAGTAAAGCCATAGAGAACAAACCGGACCAATAGCAGCACACACTCACAGTCGCTTGGAGATAGGCTGATAAAGAACCAATGGCAGGCAAGTAGCTGTGGACAGACCAGGCTATATTTGACGAAGCCTCGTGCCGAGATATGAGCGAAACGTCAGGAGAATTTTCATCCTCTGGACCACGGCCCACAAGCCCGGGAAATACATTCTATTGGGTTACAACATTCAGCAACGCAACGATAAATTGTGAAAATTTATTATCAAAATGGTCATCTGTTTGCCGAACCTTCCGTATGTTGCGTGATACAAGACTCTTATAAAAGACTACTTTTGGCCTCAATGGATCTCAGAAACATCTGGTTTGAGCAAGATGGTGCCACAGGCCATACTGCTCTCGAAATAATGGAGTTTTGAAGAAGTTCCGAAGCTTCATCATTTCCTGGCCCCCGAGATCATGGGATTTAACATCGTTGGACTTTTTCTTGTTGGGTTATGTTAATCTCGTGTTTATGCCCACAAGCCAGAAACAGTAAATGATATTATGAATAACACTACGCTTACTATTCGTGGATTTCGAGCTAATTTATGTTCTTCTGTCACTGAAAATCGGGTCAACCGTATGCGCGCAATCCAACGAATTAATTCCACATGTAATAACAATTATGTTCCATGAGAGAGAGAGAGAGAGAGAGAGAGAGAGAGAGAGAGAGAGAGAGAGAGAGAAATCTCTCTCATTTATAGAACGTGTTTTATATAAATTCTAAGACAGGATACATGTTGAAAGGCCCTTTATATCTATAGCCATGATGTAATCCTTAAGGTAACGGAGTAACAATCAATCCTGGTAACATGTGTTTGTTTAATGACCATGTATCAAATACTACAGATTTGTAGGTAAAGAAACCGTGTCTAAACTTCATAACGTTTCTTCTAATTCTACAGATGTACAAGTTTATGGATACCCAAAGTTTCTTATAGCTTTCATACATGAATGTATTGTTCCATGTGCTGTGTGCTTTAAAGTTCGTTAGCAGGACATGCTAAACAATTGTATATAACGAGGGAAAAGTGCTAACAGCAGAAGTCAGTGAACCGCTATGTTATACTTAACAGTGAGAACATCATTTGATCATTCGCAAAATATATTGTTTTCCAGAATGTATGAACCACTTACTGTATGATATATACAGGATGTTTCAAAACGACACCGAACGAACATATAGAAGTAGTTGCTCAGCTTCTATGTGACATAGATAGTTTTACCGCCAATGGAGCTGCATAAAAATGCTCCAGAATGAGTGTGGGTTAGGCAGTGACAGGAACAACGGCGCGTGCCTCAGGCTGTCGAAGTTCGCAACTATAGGTCACACGCCGTGCCGCGTGCTGTAACTGTTTGTAAACATACCGGCATACCCCGCAGTAGCTTTGGCTTATGAAACCGCAGTAAAGAAGCTATTGCTTAATTATTGCTTATGAGTGTTTAACGAATTCCAAACTTCCGTTATAGCAGTCCATGATGACAAATATGCTGGTGGACATATGCAATTTATACCTTTTAAAGGGAACTTAATATTAGTGAGGTTGAGAATGGAATCATTAAGTGATACACAGAACAGAAAACAATGTCAAAGAATTGTAGATAAATTAACCAAAACTAAGTGCCTTATACAATGAGACAAGCATTTTATGTCTCGTGTTTGACAATACTAAATAAAGCATTTGTAACTGAAAAGGAAGCTATTGATATTTACAGTGAGTGGTTGAAAGTATTGGACAATTAAGACCATAACAAAATGCTCTGAACTTAAATAAATATTATCATTGATGTAACTGTTTTTACAACTCATATTTTTAATCAAACTAAATTAATCGTGCGTTCGTTGAACTCCCTTCAGCTCTTCCATCTATCAAAACCATATCCGTCATTTCGGAGTGCTCCATATTGCTTGGATTTGCTATCTAAGTACGCGGAAAATCCTCCCTGTTTGGGCGGAATGTGTAGTTTTACACTGAAGAGCAACCTTGCAACTGTCCGAGTTATTAGTCGACTTTTGCACAAATAACTGCCCTTTACCCCATTCATCACTGAAAAAGAGCAAGGAGTAATGTTTTTCTTTTCATGGCCGGTGCGTCACAATAACAACTTTTGAGGTTCGTGCACAAGTGGTTCCTGTGCTGCCTAATCACAAAATCATGTAATATGTAATACTGCATAAAATTATACCTAACATTTTATTCCATTAAAATGCAAGTGGCTTTTGTACTTGTACTCTGTCCGGTAGAGCAAGTATTTTCTTTATTTAGATGTTTTTTAATAATCCCATATTGGTCAGAACGACCAAATGATCAATCGCATTGGATGTTTTTGAGGTTACTGTACATACACAAACGAAAAGGATTATTTGAACCCAATTTTGGGAAAAGTAGTAGTTTGGGATGGGTGTGCTAAGTTGAAAATGTTCATACCACATAGTAAGTTTCGAGTTGTGCTGTTCATACATACTTGGATTGAGGGAATCACAGAAGTTGAAATCTATATGGAACGCCTACTGGAAACATGGTTCAAAATAAAAGAGAGTGGCGGCGTTGGCATATAACGGTCTCACGGTGCTGTTAAATCTAATGGAGCTTCGAATTGCACGCGGTCGACAGGAAACTAGCAAAGTCAGCAATCCCAAACGCTTGGCTAAGCAATCAAGCGCTGCCGAAGTGTGCAGTATTACTGCGTGTGTGTTCCATCTCTTCCTGGGTTGTAGCCTGCTTTTATCGGTCGCACTTAAGACCCCGATGTTGAAGGAATCTTGAAAGTATAAATGATATTATAACTCGCACGATCTTCTCTGCTTGTAGCAACATTTGTTCCTCTTTCTTCTTCGTGCTAGTCGAAACTAAGGTGTAGAAATGGTCTTATTGCTATTTTCTATAGGTACCAGGGAGCATAGAATACAGTACGTAAGTTTTGGATAGGTGTTTTAAGAGCTGGTCGCTAAGTGACCAATCCAATAGATAAAACGTTAAAACAGATAAAACGACTGTCTTGCTATTTGAAAAAAAAAAAAAAAAAAGTAAACACTTAACAATCCCATGCATTAGTAAAGAATATCTCAAAAAGATTAGCTCCTCCAAAAATGGTGCCTATTTCACACACATTGTAATGAGCTATATACAGTTTTTGTGCTGCAGGATTTTGGCTTTCTCTTACTGCGGTTTAACAGTTGTGTAAGTCATTCTCAATGAAGACGACTTCAGAGCCTAATCCCAACATAGCGAAGAAGTCTCCGTGGTTTGGTATTTAATTTTTGGGTTGTGTAATTCAAGGTAGACAGGTGAGTGAACGCTATCTCTGTCTCTTTAACCTGGGGATCTCAAAATATGTATTTCCAATTAAATGTGGACATTGAATTTGTGGGTGCAGTGCCATACCTACCATATTCGTTCTACGCAGTAGAGAAAGTAATAATGTTTCTATTGTTTAAAATAGCAAATTTTTAGAACATGAGGATGTTGAGGAATGTGAACAAAGCGTACTTAGTGTTGTTTGTGAGCCTTTAGGTTGTATTGAGGCAGATCTATATGTGACAGGTATTGTATCTGCTTGCATATATTTATGTCATGGTTGGTTTTCACCATCTCAAGTAGAACGGAGAAATAGCATACTTCCATGAATGTAGTGCAGGTGCTGTAGAGTAATGGAATTAAGTTAGCGCCATTTAAATGTCAGATGAATCAACAATAACCCAAATACTAAGAGACAAAACCATGAAGAATCGTTTACTAGACGATGTAGTTCTTCTAACAGCCTAGGTGAGGTGCTGAGGTGTGAAGGTACGAACAGTGTTAATATTCAAATTATGGATGTACCCGAAAGTGAGGTTATAAACCTTCACAATCACGTGATAAGTTAGAGTAAGTTGAAAAAATGGGGACCTACCGCCCAACTTGGCACGTGCATTTAACCGTAAGCTTTATAAGAATATAGTCTGGTTGTGTAAGTTGTGTCAAGTTCTGCTGGTTGTGTTTGTTGCTCAGGAAGGACATTTTTCGGTAAAGTTTTGGGTTGATTTTGTATGAACTATACATAGAATTTGTGTTTTGTGTTGCATGCCATAAAGGATACACCATTTTTATTTTTATGGACGATCTTTAACTATGTGGTTGTTTATATTTGATGTGAAAGATGGCATAGTTTTGCTCATAGCCGTTTTGATCATGTATGCGATTCTTTCACGTGTCTTAAATCTACGGCACGGAACATCTCTTCCGAAGGAAGCCATGCTAGATTTTTACACCCGCCGGGTTTCAACCCACGACCAGAGCCACTAGAGGTGTAGGCCTTTGGATGGAATCCTGGGCTTAAAATAAGACATGAAGATGTAATGAACGTTTGTCTGCATTAACCAGAAGTAGACAGATGAATAAGGCTAGGTACAAGTGAAGCAGTCCGACAGGATCCAGATCGCAGAACAAAGAAGGCGACAGGGAACTGACAGAAATAATTGGATGTCGCATAACGACCCACGTTTTCTGCCAGTGGAACACCCACGCTCAGCACACATTTTGATGATTTGTCACTACCAGCCTCACGCTTCA
Organism: Mantis religiosa; assembly: GCA_030765055.1. Classification (NCBI taxonomy): domain Eukaryota; kingdom Metazoa; phylum Arthropoda; class Insecta; order Mantodea; family Mantidae; genus Mantis; species Mantis religiosa. The sequence continues at coordinate 183,533,165 of CM060949.1, read as the reverse complement.
GCTGCTTTGGTCTTGGAATTTCATCCAAAATGAAACGTTCTCATGTATGCACATACCACTTCATTTACTACATTCAGTTGCTGTATTCTTAAGATCAGTTTTAACCCTTTAGTGCACAAATTATTTTATTGCATACCTATGCCATTCTTGGTCTGATTCCCAAACCCTGAGACGAAGCTAATCGCCATATTATTTAATTGTGAACATATTTATATGTGGTATTAATCAGAACAAACACTATTTTGTAAACATCTTGCAGGGTTAAGGAATCTGTCTTACAGTCCTACGCTGACCTGTAATTATTATTCAGACTTTCTAATGTGTTTGCAGTTAAATATTTTTTTGTTATTGACCGTTTACCATATATGTTCATTTTTTATGTCTCTCTTCCTTACCAATGCTGGTGTTAGAAGTCGCTCGGGTTCCCTCAGAACGAAGGAGCCGAAGCATTTTACCTGAGATACCAGGGTTGAGGGGTCAACCCAACGCCTGTAATGATGAGATGAATCATGCAGCAATTGGAGGTATGATGGTGGGGTAACCGGAGGACCCGGAGGAAACCTATCCCAGCGCCATGTTGTCCACCACAAATCCCATTTCGCGTCGCCTGGGATCGAACTCGGGCCGCCTAAGTGACACCACTCAGCCATGGTGCAGCCTGTATCTGTACATATACCTATTGCTGATGTTTGGAACAAATGCTGGTCGTGTTATGAACATTCCACCACACGTCTAATATGAAATTGAGTTTCTATTTATGAACGCACTTCAACTGTAATGGTTTTCAATGTCCCATTTTCTATCGCATGTGAAAGATCGATTAACTTTATTCGGTCCTCTTTATAGGCTTGTATGTGCTTCTACGCAGCTCACCGGTTTTACTTCCCTTCCGTAGTAAGCCATCTAAAGGTTTTACGTCCGAGGAAATTCAGTGGTGTGCGCCGGGTTTGAATCCTTAAACTCGGGATCCAGAGACGAGGTCCAGACCACGAGGCAAAGAGCTTAGGGCACGAAATATTAATTAAAATAATAAGTTTTCATCGCATAAGTAATAACATATGTACAAAAATAATGAAATTGCGATAGACAAGAATACTGATATAAGTTGGCATTAGGAAGAAATGATGGGGAAGGTCCCTTAAGCGATTCACAGTATGCAGTTACAGCGTTGAACATGATACATTTATGTATACAAACCCTAAGATCATTAAACAAATGTCGAGCTATATTATTGCTAATTTATAATCAAACGAGACTAGTATGTATGACAGGTAGAAAACAATACAGTCATCGCATTAAATGGACAAAGCAATGCCTTAAGGAAAATATGCAATAAGAGAATTTCTACAAATATTTATTTCAATGGACATGAGCTAGATTGAACAACAATCTTTTTACGAATAGTTCAAGGGTAGAGAAAACAATTTGACTCTTAACTCATAAGATATTTTAGCATTTCCTAAACGTTTATTTTCTTGTGTATAATGTTATTTTTATACTTCCTTTACAAAATCAAAGTACTATATTGACGAAATGCCATTTTTAAGAAAATAAAAAGTTTCCCAAAAATTGGCACGTAAAGGGCACTCTAGAGAGTATTGTCTCGTAAGTCTATATGCCAAGTTTTCGAAAGATGCTGAGCTTGTATTTTGTGTTTTGGTATTAACAACTTTCCATTTTTGAGTTCTGCTGCTCATAAACACACGCAATGAACCTTTTTCTAAAAATACTTTGTTATTCACTTATTATATTGTTAATTCAGTTGGTTTATATAGTGGATATGTAATTTGATACAACTGCCAGCGTAAGGAGAGGAATGCCTTAAGCAGTTGTCAACAATGTACATCCCATAACAATATTACGCTAGTAAAAATAAATAAATAAACAAATAAAAATCTGCAATACCATACCCTGGAACCTAATTTCTCAAGCCAGGGTAAAAATATTCCAAATTTTTATATTTATTAACTTTTATATAATTTATACAAAATTTTTTACAGATATTAAAACTACTTCTAAGAATAAACAAAAACAACACCAAAACAAAATACTAATACGCTACAGTAAATAACTTTTTTAGAGCACAAAACAATATATAAACTTTTGCTTTTTATATACACCCCTTTCCAATGTTTATTGCATATAACTTTGAATAAAAACTGAAATAAAACTAACAATGAACCAAAATATTAAAGATACATATTATTACTGGTATTCAGTAAAAATGACTGGTATCCAGCTATTAATGAAAGAAGAAAAACGAAACAGAAATCTACCCCTAAAAAAATTAGCCGCCGGGTATCGACGGCACCAAACTGTACTGGTAACCAGCACAACATAACTATTTATTTTATTTTTAATGATGCTTAAGAAAACTTAACAAAAACATTCCCAACGAATCTTACCCCCCCCCCACACACACACACACACACACACACACACATATATATATATATATATATATATATATATATATATATATATATATATATATATATATATATATAATATCCTAATCTTTATGGTGGTATGAAAACTTGTTAAAACATTATTAAAAGGTATAATGTACGCACTTCCAAGAATTTGTCACATTAAAAACACTTTTCTGCTATCTGCTGATCGTTAATCGAGATAAAGAGAAATGGTATTGTTACACATGTCCTTAAAGGCACAATGGAACAATGGGAATACTGCACACTGAACTGACAGTCAGGTCTTTTTAAGTTGATTGTTGTATCATGGCTTTGAAGTTCCACTCTTTGTATGGCCAGAGAAGACATTAAAGGGAAACTGGGGGAAAAAGGAATAACGGCTTCCTGTTTGAGCAAAGTGTAACTACTTAAATACTGAAACGAATATCTCCAAAATGGTACTTGACATTATCTCTGTTCTATTCATTTTATGTACTAAATTTTCGTATATTTCTTACGTTTTAGCAGTTATAAAATTCATTCAGAATGAAGAGGACTTCTGAGTTTATTTTCAGAAAATCCTAAATGTGATTTCATTGGTCATGAAAATATCTTACACACATGGTAATTCAGTAAGAATCAAAAACTTCGTAAACTTAATTGTTCGAAAACTTTTCCATGTAAGGAATAGTGATGATTTTGAAGATGTAGGTACTTTACCGATGTTTCACGAGTAAACACACCGGATTACAATGTTTTCTCTTTAAAAACCGTTGCTTTTGGATTTAGAGGTTCTCAAAACGTATATTTCAAGTAAAATCTCGGAATCACATTTTTTTTTTTGGAATAATCTAATATCTTCTCTATATACCACGTACGTGGTAGTGGAAGGCAAAAGGAAGTCCTTAGGCTACAAGCCTAATATAATCATGTCTTCTGGACAGCAATGTGTCATACCTCGGCAGGCGCAAGAAAACATATATACACGCAGCTTCTAATCGCTCTATTTGTGTTTCGTAACTTACTGTACATAAAACTTTATTTCAGTCGTCTAATCGACCAGTACGATAAGGGACGATAGCAGCGCTGGTCACCTAAAGTTCGATACGCCTCAACGCTCTGTCGAGTAATAAACCTGGCGTATAGTCGCGCTGTTTGAATGGTTACTATGGATTTATCTTTGGTAATAGATACCTCTCAGATAACGCACTGATTACTCCACAGCATCCCTCTGTCATTTGTGATCCCTGCGAATTCCATTGGCTGAAGTGATGCGTTCATTGGTGCTTAGCACACGAACGGGAGGTGCGTCCAGTACTCCTCTCACTCTTACAAGAATAATCAGTGCGTTATCTGAGAGGTTTCTGTTAACAAAGATAAATCCATGGTAACCGTTCCAGCAGCGCTACTATACAGTAAATGACGAAACACAAATAGAGTTGTGTGTCTGATATGAAGAGTAGGCCAATTAATTATTGTATACAAATGTAAATTATAAATACAGCTGCTTGACAGAAAGGTATTTTGATTCCCTTTTCTTTCTCCTTGCTTCAGTATTCAGTCACGTTATATAAATTTCTCACGTCAGTCGATGTATGACAAGTTGTGATTGTATCTAAACAGTGTGTACATACACTGTCTCGCCGTGTATGCGTGATAAGCTCACGTAAACAACTCTCTTTTTACACATTCCTTCGGATACGTTCCACCTTTTTTCGTGTAGTACAATTGTAATCGAGGGAAGCAAATGTGTATTTATTATTTGCAATTAAATAAGTCGTTTTTAGGCCAGTACCTTTGTTGTAACAGAAAGTATGGTATTAATAAGCAGTTAATATTACAATTATCGATATCTCTTATTGTGCCATTATTACACGGAGCAATGCAACTGCACCAAATGGTAGGATGCTACACTAAGCAGCCGATAGTGAAATAGCAAACATGTTAGCCGCAGATAAAGGTCAAATTTGCATTCAGAATTAGAAGGTGGTAGCAGGCAGTCTCCCGTCCACGTTGTGGAAATAGCTCCACGACCTTGGAATATCTCAGACGCTCCGCTCGACGTCCGGCTTCCGGTTGTTCATCTTATTTATATTATTACATAATAAAATTTCGTTGTATATTCTCACTACTACTACTGCAGCAAGGTAGTGGAAGAGGTAGAGTTTATTGGATGCCCAGACTTCACCTGAAATACGTGCTCTCAGATTCCATGAATAATAATAATAATAATAATAATAATAATAATAATAATAATAATAATAATAATAATAATAATAATAATAATAATAATAATAATAATAATAAAGTTGGTTGAATACCAGCGCTGCTATTTAAGTTCAGAATCTTTTAATCGTACGGGTGGAAGATTTACCCGTCACTATCCTATGCATGGAAAATTTTTCGAAAATGTTAAGGATTTTGGTTGAAATACCACATGTATGTTACAGAGTGTCCCAAATTGATGTATACACACTTTAAAGTGTTATTTCTCCGCAACAATCTATGAAATGAGACAATGAAACAAATTTTATGAACGTGTTGCTATGCTTTTCCAGTATCTTGTAGATCATACATAATAAATCTGTATTTCTGTCGCATTTCGTTGCGGAGAAATAACAGTTCCACGAGTGTATACATCGATTTGGAGCACTGTATACTTTTATGACGTGTTGAAACACACAATTTGTTCTTCTTTTCCAAAGTTAACTATGCATTTTCTAGGTCTGTTTGTTATTGTTTTCAGTGTACAGTGCTGTCACGACGATAGCGAATACCTGAGTCTGAGGCTTCCCATCCTATCTTATGTTATGACCAGATACGAGAAGTGTAATAATCAGTTGCTCCAAAGACACTCGCTGCTGACGCCATGAGCCGGGAATTCCTAGAGTTCTAGTTCTGCCGCTAAACTGCCAGAACTTTCATTACGAGCGAATCCACTTTGATAGTGTTCCGCATAGGCGAATCAGGATACTTGGGTTACAAAAGGCGTATGGAAAATTATCTACCGTGACTCAAGGAGCGCTGAAATCAGCCAGGTTAGAGTCGACCAGCAGAGTTTGTGAGAGTTGTCAGAGAGTCGGCAAGCGGAGAGTTTAGTGAATAGCGTCGAGAAGCGCGAGTAGGTATGTGCTGAGCTGACAGTTTTGGTGACAAGTAATATCAGTTTAGCACAACTGTGTTGTTGTTTAGTCGTAGTAATTATAAGATTCTTTTTTCTCCTGGCCATGGAAAGAAAACGGAATTTCAAGGCCTTCACATAGGGATCAACTCTTTAAGAGATTTGACTATCACGTAAGTCCTATTATCATTGTACTAACAAGGAAATATGTAATAAAAACATTTCTTAAACTCTTTACTTTGATTCATATGAAGTAGATAGAGGAATAAGTGTTTCGTAAGAATAGTTTGTGCAAGAGTGAGTAGGCCCAAGTTCAGAATTTTTTCAAAATATTTATTTTAGCTTTTATTTGTATTATTCCACCCGTGGAAGCTTCTGTACATAATATTGCTTGCAGTCACAATAAACAGTCTTCTTGTCTAGCCTGATATTTTATAATTGCATGTGTTTTATTATCATAAGCTGTCTTATGAATTGCTTACAGTCTTACAGTAATTTATGAATCGTATTCTCTATATAGGAAGTTTTTTTTTTTTAAATCGTATAAATTTCGCAGGCTTTTAATTGGAAAAGAGTAGGCCTATGTAAAGCAAATTGTATTTATAAAGTAGTGGTGCGTGGGTCGAGTTCCCGCATCTGCAGAAAGAAGAACAGCTGTTGGAAACTAATCTTGGGTCCTGGCAGTGGTTTTCTGCACGAGACCAATTGCAGCGTCCACGATAATTGCTTTTCCCAAATTAAATTCCTAGGAACGCGCTGTTCGTCCAGCTGAGCGGCCTGCTACTTTGGTCATTTTGGTGCTTAAAATTCTCTGAATCTATCACTGCCCCTGAAAATTGTAAAACAATAATATTCGAGTAAAACATGTAATATTATTTGTAATTTTTAAAGTGATCATTAAAGTTAAGTGCTGATTTTTTTGTCATGAAAGTAATAATCCTCTAGCGAGCCTAAAGTGTGAGGGGGTACACTTCAGAATTTTTAATGGAATAGGGCTATAAATTTTTAGATATTCTTAGTGAATTAAACGTTCATTAAGAACATTTTTTCCCTAAATAAACGCTTGAGTATGTGTAGGATAGCTATTTGACTTACTTGAGCTGACCGTAAAAATCCAGAATATACCGTTATTCTTTGAATTCCCTATCAAGGATATAAATAAGAGGGCAAGCTGTACGATGCAGATTGTCCCTTTCCTTAGATAGCTGTTGGACTGTTTACAGAATTAAAACTGAAGTTGGCGACATTGCTAGTCATTCACGGCCAACATAATACGTAATATCTATCTTGTTTTGCTAAAAGTGGGTAACATCTTCACAGTCAACTGCTGGTAAACTGTTATGCGAAATCCTGCATGGCAAAACGTGGAAGCATATCGGAAAATATGTGAACAAGTCGTTTACGCAAGCCTATCACACATACACGGCCTTACAGTGTATTTATACTCTGTTCAGATACAATCACAACAACGTGTCATACTTCGGCAGGTGTGAGAAATCATATATAACGTGACTGAATATTATAATAAGGAGAAGAAACAAGTAATCAAAATCCCTTTGTGTCAAGCGGTTGTAATGGTAGTTTACATTTGCGCATAATAATTAGTTGGCTAACTTTTCATATCAGACACACAGCTCGTCAGTTACTGTACGACAAGTTACTGATATAGTAAACAAGATAAAAAGCGAATGCAGCGTGTGTCAGTGAAGTTTAGTACAACTCGACGCCCTGCCGTATAGTAATTAATGAATGGCCAGAATCTGCAATAGGGTATAACTTTACGTTTTGTGAAAACATGTGCCTTGTGCTAATACACAAGGCATGTAATGCACTTAACTTTAATTGTATTTCTTAAAATATTTCTTTAAAGGATGACACAGTTAAGTACACACTGAACTACTATTTATGTATTATGTATTTTTACTGCCAAATTAAGATAGAATCGCCACTACTTACACTATTTACTAAGTATTATTAACCAAGAGCAATAGCAGAATGCTACATTAGGAAATTATTCCCATTATAGCTCATACTTTTCTGATGACAATAACAGAAATGTTCAATTAAGACTTTATCAAATTCATTATTTTTATTGGCCGTATTTTCTGTTCGACCAAACTTCTAATTTATCCAGGTGCGTTGTGTGGACAGTGGTGAAAGTGAGTTTATCTCTACATTCGTTTAGAGTAAACCAGAGTTGTGTCAAATAATTTGAATTTCATCTTAAATTAGATATGTGAGATGTGAAGACCCTTGCTGATCTAGTAATCGCGAACTTTTTTTTGCCCACGTTGGACAACGTGTGGTGCCATTGTTAATCTGTATCATACCCGGTCTCCACACTTGTGGCTATTTTATTTTTTAATGATATTTTTTGTACCTTATAAATTAAGTAGACCTTTGTGTTTGTTGAAAATCTAATCTCTTTACATCGCTACACGTCGTAATGATGAATTATTACACCGTATTTTGTGTTTAGTTTGGGTAATGCTTAGCATCTCGTTTTCATATACTTTATCGATGATATTCTACATACGTCAGACTTCTTTATTACTCGACAGAGCGTTGAGGCGTATTGACCTTCAGGTGACCAGCACTGCGATCGTCTCTTATCAGGTCTTAACTGGTCGATTAGAAGAGTGAGATATTAGTAAGTTAATGTACAGTAAGTTACGAAACACAAATAGAGCGATTGGAAGCTGCGTGTGTCTATATGATATGTTTTCTCGCTCCTGCCGATATATGACGCATTGCTATCCAGAAGACATGATTACATCTGAACAGACTATACGTGCCCTGGACTCACCGTGTATGTGGGATAAGCTGAGGTAAACATCTTTGTGTTGCGAAATTTTCCCGATACGCTTTCTCGCCTTGACATGTACATCCACAGCTTACTGGACTGAAAAACATATTGGACAAAAACTGTCACCCCCGCTTGGTGGTAGGTGTGAGCCTCAAGTTCAAAAGGTCTCGAGTGTGAACCTTGGTCAGGGTAAGTTATCTGATAAGGTTCTTTTTTTTCGGGACTTTCCCTTATCTTGAAAGATGAATGTCTGGTAACTCTTAAGCTGTATGGATCTTGGGCTCATTTAAACATCATTCCATTCATTGTCCGAAATGACTTAACGTTAGAGGATGTACATTTAACGAAAAAGCGCATTTCTTTCTTATACTCTAAACGCGGAATAAGCATGGATTAAGTCATTCCATAAGTATTCTCTTGTTAGGTTATATTGCGTGTCGTACAGCACAATTTAACGCCTAACCAGGGAATGACAGAATTATTCCGTGTTTCTTACAACTGGCCCTTGGCGGACCACAAAAAGAAACACTGGCATACTGCACAACAATAACTTTCTGGCAACTGTTGGTTTCGTAGCCACCTGTTAATTACGTTCGCTACGATCTATAGTAAGTTAAGGCAAGTATTTCATTCCATCGAAAATTCTGAAATCGAGATTTTATCGGAACATACTTGATATTTAACTACAATATCCTTCCATTATGAAACACGAACATTGTCGAGAAAATTCCTTACTCCATGCTACCTCTTGCATGGGCAGTTTTTATAATATTTTAAATCTCACAAAAATGAATAATTTGATTTCTAAATTTCCATATTCGTAAGATTTTCATTGGACATTAAATGCATATCTTGAATTTTCTGAGAATAACCCTTAAAATCTTCATTCTCAACGACTTTTTTATAACTGGTAAACCGTAATAGGTAAACAAAATCCTAAATCATATTATACAAAAAGTGTAGGCACAATAAAAACAAACAAATTATTTGAAATATTTATATTTTATAAATAAATAAAATTCGTCAATTTTGAAACAGATAAGTTGCTTACCAAGTGTTGTAATTCATTTATAATATTTGGATTGCTTCACTGCCAGTAGCTTCAGTTTTTTACTTTTTATATTTGAGGATGTAACGGAGTTCTATATTTCTTACTATCGATTTGACTTTTAATATACCTATATTTTCCTCAAAAGGATGTCGTTATTGTTTTCTTTTTTTTCCTCACCAAACAGAATGTAATGTCAAAGGCACCGCTAGCTACCAAATCTGTAAAAAAATACTATCAGTTGAAGTATACTACATATATTCTATTCTTGTTGTAATTGCGATGAGGTAAACGACTTCTACAAATGACTCTTTCATTAATAAATAGGGGAAACATGTTTTTAAACATAGTGTGTAGAAGAATATACGGAAAACGTTATGCGAGAGCATAAATAAATAGAAGTAACGCTGTTGTTATTGAAACAAGAGTATTTTTGCGTGGCTCAATATGATCGACTTGAACACACTCATGAATTAAGATACGCTTGCTTTGCACAAAGGGCATTACCCTCCGCGACATGATGTACTAGTGATTTCTAGGGTGCTTGTGGAACCTTTTTGTTTTTGTTGGACAAACTGTACCTTGACCTGCCGTAATTAGTTTTATAAGCCAGGACAGTTCTCCGTGTAAGGCTTCCCGTTGAACAAGATAGCTCTTTCCAAACCAGTTAACGGGGAAAACCTTGTTCTGTGTTGATGTGAACAGACGAGAATGGATGAAGTTCCTTAGAAAATTCGCTTGCTCCTGGATGATATTTCCCAAGCTACTATTTGCGTTTTCAGGTTGGTACCTCGTGATTTGTTGATAGGGCAGGAAACGAAATAGCATTGGGCAATAGTTTTGTGCTCATTTGTATGACATTTCAGTGCTCTTGTATGTTTGGGGATTCCAAATGTTAGAGTTACACCATGAACCCGGATAAACATGTGCTTTGTTGCATCACAAGTGTAAGATATAAGGCAATCTGCAATTACAGACTGAATTGGACACGGTGTTATGATAAACCAGATCTTATATCTGTGTCTATCCTTCATCATGCTCATGGTCCTCCTTCATTGGACTGTAACAAAATGTATAGCACCTCTAGTGACATCTAGTAAATGGTATACAGTGTTATGATGGACCAGAGCTTATCATCAAGTTCATGGTCCTCCTTCACTGGACTGTAACAAAATGTATAGCACCACTAGTGACCTCTAGTAAATGGTATACAGTGTTATGATGGACCAAAGCTTTTCTGTGTATCTATCCTCATAATCATGGTCCTCTTTCACTGGACTGTAACCAAATGTACAGCACCACTAGTGACCTCTAGTAAATGATATACGTGTTGTGATTGACCAGAGCTTATCATCATGATCATGGTCCTCCTTCACTGGACTGTAACCAAATGTACAGCACCACTAGTGACCTCTAGTAAATGATATACGTGTTGTGATTGACCAGAGCTTATCATCATGATCATGGTCCTCTTTCACTGGACTGTAACCAAATGTACAGCACCACTAGTGACCTCTAGTAAATTATATACGTGTTGTGATTGACCAGAGCTTATCATCATGATCATGGTCCTCCTTCACTGGACAGTAACAAAATGTAGAGCACCACTGGTGACATCTAGTAAATGGTATACGTCTTGTGATTGATCAGAGCTTTTTTGTGTGTTTATCCTTCATCATAGTCATGATCCCTCATTATTGGGCTGTAACACGTGTCATAGCGAGCCGATGTATACTTTGATTTCACCGTTTTAAAGTAACGCAAATTATATGTTCTTCGCGAAGTAAATTATCTTAGTTTTATTCCTTGGCTGCGGAATACAAGGATTCCGTTTTTGTGAAAGTATTTTTATTTGTTAAGTTATGGTGTGTAAAATATGGTAAGAAGAATGTTCATATCCTTGGAATTTGTGTACTTTGCCCTAATACGTGTTTATTGTGGTATCAAGAAGAATTTAAGTAAATGAGAAGTGCTATCTGGTCTTCAGGGATTCTTATAAGTTAATTATCCGTGTACTTATTCTACTGTTATTATTCTGGTATGTTATCCTTTATAAATGGTATGTGATACCAGTATTGTAATACTTTCCTGAACGAGGAAATGTATTGTGGATTCAGTTGCAGGAAGTTGGCAAAAAGGGTATTGTTTATTTAAGTTGAAACGAATGTGGTTGTAGAGATAGCCATGGCTGAGAGCTCTAATTTTTAATGTTTAAATGAAATGACAAATGTGATTCTTAATTATTTGTTAAAATAACTGAATCTGTAGATTTTTCTTAAATTTACGTCCTCCAACAGTTAGTCATATCGGACGGTGAATGAATTGGGTGAAATGATGCTCAAATGAGTCCAGGGTCCATGGAGCTTACAGTTACCCAACATTCGTCTAGAAGGATAAGGGAAACCCCCGGAAAAAGCCTTATCCAGGTAACTCACTCTGACCGAGATTGGAACTCGGGACCTCTTGAACGTGACGCAGACACACTAGCATCTACGCTACCGAGGTGGGCGAATCTGTGATGGTGTCGTGTATTCAATAATGGAAGGCTGAATTATTAAAGTTAACCAATATATCCACAAGACCAACCATTAGATATATATTGTGGACAACTATAGATCTTGAGCGATCATGTATAACCTTTCAGTAAAAGTATCGAACATAACACAGGAAGAGAGCTTAAAGGACCAGCCAGAATGATTATTATCATTAATGCATTAAAACATTGGTTTAAATATTGGTTTAGATTAGGAAAACTATTAAGCATTGGCATAAGAAAGAATATGTGTAGCATTGAAATCTTGACGGCTGTAAACTACAATGATTTACTGCGCCGTGTTAGTTTTTCTTACTTTCAAAACTAGCATATGAATTTAAAATAGGCTAAAAAGAATCATCTCGCTTTTTTTGAATTCAGGAAGTCTCAAAATATGTGTTTTTGGAGAAATTGGGTATCAAATGTTTGGTTTAACGTAATACTTCCCTTTGTTACTGTAAATGGGTGATGGAGAAAATAATTATGTTATTAATAAGAAAGTTAATATACTGCAGTACCTAAAACGTTGATCATGTAAAGAACCAACCTGTATATGTGAATAGTTTCTGAGAAAATGTGTTATGTGTCAGAATATGTCATTCACAGAAGCAATATCGGAAGTCAGAAAGGAAGGTAACAAGCTGGTATAGGTATATTTGCAAACAAATATCCCACAAACTTAACGATTTATGTAGCGAAACTTTCCCTAAGAATTGGCTCAAGTTTGTCTCCCTAGAGACTCCAAAGTTTCTACTGTGGCACTTAACAGTAATGCATTCCTCCGAGAACTACATGAATTGAGAGTTCCTGAATAAAAGAAAGTAATAGTTTTGTATTTGAATGTGTGAAGAGCACAACTCAAGAAGGAAATGTCTGTTAAATACCAAACGTGTGTATCTTCAAATATTCCAGCACGAAGATTTTGAAGACAATTTTCACATCTCAAATATTCTTTAGATGCAAGATGTTTCGAAAATGTTGATTTTGTCAAAAACAGCTCTAGTGATGTTGGTTATGGTAGAATTTTAAAGATATTTTAATTACAAGTAAACTGTATATCTTGAATTTTCTGGCAACCATCTTGTAAGCTCACTTTATTATTGACTCTTGCATTACTGGTAAACCGTAAGAGACCCCATTTAGAAATTAGATCTCTGTAAGTGAAGTAGTCCTATTGTTGTGTTGAGCATGTGCGAGGTATTCCTTGATATTGGTTTAAATGGTTAAATACTTGTACTTTTTGAAATAGAAATCCGTTTTTCGTATTTATAGCATGGTCACGCAAAGAGAAGGGGATTTTCTACCCTAACAGATCACATCCACACCCTCTCACTCCCATTATATCAAAATCTCTCCCATAACTTCAACTCCCTTATACGCGGTCTCTATGAGTAAGACATCGACCCCGGCGAAAAATACTAAAGGCCATGACTTGTTTTTTTTGGGCACATGAAAACACTGCACTATCAGTACACAATTTATATGTGTGTGTATATATATACATATATATAATAAAAACACCAAAACCAACCTCTACCGTCATTTGCCCTAACTTATAAAATATTCTACTGCCAGTAGAGGGCTCAGCCCTGATCTGGCTAGAGACTGAAAGTTTGGCTTCCGGACTTTCAAGTGTCCTATCGCAGGTGTGGGATTTTGGAGGTAAGGTATTCCATAACGAAGAATGTAGCTGTGTTCTCATATTCCTCTGGTACTTAAAGCATTTCTACAAATGTTTATCTTGGTTAGTATGAAGTCAAGATCAAGCGTTTGTAAAGGGATTGGCCTGAGGAAACAATGTGAGTGCGGCGTATTACAAATTTTCTAAAAGCTGATGGATTATAGTAGAAGGACGTTAGCTTAAACGCTTTTTAAAAGTGCGAGCTCCGTAAAGTTATGCCTACATTGTGTTTGATATTCTAAAAAGAGTTTCTAAAATAGAGATGATAACTGCTTTGTGTAAACATTACATGGCTTTTTTGTGGGTTGTTAAATCTTCAGGCTAAATTTTCTTTTTGTCTGCTAAATACTTCAGACAAGACCATTTACTTTATTATAACATATTTCTGTGTGACATAAGTTTGTCTTAGTACTCTTTATTCAAATGAACTTTCTTTTTTAAATTCTTTAATTTGGAATTTCTCAGTTTTGTTCCAAGTTTCATGAAGCTTCAAAAATTGATAATTCAAGAAACCATCCAAAGGAAAAAAACTTATTTGTAAAATTTAATTTCCCGCATATTAGGAATCTGCATGCAAATTTCGAAAGACATTGAGGAAAAGTATCTCTGGAACATGTAGAAAAGAATGGGTGTGTTTAATTTGGTAGTTAAGTCCTTCTTGCTTTCCAGTATTTAGAGACTAGATCTTCTTGATTTTTGACGATTTCACAGTTAGGTGATCAATGCTCAGTAAGCCAGCTTTATCACATCAAATCACTGTGGAGAAGTCATTAATTCAACCTTGAATAAATAGCCACTCAGACAATCATGTCCTCTGATCAATGTGAACATTCTGTAATTGTTTTAAGTTTATTTGGAGGTCCTTCCATTGAAATTTTTTAGAGGGAGTAAGATATTTGTTGTAATTGGTTATGAAAATGTTTGTAATTAATCCTTTAGCTGTTTCATATTCCTTAATATTGTTTCGAATTTTGCGCTTTTTTCCATTAGGAAATCGCTATTATTTTTATGTCATGCTAGTGCAGTTTTAATTTCAACTTGTACTTATAAAAATAAGTCCTTTAGAAACAGTTAATACCTGCTCAATAAACAAAGTTTGTGGAAATACACATTAGAATTTTTAAAGTAATAAAGCTCCGATTACCTGTTTTGTAGTATTGTTTTTTTTTTCCTTCTAAATTTCGCGATCCCTTTAATATTGGGTGGATATGACTTATAATCTGTCTTAAGGCATGATTGCGTTTTGTAGGCATATTAATGTGGTTCTGTTTTTGTTTCAGGTGAGCGAAACGGTTCATTTTCCTACATGTTGAAGGAGGAGTAAGTAAGCAATGCTTTTCACCCGATTTTTTCTTGGAACTTTCTATTTAAGTAGGAATTAGCTTATTCTACAGATACCTGAAATATCTTTCACTTTAGTAGAAGTCGTTAATCAGACTAATGTTGGAATGATTAACTGCTAAGGGGAGAGTGCTGTAAAGATGCAATGGGAGATAATTGTATAAATAATTTCCATGAGTCAAAATCAATGCAGAATGTGGGAAACATGAGTTACGATTTTTTCAGTTGCGGTGAACTCGGTTACCGACATAGTTCTCACACCCGCGTATGCTAATTTTGAAAATTAGAGAGGAGTAACATTCGTAGAAAGAAATGTTTCAAATTTGTTAGCGTGTAATGCAGCTTTAGTGCGGCAGTCATGAAGTAGACGGGAGTTGTGTTGATAAAAGATGTGTATTTAAACAATTTTATACCTTAGTTTTATACTCGTTTATGTTACTGAAGATTTTGTCTAGGATCATTTTCGACAATCGGTTGAAGATCGTACTCGGATTAGCAGCTATTTGGTGGATGGCGTGTCCACTTAATGGTTCAGTTACTCACCACACTTACCATTCTCATTTTTATTACATAAACAGTAAAGTTATTAATACCGATATACGTAGTTCAATAGTTTTACGTTTCTAATACTAAGATACAGAAACAGTGTAATTCTATTCAAACACTTGACAACTTCAAATAGTTCAACTTAACTGATGTTGTCTATTGTCCACGTATACCATGAGTTTACCACTGTAGCAGCTGACAGTAGATATATCGAAGGCTGCGATATCGGAGGCGGCATGAGCAGTGTCGAGCACTTATGAAGCACATCACTTGGTAGATTTTGTCTATGTAATTATCTTGAGCTAAGCGCCCTATAACAAAATATGTAATGAAAATATATCTGTGTTGACAAGACGTAGAGGAAGTCATGTGAATCCAACACATCGGGTTATACTCTTGTGCTGAATTTGAAGCGGTCTCAATGGTTGTACAGCGATGATCTGGTTCGAGCTTGTAACAGTGTACTCACAGCCTCGTTACTTTTATGTAAATGACGCTCTCTTTTGTTCAACTTGTTTCAACAGATTGCGTGTGTAATCAACTTGCCAGCATGTGTTTGGACGTGTAAAATACAATGTCTGCCTAGTCTAGTATTGTTACAATAGCTGATGTTTATACCTTGTTGTTAGTGCTAGTAAGCATTCATTATTCC
This sequence comes from Mantis religiosa, assembly GCA_030765055.1. Classification (NCBI taxonomy): domain Eukaryota; kingdom Metazoa; phylum Arthropoda; class Insecta; order Mantodea; family Mantidae; genus Mantis; species Mantis religiosa. The sequence continues at coordinate 183,517,026 of CM060949.1, read as the reverse complement.
TTGTAGGTATAAAGAGTTGTAGTTGGATAAACTGTCTTATTTCATGTTAGTCATAACTCTATAGACACCCCGCGTGCATGCAATTCATTCTCTATCTACAAGTAAAAATGAGATGAATGTTTGTTAATATCCGTATTTCTGGCTTATTAATTAATAACCATGTGTGGGAGTGACAAATTTAAGTGTTAGATAACATTTATTTTCTCCCAGATTAGTTTTCTTCCATATTAATAATGGATTCGGTTCTACAGCACCCTAATTGTAACATATTTTAAAAGTTAGGTTCAGAGAACATTTTCAAACCAATAAATAAATCTAGAATAATCCAAAATCTGCGTGGACTTTGGTACATAAATTATAGCATGATTACTGCCTATCTTAAGGTTTCAAATTTATGAAAATGAAATAGATGATTTTATAACTTTCACAGCTGGGTTATCTTTAAACACAAAATTGTTTGATGATTTCTAAACTTTTGCTGCTCATATTTACGGTCGGGCACTTGTCGATTGTTCATCATGTTTTGAGCTTATTAAGTAGTACCTCCTGCGGTCAGGCAACTCGGTGGGGTTGCGTGCAAGAGAAGTTGCCGCACACCAAAGGGGCACTCTCTACATGTTATATCTTGAATAGCGTGGATTGTAATGCGTATATAGCGGGAAACGTTTGCAAGCTTTGTTTCTTGTCAGCACTGAAATGTCCCAACACCCATTTCTTGTTTTGCCACGATTTCAGCTTTTATAATGGCGTTGCATCACTAGAAATTGTATTCCTTGTCTGGACATAGCAAACAAAATCATTTTAAACGCATTTGTCATTACACTCTGTGTTTTTAATTGATATTATTTGCTAAATATTATGCAATGTTGTATTTTTCTTTTCACGTTTAAGTAATTTTGTATATAAAAATGTCGATTAGATTCGAATGACTTCCTCTACTCGATATCGTTTATTTTGGTATAGGTGTTTTAAACTATTCTTTAAAAAAACGAATGGAGATAGTCCTTAGTATTAATATTTGAGTTACACACTTCATTCTTAACAGAAGTTAAAAACTAGATCGCTGTATATTGTCCTTGAAATGTATTTCAGTGACAAATGAATGGAACAACATTTCTAAAACGACGAATTATTGCAAAAAATTGTTCTGCGAAATAAATTGTGTACTTCAGGGGGATTACCTTTCTTTGTGTATGAAGTTCTTGACCATGTCTTGCATTTCAAACGGTTAATAAAACTAAGGTAAAGAGGATTTTGCAGGCTATTGTCACAAAATCCAACGTGTACATTTTGCTGTGCGAATATTTTAAATACATATGTACGGAATTTTGTTTTCAAAAGTGTGGAGCTATTTTTAAAAAATAAAAAAATTAATGAATTATTTTTCGTTTAAAAGTTAGTTTGTAGGGGGGATGTTAATTGGAAATCTTCCTGACACATCTTTAAAACATGCTGAACCTCATATTCCAAGTTTGGGGTTGAACCGAACTTTGGATTTTGAGTTACTCTGTTCAGAGGCAATCACATCACTGATCCCTGTCTAAATCGTATTATTTATTAACGTTCTAAGCATTTCCAGTAATGTTCGCAGTCCAATTTTTGGTTGGAGAGTAGTAGAACATTCACAAATTTAAGCCAGTTACAACATGTGACCTGAAAACGGTTGAAATAAATCTACAGGTTATTAACAGAGAGTTATTAAATTCGTGTACGTAATGTCGAAGACACTCAACAGGTTTTGATGATTTTCTGCCATTGAAAAGACCAATTCATTCTGACAGACTTTAAAGTACTTGCTCAAGCAGTAGACTTTGACTTTTATTTGAGATTTCTATAGAATAGAAAGTAGTTGTTTCCCACGGAATAAAAATAGTTGTTACATCGGCATTGTATAAAAACAAAAGTCAGTTACGTTCTACTACAGGAATGTACATCGATGTCCATGATGTAATGCTTCAACAAACAGAAGACAGAGTTTAAATATCGTTCCTTTGTTACGTCTGTCATTTGTCAAATACTACTGATGTGTATGCAATGCAAAAAGATCCATATCTCTTTAACGTTTTGTTCTAGTGCTACAGATATATGTACTGAAGTTCATGAATGACAAAATATTTTAATAATCATAGTATAAGAAAGTTTTGCTTTATTTCTTTTGTATTTATCTTATGCCAGTAGGGCATGCTAAATAATTTTATAAAGAGAAAAAAACCTGCAGCATTAGACTCAGAGAACCTATAGTTTACATTAACAGAAGCGATTGCTTTTATCGCTGGTCTAGATTGTGTCTTTGTGACACAGACTGTGTCCGCAGAGATTAAATTGGGTCCTGACTGAGGAGTATATGATTGCGGTGTGATATGAAAACTATATTCCTTAGTGTTTGTTATATCGAAGTAAAGAAGAGATATAAAGGTCTAAAATTTAATCTACTCCAGTTATCGAAAAATTACTCGTTAATTTTGGCGGATGATTTTTCCACCTCCAAAGGGAACATTTCGAGCATTTCGAAAACTTGGATAAAGTTTAAGTTAAGACGTTTCAAATCGTGAATATTGAGAGATTTTTTATCCGTTATTTCCAATAGTTATTTCCAAATGTTATTTCCAATAACATCACGTTATCGAGAGGTAAAGGTGAGGTTTCACTATAAAATCCCTCAATCATTTCACAACGAAGGGGAACACAAATAAAATTAATAATTCGTTATTGAAGTTTAAAACAGCTAACATTAGGTATGAGTAGGGGAGATTGGAGTGTTTTGGGCCAGACCCAAATGGGCAAGATGGCGGCCGTGCGCAATCTATATATGTAAACGATTTATCCCCCTATTTAGTTTATTTTTTGCTGTATTTAGAGACCTTTGAGACGTATTTAAAGTCTTTTTTGGTGTATCTGGGGTGCCTTAGTGCTTACTTACAGTATTTTTGGTATATTTAAGGCTATTGGAGCGTATTTAGAGACTTTTTGTGTACTTTACAAGTATTGGAGATGTATTTAGAGCCTTTTGAGGCATATTTAGACTCCTTTTTGGTTTTCCTAGGGGTTTTTGGGGCGTATTTAGAGAATTCTGCAGCGTATTTACTGGCTCTTCGGTGTACTTTAAAGGTTTTGGAAACGTATTTAGGGGCTTTTGGAACGTATTTATTGGCTTCTTGCTGTACTTAAAGGATTTTCAGGCGTGTTTAATGGCTTTAGCGACGTATTTACTGACTTTTTGCTGTATTTAGCAGCTTTCATCATGTATTGAGGTGCTTTGGGGGACATATTCGGTGGCTTTTTGAAGTATTTAGGGTCTTTTTGGAATGTATTTAGGCTCTTCTCGGCATGTATTTAGGGTCTTCTTAGTGTGTATTTTTTTAAACTTTTAGAGCTCCTTAGGATGTATTTAGGGGATTTTTGTAGGTATCTAGTGTCTTGGAGAGGGCATTTACTGTCTTTTGGTGTATCTAGGGGCTTTTGGGGCATATTTTATGGCTTTTTAATGTATTCAGAGGCCTTAGAGGGTGCATTTAGATACGTTTTCAACGTATTTAATATCATGAGGGGTGCATTAGTGACTTTATGGTATAATTTAGAGCTTCTTAGGAGGTATTTGGAGGCTTTTGGGACGTATGTACTGGCTTTGTTATGTATTTAGTTAACTTAGACTATCTTTGATTTGCTGTAGTTCATTACGTTTTTAATCATTCAAAACGGTTACTCCTCATTTGTAATCGGTACTTCAATCACTTTAAACTAAGCTAACCTATCCTAACTTTGCTATTCTCCAACACTTTAACCCAACCCAAGTCCTACTCTTATGCTTTACTATTTCACTCCATTACCTAACCAAACCTAGCAGTTCAACCTAACCGAATTCCTACTCTGGTGCTTTACTATTTCACCCATTATAAGGTAACCTAACCTAACCCAAGTCTTCCCCTTATGCAATACTATTTCACCCTATTATAAACTAAGCTAACCTACCCTAACACTTTAACCTAACCCAAGTCCTTCACTTATGTTTTACTATTTCATCCCATTATAACCTAACCTAACCTACCCTAAGCTAATTTAACCTAACCTAAACTAAGCTAACCTAACCTAATCTAACCCAACCTAGCCTAACCTAACCCAAGTCTTCCGCTTATGCCATACTATTTCACCCTATTATAAACTAAGCTAACCTAACCTAATACCTTAACCTAGCCCAAGTCCTACACTTGTACTATACTACTTTACCCATTATAACCTAACCTAATCTATCCTAACTGTGCTATTCTCCAACACTTTAACCAAACCCAAGTCCTAATCTTAGGCTCCACTATTTCACCTCATTATAAGCTAACCTAACCTAATACTTTAACCTAAACCAAGTCTTATACTTGTGCTTTGCTATTTCATTCCGTTATAAGCAACCCTAACCTAACTTAACTGTGCTTTTGTGGTTAATTTGCTACATTGGTTACATTTTGTGATTACATCAGTTAATTGTTTACGTTGGTTCTGTGGTCTCATTGGTAGTTTGGTTACATTGGCTAATTGATCAGGTGTGGTTACCTAACATATCTTTGTGTTGCTTTTGAAGCATTGGTTTTTCACATTGTATTCTTTGCTTTCCACTCTATCCTCTTTTATGAAGCTTTTAACCTAACACTATGTGATACTCTAACCACTGAAACTGAAGTACCTGTAGATTAGTTTTATGTGGGACATTTTGTGAATTCTCTTATGATATCCCCCTCCCAAGCTTTTACTTGTGTCAGTATAAAGTAAATCGGGGTATAATTAGCTTGTAGTTCAATGGTAGACGCCTCTCCTCTTTTATCTGGGCTGGAGACCAGCACTAGAATATAATCCTAGTGGCAGAGTTAACGCCTTCCTCCATTGTTGTTATTTCTTCTTTCTTCTTCAGGCGTAGTGAGAATCATAGGATAGATGTCACTTTTGTAAATATTCATTCTGTAGCTTAGCTTACAGAGATAACCATTATCTTCTGATCTAAGCTGCCCCCTTTTGCAAACATTCTGCAATACTATAGTATCCGTACGCGTATGTTGATACTCCATCCTCAGCAATCATTCTCTTGTCGTCATGAGGAGATAGGGCTATTTTATTAGCTTCAACCGTTGAAACATTATGTTTCTGGGATAGGATTAGGTTCATAGGAGTTCTTAGAATCTTTTGGGTTTTAAGACAATCCACATAGCTATCGAAGTTGATGTATTGCTTGATTGCGCTACGCTTTATGCCTTTAATCTTCTTGATTACACTTCCATCCATGTCGAGAGCATACATCTTGGGTCTCAGTCCTACAAAGCGATGAATAATTTTTCCACAGGCTTCATCTTTAAATTTTCCCAACACTTTCCTGTTATTTGTAGAATGACATATATGGTCGACAGGATAATCAGCTGTATCCAGATGTTCAAGAAAACGTAACTTATCTTGGTATATATCCTTTGTAGTCACTCTATGGATGAAAGAGTCTGTATCCATGTACATGAGTTTTAGATTTTCAATCCCGTAATACGGCAATAACACGTCATAATGATATCGATACATCAAAGTTTTTGAGATATCCAGCACACACATCCCAATGTATATAGGTTTGTTGAACATTATCTCACGCGAAGCCATGTGTACTGCAACCAGATTAGGTCCATATATCGTTCGATCAATGAACGTAGGCTTAGCAACCAGCTTTTCCAATGTCTTCCAATCGGTAACAAGTCGTATATTCATTCGGTTTCTTATATTCTCCATAGTTTTTCCGAACATGGCATTGTTAAAAAGTTTGTACAGATCCTTCTCGAAATCATTTCTAGATCCTTGTCGTAGTCCGTTATTGAATTCGACATAAGGCTTTAACCAGCACGATTGTTGAAATTGTAGCACACGATGGATTTTTATCAGTTTTAACCCATGATCAAGGGCTTGCTTCAAGGTCATGTAGTGCACCACATACCTAGTTCGTGATCCAAGGTGTGGAATTAGCTTCTTTGTAGAAGAATCCTTAGGCTTGATACACTCAGGCAGGAATGGTAGGTCATTATGCAGCTCATGAAGTTCTGTAGGATATTCAAGGTCCACTTCTAAAATATAGCCGAGAGGGTCATCTTCTCGTAGTGTTTCTAGGATAATATCTGCAGGAGAAACCCACCCAAAACCCCCATAAGGAAGGGCGTGGCACATTGCCCAGCCATACTGGTTATTTGCATCTTCGTACGTAATATATTGAGAGGGCTTACTTGAGTCATATTCGTTCATGTAGATGTTATTAGCCTTTGCATACCGATGAGATACTTGACATAATCCTCCTCTTATACCTGATTCAACCATGAGTAGCTGATCGTAATCCTGTAGCAGTTCTAGTTCAATTCCGGTATACAGCAGCATTGCATCCCACGTAAGTCCAGGAGATGTAAAATAATGTGCAGGATCAACTTTATGCGTTTTTAGGGTCTGGTCTCTGAATGTCTCAAACACATCAGTTAATAGAAGAACATCCGAAGTTAGATAGAGATCGCTATACTCTCCTAGTGTTTTAATGTTGAACTGTCTCCATACACTTTTCGCGTGTTGATACTCTCCATCACTAATTTCTTCTTTGTTCAGCTTGTTGTAGAATTTCTCCTTCGGAGGAAGTTCTGTTTCATTTAAAACATCCCACGATGTAACGTAATCGTAGGGGAAAACACCCTTACGTGTCATCAGTTTGAATTGCTCTGCTCCAAAGTGCTTTATGGTTTCAGGATATGATGTTAGATTTTTAGCTAGTTTATCCAAGCTGGTACTAAGGAAGCGATAGGTATCCACAAAGCGAAGTTTAATATTTCCAACATACTTGGAAAATGATATATAACTTTCCTCAGAGCTAGGAATAACTTCTACTCTATCGCTAGTACAACCTAATTCCTTAACAATGAAATGGGAGTCATATCCACTCAGGTTATGTATGAAGACAGGAATATAATTAGGCGTTTTACAGGTTAGATTACACTGATTATGTAAACTTCCTCGATATTCACCTGTCACGTGATCATGATCTCGTACTTTCCAGTTATCGTCGGTAAATTCTTTACCACATAAGTAGCATTCTGTAGAAGATTCGAATGAATTTTGCTGCTCATCTGTTAGAGTTAATGGAGCACCAGTTTTGTATACAGAATTAATCTTCTTTGCGATAGAACTTACATACTCCATAAACTTCGGTGCAGCATCATAACCACGATATACATAGGGTTCTGTAGGAAGATCAGTCTGTAAACCTTCAATTGTAGCTGAGGATTTGACATAAACACAGAAACTCATAGGAATATGCTTCTGATATGGAACTGTATAAGACGTTTCGGGATTAGAAGAGCACCCCTGATAAGGGGTAAGAATGCTTTCAAAGTCAGCATAGATGACATAAGGTAATTTCAGCATCCTTTCATAATTCTTGAATCTAACAGTAGATTTCTCCTTCGTTGGCATAACAATCTTAGCAACTCCGTGTTGGCCACATATTCTTCTATGCTCATTTAACCTCTCAATTCCTCCATTTCGATCATCAAAGTGCGTAAAACACCGTTTGCAGATGTAGATCTTTCCCTGACGTACAGTTTTTTGTTGATGAATAAGTCTCTCGAAATTCTTTATATAAACGTAATGATGACGTCCAGCTGCATCACTTAATAGAAGCAGGTCACGATGGTCGGACAGTTCTTCATCGACAACCTTCATAGGAAACACTTGATTTTTCTCATCCAGTCCGAAGACATTTATAGAGATGTTATTTCGTCGTTCAAATTTCGGGATATCACACAAACTCGTAGGAAATGAGACACAGGTAAAGTCATATCTCTCTTGAAGATCCTTATACTTGTTAACACGTTGAGGTTTATTTTGAACGAACTTGGCAAGTACTGCATACATAAAACATTTTTCATCTTCATAATTCTGTGGATTTATACAGGCTTTTCTCGCTTCTAAAGATGGAGGTAGTGGGATGTAACTGCTTCCTCTTAGTCCATTATTCTTGTTGATTCTAACTCGAACCCCGTCAACAGCTAATAAAGCCCAGTTGCTTCCTTTAAGTTGACTTTCCTCCATTTCAGTACAAAGTTTCTTAAATTTCCTTTCCAAGATGGCGTCCAAGTCACTTTCTAAAAATATTGCTTGATTTTGCGTTTTGAAGGCTTTATCAGTAGTATCTCCAACAGCATTTACAAACTGACATTCAGTAATGATGTTACATTTAATACTTTTGTGAATCCTTAGCTCCTTCTGAATGGCTTGAATTATCCGCTGTTTTGATTCTTGGAGATACGTTGACAGATCTTGGCGTGTACTGCACTGTATGAAATATGATTTCAGCCGATCTTGAAAAGCTGTCTCGTATTCAATGACATCATCTTCATCAGGAACCATTAACAGCAGTTTATGTTTAGTAGGTTCAATCTTGATTTTCTTGGCAGTAATTCTACCACAACGTTCTTGATGTGCATCTCTGCGATGTTCAGTACCATAAACCTCTCTGCAATGCTTACATTCGTAATATTGACCGCAAGCCAGTTCATGTCTCTTTTTGTGGTAGTTCCTCAGGAAACACTTTCCACATTTGCTACACTTGTATTCCGGTATATCATTTAAAAGAGATTCCATCACTTTAGTGTTCCACATCGTAGCACTAAGTAGTTTAATTCTTGGCTGAATATGTCGCTCAGTAACTGTTTGATACACTTTTCACTTCTTTTCTACACTTTGATAACGTATCAGCACTTCGTTATACTCGGATTTAACTGCAGTAGTTGATCCACTAAGCTAGAAACACACTACCGCAATGACAACTAATCTCGATTAAGCTCCACTTATACAATTATGGCGAACCTAAAAGAAAACTTCATCATCCCCACCACCAGGGTTCGAAGACGGCGCTACTATAGGAGAAAAAATGAATTAAAAATTCACGAGTAATACCTCTACCATTATTATAATTATATAGGACCATCATGATCAAAATCAGCATCATAGTCATCATATCAAATTCATTTACCATAACTGTATGATTAAAACAAAGAGAAATAAAGAAAAAAAAGAAAATATTTCAGCCTCCATTGCTCCCAGGCAACACCTACCACCCCTACCACCCCTTAAAGATTCTCTCCCACCTCCAAACGTTTAAGCAAACCGGTTTCGTTATACTTCATCGCCCAAACCCAGGTATACGGAGGACCGCTGACGTCACGAACAATTGGAGACAGAATGTCTGGCTTTCTGCGACAGGTTTCAACATGCATTATGTACGCATGAGTATACATAAAAGCTCCGAAACAGCCAATATTGCAAGCATCAGGATAGAAGCATTCTAGTAAAAGTCAAACAAACCAACCCTCTTCAATGTTTAAGGATGTTTTATTCACAGGTATTCAGAAATTGCTCATTTAATATTATGTAATCTGTAAATTGCTATTTTTATAAGTTACACAGTAAACAGTAATGCACATCATTTACAACTCATTAGCTAATTCAGCTTCTAAGATGTTCCTTTATCCCATTTTTCTTCTTAACCGCTTCCATCCGTCCCCTCTTATGCAAGTTTTGCTCATCGTTCTAAGTTGGAGCAGGCAGTTATATTTAATTAAGCATGTTAGCATAACCTTAAGAGAAATTATTGTATTCTGTGGGTTTCAGAGAGGCCAAATATTTAAGATTTTTAGTCAATTTCAACAAATTTATGCATTAAAGATATGTATTGACTGATATTTCTAATATGGGAAACGTTTTAGCTTGATGACAAGCCTAAAATATGTATATTTCGAGGGTTATTTAAAATATCCCACAGAGATTCGAACCAAGGTCCTATCTGCGTAAATTATCATTTTAACAACTATTCTGGTCTAATTTATGTATTTATACTTCATTTCATAATTCTAGACCCACTGCTTACAGATATCTTAAAATAAACCGATTCAGGACTCGAACCAAGCACACCAGGTGTACGGCATAAAGCTAGTGGACGCTCCTTAACAGTATGAAATGATTAAAGTTTATTTGAATTTTCTATCGCAAATAGTTTCCAGGTTATAAGAATAATAAAAGTATTGATATGTGCGAGAGTCGATTCCAGGACCATTGTTAAGGTTAAAGCTACCCTTTAGGATACGATGCTTTATTATAGATTCATTAGGGTTTATTACATTTCGATTTATTGAAGGATTCAGGAGATATAGACTAAAATCTAGTGGAGAAAAAGTACCGAGCTTTCAGGGTGGTGGGGGAAGGCTGTGACGTCATTTATAACACGTGTCACGGGTCGGGCGGTATTTTGTAAGGAAAAAGGAGTGTGACAATTAGATTGCATTGTAATCCAATTAGCGAAATGTCTTTGAGAGATTTTAACATGTTGAGTCCATTCTGTGACGTCATTAAGGCGCGTGTCATTGAGGGGTGTGTCTATGAGGTTCGTTTTGGTCGCGTACCATTTAGGGTGTGGCTGTGACGTCACTTATGGTGCATGTGAGACGGCCATGGCTATGACATCATTTAGAGTTGGCGCATGGCATAGGGGTGTGGCTATGATGTTATTATAAGTTGGCGCGTGCCGCATGGGTATGTCTATCACCTCACTGATCTTAAAGCAGCACTTTAAAGTTTATTTCATCAATCTGCGCCCATTGGTTACGGAGATATACAGATTTACCGATTCAGGAATCGAACCAAGGACACCGGGTGTACGGTATAAAGTAAGTAGACGCTTCCTAACAATATAAAATTAATAAAGCTTGTCCGAAGTCGCTATCATAATTAATTTAGGAGTTACTCAGATTTACCGATTCAGGACTCGAACCGAGGACAACCAGTATATGAGAGAACGTCTGTAGATGCTCCTTAACGATATAAAAGTAATAAAGTTTATCAGAGCTCGCTATCGTTACTAGTTTCGGAGTTATTCGAATAATAAATGTACTGATTTGCACGGGATTCGATTAGGCGACCATTGATAAAACTACCAGTCAGACAGTCAGTAAGGGCACGGACACCCCTGCGCGGTAGAAAGGCAGCATGCATCGTCTTTCCACCCCTGGTCGGCATCCCATTAGTTTGCGAACACTCTTTATTTATCACATGCAGGTGTGCCTGCGTCTTGGGACAAGGGTTTGACAGGTCATTAATCAAGGAGTAGATATAATATGTTGGTTCCAGATCACTTTGCATAAATTTGCATAAATGGAGGGGAGGGGGGTGTGAGGACCACCCAAGATGTTGCAGGTGGTATGGAACGGGAAGGGGAGGGGGTGTGAGGACCACCCAAGATGTTGCAGGTGGTATGGAACGTACATAATATATCTACTCCTTGATTAATGACCTGTCAAACCCTTGTCCCAAGACGCAGGCACACCTGCATGTGATAAATAAAGAGTGTTCGCAAACTAATGGGATGCCGACCAGGGGTGGAAAGACGATGCATGCTGCCTTTCTACCGCGCAGGGGTGTCCGTGCCCTTACTGACTGTCTGACTGGTAGTTTTATCAATGGTCGCCTAATCGAATCCCGTGCAAATCAGTACATTTATTATTCGAATAACTCCGAAACTAGTAACGATAGCGAGCTCGGATAAACTTTATTACTTTTATATCGTTAAGGAGCATCTACAGACGTTCTCTCATATACTGGTTGTCCTCGGTTCGAGTCCTGAATCGGTAAATCTGAGTAACTCCTAAATTAATTATGATAGCGACTTCGGACAAGCTTTATTAATTTTATATTGTTAGGAAGCGTCTACTTACTTTATACCGTACACCCGGTGTCCTTGGTTCGATTCCTGAATCGGTAAATCTGTATATCTCCGTAACCAATGGGCGCAGATTGATGAAATAAACTTTAAAGTGCTGCTTTAAGATCAGTGAGGTGATAGACATACCCATGCGGCACGCGCCAACTTATAATAACATCATAGCCACACCCCTATGCCATGCGCCAACTCTAAATGATGTCATAGCCATGGCCGTCTCACATGCACCATAAGTGACGTCACAGCCACACCCTAAATGGTACGCGACCAAAACGAACCTCATAGACACACCCCTCAATGACACGCGCCTTAATGACGTCACAGAATGGACTCAACATGTTAAAATCTCTCAAAGACATTTCGCTAATTGGATTACAATGCAATCTAATTGTCACACTCCTTTTTCCTTACAAAATACCGCCCGACCCGTGACACGTGTTATAAATGACGTCACAGCCTTCCCCCACCACCCTGAAAGCTCGGTACTTTTTCTCCACTAGATTTTAGTCTATATCTCCTGAATCCTTCAATAAATCGAAATGTAATAAACCCTAATGAATCTATAATAAAGCATCGTATCCTAAAGGGTAGCTTTAACCTTAACAATGGTCCTGGAATCGACTCTCGCACATATCAATACTTTTATTATTCTTATAACCTGGAAACTATTTGCGATAGAAAATTCAAATAAACTTTAATCATTTCATACTGTTAAGGAGCGTCCACTAGCTTTATGCCGTACACCTGGTGTGCTTGGTTCGAGTCCTGAATCGGTTTATTTTAAGATATCTGTAAGCAGTGGGTCTAGAATTATGAAATGAAGTATAAATACATAAATTAGACCAGAATAGTTGTTAAAATGATAATTTACGCAGATAGGACCTTGGTTCGAATCTCTGTGGGATATTTTAAATAACCCTCGAAATATACATATTTTAGGCTTGTCATCAAGCTAAAACGTTTCCCATATTAGAAATATCAGTCAATACATATCTTTAATGCATAAATTTGTTGAAATTGACTAAAAATCTTAAATATTTGGCCTCTCTGAAACCCACAGAATACAATAATTTCTCTTAAGGTTATGCTAACATGCTTAATTAAATATAACTGCCTGCTCCAACTTAGAACGATGAGCAAAACTTGCATAAGAGGGGACGGATGGAAGCGGTTAAGAAGAAAAATGGGATAAAGGAACATCTTAGAAGCTGAATTAGCTAATGAGTTGTAAATGATGTGCATTACTGTTTACTGTGTAACTTATAAAAATAGCAATTTACAGATTACATAATATTAAATGAGCAATTTCTGAATACCTGTGAATAAAACATCCTTAAACATTGAAGAGGGTTGGTTTGTTTGACTTTTACTAGAATGCTTCTATCCTGATGCTTGCAATATTGGCTGTTTCGGAGCTTTTATGTATACTCATGCGTACATAATGCATGTTGAAACCTGTCGCAGAAAGCCAGACATTCTGTCTCCAATTGTTCGTGACGTCAGCGGTCCTCCGTATACCTGGGTTTGGGCGATGAAGTATAACGAAACCGGTTTGCTTAAACGTTTGGAGGTGGGAGAGAATCTTTAAGGGGTGGTAGGGGTGGTAGGTGTTGCCTGGGAGCAATGGAGGCTGAAATATTTTCTTTTTTTTTCTTTATTTCTCTTTGTTTTAATCATACAGTTATGGTAAATGAATTTGATATGATGACTATGATGCTGATTTTGATCATGATGGTCCTATATAATTATAATAATGGTAGAGGTATTACTCGTGAATTTTTAATTCATTTTTTCTCCTATAGTAGCGCCGTCTTCGAACCCTGGTGGTGGGGATGATGAAGTTTTCTTTTAGGTTCGCCATAATTGTATAAGTGGAGCTTAATCGAGATTAGTTGTCATTGCGGTAGTGTGTTTCTAGCTTAGTGGATCAACTACTGCAGTTAAATCCGAGTATAACGAAGTGCTGATACGTTATCAAAGTGTAGAAAAGAAGTGAAAAGTGTATCAAACAGTTACTGAGCGACATATTCAGCCAAGAATTAAACTACTTAGTGCTACGATGTGGAACACTAAAGTGATGGAATCTCTTTTAAATGATATACCGGAATACAAGTGTAGCAAATGTGGAAAGTGTTTCCTGAGGAACTACCACAAAAAGAGACATGAACTGGCTTGCGGTCAATATTACGAATGTAAGCATTGCAGAGAGGTTTATGGTACTGAACATCGCAGAGATGCACATCAAGAACGTTGTGGTAGAATTACTGCCAAGAAAATCAAGATTGAACCTACTAAACATAAACTGCTGTTAATGGTTCCTGATGAAGATGATGTCATTGAATACGAGACAGCTTTTCAAGATCGGCTGAAATCATATTTCATACAGTGCAGTACACGCCAAGATCTGTCAACGTATCTCCAAGAATCAAAACAGCGGATAATTCAAGCCATTCAGAAGGAGCTAAGGATTCACAAAAGTATTAAATGTAACATCATTACTGAATGTCAGTTTGTAAATGCTGTTGGAGATACTACTGATAAAGCCTTCAAAACGCAAAATCAAGCAATATTTTTAGAAAGTGACTTGGACGCCATCTTGGAAAGGAAATTTAAGAAACTTTGTACTGAAATGGAGGAAAGTCAACTTAAAGGAAGCAACTGGGCTTTATTAGCTGTTGACGGGGTTCGAGTTAGAATCAACAAGAATAATGGACTAAGAGGAAGCAGTTACATCCCACTACCTCCATCTTTAGAAGCGAGAAAAGCCTGTATAAATCCACAGAATTATGAAGATGAAAAATGTTTTATGTATGCAGTACTTGCCAAGTTCGTTCAAAATAAACCTCAACGTGTTAACAAGTATAAGGATCTTCAAGAGAGATATGACTTTACCTGTGTCTCATTTCCTACGAGTTTGTGTGATATCCCGAAATTTGAACGACGAAATAACATCTCTATAAATGTCTTCGGACTGGATGAGAAAAATCAAGTGTTTCCTATGAAGGTTGTCGATGAAGAACTGTCCGACCATCGTGACCTGCTTCTATTAAGTGATGCAGCTGGACGTCATCATTACGTTTATATAAAGAATTTCGAGAGACTTATTCATCAACAAAAAACTGTACGTCAGGGAAAGATCTACATCTGCAAACGGTGTTTTACGCACTTTGATGATCGAAATGGAGGAATTGAGAGGTTAAATGAGCATAGAAGAATATGTGGCCAACACGGAGTTGCTAAGATTGTTATGCCAACGAAGGAGAAATCTACTGTTAGATTCAAGAATTATGAAAGGATGCTGAAATTACCTTATGTCATCTATGCTGACTTTGAAAGCATTCTTACCCCTTATCAGGGGTGCTCTTCTAATCCCGAAACGTCTTATACAGTTCCATATCAGAAGCATATTCCTATGAGTTTCTGTGTTTATGTCAAATCCTCAGCTACAATTGAAGGTTTACAGACTGATCTTCCTACAGAACCCTATGTATATCGTGGTTATGATGCTGCACCGAAGTTTATGGAGTATGTAAGTTCTATCGCAAAGAAGATTAATTCTGTATACAAAACTGGTGCTCCATTAACTCTAACAGATGAGCAGCAAAATTCATTCGAATCTTCTACAGAATGCTACTTATGTGGTAAAGAATTTACCGACGATAACTGGAAAGTACGAGATCATGATCACGTGACAGGTGAATATCGAGGAAGTTTACATAATCAGTGTAATCTAACCTGTAAAACGCCTAATTATATTCCTGTCTTCATACATAACCTGAGTGGATATGACTCCCATTTCATTGTTAAGGAATTAGGTTGTACTAGCGATAGAGTAGAAGTTATTCCTAGCTCTGAGGAAAGTTATATATCATTTTCCAAGTATGTTGGAAATATTAAACTTCGCTTTGTGGATACCTATCGCTTCCTTAGTACCAGCTTGGATAAACTAGCTAAAAATCTAACATCATATCCTGAAACCATAAAGCACTTTGGAGCAGAGCAATTCAAACTGATGACACGTAAGGGTGTTTTCCCCTACGATTACGTTACATCGTGGGATGTTTTAAATGAAACAGAACTTCCTCCGAAGGAGAAATTCTACAACAAGCTGAACAAAGAAGAAATTAGTGATGGAGAGTATCAACACGCGAAAAGTGTATGGAGACAGTTCAACATTAAAACACTAGGAGAGTATAGCGATCTCTATCTAACTTCGGATGTTCTTCTATTAACTGATGTGTTTGAGACATTCAGAGACCAGACCCTAAAAACGCATAAAGTTGATCCTGCACATTATTTTACATCTCCTGGACTTACGTGGGATGCAATGCTGCTGTATACCGGAATTGAACTAGAACTGCTACAGGATTACGATCAGCTACTCATGGTTGAATCAGGTATAAGAGGAGGATTATGTCAAGTATCTCATCGGTATGCAAAGGCTAATAACATCTACATGAACGAATATGACTCAAGTAAGCCCTCTCAATATATTACGTACGAAGATGCAAATAACCAGTATGGCTGGGCAATGTGCCACGCCCTTCCTTATGGGGGTTTTGGGTGGGTTTCTCCTGCAGATATTATCCTAGAAACACTACGAGAAGATGACCCTCTCGGCTATATTTTAGAAGTGGACCTTGAATATCCTACAGAACTTCATGAGCTGCATAATGACCTACCATTCCTGCCTGAGTGTATCAAGCCTAAGGATTCTTCTACAAAGAAGCTAATTCCACACCTTGGATCACGAACTAGGTATGTGGTGCACTACATGACCTTGAAGCAAGCCCTTGATCATGGGTTAAAACTGATAAAAATCCATCGTGTGCTACAATTTCAACAATCGTGCTGGTTAAAGCCTTATGTCGAATTCAATAACGGACTACGACAAGGATCTAGAAATGATTTCGAGAAGGATCTGTACAAACTTTTTAACAATGCCATGTTCGGAAAAACTATGGAGAATATAAGAAACCGAATGAATATACGACTTGTTACCGATTGGAAGACATTGGAAAAGCTGGTTGCTAAGCCTACGTTCATTGATCGAACGATATATGGACCTAATCTGGTTGCAGTACACATGGCTTCGCGTGAGATAATGTTCAACAAACCTATATACATTGGGATGTGTGTGCTGGATATCTCAAAAACTTTGATGTATCGATATCATTATGACGTGTTATTGCCGTATTACGGGATTGAAAATCTAAAACTCATGTACATGGATACAGACTCTTTCATCCATAGAGTGACTACAAAGGATATATACCAAGATAAGTTACGTTTTCTTGAACATCTGGATACAGCTGATTATCCTGTCGACCATATATGTCATTCTACAAATAACAGGAAAGTGTTGGGAAAATTTAAAGATGAAGCCTGTGGAAAAATTATTCATCGCTTTGTAGGACTGAGACCCAAGATGTATGCTCTCGACATGGATGGAAGTGTAATCAAGAAGATTAAAGGCATAAAGCGTAGCGCAATCAAGCAATACATCAACTTCGATAGCTATGTGGATTGTCTTAAAACCCAAAAGATTCTAAGAACTCCTATGAACCTAATCCTATCCCAGAAACATAATGTTTCAACGGTTGAAGCTAATAAAATAGCCCTATCTCCTCATGACGACAAGAGAATGATTGCTGAGGATGGAGTATCAACATACGCGTACGGATACTATAGTATTGCAGAATGTTTGCAAAAGGGGGCAGCTTAGATCAGAAGATAATGGTTATCTCTGTAAGCTAAGCTACAGAATGAATATTTACAAAAGTGACATCTATCCTATGATTCTCACTACGCCTGAAGAAGAAAGAAGAAATAACAACAATGGAGGAAGGCGTTAACTCTGCCACTAGGATTATATTCTAGTGCTGGTCTCCAGCCCAGATAAAAGAGGAGAGGCGTCTACCATTGAACTACAAGCTAATTATACCCCGATTTACTTTATACTGACACAAGTAAAAGCTTGGGAGGGGGATATCATAAGAGAATTCACAAAATGTCCCACATAAAACTAATCTACAGGTACTTCAGTTTCAGTGGTTAGAGTATCACATAGTGTTAGGTTAAAAGCTTCATAAAAGAGGATAGAGTGGAAAGCAAAGAATACAATGTGAAAAACCAATGCTTCAAAAGCAACACAAAGATATGTTAGGTAACCACACCTGATCAATTAGCCAATGTAACCAAACTACCAATGAGACCACAGAACCAACGTAAACAATTAACTGATGTAATCACAAAATGTAACCAATGTAGCAAATTAACCACAAAAGCACAGTTAAGTTAGGTTAGGGTTGCTTATAACGGAATGAAATAGCAAAGCACAAGTATAAGACTTGGTTTAGGTTAAAGTATTAGGTTAGGTTAGCTTATAATGAGGTGAAATAGTGGAGCCTAAGATTAGGACTTGGGTTTGGTTAAAGTGTTGGAGAATAGCACAGTTAGGATAGATTAGGTTAGGTTATAATGGGTAAAGTAGTATAGTACAAGTGTAGGACTTGGGCTAGGTTAAGGTATTAGGTTAGGTTAGCTTAGTTTATAATAGGGTGAAATAGTATGGCATAAGCGGAAGACTTGGGTTAGGTTAGGCTAGGTTGGGTTAGATTAGGTTAGGTTAGCTTAGTTTAGGTTAGGTTAAATTAGCTTAGGGTAGGTTAGGTTAGGTTATAATGGGATGAAATAGTAAAACATAAGTGAAGGACTTGGGTTAGGTTAAAGTGTTAGGGTAGGTTAGCTTAGTTTATAATAGGGTGAAATAGTATTGCATAAGGGGAAGACTTGGGTTAGGTTAGGTTACCTTATAATGGGTGAAATAGTAAAGCACCAGAGTAGGAATTCGGTTAGGTTGAACTGCTAGGTTTGGTTAGGTAATGGAGTGAAATAGTAAAGCATAAGAGTAGGACTTGGGTTGGGTTAAAGTGTTGGAGAATAGCAAAGTTAGGATAGGTTAGCTTAGTTTAAAGTGATTGAAGTACCGATTACAAATGAGGAGTAACCGTTTTGAATGATTAAAAACGTAATGAACTACAGCAAATCAAAGATAGTCTAAGTTAACTAAATACATAACAAAGCCAGTACATACGTCCCAAAAGCCTCCAAATACCTCCTAAGAAGCTCTAAATTATACCATAAAGTCACTAATGCACCCCTCATGATATTAAATACGTTGAAAACGTATCTAAATGCACCCTCTAAGGCCTCTGAATACATTAAAAAGCCATAAAATATGCCCCAAAAGCCCCTAGATACACCAAAAGACAGTAAATGCCCTCTCCAAGACACTAGATACCTACAAAAATCCCCTAAATACATCCTAAGGAGCTCTAAAAGTTTAAAAAAATACACACTAAGAAGACCCTAAATACATGCCGAGAAGAGCCTAAATACATTCCAAAAAGACCCTAAATACTTCAAAAAGCCACCGAATATGTCCCCCAAAGCACCTCAATACATGATGAAAGCTGCTAAATACAGCAAAAAGTCAGTAAATACGTCGCTAAAGCCATTAAACACGCCTGAAAATCCTTTAAGTACAGCAAGAAGCCAATAAATACGTTCCAAAAGCCCCTAAATACGTTTCCAAAACCTTTAAAGTACACCGAAGAGCCAGTAAATACGCTGCAGAATTCTCTAAATACGCCCCAAAAACCCCTAGGAAAACCAAAAAGGAGTCTAAATATGCCTCAAAAGGCTCTAAATACATCTCCAATACTTGTAAAGTACACAAAAAGTCTCTAAATACGCTCCAATAGCCTTAAATATACCAAAAATACTGTAAGTAAGCACTAAGGCACCCCAGATACACCAAAAAAGACTTTAAATACGTCTCAAAGGTCTCTAAATACAGCAAAAAATAAACTAAATAGGGGGATAAATCGTTTACATATATAGATTGCGCACGGCCGCCATCTTGCCCATTTGGGTCTGGCCCAAAACACTCCAATCTCCCCTACTGGTATGGTTTTGTCTATCTCTCACGGTTAATGTGCTATACAAATGAACACAACCTCACAAAATTTAGGATGTTTGTAATCATTATCATGGAGAGAATACAAAATAAAAGTGGTTCACATTATAGTTAGGTTTTTATATAGTTTATTATTATTATTATTATTATTATTATTATTATTATTATTATTATTATTATTATTATTATTATTATTATTATTATTATTATTATTATTATTATTATTATTATTATTATTTTCTCCAATGTTAGTATATCGGATGACGAATGAAATGATCCTTAAATTAGTACAGGGTCCATAGAGCTTAGAGTTAGCAGACATTCAGCTTTCAGAATAGGGGAAAACTCCGAAAGAAGCTTGATCCAGATAGCTCACCCTGACTTAGATTCGGGACCTCTTGAACATTGTTAGATAGTGGATTTAAATAATTCGGTAAGTATCCATTACTTCGTTTTCGACCTATGTAATATCAGATCCACACTGTCAGTCTGAGTAGTTCAGTTAGACTCTGTCCTAAGATCACAAGGTCGCGGGTTCTAACCTTAGCCTGGCACATGGTTTTTAAGTGTACTTAAAAGCGACAGTCGCAGTCAGTAGTTTCACTGGCATTTATAGGAACTATTGCAGAATGAAATACCTGTATATACTTGCATCTTTTCTTAAAACTGATGTATCTATGGATATTAAAGCATTTCCGACGAAATCTGAATATCGAATTTGCAGATTGTTTGTATAATAATAAGTACGCAATTGATTTAAATATCAAAGGCCTGGTTAAATAAGAGCTTATTAAATAAAGAACGTAATGTTTTAGGACTCGGCTTAATTTTCTCAATTGAGTGTAAATTGACCATGGGAAGTCTTGAATAGAGTTCCTCTATCGATGAAGGTAATTACTTATACCGGCGATAGGGGTCTTTAGTTCTCTGTGCACTCTTGCCATCTAGCGGACAATATGTGAAACCGGAGCTACCTCGGTTTCCGTTCGGGGGCGTTGCAACGGAGAAAAGGCGAGAAGCAGAGTCTACGATAAGAAGCTTCCGCTCAAGCAAGAAGTTCTGTTGAAAGGGAATGACATAAGGAACTACTCAGATAATTAGTAAGTCTTATTGAGGCCATACGCACCAATCAGAATCGATCATTTTAAAGCATGGTACTCAAAAGCTTTTTACACATGCATATGTATAGAGAAGACATTGCATTCCCCCGAAAACCGAAATGCACATTTTAAGGTCCTCTGAATTAAAAAATCACATTTTTAGAAAAGGGCCCAATGTATTTAACTGTGAACCTATTAGTTAAGAGGGAAATGCTAGTTAAATACCAATTTGTTTTCGATGCAGCGTCTTCCAAATGTGCGACATGAAACTTTTTAAAAACAAATCGCTCTTTCCAAATATTTTTTCTCATGAAACATTTTGCCGAATTTTTGTTTTGCTGTAAATCGTCTGTAATACATGTGGTTATGTTTGTGAGGAGTGAAATATCCTTGTTCAATTTGTATAATGGATTACTTTTGCGTAACTGGAAACCTGAAGAGGTTTCGTAAAATGTAACGATGCAAAAATGTGTAGATCTCTTTAAATTATGGAATTTATGTGAAATACATTTTGTGGAGATCAGTATTTCCTGCCCATTCATTTTATTAGTTTGGATCTTGAAATACTTATCGTTCTCTCTTTTAGAGCTCCTTTTTCCTCCTGGTCAAGAAAATAGATTGGTTAATGGTTTTGTGCAGTATATGTCGTCAATAATAATAATAATAATAATAATAATAATAATAATAATAATAATAATAATAATAATAATAATATACATTATTCATGTAGAGGCCGGTTTGTAATGCGAGAATTTGATGTTGCATCTATTAAACACCTATTTTTAATGTCTGTGCACACTCACTCAACCTTTTCGTATTTTTTTTTTTTTTAATTCGGGGACCTGAAAACAGCTATTTCCGGTTAAATCTCGGGATCGACTTCTTTGGGTGGAGTATAATACTTCTGCTAACTGTAAGTACGTAACATTCGGTAACATTGGCCTGCTGTTAGTTTCCTTCCCCTTTTCCCTGATTGGCTAACTTCGAATGGTGTCGAACAAGTCGTTCACAATACAGGGGCAGCTCTTATCATGAGATACTCATTATGCTGATTGACAGCTTTAAACCGAAGTATCCTCCCATCTATTTACATATAGCAGATGTTTTGTTTATTATAATGTAAATCTGACTGCACATTAAGATAAATGATCACGTTAAATAAGGAAGTATTTGGTATATCAAATCAAATAGCAGCCAATGAGAGATGAAGCGGGCGTAATAGAGAAATTAAAAGTTGAGTTGAACATAATTTGGAATTTTATTGCGTTGCTTCCTCGAAAAATGTCAGATTTTAAAATTGTCGTATCCTTTGGTTAAGGCAGCAGAGGTCATTGAGTCCGCAGGCACAATAGAATCTCGCTGTCTGTCGTAAACGTGAAGGTGAAAGCTGTAAAGACTACCTGGCCAATGGGTTTGCGAGGGGAGGTCAAGAGGAAAAGAGCAAGGTCCCTTGGGATTGTGACTCACGCCGACTTGTCAGTTTTATAATGCATGCCATAACCATGGAGCATGACGTCACCAGGCTACTTTACCTGAGTCTAGCTCGTCGCATCGGACAAACCTCAGGGTAATCGAGATTAAAAATGGTTTTATATAGCAATAGACAATAGACTTAAGCGATGGTCAAAACAACTGGTCTCTCCGTGATGGCTTTGAAATGTCGTTCCTTTGTGTGCCTAAGAGATTAAAAAAAGCTAATAAGAGCTTCCTGATTGAGAGAAGCATATTCAACGCAATAATCAGAAATATGTTGAAAATGGTTATCTCTAGACTCAAAAAAGTATTTGACATAAATTGTTATTTAACAATATCTACTTCATTTGAAATACCAGTATGGATATTTTCATAGAGATTATTTTCTCTCTCATTTGCCTTTCTTATACTGGCCAGTCAAAAATTGGAAATTTCAACGTAATTCACATATTAAGACTCCCTGAATCCAAAAATATTTTTTCTAAAAATATTAGTCTGAATGTTAAAATGACGTTCCAAGGACGTGATTATAATATTTGAAAAAAAAAAAAAACGCTGACACCACAAATATAGTTTATATTTGATCCTTTTTGACTGGTTCAAAAATGGGTTTAATCATTTTGATTAAAACATTACATATTTTAGTTTTCTGTAGTACTTTGTGAAACCATCGTATTGTAGATAAATTTTATAGAGTGACAAAGACCTACTTGTAATGTAATCTGTTTAAACATACTATTTTTGCCAAATTTCTTGTGGCAGTAACGATCACGAGATAATCCACATCATTAGTTCGAATTTTGAAGTAGTAAGTCGCCATTGTAACGATGGGATCAGTAACACATGACACGCTCTTATCTGTCGAACGGAATGTACTGAAGTGCAGATCTGGCCAAGGAAGTTATATACTTAGTGAAGAGCCATCGAAATACTTGGAATTCCTGTACGGCAGGCAGGCAGGCATTGGCCGTGTTCCAGTACTCACTGCATGCCAACCATCTCTTTTGTTTGCAAACACTTTGGGCACGTGCCCCCTCGCTTAATGAACTGGTCCGTTACTATAACGATAAGTTCTGGGTCCACACATCGAGTAGTGATCTTATGGTGTACTATCGAACTTAATAGACGTTTAAAAACATGTTGCCCAGAAACTGATATTTTTTACGTTCTCTATCTCGTACATAGTAGGTAGAGAAAATATTGCATTCCACTAAAAACTTCCATCTCGATATTTGCTTGGAAAACACGTTTTGAGGTTTCGTGATTAAAAAGAGAACATGTTTAGAAAATGTGTGTGTGCGTGCGCGCGCGCGTGTGTTTGACAAGTCGGTTATATTCCAACTTCAAATATAACTTCTATATCTTCAGAGAACGTTACACGGAAATGTTTAAAGAAATCCCCCACCTCAAGCTACCCTTTGCATGGAAAAATATTCGAAAATTGTTATTTTCTCAACAATATTTTTATAAAAGATATTTTCCTGGCAAAATGAACTGAATATCCTGAATTTTTTTGGGAAATAATCTCAGAATTGTCTTCATTCTGGCTGACTTTTTCTTAATTGCTAATCCGTAAGAAGTAGACAGTCTTGCTAAAAAATGTAGGTTTCGCTGAAACATGTAATTCAAGTCAAATATATTTTGACTGCTTTATGGCATGCATTTTAGTGACGTTAAAATAGTAAATAATAACGTAAGATTAGCTTGATGAAATGGTTAGTGAAGTAAGGCAAATAGTAACTTCCGTTAACGGTTACTGATTGTGGGCGAAATCATTCAGTGCACGTGTATTGGTATTCCTGCTCGTTACACGGTATTAGTGAGATCGTGACATTGTCGACCTCTGGTTGGAAGAATGCTTACTAATTGCCCGCTTTGGCATATATGTGACTAACCGAATAATGCCGTTTTAAGCACATTTAAAACCCATCGATCTAGGCCGGGTTTGAAACCGTGTCTGCCTCATGTTCAAGAGGTCTTTTTTTTATTATTTTTTTAATATACGTTCTCCAACGTTAAGTCACATCGGACGATGAATGGCTTGGGTGAAATGATGGTCAAATGAGCCTAGGTTCCTTAGAGCTTAGAGTTACCCTACATTCGTCTTTCAGGATAAGGGAAACCCCCGGAAAAATCCATATCCAGGTAACTCGCCCTAACCGAGATTCGAACTCAGGACCTCTTGGACGTGAAGCAGACACGCTACCAAGGCGGGCTTCAAGAGATCGCAAGTTCGAATCTCGGTCAGGGCGAGTTGTCTGGATAAGCTTTTTTCCGAAATTTTCCCTTATCCTGAAAGATGAATGGTAACTATAAGCTCTATAGAACCTGTGCTCAATTGAACATTATTTCACCATGCTTGCTGGTTCATATCGCAGTTCACATATTGGCCGTTAGGATTAACAATTTAGTACGGAAGTGATAGGCTGACGAGTTCCACGTGCCAAAATCAGCGCAAGAAGCGAGAGTTATGTGTCAGGGTAGCTAAGACAATTAGCGTTCCTGTAAACTATTAGCTCAAGGTGCCGGTATCAGGATCTAGGGACGTTTAGCAAACACACGTTGTTATTATATCAAGTGCTCAAAATGAGGAAGGGAAACGAATTCGTAGTTTTTAGCAAGTCGCAGAGTAAAAATAGCGCTTGAAATAGAAAAATATTTGTAACGTTTGTGCAGGAACTTTGGACTTAAATAACAGATAAAAGAGCGCGTATTTCTAGAATTAATATTTTATGGAAATGGTTTATTGTCATGAATTATAGGCAGTCTGTAATCACCTAAAGATAGCGAGGAGTAAATCAACAGTTTTATTTTATGTTCAATGTTAGTAATGGTGAAATGCGACCATAATAGAATCATACAAGTGGTAGTCAACGTAAATATAAGTGTTGATGCGATTTAATAAAACGATAGTTTAATTAGGAAAATAATGTTTTGTTTTAACATACTTATGTTTGGAGCCTGGTGTTTCATTTGGTGTGTGTGTGTGCGTGCGTGCGTGTGTGTGTGTGTGTGTGTGTGTGTGTGTGTGTGTGAAAATAGGCGTAAAAGCACTTAAAACACCTAAAATATAACTAAAATGGCATTTTTGCACTTCCCATATTTACCGTTATTGTTGCTATGCAATGTAAGTTGACATTCCGGCACTAGTATGATAAGAATTTCTCCATAGCAACACACAAAGGCGTGCAAAACGCACTAGTGCTGTAACGAAAAACATTTATTTTGAAATATTGATTGCCGTATTACAATTTGTACAATTATACAAATGCACGTAGTTCAAAAAATAGTATGCAATACACATAACGGAATCTCGGAAACCTTTCCTCGTTCTGTATAAGGTGCATAGCACATTAGTATGCGAATATACTGTTATTAGACTTGAAAACGTAGTGTAATTAATTGTCTTCTTTATTAGGTAATAAAGCAAACTTTCATTTATTCATTCATGTAGACAAAGTATTTACTGTTACTTATCTTGATTGCAAGTACAAATAAGATCTTTTTGAAGGTGTCAACCGCCTTCCACTGAAGTGGCTGGAGCATATTTAAAACAAGCTACGAGGGCTGTTCAATAAAGAATGATCATAATTTTTTTACGGACATAATTTTTCGCACTAAGCTTAATGTGAAACAAACACGCCGTAGTAGTTTCATTGTTGGTACTCTTGGTTCCCGCCTGTGAGAACCAGGTAAGTTCAGACATGTTCAGTATCATCTACCGCTGCAATGGAGGTAACATGCAGTTAAAGTTAATGTTAGAGGAAGATCCGGAGTTCCTATCAAACGTAATCACTGCTGATGAAACTTGGCTACATCATTTTGATCCTGAGAGCTAACGGCAAAGCTCAGTGTGGAAATCTCCTTCATCACCAACCTCCCAAAAAGCAAAAGCGGTTGCTTCTGCTGGGAAAGTTATGGTCATCTCATTCTTTAATATTCATGGAATGGTTTATCAGCATGTTTTACGTGTACGCACATCAATAACTGGACAATACTTCAGGGATGTCCTGAAAACATTGCAAGTCCATATCAGGCGCAAAAGAACACATTTCCGTGAAGCAGGCTGGATGCTGCACCACGATTAATGCGCGGCCGCATATTGCCAATGTTGTTGCTGAATATCTTGTAAACATCAACGTGAAGTGCATACCTCATCCTCCCTATAGTCCGGATTTAGCCCCATGTGACTTTTTTTATTCCCTAACTTGAAGAAACGCCTTCGTGGGAGGCATTATCCATCACCAGAAGCAGTGATGAAGGCTGCGGAGTCGATTTTGAAGGATCTTTGAAAAAATTGTTTCCAGTATGTCTTTGAAAACTGGCAGAAACGCTGGGACAAGTGCATTGCATTCAGGGGAGACTATTTTGAGAAAGACCATCAAAATTATGAGGATGAGTCAAGGTACGTTGTCAAAAAAAATTGTGATCTTTCTTTATTGAACAGCCCTCGTATATTGGAAGGACAATCTTCACCTCTCTAGGCCTGCGTAAGCAGTTAGAACACATTTACTTTTTTCACAAACAATACATATTGTATCTTTAAAGATCGCTATCAGTAACTCCAGCGTGTTCCATTTTCTCTGAATTAGAAACATGTAGGACCTGAGTCAATTCCCTTTCCTCTCTGGGATACTCTGCATTTCTTTCACAGGTTCTGTTATTTAAAGAGTCGTGTGATGAAGTAATTTTTGACTGATTATAAAACAAGTGAATTTATAAAGATCAAGATCATCAATCAATATTTAGGTGACATGAATATCTCAATCCATTATTTGTGTTGGCTTTTTTTCTGCACTTTTTTATTATATGCACCTTTTAAGGCGTGTAGATAATTAGAGCAAAAAGGCCTAGCAATCCAAAATAGGCCAAAAATGCTTTAAACCTTAAAATAGGCAACTGGTGCCAAAATATGCGGAAACGTTCAAATGAAAATTGGCCCTAGCTTCCATAAATTTGCGAAAGCATGTTATCTTTAACTCTTTCGTGCATTCATCCAAATAGAAAATACGTTTTGCCTAACTTCCGGGCTGTACTTTTGGTATAAAAGAGAATGAAAGAAGGCAAAGCCTTCTCTTCATTGTTGAGTAAGCTAAAGAGTTGTAGTTTAGAACAGTTTGGTATTATCTTACTGGAAGAGAGGTTTCCGATCGACCGTCACCTTGACACAGTTGGAGCAAGCGTGCATGGACCTTGTTTACCACCCACACAGTCTTTCCTTTACCAAGGTCACCGTCCTATCTGTTCAATTGTTTTCGAGGTCCACAAGAGAAGGTGCAAATATGGGCTTATGGTTCAGTGGGAGTATAAACTGTGTAAAGCTCGTGAAGGAATTAACACATTTAAGATTTTATACATTTGTACGGGAACGGTGATTTCGAAAACATGGTGAAAATATGTGCTGTAGTTAAGTAATGTGGCCTGTTTAAGAATAGTTATATATGTCTAAGTTATTTTAGTACTAAAATACAATACATACCAAAGGAAATATGTAAAACATAATAAGGTCGTTGTCTTAAAACTTTGTCTTACTATTTGCAGACTAAGCATGCACATGTGCACGCAAAGTTCGCATTTCCTACATCCGAATATGCTCCTTCATCTTCAGGATTTCGTTTCCAATTGCAAGATCATAAAATTGGAAGTACTTCGGTATCGGAATCGTCAAAATGTGAGTTTTCTCATCTTAAAGGCCTGTTGTAGCTATGTCGTCGGACAACTCTTGCCGTCATATTGATAGCGTCTGCTTGTCTTTCTTGGAATTAGATTGGTCTAGACGCTCGCTAGGAATGTTCTTGTAAAGCAACAGTTCGTTTACCATTTCCTCGTTTCGTCTTAATCCGTTTATACTGAACACGTAGGTAAGCGTTTCACAATGTGGTGGTTTGGAATTTTTTTGTATCGCCATAGAGAAAGGGTGGGGACAGTGGCATCACTTTAAAAAGGTAGAAGCATTTGAAAATTCAAACAAATATGTATTGGTAATAGTTAATGCAAAATCAACGAGCTTACATATTTTGTGTGGTAAGATTAGGTACGTCTATCACTTACTGCTTATCAGTTATATTAGAGGCATCCAAAATGAGGTGCACTTTTCTCAGATATGCATTTCCTTTGCCATGAAAATGTCTTAAGAAAGTGGTTGTTTAATCAAAATCCTTAGTTGTTTTTTTTAATACAAAATAAAAGTAGAAAGTAGTCGGATCGATCAGAACTAAAAGGCACTAACTGGCACTTTGGGGGTAAAATGAGTTACGCATTGGTTAGTAAGTGTATTTTCCTGGTAGCCCCGTCGATTGGTGATGAAATGAACGTATTACGACAATTGCGTATGGATGTAATTTTTCTGTTCTGCAGTTCTGTTCAATTCCAAACGTTGCACCACTTGATGTGATAGTGGAGTCATTACAGAATACTGAGCGTTATGTGACAAAAGATATACGAATATCTATTTGGGCAGAGTTTATTGTGCTCAAGGTTTACTGGAATTACTTAGGAAAACCACGCAGTCGAAACAAGCACAAAATGAGTTGAATTTTCTAGAGGGCGATCGGGGGAGAAAGAGGAGACCTGAAAGGTGGAAGTGTAAGATTAGCAAACAAAAGATTGTGAAAGGGTAGTAATTGATGAGAAGAAAATTATTATTCCAATGTGCGAGAGCAAATCCGAAAATCTTATTCGAAATTCACTGAAAATGAACAAATAGACATTCTATATCAAAATTACAAGACTTTAAGAAGACTTCATCTGCATCGGCTCATGGAAGCTTTTGGACATTAAGCGCCATTCCCATCATACAGAGCATTCAAAACAAGTAAGAGCAAGGACAGGTAGAGTCACATTAAAAAATTCAATGCATAGCCGGGATTTGAATCAAGGATCTTCCGGTCTTCGTCCGGTCGCTCTTAATCATTGAGCTACTATGGCCAACATGCCAGCATGGAATTAAATTCTCCAATTAACTCGTATTTTGCCGGTAAACCACTAGGAACTCTCGACATACTCTGTAAGTATATTTATAGTTAGACCACTATTAGGTAAGTTGACGGAAATTAAAAGTTCTTCCACATGTGTAGTCCATAATTTGGATAGGTAGAGTCACATTGAAAAATTTAGCTCTATAGCTGGGATTTGAACAGCGGATCTCCCGGTATATGTGGCATGTTGGCTATAGTAGCAACCGGACGGAGACCGGGAGATCCATGGTTCAAATCGCGTTTATGGCATTGAATTTTTCAGTCTGCCTTTACTCATCCAAACCTTAGCCTACACACGGCTAATGTGGAAAAAATGATTATTTCCATCAATTTGCATAAACTATGAAGCCTAGGACTTAGGTATTTACTACATTGTAGTAAGTCTCCACAAAAGGTGCGTGTCTCATTGTATATGAGAAGTCCTGGTGGTTTACGGGAAACATACGAGTTATTTGGAGAGCTTAACGTCATGTCGGCATGTTGGCCATTGTAGCTCAATGGTTTGGAGCAACCGCACGGAGAGCGGGATATCCCGTGGTTCAAATCTCGCCTATGGCATTGAATTTTTAAATCTGACTATCCAAAACTTCGCATACACATGGCTAATGTGGAAGGACGATTAATTTCCATCAAAGAAGAGCAAGCTGTATGTTAAATGTACTGCATAATTCAAAGCTCACATACATTTGTAGATGAGCTTACATAAACCCTCTGTTTATATTGTAGAAAAGGGGTTTCAGGTTACGTTCACGTTTAATCTCTGGCTCCAAACCAGAAGATGTCAGGGGTTACAACAAAAACCCCATGTAGTTCCAGGAGAACTGAAAAGATATGTGTGATTATGTAAGTTCATTCCCTGTTAAAGCATCACACTATGCAGGAAAAGAAATAAAGTATCTTCACTCTGAATTAAATGTGCGCACGATGTACCTCTTTAAAATGTCTCATCCCGAAACGATTGTTAAATATATCTCAATAATCGTTTTAATTAAACTTTGGGATACCACAAATTGATGTGTGCAGCATGTGTAGAGAGTTGCTAACCGGGATGAACTGGAAATTCATAGTCGAAGTGGTTTTTATCCGGGCTTTTCCCTTATCCTTAAAGCCGAATGTCGGGTAATCTAAGCTCCATGGACTCCGGGCTCATTTGAGCATCATTTCACCTATTTCATTCATCGTCCGATATGACTTTACGTTGGAGGACGTAAATTACAAAGACAAAAAGACAAACGAAGAAGCCAAAAGTGTCGAGAACTAACTACCAGGGATAACTCTGTGTGCAGAACTTGTCTATGCTACATCCCAATGCGTTGTGTGTAACAGGTCCGAACTTATACACCGAAGGAGATGCGAAGAAAGGTGCTAATGAAAGGCACCAGTACCAAAACGGGAATCATACTTTCATTCGCTTCTGAAAATGGAATGTTTGATGATGTTTTCCTGTTCTTTCCTGTTTCCCTGATGTTCTTTCCGTGATTGCGTTAGAGCGTTTTGCGTAATCAAACGTGCTCTAAAGAAACATGACACAATTTACCTCTCTAAGGAGTATGTGACCAGCGAACAATTCAAGGCATTAAGTTGTGGTACTTCGCTTCAATCAGTGGCCGTCAACCTTATCGTACAAAAAAAAAAAAAAAAAAAAAAAAAAAAAAAAAAAAAAAAAAAAAAAAGTATCTTTCAAACGAATCCACTCCTGTGCAGTACCAACATCTTTTTAAGCAGCTCGGATACTCAGAAAACACATTGGGACGAGCTTACCCAATGCCATGTCCGGTTCTATCTATATTAAAGTGCACAATAACAATCCTGACACTCAGTAAACCTTTCTATATCATTTGGAAAAATAAAGTTTGCGTTAACTATGAAACTATTTATCAGTTTATCAAAAATCATAAAACGCGTAATTAGTTCTTTGATACTCACCGATTCATGTCCATGATGAGGTGGGGATATTCTTGTGGTATGAACATACTTATTTAAAGTTCAAAATTTAGTTTCTTTTTTTTTTAATTTACCTCTTCCAACGTCATATCGGACGATGAATGGAATGAGTGAAATGATGCTCAAATGAGCCCAGGGTCCATAGAGCTTAGAGTTATCCGACATTCGTAACTTAGGGTAAGGGAAACCCCCGAAATAACCTCATCCAGATAACTCCCCTGACCGAGATGCGAACTCGGGACCTCTTGAACGTGAGGCAGACACGCTACCATCTACGCTACCGAGGCAGGCAAACGAGCCTTTTTGTAAAACTTTTTTGGAATGTGGAATTCAGATAGCTCTAAAACTCGCATCTCCGTCAACTCTTGATGTGAAATCGTTTGAGGTAATTTATTTATTTTTTTGTTATTGCTTTGCTTAAAATTGATAGCCCATATCGGAAAATGAATTAAATGATGCTCAAATGGAGCCGGAATGACTCGCCTTAACTTGAGATTCGAACTCAGGATGTATTGGATGTGACGGATACGAATAAGTTTTTGTAAGAGTGTTTTTCGAAACTGTGAGAAAACGTTTTCTCTATGTTATCCATAGGCTAATTAACATGTGTGTGCGTGTGTGTGTGTGTGTGTGTGCGCGCGCGCGCGCTATAGTAAAGTTTCATTCAAGAAAGATCAGACAATTTTTTTAGAATGTTATACATTAAATTAAAACGTGTTCAAAAAAATTAAAATTGCCTATTTTTCTTCAGACTAGGGATATATTAAAGTTGCGATTTGAGAATGCTGGTTTGTTGTGTGGCTTCACTTCTCGGAGCAGACTGTAGCTCCTGTGTGCAGGGAAAGTAAAAAACGGCCGGTATCAGTTATCAAAAGCGGCCCCAGACACGTGGAGGGTTATCGATTTGCAGCAAAGGTGGTGGAAAGCGTCTAGGGGTTGCGCAATGTACAGGCAGAAAGCATTAATTGTTAATGCAGTCGCTTCTGGAATCGTGCCAACAACCAAGTTTTTAACTGTGCTGCACCCTGCATCCACTTTCACGGTCCAGTGCGGCACTTTCGGGAATTACATAGGGGTTGGTAACGGTGAGGTCGCGGTTTCGATTCTCGTCCTGCTGGAGTAATCTGTCTGAATGTGAGTGCCACAGCTTCTTCCAATTCATCATATGCTGAAACAGTGATCTTGATGAATTCCCAGAGCGCATGGTCATTTCTCGTTAAGTCGGAGCTGCGAGATGGCAAGTCAAGTGGAGCTTAGCAATGAAAGCGATCTTCGGCGAATCAAATGTTCTGGAAACGCCTCGTGGGATATTCTCGAACCGAATCGGCACAATGAGAAATCGCTCCGTCTTGCTGAAACCAACATGTCTCCTTGGCCCCGCATGATCCGCGTTCTTAGCATGTCAACAGATCCTTCAGAAGAGCACGGACCGTAATTTGTTTACAGTCCGTGTCAGCCCATATCATGACATAGAAGTTATTCACAATCTTCTCTTAAAAATAAGGGTTGTCCTTCTACCAGATTGTGAGCTTCGGTTTGTCGCAAAGTCATCACCGAAGATCACTCTGCCACGTTTCGTTATAGTGTTACACCTGAAGAAGTGCATCACGTGCCATCTTCATTCGATTTAAAACATTGCCGCTTAATTCCTGAGAATGCTTCAGTAGATATGTAGTTTTGGTTCTTGTCTGAATCATAGCTGGAGTCTGTACCCACGTGTTCCATAGTTTTGCTTGATCTTGGCCTCTTGTGAACCCAACTGATTTTAACAGTATGTTCTTTATTGGTATAGTCACTTGTATCGGCCATTGTTTATATCTGCAGTAGAAAAAAATCAATTTCTCATTTAGGGGCTTTGTGCACACCCTAGAAGGTAGGGCGTCTGTCGCCCCCATAATGATTATGGCGAATGTCCCTTGCCCCAAACAATCATGCTGGCCTCCAATTTTTCTGAGAGCTCATTATCTGCTATTTAGATGCCCTTTTAAGCTGACGGATAGGCTGATTTTCTGTTATAGCAATTGGATAGGATGCATAAAAGCTTAAACAAATAATAAACACAAAACTGTTGCATGAAATAGCTCCATGCAAAGTAAGTGTAAAGCGGAGATCTCTATTTTTTTTAATTTACGTCTTCCAAGGTTAGATCATATCGGAAGATTGATGAAATGGGTGAAATGATGCTCAAATGAGTCCAGGGTCCATAGAGGTCACAGTTACCGACATCTTTAAGGATAAGTAAAAACCATAGAAAAATCGTAATAAGATACCTCACCCGGACTGAGATTCGAACGCGGGACCTCTTGATTGTGAGGCAGACTCGCTATCACTACGCTACAGAGACAATCACATCTGTAGTAGTACCTAGTAGTAAATTTGAGGGGTTTTAAGAGCTCGACCAATGGTAATTTAATCTGTCCCTTTATCCTTTCACATGAATTCGAATTCTGTAGCTTTGCATAGCTCCAGAACTTTCACGAGAAGCGGATAATCTTTGCCTCCCTAGTGTCTCCTGCTTGCATAAACTGATCTGATATCGTCCTGGGGGATACCTATAGTTTGCACATATTTTGTTCCGTGTCCGATAGTTGACCCCATTGTCCGTTCCTCCCAAGAAGCAGAAGAGATTCAGTGAAAGTTACTTCAGGCCCTTTTAACTATGTATATACACACTTTTAAACAGGGAACATCTAACACTTTTTTATGCTGTTCTCTGGTCCTCGTTACTGTGAGTCGCTAATACTTGAGGTCCAGTGTAAGAGTTTACACCTTTGTTGGCTGTGTATCGGCTTTGTCTTGATGAGTTAGGGTGTTGTGCGGGGATAGTCTGTAGGACACTCCTCTAAGTTGGTGCCTATTTTGGATTAATACACGCTTACCTTTGTAACCTTTTCTAATCCTTTATTAGATGCTATGATCGCAAATCGCTGTCTGAAATACGGTGTCATACGTATACTTGCCCAGGCTATTATTATTATTATTATTATTATTATTATTATTATTATTATTATTATTATTATTATTATTATTATTATTATTATTATTATTATTATTATTATTATTATTATTATTATTATTATTACTACTACTACTACTACTACTACTACTACTACTACTACTACTACTACTACTACTACTACTACTACTACGAGAGCTGATCAATAAAGAATGATCACAATTTTTATTTTGACAACGTACCTTTACTCAACCTCATAATTTTGATGGTCCTTCTCAAAATAGTCTCCCCTAAATGCGATGCACTTATCCCAGTGTTTCTGCCAGTCTTCGAAGACATACTGGAAGCCATTTTTGAGAGATCCTTCAAAATCGCCTCCGCAGCCTAAACCGCCGCTTTTGATGATGGATAATGCCTCCCACGAAAGCGTTTCTTCAAGTTAGGGAATAGAAAAAAGTCACATATGGCTAAATCCTGACTATAGGGAAGGTGAGGGATGCACTTCACGTTGATGTTTGCAAGATATACAGCAACATTGGCAATATGCAGCCGCACATTATCGTGGTGCAGCATCCAGCCTGCTTCATGGAAATGTGGTCTTTTGTGACTGACGTGGACTTACAATGTTTTCAGGACATCCCTGTAGTATTGTCCAGTTGCTGATGTGTGTACAGGTACAACATGCTGATAAAACCATTCCATGAATATCAAAGAATGAGATGACCATAACTTTCTCAGCAGAAGTAACCACGTTTGCTTTTTGGGGCGTTGGTGATGAAGGAGATTTCCACACTGTGCTTTGCTGTTTGCTCTTAGGATCAAAATGATGTAGCCAAGTTTCATCAGCAGTGATTACGTTTGAAAGAAACTCCGGATCCTGCTCTAACATCAACTTTAAGTGCATGTTACCTCCATTGCAGCGGGAGGCGATACTGAGCATGTCTGAACAAGCTGGTTCTCACAGGCGGGAACCAGGAGTATCAACAATGAGCTACTACGGCGTGTTTGTTTCACATTAAGCTAACAGAATATGATATTGAATTTTAGTGCGAAAAATTATGACCGAAAAAATTATGGTCATTCTTTATTGAACAGCCCTCTTCTTCTTCTTCTTCTTCTTCTTCTTCTTCTTCTTCTTCTTCTTCTTCTTCTTCTTCTTCTTCTTCTTCTTCTTCTTCTTCTTCTTCTTCTTCTTCTTCTTATTATTATTATTATTATTATTATTATTATTATTATTATTATTATTATTATTATTATTATTATTATTATTATTATTATTATTATTATTATTATTATTATTATTATTATTATTATTATTATTATTATTATTGAGGTAATAGACGCCGGGCGCACAGGCGCTATACATGTAATAAAAGGGTAAAACATATCATAACAAAGCATAAGCTGTATTCACACATACATTAGAGAGAATAGGTATAACAAAATGCAAAGTAAAATAAAATCACTGTCATTAGTCGGGAATGAGGTCGACCTCAATTAGGTTCCTCGGTAGCACTGAGACTGGGCGATAGTGTTGGAAGTAATCCTCCGTAAAGGAATCTTCCTAAAGCAGTAAAACATGGGAGGGGGGGGGGGGGAATAGAACACAGTTCCATTAGCGTTGTGATCGTTGGAAGTTTGCAGCCTGGCTCTGAATGAACTGATGAATTGGGAGTCGTCCAAGAGGAATTGCGTACAAACCAGCATGCGTCCACTCAGTGTTCGGTGAGATATTCCTGCTCCAGAATATGAATCATGTTTTCTCGGGACTTGTTTGTTGGACTACTGTTGTCCAGCTCCTGACTAAATGGTCGATTGACACGAGATCAGCTACTGTATCCAGACACTGCAACCTTTTTCCACATGTCTGCTAATGTAGCTCTTCCGCTTTAGCGATGGAAGATCGTGCAGCTGTAGCAATAAATTTAAAAGCATCTGTTAGGATCAGAGAGGGGTACAGTTCGCGGATAGTTGTTGACGAATGAACATTTTATATAAAAGGTTGGTGGGTGCGAGTCACTACTTGCCTTTTGTGGGAACGCTGACATCGAGAGAGAGATGACATCTGTAGTGAGATGTGCTTACGCACATGCTTTTGAGCCGACTTCTTCCTTCATATACTCATAATTATTAGCAAGAATCTCGCGTCTTTGACTATTTGAAGTGTTTTCTTGTATTTTTGACACTATAGGAGGTATTGTCATGTTAGTAACTAACACCTAACTACGTAATTAGCTAACACTTGTATGCATACATGCGATACCGTAAAAAACGTTCGCAGTCGACGGTATACACAAACGGCACAGAGGGAAGAAGAGCTGTTTTTTATAACATAAACTGGCCTGTTTAATAAGGGTAGGCTAGCTCACTGGATTTCCGCTGAAGGTCATTCGTTAAGATATAACGCGCAACCTATATCTCTTAAGT
The DNA here is from genome assembly GCA_030765055.1 of Mantis religiosa. Lineage (NCBI taxonomy): Eukaryota > Metazoa > Arthropoda > Insecta > Mantodea > Mantidae > Mantis > Mantis religiosa. The sequence goes on along the minus strand of CM060949.1, from coordinate 183,480,407 downwards.
TGCGAGACTGCAAGGAAGCGCTTCCTGGAAACCGTGACCAGTTTACGCTTAAGGAAAAGTGGAGGTTTTGTCCGATGACGGTGAGACTGAATTCCAGAAATATCTTTATTACATACTTTCCTACAAAATATAGAAAACCCAGGATTTCCAACTTGTATAACGATACACCAGTTAAGCGTGTTGTAGGTAAAGCCACTGCCGCCTACTTGGTAAAGAATATGTCGTGAGGTTGAAAGTGACTTCAGTATTTTCGCTACTCCTATAATATTAAATTATCGTACAACAAATACTGTGCTAACCAGGTTTTCCTTCTTCAAATATTCGCTCTATATTAAAAAAAGAGCAATACATAATCCATTCTAATTACTTCTCAAGTTCATATAATAATATTGTGACGGTTTCAGCGCAAGGTTATTGGCACGATCAACAGGTAACGAGGAACTTCAGGAACTTTCTCTATTACGAATGTCATGGAGATGTGTGGAAATCGGCTAAGACTGGATAAGCGAGCACGGAAGTCTCGTGGAATTAGTAACTCAATCAGGGATTGAGTGAGTTAGTGTGTTTTTAATACGACAAAAAGCGATGTATTACGAGCTTTTTTTTTTAATTTACGTCCTCCAACGTTAAGTCATATCGGACGATGAATGGAATGGGTGAAATGATGCTCAACTGAGCCCAGGGTCCATGGAGCTTAGAGTTACTCGACATTCGTCTTTCAGGATAAGGGAAAACCCCGGAAAAATCCTTATCCAGGTAGCTCACCCTGACCGAGATTCGAACTCGGGACCTCTTAGACGTGAGGCAGACATGCTACCACCACGCTACTGAGGCGGGCATTACGAGCCTGTTTGTGACGTCAGCTATAATAACAGCACTTACCGTACGATTAGAGACATCTTGTGTTTGACTCCCCAGCGAGTGAACCATCCGGAAGAAGAGGTTACGTGGTGCTGCATTTTCGTTAGGTCACGAAGAAAGTGAAGTGAGTGGTTAAATTGAACTAGATAAGAATGCGACAGTGAAAACTTGAGTAAAGTGACACTTCAAAATTGGACAGTCTCATTACACTTAGCTGAAGAATAAACGATACGCATTCTTTACTCACTGTTTATTTTATCATGTAGGTACTAATAAGAAGTATTTCTTTTCTATCCGTTTTATGTTATTCGGGGCACTTTTGTGCAGAAGTAGCTATATTGCACATTTTGTTAAAGATACGAGGCGAAAAAGAGCAAATCGAGTCGATTGTCTGGTGTTTAAAGACGGCTGGATCATTACATACTGACTTAGAGATTTCACGTTTCTTCCCCGTCATTAGTAGTAACAACTGAATAGCGACAGCACTGAAAAAATGGATGTTGAGAAATTCAAAACCATAATAATGGACACCTTCAGAAACTCTTGATGCCAGAAAAAAACTTCTTATGAAGACTCTTGAATTGTTGTGGTTCTCTACATCTCATTCTTTATTGGTCGTGAAGGACCAGTTAATTACGCGCAGAGGCCTCTTAGGCTTCAGCTTCTTTTATCTACGACGGGGACCACCAGCTTTATTTCATTTCCGAAGGAAACTAAGATTCCATAGTGCCCCGCCGGGTTTGAACCCGCGACGTGGGAAGTAGAAGCTATCACGTTACCGGCAGACCTCAGAGGACGACACCACATTTCTTGTGTATTAGTCATCTCTTACGATTTATCAGTTATACAACTGATAAATTAAACATACACATTTTGTCATGTAAATATTTTAAACATATGGCTGTAATTATAATCGTTAGAAACATTGGCAGAATCAAAACTTAGCGATGGGGAATTTGGTTTTGAAAACGTTCTTGTCGCATCTATGGAATGCACTGAAAGTTTTGTGAATAGTTGTTGTTTTGTGTTCACTCATACATGTATTTTTCTAAAACTGCCGTTTTCATTTTTGGATTGAGAGACCTTCAAAATAGCTGTATCCAGTGAAAATTATGCATATGATTGTACAATAGTGCCTGCCACATATAACTTTCGGGGCAGTGAAAATAAAAGAATTTAAACTAAAAGTAAAAGATCAGTACGCCGGAGATTGCTTGTGCGTATATTAAAATGATTGAGTAAACTAAATCCTGTGTATTAAAATTATCAAAGTTCTTTGTATGATACGTTTTTGTAGACCTCTTACGGTTTTCTAGATTTTCAACTCATTTCCAGATGAAGGGACTTTCATATGCTGTTATCAGAAAATTCAGGATAACATTTTATTTCACATGCAAATTTCAAATGTGTGAACTTTTTTAACCAGAACCTTCAAGCAAGTTTTAGAAGGAAAGAAACTATATAAATAGCATTATGCACAGTGGCACAAATGCGACAAACAAGACGAAAGTTTACCTCAGACTACTTTATCTGTTACCGAAATTGTTAACGCAATGCTCTCGTACAGTCACCTTCTCTTTTACTTCAATTACATCACTTCATCACATCTCTAATGTTTTCGTATATCTCCTTAGCACGCACGCTTTGTGCCTCTAGTAGTCTCTCTGGCGTACACGCAGCTGCGCACCGATTCTGAACAACACATGTTAGCTCTTAAACTGCTTTGCTGCTTGTTCCGTAGCCCACTATGCCTCATCGGAATCGCACTTGCTGACTGTTTCCAGCGCCGTTCCACGGCCTGCCGATTCCCCACTACGGAGCTTGGAACGTACCACACTTTGATGCAATGCTTGGTCCACTCACGCCACTTGACTGACCAACTGATTCGTGAACTACTTCACGCAGCCGCACTCGACTCGAAGCGCGAAACACACAGAAACTCTTAAGCACTAAACCTCCTCCTCATCCTCTTCCTCTTACTACTACTACTGCTAACCTGACCTCCCATCGGTTTTATATACTTGTTGGGAGGAACCAGAAGCTTCTGGTGGTAGATCCTTCTCGAATTACGTTCTAGAATATGTTGGAACGGTCTCGAGCGGCATCTGCGCAGCAACGGCATAGTTTCCCCGTCCTGGTAACGTAAGCCACGGGCTGCCCTCTGAAAGCAGGCGACAGGGGCGGGCGGATTCCCCTACTACTGGTACAGGCAGACCGCGATGGCGGCTCAGTTGCTCGACTCGATTCCTCTCTCCAGCGTAGCTTCGCGTCGCCATTGTGACAGTAGAATGTTTCGATTGAAGATGGTCTTGAAATTGTTGGTGTTGCATCTCTGGCAGTCAATATTTATCCGACATTACATGATCTATTCCTTTCACATAGCGCTTCAAAGCATGTATTTCCATTGAAATCTGTGTGTGCGTGGCGGAGAAAGTAAAAATATTGGAAAATTTGCTTTTTTGTGTGTATGTGTTTTCTTTAGAACATGTAGCTGGAGGACGCAGGCCTTGTCGGCTTGTTTATTGGAAATATCTTGAGGGGAGAGAGTGGTGGGATATAGGACAAGGCACAGTAGCAGAAATGTTGCTTTTTGTAATGAACAAGTTGTAAAGTTTTTCAGATGACGATCCACTTCACACAAATGCACATGTACATGCTTTTACAACTCGTAAAAGTGTTTTCTCAGAGACAAGCTGCCTGAAGCTGTTTTGTTACTTGAGAGCACTAGCAAATGTTTCTCTTACCGCTTCCAGCTAAAACAGACTCCTTTTAACATAAAAGTTTTGTTAACGTTAAAGTATACAGTTACTAACTTGCTTTGGTCTGGTCACTGGTGAAAATCTTTATGGCAGAGCTACGATCAACAGTTGACCGGTCGTCTAAATACAATAAATGGCTAAATACTGATCACACATGCAACACTGTCTTCAGTTAAGCAAATTGTTACAAATGTTACGTACAACGATTGCCGACTGTAACCACATTGAACTAGTTTCCATGCGTTTATTCATGTTGCAGTTCTAGATCACACTAAACAATTGAATTGGGACACGTTATAAACATTACGTGATGCAGACATTAAGCCTTAGCTCAAAGCCTTATTGTCTAATATCACAAAACATCTTAAGCATTGCGCTCATATGACTTCCCCTACTTTTACACAAAATCATCTACTACTTCATGTTAATAAAGCTATTCCCAGTTTTTTGTAGATGCAAGGAGAATGAGAATACGAGGGTGGTTTGAAAAGTTACCGACCTAAAGAAGGTACAAGACATTTTTTTAGATTTTTTATGTTTCAACATAGTCTCCTCGTAACTATACACACTTCTCCCACCGATGCTCCCATCTCTGTAACCCGTCCAAATAGTACTCGGCGGGTTTCTCTGCAAAATAATTGTTCACGAATGTGATCGCCTCTTCATCTAACGAAAATCTCTGTCCTCCGAGCGCAATTTTCATATGAAGGATTAAAAAGAAGTAGCTTGTGGCTGGATCTGGTGAGTAAGGTGGATGGTCAAGTGTAATTCGTGGATTTTCGCCATTGCAACCGCTGAGGCGTGAGACGGTGCGTTGTCTTGGTGAAACAGGATTTTCTTTTTCTGCAAATGTGGCCGTTTTTCCGCAAGTTATGCCTTCAGGTTGTCAAGTAATGATGCGTAGTATGTCTCCTGTAATGGTTTTTCCTTTTTGAGGATAATCGATTAAAATAACTCCATCTATTATCCCAAAAAACAGTCTCCATCACTTTCCCAGCCGCAGAAACAGTTTTTGCCTTTTTTTTTTTTTTTTTTTTTTTTTTTTTTTTTTGAGACGGTTCCCCCTTTGCAGTTCACTTTTTGGACTGTATTTTTGTTTCGGGCGTATAATGGTGTATCCAAGATTCATGTACAGTAATTAATCGGCGCAAAAACTCGGATTTATTGCCAACAGAGCGTTGGAAATGTTCATTCGATAACGTTTTTGGTGTAACGTGAGCAAACGCGGCACCCAACGCGCGGACAGCTTTCTCATATCTAAATGTTAATTTAAACACGTTCTTTTGACATGTTCATAGCCTCTACTACCTCTCTCATTTTAATTTGGCCGTCGTCTAGCACCCTTTGGTGAACTTTGGCGACGTTTTCGTCGGTAGTTGCTGTTTTTGGACGTCCCGAACGTTCATCGTCTCCCAAACTCTTAAGGCCACGTTTAAATTCAGCTGTCCAAAATGTCACTGTGTTAAATGATGGTGCAGAGTCCCCATACACAGAATCTAACTCATCTTTTATTTGCGTAAGTGTATTGCCTTTCAAAAACAAATATTTAATGCCAGCTTGATACTCGATTTTGTCCATTTTCGTAAAAACACATCAACTCACTCCAAACGACTGTTACATAACAGCTGAGCGTTCAAAATGACAAACTTTGTTGAGTAGCTATCAACAGATGAACAACGAAATGCACTAGCTTTTATTTACGGGTGCTGCCATCTTCATGTTGAGGTCGGAAACTTCTCAGACCACCCTCGTACATGCGGCTTTTTGTGTTAGATAAATTTGCTAAAGTGGTTCGCTACATGATAGCTATGAAATTCCGTTTTCTTTGTATGGCTAATATATACAAGAATAACGATATCGAAAAGCTATCCAAAATGTAGAGGACTTGAGCTATTCCTAGGGAGTTCAAGAGGCCTAAGAGTTTCTTTGTTATGAAATATCTCAATTATGAGGTACTTGACTCAAAATCGTCCCGCTTTTTATAAAATCAAAATGTTCGACAAATATTTCATGTAAACTGTAGTCTGGGGAGAGGGATTTTCTTGAAAAACTTCGCCTTGCACCCCTGGACAATTCTGAACTTAATTACTAATTGTGATATTTTACTGACTTTTCAATTTTGGCTTATATTACATACTTATACAAAACAAAAGGCATTTGCCTCTTTATAAAAAGAATTTCCTGGAGTCAGCGGATCTTAAAATGTATATTTCCGGTAAAATCTCTATCAAATTGTGGAGTAAAATGCAATATCTTCTTTAACTTTAATGTGCGTGGTAGAGAAAATAAAAATTCACATAATGTGATTTGGATATGTATTATAAGTATACAAACGTATATCTAGTTGGTGTTTTTCTCACATGTTACTAGATGACAAAACGTGCAGGCATATTGACCTTCAGTGACCAGCGCTGCATTCGTTTGTCATCTAGTTTACTAGAAGAGTGAAATTTAGTAAATTGACGTACAGTATATGTCGAGGTGTGTGTCTGATATGAAAGGTTAGCCAGTTAATTATTATAAAAATGTAAATTATCATTACAGCTGCTTGACACAAATATTTTGATTCCCTCTTGTTTCTCCTTGTTACAATATTCAATCACGTTATAATAATTTTTCACGTCTGTCGATGTATGAAACGTGATTGTATCTGAACAGAATATACATAACACTGCCTCGTTTGTGCGTTAGGATTACGTAAACAACTATGTTGTTCTAGTTTTACTACATTTAGCTCTCACTGTCGCTTTAGCAAAGCGAATTAATTCAATTGTAGCTGTCACTTCACTTTCCTCGCGGCCTAATGAAATACCTAAATACCTAGCACGACGTGGACACTTCTTCCGGACGGCAGATTGGAACACAGATGTCTCTAATCTCTTGTAACAATGCTGCTCACTGCACATCAGTTCACTCGGAAAACAACACGAAAGAAAAGGGCTCGTGTTCTCGCGTATACAGCTATAAGACGTTTTCCCAGTTCCAGAACATCCGAGATAGAGGAACTTTTAGATTATTCTAATTATTTGGCAACAGTACTTTAGGTGTTTGCGTTCGGCGAGCGTGCGTCTTTTTTTCGACCTACCCTTGGTGGCCATGCAGAAAAACGGATTTTCAGTTATCACTTAGTGAAGCGCTTTTATAACATTTAACTACCACTTGTCGGTAGTCTACTGTACTTTTGTACCTACAAAAAGATGTTTATCTCGATTAACATGAAGTAGAGGAGTAACCGTTTGTAAGGATAGTTTGTACAGGAGTAGAGAAGGTGATGCATTGTAACAAATTATGTTTCCCAGAGTTCACAACCTGATGTGCCTCTCCAATATCTGTCTTTGTCGAATCTGCTGCTGGCTGCTACAGTGCTGAACTCAGGGTGTAAGTGGACAATAGACATCAGTTAAGTTTACTGATAAATGAAGCATTTGAAGTGAGTTGTCAACTGTTTGAGGATGTAGAATTAAACTGTCATTACTAGAAACTGCTAACTATCTGTATCAATAACTTAACTGTTTATGTAATAACAGTGACAAGTGTAATTTGTCGTGAGTCACTGAAATTTTAACAGCAAAGTACTCATATATACTTCTTATTGCCATCTAAAATGCAAATCTTTGTTCTTAATTCGTTTCTAAATTCTGAGAATTCTTTCAGCTTTCCTATTTTTAAAACCGGTCAAAGTGTTTCTTTTTGAACTTCTTGACTTCTGAACGTGTTTTGTTCCAGGAGTTAATTGCAACGTTAGCTATGTTAATATAACTTGACTTCCCCTCTTGTTTTGGATTATTCATTATTTGTAATATATGGATGTTATCTATCCGCGTATCAGTAGTTTATAAGATTATTTATATCACCAGTCAATAATTGCAGTATCACGCGTTAGATTTTTAAGAGCACTATACTGTTGATGCCGACCATCTCATTTGCAGTATTCATATATACAGAGCCAGAATGAATGTACGTGAATGATTCAAAGCGTTTCGCTCAGTCACACTGAAAGGAAGAGTTACATTCATTAAATAAAGATTATGTCCGTTTTGAATTATTTATTTTCTCGCTAATTGGAGGAGGTACTTTTAATGAGCACTGGGTTGTCCAAAAAGTTTCTGTCTGGATGTCTCCGTGGAGGCGCTAACGAAACGTGTTTACATGGCTTTCCTCATCAACAGATTATCCTTACAAAAGCCTAGTCTTCATGTTAATCGAGGTGGCAATGACAATAGGAGAGTAAGCACATGGGATAGCATATATGAGCAGGAGGGGGGTAGGGTATAAGTATTACGAAATCCAAATAGAAAGGAATATCTCGTTAATGACTCATCCCACAAAAAGTGTGCTTGTGTAGTAAGACGGTTTGCCACTATACAAAGTGATGCGGTACGAAGAAAACTTCAGAATGTGTTTCCAATAAATTAACGCATTTCATTTGCTGAAAATATCTTAAACATGCTATTTTAATCAATATCAATCAAAACCATTTTCGAGTTAATAAAGAACGATAATTTTTCCATATAAAGATTATTTTAGACTGGGGACAATTTTAAAAATCTTCGAGTGACATCCTTGAGGATGTTGAACTTAAATACCAATTAGGTATTTAAGCAGTTTACTTATTTAGTTTTTGCCCATATCTGATGCTTGTCTACCTCACATTCAAGAGATCTGGAGTTCGAATACGGTCAGGGTGGATCATTTGGTTGTTTTTCTTTTTTGAGTTTCCCCGTATCTTGAAAGAGGAATCTCGAGAAAACCGTAAGATTTGTGAACCCTTGGTTCATTTGAGCATCATTTGCAATTATATGCAAACAATAGGGAAAGCAAAAAGTGTTGGGAATATCTCCAGACAAATTATTATTTAAGTGAGACATAACGAAGTGGCCGTGGTCCAAGTACATGTATCATGAAATGGCCGCCGGATAGAGCCTAGTGCATCACGTAACAAAGTAAATCTCGATCAACATCATTAGTAACCGGCTTGCATTGAAGTTATTGTCAGATTTACATTGTATAACCGTATAAATTAAATATATTACTTGAAGTAGTTAATATATCCGGAATGTATGTAAGGACCCGGCGGTTTAAACCTATCTCTCAAGATGACGTGTATCTGTTGTTGCGAAGATGTATGTTCAGCCATCACGTTATGAGTGCAACACGGTCAGGACTAGGATTGAGGGACAATGTACAGGAAAACAGCACTATATGTGCAAGTCTCGGCTTCCTGGCCGTTCATTGGTGGAGACAAACCTATCGTCCCGTCATATGTTTACAAGAAAATCATTCTAGTTGCTCTTCCCTCCGAACGTAGCACCATTAATGTAATATAACCGGGAAGAACCATAACATGGAGAGTAAGATTGCCAAAAAAATTGGCATCTGGTGTTTTCAAATAGCAAACTAAGGAGCGAGTCATTTACTCTTGTGTGATGCTTCCAGTCCACCTCGCACCTTGGCTGTTAGTTCCACTGCAGCAATAGGTAGATATACTCAGGAAGGTCAGTCAGTCACTCCGACAGTGATACACATCAGCTATATCACTACCAGTTATATATCACTGGAGTCTTTTAAAGGCTCTATGCCCGACATTTCACCATCACTATCACAAACAATAAACAGACCTTGTATAACACGTTTCTCTTCACTTGTAAATTAAAACTCCTGTAAAACAAACATACTGTCGCCAGGCATTGTTTTGCTGTTGTCAACTCGTGTGTAGGCGAACGCCGAGAGAGAGAGGAGCGGGGAAAGAAAGAGATAGAAAGTGCCTCAGCCACGCCCACGAGCGCTCTAGTAATGACACTTGCCGAGAGGGTAAGAGACAGATGTCTGGATAATTCTCCCTTTTTCTCGCTGCGTCATGAAACTTCGGCAGCTTTCAAGCGATCCCGTGAGTTCTAGAACTACGAGTGGATGTATAAAAGAGCATCGGCTAGTCAGCGAGAGGCCAACTGCGCTGGTAATTCATGTCATGATTTATGCCTGCGAAATCTGGGGCATGACCGCAGATAGCTAGTTGGCATGGCTTCAGCGTGCACAGAATAGAGGACTACGGTCTATCTATTCTGTGGGCCGCTACTTTCCCACCAGGTTGTTTCATGAAGCCTTGGGTCTTCCATACGTGCAGGATGAAATTAGGCGCCGGTCATCAAAATTATACGCCAGTTTACCTAACCATAGAAGCGCCCTTGTCAGATCATTGGGAGATTGACCCCACTAGACGTCGCTCTAGTTTACATCGGGTACCCCGCATGGCTTGCGAGCACCTAAGATACCCCAGGAGCTAATCCTAACAGCAGCTAAAACTGGGTTCCACATAATTCTCCTAAGCTGTTTGGCATCAAAATTTTACCAATCTTAAATCAGAAGCAAAACACCAGGGTGCTAGGCATTGCATACTGTCCTTTCAATCCCAAGGTACAATCACTGTAACCTTACATAATAATACCAACCTAAAAACCTACATGTCACCCTACAACATCCCAAATATACCTTACCTGCGGTAAAACCCTTAACGGGTGGGCACGCAGCAAAAAACGTGGCTAAATACAGCCAGCCAGCACGACGGGCGAGAGGCCAGTCGAGAACTGTTAATTGTGTAAAATAAGACCTTTTAATTGTATAGTATGCAGCTGTGTGGACGTGTGGCAGACGGCCTGGAAGATTGCGTTCTTGTGTGTTACGTCATTTTAAAACCTGTAAGGTGTGTACAAACGTCTTTCTGCTGAAATAAAGAGCATTTTGAAATTTTGCAAACTAGACTTTTAATTTTACGAACCCACAAAATCGCAATATGCTAGTTTTGCTATTTGCAATAAACTGACCGGGCAGTGCTTAATGAGGGTCAGAGGCCTGAGATCCAATGCAGTATTTGCAACCCTTGATGGTGTATGCTCATCCACTAGTTCCAAAGAGTTTTTCACGTGCCAAATTATTTGGCGATAACTATACTGATAACGGCTACATGTATAGCAATTGTAACTGCACGTTCAAGATGTCCCGAGCTTGAATCTCGATCAGGGTGAGTTACCTGGATAAGGTTTTTTCCGCGGCTTTCCCTTATCCTGGAAGACAAATGTCGGTTAACTCTTAAGCTCCATGGACCCGGACTCATTTGAGCATCATTTCACCCATTTCATTCATCGTCCGATATGATTTAACGTTGGAGGACATAAATTACAACAAAAAATTGTAACTGCGTTAGTTGTAATCGTTACCTGAAAATAACTGTTTGTCACATCTCTAATACTCATAATCTTAAAGCCGTGCCTCATTATGATAAGAGATGTTTAGATCGAGCCTGATACTTATTCGCAGCTTATACAGGCTTCAGCTCCTTAGAGCTCCACTAATCAGCTTCTATATACGAAAGGAATGAATGATAGAGGCAGTGTCGCCAACCAAAAGATTGAATCTCGCTACGCAAATAAAAAAAAATTAAATAGCACTTAGAGATGGTGATATCTCCAGTAGTCCATTAAGGAGTTGAATAAAAAAAAATAAAAATGAAACAGTGGATCGATATATAAACAAAGTATTTGCATTATTTTAAAAGTCATCAAACTCGAAAGGTAATTTTGTGTCGTCACTGTATGACTTCCAGAGAAAGTGGTATATGGGTTTCCCGACATGTTCATTTACTTGTTCAGAATTAAACATATCGTTTATTTTAAAACCGAATAATTATTCTAAAGAGAGGTCACTTCAGTTAAATTTGACAAAATTTGAAACATTTTCCTAGTTTTTCGTTTTCTCGCCGTAGACAAATTCCACTACGGTTGGCGACCCTGCAGAGAGGAAACAAACCAATAATTCTCGGTAGTACGTCGTGTAACATTGCCTGGTAGTTTCCCTTTCTTGCCACTTGAAGCGTTGCGTACAACAGTGTTTATTTTTTCTTCGTCTGTTTCCTTTTACTCCCCTCTCTTCCTCCCTCCCGTGCGTGTGTAAAAGAGCAGACAAGTTTGCTATGTTTCTCCTCGTTGCGCCTGCGCTAGTCGCTTTTCAAACGGTGCGTGTTCACATTCTTACTTGTAGTTGCAATAATGAACTGCACGTGAACATCTGTGAAGTGTTTAGTGATTGATTGAGAGAATGTGCTACCTTGTGTTCCGCTTGTGAATAAAGAACATAGGAGGTGCGTGTGTGTGCCAGTGTTTTTAAATGAAACCGTTGCCAACTTAGCCTTCTAATTATGATATACCACAAGTAAAATTATTTTGTTCGCAAGGAAACGCCTTTGCAATATTTTATATATATTCTTTCTCCATATTTATATGTCTCAAAGCTGTAGAATGCTTGGCCATAAAAAATGTAGCGACTTCACGTTATTTAGCAACGTCTTTGTATTCCTTGTAGCGTCCATAGATCTGTTGCATTACCTAAGTGTTCTTGCCCCAAGATATGGCCTCCATAAGTTCATTTCGAACACTCACGGTGTTTAAAGTATTCCCCCTACAAAAGAAGCATAGAAAAGTCAGCAGAATATATAAATTATTGATAGCCTGCATTCGGCGAAGTTATGGGGAGGGGGCGTTCACATGGTTTTGTCTTCTCAATCCTTTTCAAACTATTCTTACAAAACGTTATTCATCTGTTCATTCATGTTAATGGAGATAAACTTTTATTATATAGTTTATTGTCGGTATAAGAGCCTTAGATACAGTCAGGTGTTTTAAAAAGCAGGTCAGTATGTGATTGCTTTGAAATACTGTTAAAATCATAACCAATGGGAATGTCAGATATGCTTAACGCTACAGGTGTGTCTCTTAAAGTTTACCAATTAAACAAAAGCTATCCAGAATGAAAGGGACATCAAAGGCAATTCACAGAAAATTCAAAGTATGCATTATATTTTTCGTAACAGTGCCTTAAACATATGGCTTTCTTTCTTTTTTCAAAATCATTATAGCTGCTTATAAAAATAGAAAATTTCGAGAAACAAAACAGTGCATGTTGATAGTTTAAGGGTGGTGAGTAATATTCATGAAAATCTTCGGCTGTATCTTGCGAACTTGAATACCAAATTGGCTATGTAGCTGACTTTTCACTTTGTTACCCTATTTACACATAACGCGTTTTTTAATTTTTTTAATTCATTCGGGACCTCAAAATGCACGTTTCCAGTGGAATCGGAATGTGCCCGCCTGGTAGCTTTGATGATAGCTTCTCTGCCTCACTTTAAGAAGTCCCGAGTTCTAATCTCGGTCAGGGTGAGTTACCTGGATGAGGTTTATTCCGGGGTCCCTCTTATCCTGATAGGCGAAGGGCTGGTAACTCTAAGCTCTATGGAACCTGGACTTATTTGGGCACCATTTCACCTATTTCATTCATCCCGAATTTCGAGTTTTTCATTGTAATAAAATATCTGCGGCGGCCCCGTAGCTCAATCGGTAGGTCATCTGCCTTCCGGGTCCCGGGTTCGATTCCCGGCTGGGGGTGGGGATTTTTCTCCATCCAAGATGATTCCCCATCTTCCCCAGAGTCTGGAAGTATGAATGGGGGGTGCGAATGTGTGCGTGATCTAATGATTAAGACCCAACGAATACGAGTTAACACCTTCGATATGTTCCAAAAGAGAATTGCAGTTAAAGGCGAAGTGTAAATGGAACAAAAAAACTGCTGTTTATGCTTATTATAGCTAAGTACCGACGAATATAAATTCTAGTTTTATTTTTCAAAATAATGGGGATATAAATAGTGTGGTAACTGTTTTTTCGTTCCTTGCTTTCTCTAAGAGTCAAATATTTGGAAATATCAAGGTCCATAGTGGGTAAAGTTCATAGCTAATGAAACCCTTTGGCTATATATGTACCGCTGTAACGAGACCTATCCTCAACATTTACGTGGATAATCTCGATCTTTACTGAGAGTTTCTCGCAATAAAACACGATAGCAAAACGTATAAAATTTAAATGTACTTAGTACCAAGTTGTTAACTTTGTTCAAATCGGCAGTAGGTCTCCCTTATTTAACCAACTCTAACTTATCACGTGATTGTAAAGATTTATAACACACTTTCAAGTACATCCATAATTTTAATATTCGGCGACAAACACTGTTGGTACCTTGACACATCAGCACCTCACAAGAACTAAGCAGTACATCCACTATTGTGTCTAGTAGTAAACACTTCTTCATAGTGTTGGTTCCTCTTGCATTTATAGGGTTTACTTTAGATGAAAACTAATCATTTTATTATTGTACAACGCACGCATTCATTTATTGGCGATACACCACTAATGAAGTAACACGTTGTTTCTGGATTTCCGATGTCTGCACTTGCGAAGGTTTATGTGATCTGTACGTACTCAATGTTCTTATAACTTGATTTTTAAACCATTGTTGTAACTACATTTGGATTTCCAGTAGTTTTCTCAGACCTAAGAAACAATTTACGTCTTTTATTACGGACGTACAATAGAGAGAGTATTGTATTGTTCTAAAAATTCAGATGTCTCCAGAAACGTTTGAAGCTTCCTGAATAAAATAATTATGATAAATAAACGGTTTCTTGTTGAAAGAGAGTTGGTTAAACACGAAACATGGTATTTTTGTCCAGATTTTCGAAGAATGCGACTCGAAGACTCACGAAATTCCCCCCCACCCCAAACTCATACAGATAATTTTGATTTTCAGAAAAATGACTAATGCTTTTGATTAAATCACCATATGTATGTATCGAAATTTCTGGGTCTAGCCTCTGTGGTTCTGTTCATTCTGGGAGTTAGCCATTTCCAAGTTATCACGTTTTACCTTCATCTATAACAAAATATGTACTAAGGGTTTATATCGACGGACGAATAAGAGAATGCAACAAATAGAGTAGCTTACATTTCTCAGTAATGAACACGCGTAATAATGAGGTCATTGCTCAACATGACCTAAATAGTATCGCCTGAAGTAAAACACTTGTCCCTACATCAAGGTCGATTGTGCTTCGATATCGTATACGCATTTCATCAAAAGTTATGCCAAAGGGTACACATTCGTGGAGAAGGTATTGCATTCCACCCTAAAATTAAATACAGAACTGTAATTTAAAATAAAGTTTTCAGGTCCACTAACTTCCAAATCTTTTTAGAGAAATGTTTGGCTATGTTCGCCTGTGAAGGGCATAACTAAAAAGGAAAATGTGCTTAAATACCAAATTTGGTACTTGCAAGACCTCTTCCAGTGTTCAGAACATAATCCTCACACCACAAACTACCGTGGAATGAACCGTTGCCAAGATATTCCTTGTTTTTTATTTATTTGTTTAAATATTTATAGTTTATGAAACAGGAAGTGGTCATCCATTTTTCTATATCTTTTACGCAAAGAAAGGTATTCAAAGCCATCATATGTCGACCCCCTTTTAAAAGATTTGACTATCATTTAAGTCTAGGGCATTATTGTATTCCCATTGTACCTACAAGAAAGTGTGTAGCAAATGTAGATATTAACATGTGCTGCATTGGAAGAGTTTGGTTGTGTAAAAATTTTTGTTGAAGAATAAGTAGATTGTAACGGATCACTATAACTTCTAGAAACTATGCTTCTAAACTGTCATTTTTCTAACTGTTTCATGTTAATCGACTTAAAGCTTTCCACAAATAGTTTGTTTATACATTTCGTTGTAGATACAAAGGAAATGGAACTAATAGGCAGTTGATCAAAAGCGGGGCGTTAGAAGTCCGTACTCGTTCCATGACCTCTCGAGGAACAAGTGAATGACGAAAAAGCATTGAAACGATTGAAACGACAGTAAAAAAATATTTTGAAAATTGTAGATAATAATAAGAAGCCCTTCACAGGCTAGCCTCAGGAAATTCAAGATATACAGTTTATTTGGCTTGCCAAAAATATGTTAAATATATGGAGTTTTAATGAAAAATCGCTGGATCTATTTTTACAACAAAATATTGAATATTTATTCTATAAAAATTGGTCCAAGTTGGTTATCTTTTAAACTTGTAATATTTGCATCACGGAGAACTTAGCACATTTTGCAATTATCAATTTGGGTTTTTAGTTATCTCAAACCCACAATACATAATGGCAGCTTCCAGGTGCTTGTCAGGAACAGTGTCGGTAGATGGCTGGTATTGCAGCTCTCTGCATGCCCACCAACAGTTAGTTAAGTGCAGTGCTTTGTTTGAAATCTAAAATTAGTGCTGATATAATGCAGGGTTTCTTGAGACAGTGTGCCGGTTCAACAAAGTATTAAACCATGCAGAATTTAGTCTCCCATGGGGTTCAGAAATGTGACTCATTCTTACAAACGCTTATCATGTTAATGGAGATAAACCCTTGCAAAAGTAGTTTTATTGTAGGTACAAGGGAATACAGTAGACTTTCTGATTCGTTGTCATGGCTTTGACAAACAGTCGCTTCAATTAGAGAAAGGTTTAAGGATTTTAACCAATAACAGCGGTTATGGAAGTCGTAGTATGATTTACCAGTTGTATAAGGACTAGGAGGATATTCGCAGAACATTTAAGATGCACGTTTCATTTTTATGGAAATGTCTCAAACATGTATTTTAATCAAAATGTTTGTTTTCCAGAAGGTTCCAACGACACGAGGGCTTTGGTTTACTGTTTCGAGATATAGTCGAGGAGGAATGTCATAAATTATCATGCCTATGTAGAGGGTAGTTAGGGATAGTGGGAGGTTAGCATCCATCTCAACTTAAATACCAAGTGGATATTTAAATAAATGTGCGTTTTTCAGTTATTCTGTTCATATACCCACAAAAAAATTTAAATTCTTTTTTTTTTTTTTTTTTTCAGTTCAGGAAGTGTATTAAAACAGTATTTTCAGTAACATCTTGATGTCCAATTTTTGATAAAACACTTGCTATAAGTACGTAGTAAAGAAAGAAAAAACAAATGTATGCAATATTGTTTCGGTTTTTGTTTTTACAGCAACGTTCACAAACGTGATGACTGATGATACACATTTTGAAGCTACCTAAATGTTCGAATGTTTTCTGTTTTGCCGTATATCGATAACGGCTAGAAACAAGGTTGCTTCCCGTACCTGGTTCTAGGTACAGATGTTATGAAAGGAAGGGAGGTCTCGCACCCCAAGATGCTACTACAGCTGTTCTCTTGTAACAGTCCTGATAGGGAGGGGCCGTAACTTGAACCAATAAGTAAATGATAATCTTCATTGTTAAACGCTAAATGCTTCCTCAGAAGCGGGCATCCTAAACATATAGAATTACGGATCTATATTTGAATAATTTTGGTGGGTAGTTTGTCATACATGCAAAAGAGAAACTTGCATAAACATCCTTCAAGGATGTGACGGGAAGATAGCCACACCGTTACATTGGGAAAAAATTATTTTCTCAAAAACGGCCCTAGGTATTATTTTAATTGAAATGATTTTAATTGAAATTTAAGATATTTACGTGATAAAACAAATCTTGATCTGTCAGAAAATGTCCTGAGAATTCCTCTGCTTTGTGGATGACCTTTCTATAACTGGTAAACCGTAAGAAATAGACAAAGTCTTACTGCATAAAAAGTGGATCGTGTTAAAACATACAATTATCTTTCTAAAATAATATTTTTGAAATATTTCCATTTATCGGCTTCAATTTTCACATATTTATATTTTACTCCTGCAGAAACTCGCTTTTTTATCTCTTGTGTAAAAACAGCGGAATTTCCAAGCTCTTAGAAAGTTTGATAATCACTTAAATCTACTGCATTTCCTTATTTCCATTTGGCCATAAAGAACATTTGCAATAATAATATTTACAGAAAAGTTTATCTCGATTGAAATGAAGTAGATAAGTGGAAGAAGCGTATATTTCGTACAAGAATAGAGAAACTCGTGATAGTGCAACGCAAGATTTTTAGTTTGAATTTCTAAATGAGTCGATAAGTCGCCATTTATTTATTTGTTTATTTATTTATTGTGTTGATCAGATAAACCGAAGTACTCATATAGCAGTACCCTTTTTAAAATGTTGACATCACTTTTTGGTTCATCTAAATCTTCATATTTAATGTGGTGATATAGTATATTTTATTTGAATCTAAAATGTCAGAAGCGTATTAACGTCTCTTGTGAACACAGAAACAGGGAAAAGTACCAACGTATAAACATAGGACAAGGTCTAAGTTGGCAGCGTTTTTACTTGCGTTTATTTTTTAGTATCTGAATCTCGAGTGCGACCTTGAGGCAGAAGACTACACCATGTGGTTCACCTCCTCGGAGCCAGGCTTTCGCATGGCGAGCTTCAAGACCAAGATACGACGACGAAAGTACGCTCTGAGTCGCGGCGGAGGGGGGGACGGCAGCAGCGGAAGTGGCGGACCCCCGGGCAACACTGACAACTGCACCAAGGAGGTGCCGGTTGCCGAGTGGGAGTTTGTCAACTTCGGCATGTACGGCCGGGGCAAGGGCACGCCTCCCCCGCCGCCGCCCCCGATGCCGCCACCACCTCCCCCACCCCTGCCCCCGCCGCCGCTGCCATTGTTGTTGCTGATGGACTGCGACGGAAGTTTGGTGTCTTCGCCACCGCCTCCGATACCCCCACGTGAACTGTCGCCGATGAAACCGCCCCCACGTCCGCCGTCGCTAATGCATCTTCATGAAGCCGACGATGTAGCAGGTACATGTCATAAGTCAACCATTGTCTAACCTCATCGAATGCTGTATCAATATCCAAGTGACATCAAAACTCCGTTCTTGGCTGCGGAGAGTATTTTCTCTTTATCGTAAAATAACCCCCTCTATAAACACTTAACAAATGAAAGCTGTTGTTTGTTACAATGATTTACCGTTCAATAATTCCTGTATCAAAGCATAAACAGGAACTGAATGAATAACTACTGTTACTCTAATTGTTATACTATTACCTATTCATTCATAATGTGTGGATTATTCCTAGTCGTGATACTTGGCTGTTTCTTCAGACGAGCCGTCGAATTGCATGTGTGACGGAATTAAAGGGTGTGTCCCTGAGACAAATATCCAATATTATTTACTTCTGCCGCTCATTTTAATGATAATAATATAATAATTTCCTCCCTCACATCGCCTGATAGAGGATCCAGAGTTGAGAGGACAGCTGAACGCCTGGGATGAGAGCGAGAGTAGTGGATGATAGTATGAAGGTGAAATGAATAATAGGAAAGAGAATGATGGGGCAGTTGGTGGAATGATGGCGGGGAAAACCGGAAGACTCGGGGGAAACCCGCCCCAGTGCCATGTTGTCCACCACAAATCTCACTTTGCCTGGACCGCCTTGGTGACAGTTGAGCGGTCTGATCATTCAATAATAATAATAATAACAATAATAATAATAAATTTTATTACATATTTATATGTTTAAACTGTACAGTAGTTTTGAATGATTGCCTGTTTAAAGTATTAGTTACTCTACAAAATTGACCTATTAGCTGGAGGAAATATTGCAATCCGCTTAAAAAGGCATCTTGAGAATTTACCGCAACGATGTATTTTTGAGCCCATCTAAATCAAAAGAATTATAAAATAAAGGAAATATCAATGTCGGATTAGTAGAGAAGTGATTTGAAGTTCAGCATCCCCTTCCTCAAAACTGCCTTTTACATGGAACCTCTTTTAGGAACTGTAATTTGATCAAAAATACTTTTAAACATATCTGTTTAAGATATTTTCATGAAAAACCAAATGTAGATGTTCGTAGAATTTCTGGAAATAATATTTAAATTTGTCTTCGTTGTGGATAGTTTTTGTATAAGTACTTTGTGGTAAGAGATAGACCAATATTTACTACATAGGTAAAGCTCATCAAAGAATAGAGTTTTATGTCAAATTTTTTGCGCTATTTTTTTCAGATAATCATCATCGAGATGTTATTAGTTTGAACTTTCAAATACTTTTTCTCCTAATAGGAAGTAAATCCATTTTTGACGCGCAAGTTATGCAAAGGTAAATGGAACGTAAAAGACACCACTGAGTGATTGGCTTTTAAAACATATGAATATCACTTAGAGTCTAGTGTATTGATCTCAGGAAAATATGCAATGGGCCCATTTCTACAGACTATTGACATGAAGTCGGTAGTAAAGTAAGGTTATCAGCACTAGTTCGTACAAGAGTGTATAGAGATAGTAATGTGAAGTTTTTTTTTTTTTTTTTTTTTTTTTTTTTTTTTTTTTTTTTTTTTTTTTTTTTTGCTGAAATTAAACCTATACATACCTCGATATTATGGACATTGAAGACCAACCTACGCTTCTTTGTATCTGCAACGAAATGTGTAGATGTCGCCTCTATGTTGGTAATAATCTTGGCTTTTCTCTATCAGATCTGGAATTCCCCGGAGATTACGTATCGGAGTACGTCCGTTAATTCCATGTGAGCAATCTTTACTTTCTACAGCCAGTTTAGGAGGCATTCACTGTTTTGAAGCCCGACGAACTAAAATCCTGTGCTCGTGAGCGCTCCTCCATGTATGACACAGTATAAATAAAAAAACGATACGTTATGTGCTAAATTTGGTATTTAAATTATGGAATTTACCAGCGAGATGTGTATACATTAAAGAAAATTCCATTTCCCTCTTATAGTTTCCTTTACATAGAAAACAGTTCGTAACTTCTTAATTTCTAAAAAAAAGTGGCTCAAACAATTTTGATTGGAATTCCAAATGCTTAAAATATTTTGATGCCACAAATATGTTTAGTTTATATCGGAATAGCCAATTTTGTGTAATTTGTGTAATTTGCTAAACGGTAAGAGACTGAACAAATGCATATATAGCTAACGGTCATCATTTGTAATTTTGGGTGCCTTTAGACACTTCCAAGACATTCCTTGTTATTGTTTTGAAATATTTATGCTTTAGGAATTTTCTGACTTGAGTAAGGCGCTGTCGTGGCTCGGGGTATGTGTGAAATCCAGGAGGGAGTTTTGCAAGATCCAGTTATGGAATATTGAGAATATACACGAGAATTTTGGAAGAAAATCCGCTGACAGGTAACACTGGGCAAGAATGAAAATGTTTCGGGCTTAAAAATAGTGAATTTACATGTATTTCCATCTGCTGAATTCAAAAATCACCATAAAAATGATAGATTAGCTCTTGTTTTGAAGAAAAAGTTTCATTGCATTTTTAGAGTGAAGATTTTAAATTCGGGGGAAATTTTTGGGAGTTGGCACACCTGTCAAATAAAAAAAAAACAATCACAGAGAAATTTTGGAAATTAAGTGATGCAAAAGTTAAGGAAGACATTTTTGTTGGACCACAAATAAGAGAAGTTGTAAAGGATCCTGTATTTGACCAAATTTTGGAGGGGAAAGAAAAGGAAGCTTGGGAAGCATTCAAGGGTGTTGTTCATGGATTTTTAGGCAACAAAAGAGGTGGCAACTACAAGCATTTGGTGACAGTGCTCCTGCAAAAATACCATAACCTTGGATGCAACTTGTCCCCTAAGATCCATTTTCTCCAATTCCACTTAGACTTTTTCCATCCTAGTTGTGGAGCTGTTAGTGATGAACATGCGGAGAGATTCCATCTGGACATTTCTGTTACGGATCAAAGATATCAGGGCCGTTGGAATGAAGTAATGCTTACGGATTACTGTTGGTCTTTGTATAGGGATTCTGCAGAACTCCATCACAAGAGGCAAGCTAAAAGACGACGAAGTCAATAGGCCACCAAATGATTCTCTTCAGACACGACTATCTGCGAAGTATTTTTTCAGCAATTTAGAACTCTTAGCATGTAATTACCAGTTAAAAAAATCAAATGCACTTTTATTGCTGTTAGCATGTATGTAATTAAAATGTATCCTTTTCTCTGAATCCGTTAATATGTAATACTTCCACATTGTGTATATCATAGAAACTAGAGCTAATAAAAATTCTTCATTGTCATTTGTTTTTCTCAACCCAAAGTTAGTAGGAATTGCCTCATGAAGTGCTCGAAACATTCAAAAATTATTTTTTGTTGCCTAGTGTAATCAGAGTTTGTTAGAAAAACTTGGTCCTTTAAAAGAAACCATACATTGATGTCTTAACACTTTTTAAAAGATCATTCTAGTAGTAAATTGGTACCGCATGATTGACACCTGATTAACCTCGACATAGAACGGTCATCTGTCGTCAGTTTATCGCTAATCCCTGTGACGATATATTTATCACATGTAGTAAAAGGTGGGTGTGATACCTCGAAATCGTGGTTTGATACCCGCCAAAATTTCTTTGGCCAAAATTGATATGCGTCTGGTGGAATTTTGAAGGTGTGAATCACTGGGAATTTATTCCACAAAAATGTGCAGTCGATACGGATTTTCTGGAACAGCTTTATCAAGTTTGGAAGTAGAAGTACCCGATATTAGTTTATAGGTTTCTCTTGTAGCAGGGCAGTGCAAGACCGCACACATCTCAAAGAACAGTAAATAGAATTCAGGAATTGGAAGGAATAATGAAGAGCTATCATATAGCCCTAATATTGCCCAATCAGATTATCATCTCTTTAGGTCCATGATAAGTTTTCACAGCATTGGGGTAGTTGAAAAGAGTATCAGCGAATTCTTCGCATTAAAAGCGATAACCAACCTTGCAGATATGTGATTCAGGACTATAGAAGCTAATGTACTTTGGAATCATTTCTCGTAACAGCACATTCGAATTAAAAGAACATCAGTGGTGACACATCTATAGCAATAGCTCCTTTGTTTTCAAAGTTAACTGGCAAGGTATTACGTAGTCAAAGCAGGGAAATATATGCAAATATGCTCGACAGAGTTGAAGGAATGAATGAAGATCTGTTGCAGTGCCTAACCGTCACCTGTTGATCTGATATAACTGGCTTCCAATGTTTCGCCAGTCGTAAGGACGTGACCGAAGAAAGAGTTTGTTGAAACTCCCCCATTCCAAACTATGTTTTACACGAAAACGTTTGCTTATTTTTTATTTTGTCAGAAACGGTTATCTAAGCATAATGGATGATACAAAGCCTCCAGACAAGAAACACAGAGGATGTAGCTCGTGCGGTTTGTCGACTTGCCTATCCGGTTGTTGAGGACTGACGTCATCTCAGCTAATTCTTGGAACTGCATCTTTCCCTTCGTTCACACATCTGCCTGCTTCTTGTTGGACTGCAAACCGAAGAGGGGACGGAATTGTTTCATTCTCATGACATTCTCTACAAACTTGCTTGTCAACATAAACATTCATTAATCATTTCTTTGTAAGTATACATAAGAAGATTATATGAGATGATAGGTACTTTGGCTTTGAAATTCCGCGCCTTTTACGCAACCAGATAACAAAGAATATGCCAGAAATAGTAAAGCCATAACGCATTTTATATGACAAATCGTTTGCTTTAACCAGATTTCACTTTTCTTGTAGTAAGTTATTTTCTATCAGTTACGGTTTACAAGTTAAATAATGCAAGGAAATCAGAATAAAGAGGACTTAAAAGACTATTCCTAGGAAATCCAAGATGTACGTGTCAGTTTTAAACGTACAGTAAGTCGTTACAAATGTTTTTAAAATATAAAACAAAAATTAGCAAATGTTTTCGATATACATGGTAGTGAGTATTTGAAAAGTGATACCTATATTAAACAGATTAAAGTAAGAGAAATATATTTGACAAATCTAATGCTTTAATGAGATCTAATGTGTTATAAGTAGGACCCGGAAGTTGTTGACCTAAAAATTCTCTAAAAATGAGCTATAAAATGCCCTTAAAATATACTAAAATGCACATAAAATGTAAAAAAAAAAAAAAAAAAAAAAAAAAAAAAAAAAAATTGTCCTAACAAATATTACCAATTTCTTTCATAATAAATTGATAACTGTCACAAACATAATGAATATATGGTTCGAATAACCACATTTCAAAATCAGCTTTCCTAGTAAATAATGCAATTATTGCTACTAAATAATAAATTCAAAATCTATTAGATCATTTTCACTTTTATGAAATATGAAAAAATAAGTTACTGTACCCATTAGCCAAAACATACCTTACTTAGAGTTGCAGTACAGCACCATGGTCATCTTCAAGATATCAAAAGTAAAGGAACGGCAGTTGTCAGCTAAAGCTGTTTTATACTTTGAGAAACTTCTCTCCACTTCCACAGATGTTATACGAGGGTGTCTCAAAAGTTTCGGACCTAATAAAGACACAAGACATTTTTTCAGATATTTTTTTCAACATATTCTCCTTGTAACTCTACACACTTCTCCCAGCGATGCTCCCATCTCTGTAACCCGTCCAAATAGTACTTGGCGTTTTTCTTTGCAAAATAATTGTTTACGAAGGTGATTGCCTCTTCATTTGACGAAAATCTCTGTCCTCCGAGCGCAATTTTCAGAGTCGCATGAAGTCGCATGGAGCTAGGTCTGGTGAGTAAGGCGGATGGTCAAGGAGTTCAAACCGTAATTCGTCAATTTCCGCCATTGCAACCGCTGAGGTGTTGTCTTGGTGAAACAGGTAGGATTTTCTATATCTGCAAATGTGGCCGTTTTTCCGCAAGTTCTGTCTTCAGCTTGTCAAGTAATGATGCGTAGTATGCTCCGATATAGGTTTTTCCGTTTTGAAGATAATGTATTAAAATAACTCTAAGACTATGCCAAGAAAATAGTCACCATCACTTTGCCTGCCGATTTTTTTTTTCTTCTAATGTTTGAGCCGGTTTCCCCTTTGCTGTCCATTGTTTGGACTGTCTTTTTGTTTCGGGCGTATAATGGTGTATTCAAGTTTCATCTACAGTAATTAATCGGCGCCAAAACTCGGATTTATTGCGCCTAAACTGCGCCAACAGCGCTTTGGAAATGTTCATTTGAACACGTCTTTGGTCTAACGTGAGCAAAGGCGGCTCCCAACGCGCGGACAGCTTTCTCATGTCTAAATGTTTATTTAATATATGACAAACACGTTCTTTTGACATATTCATAGCCTCTGCTATCTCTCTCACTTTAATTTGGCGGTCGTCTAGCACCATTTGGTGAACTCTGGCGATGTCTTCGTCGGTAGGTGCAGTTTTTGGACGTCCCGAATGTTCGTCTCCCAAGATCTTACGGCCACTTTTAATTTCAGCTGCCCAAAATTTCACTGTGGTAAATGATTGTGCAGAGTCCCCATACACAGAATCAACTCACCTTTGATTTGCGTAGGCGGGCATATTGCCTTTCAAAATCAAACATTTAATGACAGCTCGATACTCGATTTTGTCCATTTTCATAAAAGCACTCACATCAACTCAAACGACTTTTACAACTGAGCGTCCAAAATGACTGAAACTTTGTTGATTAACTGTCAACAGATAAACAACGAAATTCACTAGCTTTTATTTACGAGTGCTGCTATCTTCATGTGGAGGTCGGAAACTTTCAAGACCACCCTCGTAGGTGCATATTTGAAAAACACTATGTCAATGCCTGTTTAATCCTGTTCAAAAATATCAGTTCTGAAGTTTTCTCTTGAGAAGGTATCGGCATTCTGAAAAACTGTTTGGTATTCTTTATTTTTGTCCAACACAAATTTTAGTTTCTGTCTAATTTTGTTCCCAATCTCAACTTTTACATTTTGTGTCCTTTCTTCCGCAATCCTCACTAACTCAATTGACTTATCCAATGTCATGCCACTTTCTTCAAGGCGGGTTATGGTTTCCATAAAAAATGCAAAATTTGATTTAGTGAAAGCTATTTACCTTGGATTTGAGTATCAGAAAACGGATCCTGTGCGCTCTCATTGCCTTTGAATCTACCCTATCAAAGCTATTCACTAATTGAAAATTGTCAGTGTGGTATATACATGCAGTTAACCATATACCCTAGCATTTTAAAATTCGTAACGGGGGCAAAGCTATATTAGGAGCTTTGTCTTTGAAATACACAGTTCGGGTTGGTACTTTCAAAAGTATTTTCTTTACTGTGGAAATTAGTGTATCTACATCTGGAAATGTTGATCTGGCGTGTTCCGTAATTTGATGAAAAGCATGAGTCAAACACGTAACGTGCACCATGTTACTGTCAAATGATTGGATCGATTTTGCCGTGTCTGTTAGGAAGAGGAGCACGTTGTCATGTAGTATTCCATTAGGCCACAATAAACACATGTATTTATCGAACAGTTTGCATATCTGACAGTGGTTAACAGCTTCCATAACCCATTAGTTCAGAAGACACATTTATCCGGCACTAGTAGCTTCTAGCGTTCCTATCACTACATTGGCTACATAACGCCCCTCTTAATCAGTTGTCTCATCAATTGATACATCATTTTTCCCCATTCACACATTCACGTATTATGGTTTAACGTGTCTTCATCACATTTTTGTAGGTAATTTTTACGAAAAGCTGATTCATCTGGAATTGTATGACCAGTGTGACGTTGAAGAAAATCTCATAATTTGGAATTACTTAATTTTTCTAGGGGAATATTTGCGCCAAAAACACTTCACATAATTCTTTATAAAAGGAAAATGACTTGTTACTTAAAGTCGAAGTAGTTTCTTTTAACAATAACTGAGACACTTTTTTCACATTTCCAACAACTCGCAAATGTTTTTCCAGCCCAACATATTGTTGTACGGTGAACCGTTTGTCTGCAGCGACTTTAATTTCGCACATTTTACAGAACAGTACAGTCCCATCAGTAGAGAATGTGTTTCCGCCAAACTGTGAAGCATACTGTTTCAAGCGGGACGCAATTGACTGTTTTTATTTCGGCATCTCAGTTCCACAAGACAAATTTACACACCTCACGAACTACTCTGTTACTGCGACACTTCTAGCTCCTGAAGTCCTGACTGATGCAATCCATACGTATTGCGTGATAAAATCGGCGATTCCTCGAATTGATGCGTCATAAATTCATCAGCACTGTTAGGACGCTGACCTGTGTTAATTACATTATTACCACACTTACAAGGTTGCTATTTTATAAAAGATGATATAAATGAACTTTGAACCACAGATAATTTTAAAGCCCCCGAAAAAGTCTGTGGGTGAAGGTCAGGTAGGTGGGCCACGGGAATCGAACCCGGCCTCCTGAATGCTGCCTACAGATGAAAATGACCAATAAATTCGTTAAAAGAAAGAAAATTGGCGGAAAATGCATCTAAATGTTAAAAAATTACTATTTTTATAATGTGGAAAAAATGAATTTTGATGAGCGATTAAAACCACATATATCTGAAGTATTTGTTCCAGAATGCACTTAATTTCCAATAAGCATCGTCTGTGACTACTCAGAAAAAATATGACTTTTCGTCAAAATCCAGACCCTAGTTATAAGGTTTTATCTCTTCCAATTTTGCAGTTGTGCAAAGGAAATTCAGAATGAAGAGGCACAAAATTCAAGATATGCATTTTGTTATACACAGTATTTTAACAGAAATCGTCAGATTGAGAAAATAAGAGTTTCATAAGTGTTTACATGTAATCCTGCACCAGTAATTGCTTGATAATATTCGTGTCC
The DNA here is from genome assembly GCA_030765055.1 of Mantis religiosa. Classification (NCBI taxonomy): domain Eukaryota; kingdom Metazoa; phylum Arthropoda; class Insecta; order Mantodea; family Mantidae; genus Mantis; species Mantis religiosa. The sequence goes on along the minus strand of CM060949.1, from coordinate 183,453,362 downwards.
TTTGTTTTAAATATGCAGAATGTATAAACATGAAGTTTTGTATTTGTCTTCTGGTTCCACGTGTTATTGGTTCAAACCCGGAGAAAGTCGATTAATTTTTCTACGGCCTTTTTCGCCCAGTATGAAGTGGGACATCAGTTAAAGATTACCCAAAAATAAAACTCAGGTTACATACACATAATTTTCTGAAGGTGCTCTTTGGCGGTTTCAACTAGATATGAAATCTCAATTTCGAATTTGGAGTGGCATGCAATATTTATGGCTGAGAAGGGAAAGGAGTCACATTTTTTTGTGAAACCTCTGCATGTACAATTACTTCCTCTATGTATTGCAAGTAACTATGTAGTTTGGGTCATTTCTCTCAGAGGGAACGGTGTCAGAATGAGATGGAAAGGCGGGCGTGAGTCATACTCCCAGTCTGGGTCACTCATAGCAAGTCGGACTGCATTCCGTCACACAACCCGTTTGCCTCACCATTAATTTATTAACTTGCATTGTGTTACTCAACAAGCTCTCTTGCGGACAGACAATTGGGCGCCAAATAAACTGGCGGGAATTAAACACGGCACCAGGCACAACGTATCGCAGGTGTCCATTCACGCTCCACCTTCCCTTACTCGTACCACTCGAACAGCAAAAGCATAATGTTCCTTTCTGCCCTGTACGTGCCTGCAAGAATGACGGCGTATATGGAACCAGGTAAAGGTTGATAAAATGTATGGACGCCACATATGGAACCAAGTGTACACGACCACTGAGAAGGCTGGTAAAAAGTCACCTGACGACATAAATGGACCTGTATCTACTACGGTATTTTATAATCGTGCTTGTTTCTGCAGTGTGTACAGATGAACTGAGCTATAAATACAAAGATGTATGTAAGCCAAATTTTAAAGAGAATACATTTGTGACAGTTGTTGCCATTTGTGTATTCAAAACAAACTACTTATTAAACAAACTGATATTTTCTTATACGATACTAGGGGAAATATAACGTATCATAGAACTCAAACAAGGATCCGAGCATAATGAGAAAGTGCATAGTGCTATATAATGTCCTGCCAAAAAGTATAAAAGATTATTCGGGAAAATTTCTTCTGCTAAACAGCTAAAAAATATTTAATTGAAAAGTACTCATACTGACTGGAAGAGCTATTATAGTAAAATAAATTGTACATAGACCAGAAATAGTGTATGACTAGAAGGCATTGCAATTTATTCAGTTTTCATTGTTAATATCTTGCAGTTTACATGTTGAAAATATTGTAACACAGTCAGCCCAGAAAGTATTCGTACACCACCTAAATGAAGAAACAATATGTATTGTTGCAGCATAATTATTTATGTAACTTGGTATACTTGTAACATTATATGGTTCGTGTATTTATTTACTTATTCCTACCATAATTTTGCGGAAAGCGTTCTAGATCAGAAGTTTTCTACTATAATATTGGATGATACCGTAAATTTGGCACAAAGAGTATTCGTACACCAAACGTATCTAGATTGAATACTGTGGTTATATGACAAGCTTCTCCTTTGTGGATAATATGCATTCAGCTGTGTCATACCAAGTGGTCTGCACGCACTAGTCTGAACACAGTAGGTTGCGGAAGTAACGTAAAATGGGCCGAAGAGGGAAAGAAACTACGCCAGAAGAGAGAAAAATAATAATTAAATTACTTAATGAATTTAAAGCACTTTTGGAGATATCTTAGACAGTGGGGAGACCACGGTCAAAGATTCAATCCATCATTGACAGAGTAGGAACCAGAAAATCTGTTCTAAATACACCAAGGAGTGGTTGACCTAAAGTCCTCACGGCTAATGACAACAGCATTCTTGGCTGCATTAAAATGGATCCACGAATGACTGCTCCCCAGATTGTTGCTGAGCTACAGAAGGCAGGAATTAACGTTTCACGAATACTATGAGAGCTGTTTACTATAGGAAAGGGTGCAACGGCAGAGTAGCGCTTAAGAAGTCCTAGGTCAGTCCACAGAACAGGCAAAAACGCATTGAGTTCGCCCGTAAGTACCCTGATAAGGATGTGGACTTCTGGAAAAAAAGTTGTATGGACAGATTAGAGCCTGTTCAAGGTATTCAGATTGCAGTTGCAAAGTATGGAGGAAAAAAATATGGAGCTGGAGCCTAAAAATCTTGTTTTCACAGTAAAGCACGGCGGAGGATCCGTCCTTGTCTGGGGTTGTTTAAGCGCATCAGGTGTCGGCATTTTGCATGTTTTCGAGGGAACAATGGATCACAGGAAGTACATGGGCATTCTTAAGCAAGAGTTGCCTACCAGTGTGGAGAAAATGGGCCTGCAAGAAGACTGGATGTTTATGCAGGATAATGATCCAAAACATACTGTGCTTAATACACGACTGTGGATATTATACAACGTTCCAAAACAGCTTCATACCCCTCCGATATTAATCCTATCGAACAGATGTGGAGCATCCTGGGGAAACGCGCAAGAAAAAGGGCAATTTCAAACAAAGAAGCATTGAAAACTGCACCTTTGGAAGAATAGAACCCAATACCAAAGACAAAGATTAAAAAACTTGTCCATTCCCTACCAAGGAGACTAGAGGCTATAATTAAAGCTAAGGGTATCCAACGAAGTACTAAATAGCATTTTTATGTATAGTGTATTGTTTTTGGGAGTTTACCATTACTTTTTGTGGCTGAAAAATTGGCAAGTTAATTTAATTTTTATAGAAGTGGCATTTCCTTTGTACATTGTTGCTATTTTCATATAAAATGTGAATTATTTTGAGGATACCTTCTTTGGAGTCAGTAGACATTAATTTATCATTTAAATGCTCGCCATAATATTCATTTTCCCTAAAGCAATATAAACGTCTTAGACACCATACCAAAGCGTGGTAACTGATAAGCATTATTGGGTATTTTCACCCTATCCCTCGTACAACCTTCGCCCATGAAGAAGGGAGGTTACGATGATTTTCCCGAGTAGCACAAAAGTTCTAGGTAAACACAAATAAATTATAGGACCAACTATATTTTGATGTTTAAAAGGAAATGGATCTGTGAAGTTTCTACGGCGATCTATTTCTCTTGCTGTATCATTTATCTACTTTTTCAGGTTGAGCCTTTTGCATTATGAATGGGCGTTTCCTTTATTTTATTTTCTCCCTCTGGGCTAAAATTGCTCGTGGGATTTGCTGCTCTCTCCCCCTCTCCTTCCCATTCTTGAGGTAGTGCCATTTTTCACCTTAGTCCTGAGCTAGCAATTTTCATCTTTGATTTCCTTAATGCTAAGCTCTCTCTTGTGGACGTTACGTGCTTGAGTGCTGTTCCGTTAGTTGTCACGGTAAACGTCATTTTGAAGTTGATGAACCCTTCAACGTACAGAACTGAAATGTGATATGGTTCGATTGTACTGTGTGCGTGCGCGTGCATCTGTGGCATAACGTAAAAACAAACAGTCGGTGAAATAGCAAACTGGGTATTGACTTAAGCGTATTCCAAGAAGATTCTCAAGAAAATCCCTCAACATAAACTACCTTTTTATAAAATATGTTTCTAGAAGCTTGATTTCTCAAAAATCTGTAATGATTTCATTAATATATTATGTTTAGGATATTTTAATGACAAACGAAATGTGGTTCTTGAATTTTCTGCCAGTATCCTAAGAAGTCCTCTTCGTTCTGGATGACTTTTGTGTTAACTGTTAAACCGTAAGGTTGAGACAGAATCTTACTACCCAAGTAATATATGTACATCTTGTGAAGGCCTACAGTTTATTTCAAATAACGTTTTTGTAGGGATGGTCGTTTTAGAGATATTGTTTGCTGTTGGTTTACTTTTCCCAAATTCCTGGCCATGGAAAGAGGATGTAATTTAAACATATCTGTGTGACCCTATTTTTTTTTTGGGGGGGGGGGGTTTCCTATGTCTTTTCCTCGCCATTTCATTAGCAAATTTTACGGTATTAATTCGTTCAACCTTTATGAAGCTGGTATGGGCATTGTACCTAATAAATCTGAATGGAGGTCGGCACCTAAAATCACAGCCTTTTGTATTATTCAAATAATGTAAAATCATTTTCAACATTGCTATAAGCAGTAGGACAATGTTTAGGTTTCTGCCGTTTCATTTAGTAATTATATATTTTTGTTTGATACAAGAAGTTCTTCTCAGGTTGAATAAGTGCAAGTCTGTAACGTTCTGGCGATGTATCAGAGTTAATATTTAAATTGTAGTAGATTCTTGAAGACAATCGCACTTTTCAGGATATGAAAGTGTTACAGGGTGAAAAGTATACAGCAAAATTACCCCTAATATATGGTCACGTTTCCTTAAACGGTTTTTTATACAGGAATGTATTCCGTGGTAATTGGAAACCGTTTAAGTCAAAAAATTGAGGTATCTATCGTAATGCCAACAAATAACCTACAAAGGAAACAGCAAACGCGTTGACCATGAGTTTTTATGGATATCTTTGATAATATAAACTTTAGTGAATGAAACTGAGATAAACGTAAAAACATTAGTGTCTATAACTGATCCAGGCACTGAAACCTTACACAAAAGTATTTTAAGCACAACGCATATCTAAAATGAAGGTTAATTCCACCTAAAAGTTCTGAATCTGGTGATCACATGGCGACTAGCTCTTAAAAATTTTACTTCACTTAAGTCTATAGTACCCTCCCAGTCCCACTGTATCTACTGCAATTTATGTAAAATAAAACCATATCTGCAAACGTTTATTTCCACCATGTATTTGAAGTAGATAGATGTTTTTGAAAATAATGTGAACACTAGTGAGTAGGGAAAGTCGTATGAGTGGGACATATGAAACTGTGTTTCCAGTTCCTCATATGTTATAAAATGTATGGCATTTCTATGCCAGCATTGTTCGCTTTTCAGTATGGCTATGTGCCTTGTGATTAGGGTCCGTATATCGGGCTTTTGCTTACTTTTTCGGAAATTTCTAATGCGATACTAATGAAAAAAATACATGACGGTAACATTTTGAGTGTATTAAACCACGCGAAGGGGCCTTTTTACGCACTTATAGTATCTCACAGGGTACCTCATTTTCAAGAAGAAAACCACGTTTTTGTCGTTTTTCGCTGTTTGTGTGCATTGTTCTTAAGTTTGAATGAAGTTTCGGAACCTCAAAATCCAGAAATCCTTGGAAATTAATGTTTCTTGTTTTTGTTTTCTTTAATTTACGTCCTCCAACATTGTCATATCGGACGAAGAATGAAATGACGTTCCAATGAGTCAAGGGTACACAGATCAATAAGATCTGTGTTACCAGACATTGATCTTTCAGGATAAGGGAAAACCTCCAAAGTTGTCATATCAGACGATGAATGCAATGATACTAAATGAGCGTAGGGTCTATAGAGCTTTGGGTTATCATTCATTCATCTTTCAGGATAAGGGAAAATCTCCAACGTTAAGTCACATGGGAGGATGATGTGGTGTTTAAATGAGTCCAGGGTACACAGAGCTTAGAGGTACCAGACATTCAACTTTCAGGATAAGGGAAAACCTCCAAAGTTGTCATATCAGACGATGAATGCAATGATACTAAATGAGCGTAGGGTTCATAGAGCTTTGAGTTGTCATTCATCTTTCAGGATAAGGGAAAACCTCCAGCGTTAAGTCATATGGAAGGATGAATGATATGGTGTTTAAATGAGTCCAGGGTACACAGAGTTTAGAGGTACCGGACATTCATCTTCCAGGAATATAGATACCCCCGGAAAATACCTAATCCAAATAACTCACCCTGACGCTGATTAGTGAGGTAGGCACTCTACCGGCTACGCCACACAGGCGGGTGATTTTGCTGTTTATTTAATTTTATCAACAGGACTACTCAGCCCCCTGACACCACGTAGTGGTACAAGACGGCAGTTAAAGAAGAACTTCTCAGTCACTGACTAATACATCTGCCTAACATTTTACGTTCAATTGTAAGACATACTTGTTCTCTTAGGTAATATTGGTTGACTATAACTGCTACTTTTGAGGATTGCACCATGTTAGAATGGAATCCTCACAACCTCAGTGGTGATATATTTGTATTTCAGCATGTTCAAAGTAAAAACAAATATTTTCGGGAAATGAAGACCAAATAAAGTGCAGTCAGTTGCAATTCGTGTGGAAGGTGAAGTGGACAAACTTGTCTTTATTAAAATGTGAATTGTGTTGAACACGAACTGTACTATTTACTGAAGTCTTCGCTGAAAGAAAAGCTACACTATTTGTTACTTTAAGCTTAACAAGCTTCTCTTATTCAGCAGTTGACAATAAGTTATTCTTTCTCCTTTTAGATCTTTTATAGTGCTTTTTACCTCGTAAAGTCATCGTTTTAAGGGAATTTTTGTTATATTCTTTGGATCATCAGAGTCCGGATCGTAGTCGTGAGCTACTTATGCAAAACTTCTACTGGCAGGGAAATGAGTTTCTCTAAATTTCAGCAGTTTGTTGAAGCTCTGGCCTATCTCGTGGTGAATGGTCCTTTTGAGCATCAAGCTTATTTGACTATCTGAATAAATTACATGAAACAGGGACGACATTAGCATTCTTACAAGGCATTCCCTTCGATTTCTACATGAAGGAAAGTAATGCTGTAAGATTTGATGGGGAATTATAAAGAGAAAAAGCAAGTCGAAAGTTTTGTTTTGTTCGTGGAAGCGGAAACCTCGACAACGCTGCTGCAATGCCCAACTTTACTCTTTCCAATTGTTTCTGCTTTTTATGTCTACTAGCACTACAGAGTAGGTATTGTATTCCACCCAATTACAACCACATTTCATCGAAGACCCTCTGAATTAAATAAAAGCGTTTTTAGAACATTTTCCATGTGCCTGTTAAATAGCAAACCTATGTTAAGGACGCTCCCTCACACAGGAATGAACCTTATCGCATCTTTAGGAGGGCGATTTGTCTACAAATTACTGCTATGTCAGTTTGCTTCCGGCACCGTAGCGTATTAAATTATACACAACATGGGGAAAAATAAAACAAATGTATGTTTCTAAATGTTATTGACTAAATACCAAAGTTTTTTTGGAATATCTCCAAAAGTTCATCGGTGGAATAATTTGTATATAAATAAAATACAGGGCTATTCAAAATGAAGGAACAGATTCAAACATGTATTTCTTCCAAACTATAGAAGTTAGGAACATAGTTTAAACCTTCCTGGAAAGAGAAAAGTTCAGTTTCCACTTTTTCTGTATACTCATTATGAGCACCATGTGTTACACAACAAATTTCAAAACGGTGGCTCATTTGTTGCCATGTGCGAATCATCTGGTGTTTATTTATGGAATTTACAGCTTCAACAGTTCAGTATCGCAGTCTTTTGGGAGTGGTGTGGGGGTTAAAAAGGTCTTTTATGTAATCTCATAAGGAGTGAGGTCTGGAGACTTGGGAGGTCCTGAGCAATTCTAAGGTAGCTACAAAATAGGAATGAACACAAGGTGGGGCTACTAGCCAATGCAGTGCGTGCAACGTTGTACAGTTAAGCACGCATACTGGCTCGCTTTGCCGAAGCATGCGGCTAATTTCTTTGCGCCCTCTAAAGATACTAATTACAGAATCGTTTCTTTTCCCATGTTACAGAGCTATTTTTTCTGAGGATTACTGTCCAAACCCCATGTTTGCTGCACATCTGGTTTCGGAGATATGGAAAGATAAGGCGCCTGACTAGAAAGAAAAGTATTAACTGTCAGTGAAGAAAAGCACACACGTGCTATGCTGCAGTTACATTTTGTACCCCACATTCAGTAAAGTGGTGATATTTTAAGAGCGCACGCGTGTTTTTCAAAGTTAGTAAGTATACCGCTTGGCAAGCCTAGTACTGGTGCGCCTAGTAGTAACTGCGAAACTAATAAGATTCTAGATCAATAGGAATAGGCTACAAATATTCTTGTCCCCCCCCCCTTTTCGAAACAGATGTCAATTACAGACATTTACGAAAGTACAAATTTCGCTCAGAGTCGAGAATTGTTAGAAGCTTGTCACGTGAGTGCTTCTTCTGTGACGAACATTGTTAAAGAAGGCAAACTGTTTACCAAATTAGAAGTTTTCTTATTTAGATATCCAGGGAAACATCGGGCAGCTAAAAAACATGCTACCAACTTAGACAATTTTTAAAAGTGTGTTTCACGTAGAACAATTTATGGTTTCTATGACAAGGATGAATATTCAACTGCCAAAAGGCTAACCAATTTAATGAGGGGGCAAATAGAATATACGGATTCTGTATATTTGCTTGATTTTGATTTAAAACTCAGAAGAGCGTCGAACTCCCCGCGTTTAACATTATAAAACGCTGTCCTTTGCCTATTGGGATGCGTAGTGGAAATTCAAAATCGTCCTCTTCACTTTTCCACACTTTGTTTTTCGTATGATTTATATTGATACAGGTTTCATTTAAGTAAATAATAGGGGCACCGGAAGTCCTTACTTCTTTCATTTTTCTTAGAAACGCGAATATTTTTGCAACAGCTCTGGCCGTTCCATCAGAAACGTTCCTCCGCGTGAGTTCTTTCCAAATCTAAATTTTATTTGATGCAGTACTTTTTGCAATCACCATAAACTCCCGTTGAACAATTTTTTTCTTTTAGAACTTTATTTATGTCTTCCAATCTGGGAAGAAAATCAGTCCGATAGAGTGAATAAATAGAATGTTTTATTGCAGCCACACAGAAAGAGTCTATTGCTTTTTTGTGGGTTTTGCATTCGGACGTTTTTTACCAGGAGTCTCTATTCATTGTTTTTTAAGTATTCTTTTCACAGTACGAGATGAAACACCTGTAGCTGTAGCAGTTCTTATCAGTTGGCATTTTAGGGCCTCGCATTGGTCTGTAAAAATGAATGAAACTTAATCACAATTTCCCTACCACCTGATCTTATAGCTGTTCCCTTTCTTCTAGCGCTATTCCCAGCAGTATGTTTAAAATAATCACAAGATTCTCAACTTCTAAAAACAGTTTTCACGTTTCCAACACGTTAACAACCGATACTTCACTTGCAAGGGTTGCAACACCACTGTTACCTGCTTGTGTTTACCCCCATACCACAGCAGGTCATTAGGGAATACAATAGTGCTTTAAAAGGCACTGACCATTTCAAGGAAAGAAACCCAGCGCCTGTGCTAGACAAGGACAGTGCAAAAAAGTTAGATTATAGGTGGATTCGGTGAAACATCTTCCATCTCTGTCGCCCGCTTGCCGTGGAACTGGCAACGCCAAGTCACAGTATTATAACCCTATTGGCTCAACCCATGTAATAACTGCAGTTTGTACGGCTTTCAGAACTTGCCATGCAGTTGATTGAGGAATGTTAAGTCCTTGGGGCTCCTTTCGCAAACTCAAGGAATACGTTTGACGTGCGTGGATATCGCGTGCTTTTCCGTCTGCACTGGTAAATCTGCTTATGCTGAGGCTGACGGCTGAAAGTACGTTGAATTCCTATAATGGACGCTAATTTTGCTTATTGCAGCAGAGTACACAAAATGCTTTTTCCTGTTGTGTCCCCATTTTAATATAATCAACGTGACAAGCACAGCTGCCGTGTTTGGAACTTCTATCTGAACTGCTCAAATTTTAAACTTTTGCTGTCCAGGAATGACTTGTAATTTGGAGGAAATAAATGTTTGAAAACCATTAATTATCTTTGAATAACCTAGTATTGAACAATAAAACGTGATTTTTTTCAACAAGTATTTGTTCTAAATTAAATATACCGGGAAACTTTCAGATTGATTACATGTTGATTATAGAAGTTAGTAGTTTCCACCGGTGGATTGCCTTAAATAGTTTGAGATAATGAGTCAGGAATTCAACCTTGTTACCTTTAATTAATGCGCGTTTTAATCAATTGTGCCTTCTCCACAACACGGTAAATGTGTTTTTAGTTTATGCACTAGCTATAGTAAATAGAGAAAGTATTGTATTCCACCATAAAGTTGATACCAAGATGTCACCGAAGATGCATGCTCCCCCTCAAACAAAAGGAATCTAGAAAAAGATGTGTGTGCGTGCGTGTGTGTGCGTGTGAGAACAGTGCTACTCAAACACGAAATGTGGGTTAGAAATGAAATTTAGTATTTAATTACAGCATCTTCCAGGGATGCCATACGAAGATTTGAAGAATTTCCATCACTCCAAACTACCATTTACATGGAACATTTTTAAAAATTTCTTTAGTTCTGAATAACATGTAATATTATTTTTTATTAAAATATATCTCGAATTTGCTTAGAAGTCCTGTTCATTCTCGATGACTTCTTGTAATTGCTAAAGCGTAAGTGATAGACTTTGAGATTGCACAATTAATGTCTGTTTGGAGCAAAGCATTTCCGTACGTATGGTTTTCTTAACAATGAATACGTTCATTTTGTTATCTGTTGGCCATACAAGAATAGATTTATAAAAGGATCTTACAGCGACCGACTTTTAAGACATTTGAGTGTCGCTGCTGTATTTCCATTACACCTTCAGGAAAATGAGCGGAATATAGTTTCTGGTGAGTTAACATGAAGCAGTTAAAGAATTGTTAAACACATGTTAGCCAAGTAGCTGTATTTTCCAGATGTTTCGATTCTTCAGAATATCAGTCAGCAATTACTTCTTGGAAGTCCACTTTAAGATTGTAATGTAAGATACCATTCTCAGAATGTTGATATAAATCCAACTAGCAAAGTGTTGTTTTTAAAGACATTTCTCGCAAAGAGGTCCATGATGAGGAATCAGTAGCAGGTAAATCTGATACATGAACAGTTTTACGAGGATCTGCGCCCGATCTCTCAGCTGTTCACCTCTCCAAACAAATTCGTTGCTAAGCCAAGGTCGCGACTTCAAAGCGGAAGTGTAGTCAAACAAGTTTTATGGTGGCCGGCACACAGTAAACAGGATGTATCACGAGGGTGAAGGTGGCATTCCTAAACATCGTTCACACCTACTACGTTTTCTGAAGAAAACGTGTCTGGAATGTTGGAGGATGAGCGAAGGCAGCTCACCGTAAGGCCATAAATAACAAAGGCGTATTGATAGCGTAGTGTTTCGTCAGTTTCCCCTATCACTTAACTTTGTTCGCGGCGTAAAGTAATACGCAGCACGACATAGCCTCTTCTTCCGGAGATTTCACTCGCTAAGGAATCAATCACATCCCTTGTAGTAACATTCACTACAAACTCGTTTGGAGAACAATATTCAGTGCAACAAAATTAACTGTTTGACTTACTAACTCGAGCGAGAGCGCTCCCTTGTATAGCCATTGGAAACACGACAGTTTCCAGATTGCCTTAGATACCAAAACTTCTAGATTATTCTAGCTACCTGCACGGTAGCCGTTACCGTGTTTACGCTAGGCGGACGCGTTGCATATCTGTTTACCGCTCCAACTGCTACCGCGCATCATAATACAATAAGTTTAAATACGATACATATACATGACAAGTGAAGTATCTCGTTAAAGGACAATATATATGCCAAAGTTTATTAACTATGACAACCATTTCTGACAAATTCTCTCACTGTTTTGAGTCTTCAAATATTTCTGTATTCTTATCACCCCCACCTGGTAATTGTATCGTACAATAAATATGAAATTTGAAGACTGTGACAGCACCACGCGTTTTAAAACTGTGACAATCGCTTTAGGTTGCGGTATTCTTATTTGATAGAAGCGCAGTACGTGATTACATTGTAATCCGTGAAACCGACTGTTCTGTTTAAACCGCTTAGCTGCTAGGCAACAGTAGCACATGCTGATGAGCAGATCCTCGTGCTCGGAAGCGTGCCAGAGTGTAGGCGGGCAAATAATGGGGCCTTGAACCCAAAATGACATACATGTTTCACTGTTTTTGTCATCGGAAATATCCTATTGCAAAACAAACTGAATGTGTGTTCAAGATGACAAACCAATGATCTCACTGATTAGAGACCCAACATGTAGACATTGTTTGCGTACCGGTCATATGCTCCGTATGTGATTTTCTACTAATAAAAGAAAAGCAAGACTAAACTGCCGGCACGAACCTAAGGCATGTTCTATATAACTTGGCTGCGATGTAAGATAATTCCTTGACACGATAATTTCAGATTTACACTATAATAACCACCATATACATTAAATATATTACATAATGGAGTTAATGCATCTGGAATGTACTACATGGCAAAGTATTGACCTTCAGTGACGTAGCATTGCATTCGTTTGTTATATTGTTTATAGATGTGCGAAATATTAGTGACACAAATAGAGCTGTGTGTCTGACATGAAACGTTAGCCAATTAATTATACAAATGTATATTACCATTACAGCCGCTTGACACAAAGGTATTTTGATTCTCTTCTTTCTCTTTGTTATATATTCAATCACGTTATATGATTTCTCACACCTGCCGATGTGTGACACGTTACAGTGATTGTAGCTGCACAAATTACACATACAGGATCTCGTCGTGTATGTGTGATAGGCTTGCGTAAACAGCCCTGTTGTTTCACATTCCTCGATACGCTTACACGCTTTGCCATATAGCACAAGTGGTAGCACAAACTTAACAAAAACAAAATGGCATTACACACCTTCTGTAGATTCTGACAGGCAAAGAGAACATTGACCTCCAAATGTCAAAATTACCAGTGACAAAGTGCAAGTGCACACGAAATGGAAGTTACACACAGAAACTTGACAGTGCTGTATTCGCTTGTTATCTTGTTTACTTGAACGATATATTACTAACCTGGTGTACAATAAATGAAGAAGCACAAATAGGGCTGTGTGTCTAAGATAAAAGGTTAGAAATTATTATACACCAATATAAATTACCATTGCAGCTGCTTGACACAAAGAGATTTTGATTCCCTCTTCTTTCTCCTTGTTACTACATTCAATCACGTTACTCAGGGTGTTAATGAACTACTCCGAAATATTTTCTGAACCAGTGGAGATATCTGATACAAGTAATTTGAGATAGGATACTAATGGCCTGTTGCTACAAATGTGCAAGTTACAGCTATAAGCGTCTGAAGTGTCAGTACGCCACTGCTAATGATGTTACCATTTGAAGACACAAGCCACGAAAATAGAGAAACATGTCGGAGCACTCTCTCTGGCGCAATGGTTGTGACATTACCTTTCAAGAAAAGTAACCGAGTTCGAGTCTCCTTCACTTTTTTTTAATTTCTGTTTGTTTGGTTGCTTTTTTTTAAATTTTGTCCAGGATTTTAATTCTTGTACAAATGTATGCATTATACGGAGTAAGTTCACTTTGTCAGTGCAATTAATTACAATTCTTTCTAACAAAGGTGTAATCCGACTTAATACTTTCCCATGCTGTACGTCTAAATGGGAAGTGGTTTAAGGTAGAACCATTTTACATACAATAAAAAGTAAATGCACCGCTTTACGTCAAGTTTATAGGAACTACTAGAAATGGCGACGTGCGTGTTCTAGTAGATACTAGAATTTAGTAGACGTGTAGTAGTACTCTGTCCAAAATTCTTTGTGTGTGTCGAATAACTTCATATGCTCCTACTATTCGGACAGTTAGGTCGTCTTCTGAGGTAATAGGTGTTTGATACATCGGAGACTTGAGGTCACCCCAGATAAAGAAATCAGTTAGTTTGGGGTCGGAGAGCGTGTTTACCAAGTTAGTTGGACTCTCCCTTTCCATCGGACAGCATTAAAAATGGTGAAAATGACAGTACTATTATTGCTCTGGTCAGGCAGCTTCATGTTCTTAGTTACGAATCACGCTATTTTTTCCTATTAGGATTCACGTATTAAAGTCAAGAAGGAAAAAATTAACTACACGAGAGGAACCGAAACAACGACGTTTAAAACACCAGGTTTGGCGTTACGCATTGTGCCACCAGAGCACTTACAGAAACCTCACTAAAGTACTACATGGCACAGCGAGAAGACGTATCGGAAAAAATTCGCAACACAGAGATGTTTACCTCAGCTTATCGCACATACGCGGTGAGTGCATTGTATGTATTACTCGACAGAGCGTCGAGGCGTGTTGCCCTTCACGTGACCAGCGCTGTGATCGGCACATATCGGGTCTTATCTGCTCGATTATAAGTGTGAAATATTAGTAGGTGACGTACAGTAAGTTACGAAACACAAATATAGCGATTGGAAGCTGCGTGTGTCTATATGATATGATTTCTCGCGCCTGCCGATGTATCACACATTGCTGTCCAAAAGACATGATTATATCTGAACAGAGTATACATACATTGGACTCATCGTGAATGTGCGATAAGCTGAGGTAAACATCTCTGTGTTGCGAATTTTGTCGATACGCTTTCTCGCTTTGCCATGTAGATGTGTTGATATATCTGTTCAGATATAATAATGTCTTCTGGACAGCTACGTGTCATTCATCGGCAGGCGCGAGAAAACATTTCATATAGACACACGCAGCTTCCAATCGCTCTATTTGTGTTTCGTAAGTTACTATACATCAACTTACTAATATTTCACTCTTCTAATCGCCCAGATAAGATCCGATAAGAGACGATCACAGCGCTGGTCACCTGAAGGTCGATACGCCTCAACGTCCTACCGAGTAATAGGCTACATGATGCGATGAGGCATTAATCGCTGTTCAGTGTCGCACTGGTAGGTGATTATAATCTTCGCAAAAGTTAAAGGCATATGGAGGCGGGCGGTACTGCAGACTCCAGCCAATCCTAAGCCTGCTCCGCCTAGCAGCGCTGCCGAATGTGGTACACGCATCTCGCGCGCCGTAACTGAGAATATTATATTAATTAACTACGCTCGGATAAATGTTTGAAAAATGACAGATGCCAATCTTATAATAAGATCATGACCGTACCAACATCCTGTCTCTACGATACTTAGAACACTAGCGATGCACGTTTCACCTTCACATGTTACGGTTAAATGTTACGGATATATATGTGAAAATTACAGATGCCAATCTTATAACAAGAAAGAATTTTACTTTCTGATCATGACCGTACCAACATCCTGTCTCTACGATACTTAGAACACGAGCGATGCTCGTTTCTTCTTCACATGGTTGGTTACACCCAACATCCATCCATTCAACACGGATAAGCCTGAAAAACAACACCATTCTTTCCTTATAACAATTCATCTCAAGCATAAATAAATAATGCACCTACTGTTAAAACATAAGTCACGCAGATTGAAACAGAGTTAATTTTCAGTTTGTTTTCAGAGTAGATGTGTCATTTTGTTAAAGTGAAACGTATCGTTAAGTCGTGTGTTGAACTCGAGCTGAAATATTGTTAATATTACATTAAATTATTATTATACACTAATCTATTTCCCAGTGTTTGTGATCCGAGCGCTTGAAGTGATGATGATGATGATGATGATGATGATGATGATGATGATGATGATGATGATGATGATGATGATGATGATGATGATGATGATGATGATGATAATGATATATAAGGGCGCTCAACTACGGCGGTCATCAGTGCCCTTTAAAAAACTAGTCATGGCAAAATCCAGATATAAAACTTTCTAAAAGCTATACAAGTGTTACAGAACCTATTAAAAATACACGTACATAAAAAAAAAATCAGTCAAACCCTACTAAAAATTTCGTTCACTAAATCCTAAACTCTAAACTAGAAAAGAATCTAAAAAGAATCTAATCGTCTCCACGCACGGCCTACACGTGGGTGGGCCTGTTGACCGTCTCCCTCAGCCACGAAGAGGAGCCCACACGAGGGAGACTGTTGGCTCGGGATCCCGGATGCGCCAAACCCGTACCTACCAAAGTAGGCCCCTGGGGGGCGAGCGCTTGAACATGTCCCTCGAAGCTGGGACAAGTGATCTTTCGATCAACAAACGTGAAGCGATTCATTCTCAGGGCAGAAAAATTATATTTAATATGAACAAGTTGTTTACGAAATCTCTCCAATCCAGGATATAGGGCAACTGTAGGTTTTTCAAAATCCCAGCGAGTAGCTCTGTAACCTTGTGGTGTAGGTAGTGTGCACACAGTGTCACGAATTTGTAGTGAAGCAGCTTCATGCTTAGAAAAAGGGAGCGACCTGTGTTTCAATCTCTGGGAAAGATCCATGAAGTCGGAAAGCGAGTTACTGGATTGGAAACCGTGCTTACTGTACTATGCTGTGACGAGTGTCAATGTAAGATCTTAATGTTTTAGGAAAATTTAATGTGTTGTTTAATTACTGGAAGAATAGCCAAAACCTTTGCTGGCGGATAAAACTGCTCTTATTTACGCGGAACATCCGACCTCTACGCTTGGCAACAGCGCTCCGCTTGAGCATTAGCCAGCGTTCATATGCCTTTAACTTTTGCGAGCGGTATAGTTCAAGTTTCGAGAGATCTCTGAGGCATTAAGTCTTGAGAGCGCCAATGGTGAGCTACTAAATATCGATCATTTCTAGACCTACCTTGTTTAAATACCAGCTTACCAGCATCTGATCCAATTAACTGCGTAATGCTTAGCCGCAGACCATGTATTGCGTATCTCAACTTGCTTATATTAGTCACGTCTATAATCACTGAAATTATTTCGGTGTAGCTCATTAACACTCTGTATAGATTTCTGGCGCCTATCGATGCATGACACGTTACTGTGATTGTATCTGAACAAGTGTATACATAAACTGTCTCCCCGTGTTTGTGCGATAGGCTTGCGTATACATCTGTTACACATTCCTTCCGACGCGTTGCCGTGTAGGTAATATGTGGATAGGAGGATCGTTCGGATTAAACCTGCCTCTCAGGATGACGTGCGTTGTTTATATAGCCTACCTTTGTATTGCATACGGCTTGTTTGACATATTAGAAGTTATACATTAGCCAAACATGGGAAAGGAGGAAGGAAACACAAGGTCAGCTAGGCAAACTTACAACAAACAGAGTTTGGCAGGTAAAGGAAGAAGTTTTGATGTCACATTTATATGATTGAAATAGAAAATAAGCTTACATTGGTTAACAGATACTGCTATCTTCTCAGATAGCCAGACTGCATTTGAGGCTGTAAAATCATAGAGTAAAGTCAGGAATGATGTGCTCACAGGCTTGGTAGAACAGAGTGAAGTTAAACTTGTGTGGGTGCTGGAGGCATAGAGTGAAATGAAGACAAGCAGCAGGTTCACAGTTTACTGAAACATGTCAAGAGAGGGTATTGAAAACAACTGGTCCATCGTATAACTCCAGGAAACAAACATAAACAAATATTAATTAAAGAACGATTAAGAAAACAGCTGAAAACAACAGACTCCTATTGGTTGACGGTTTCGTGGCGCTCCGAAACTGAGCAATCTGTAACGGGATTATATTTTCGTTCATCTTCAACTAATAAGAAGCAAGCCAACTTTTTGTAACATCCAAGTCGAGTTTTAATCTACTGAGAGTCGTGAGATCTTTTCTCAGGTGTGGATGCGGATTTTTGGTGAAAATAAAATTTAGATGAGTCCAATTTTGTAATATATTATTTAATTATATAATATGAACTATGATTCACTCTTATCTATTATAAATATTGAATAACACTTTTTGAATCTTATTAATTTTCCTTTACAATTACAATCATCGTAACATCTTTCCTCCTTCTCCAGCAAGACACAAGATTCTCACTTTTTCTAGATTATTGATTTTCTTGTCCCCATAGCAATTCCCACCTTATTTTGTGATTGGCCGATTCACTGACACGTCATCACACCACGTCACACCACGTCACACCACTACTACTTCGGCCAATCACACAACTACATACATTTTTATATATATTTACAATTCCCACGAACACAAAAATACTGTTACAAATGCCCCTCTTCGAAATATATGGAAAATAACCAAACAAAGGAATTAACAATCTGTTTCCATATATTTCGAAGAACAGCCCCAATTAACAATTTCGTTTACACCAATATTACACAACACCAATACAACATACATAAAATATAATAATATACATACATTGGATGAAATATAATAAATGAACATTTAACAACAATAAATTAACATTAATTAAAATACAACAATATATTGATGTTTAACAATGTTTTATTTTTATTATTATTTAACACACACATAGTATATATTCAATATTGTTTCAATTACTGTCAATGCTTTTATGTGTATAGGGATCAGTATCATTCACTTTAAATGTGTGTGTGTATTTGTTACACAGTCCAGGTTTTGAACTAAAGGCTTTTCTATTCTTTAATATACACAATTTCAACTGTTCTTTTCTCGCTTGGTCTAAATTGTATGTGTTTTCTAACTTTACTTGTAATATTCTCTGGAATTCTATTTCTTCCTCCACTTGGCTTCCGCCGTTCTTATCTTGTATTGTATATAATTGGCAACAATGCTTTTCAAGGTCAGTTACATTATTTTGCAATCCATCAATAATTAAATTCTTCCCACAATTTTCATTTTCATCGTATTCAATATTACCATTTTCTTGCAAAAGTATATCTTCCACAAAAAACCTTTCATTATTTATATTATCCCTGTTCTCTTCTTTTCTTCCATCTTCTTCCAATAATTTTATTACTAATAAATCATTTTCTGTCTTAACCTTCATTTCATGCATTTCGAAATTCAATACACTTTGCCATTCATATAATAAATCATTACCCACAATTACATCTCTTGCCAAATGTGGAATTACCAACGCAATGAAATTGAAATTCCATTCACCTATTCGCCCCTTAATTAATACTTGATATTTAATCCTATCCTTTTTCTTCCCAATTGCAGTACTGCAGTAAACGTTACACACATTTAAATATTCCACTTTATAGTTAGCTAACAGATTTTTAAACAATTCCTCACTTATCACAGTAGAACTGGCTCCAGTATCAATCAAGGCTGTATATTCTTTATCCCATAGGTAAATAATTATCTGAGGTGGGTTAACTAATTCTTTATTTTTCTGCAAGAGAGTGAGCTTATTTCCGTTATCTTCAACTTTCAATTCACCCTGTGTCATCCTCACCGAACCACTTTCCAGAGCACAAAATGATTTGGTTTTTAGTTTTCCATCTCCCTCTGATTATTACTTTCATTGTTGGTTAGGTTGGTGCTATCGTTTATACTCACATCATTCTCTGTGCTTTGTGTATTTTCGACTCTTTCATTTTGATTACTTCTTTCAAATCTCACACCCCTAAAATCTCTTTGATTTGCACTAAATAAACTAGTACCTCTACCCCTATTAAAATTACTTATTCGCTGATTATTTCCTCGATAAAATCTTACATGGTTTATTTGATCATTTCTTCCAATTCTCGTCGACTGATTGTTATGATAATTCCTTTGCACATTATTTTGAACTCCACTTCCTGTTCCGGGAATTACAGATTCATAAGTTCGTCTAGGATCATAACCTCTTCCTTCAAATCTTTGATTTCTCACGGGTGCCCCGCCCCAATTTAAACTCGTCCTATTATTCCTATTATTTGTAGGTTGTGATTCCTGTCGATTTCTTCCTCGCTCAATATGGAAGTTATTATAGTTACCATCACAGGATGTAGTATCATTAATGAGGTTATGTGCTTCAAATTCGGATAATAATTCAATCATATCAGAGAAATCGATAGGCTTAGCCACAATTAAATGATTTCTGATATGTGGTGGATAATGACGTATTAGCATGTTGACAATTTCTGTCTCAGAAATTTCGGGATTGATCAACTTACTTTTGTTTGCTAATTTTAAGAAATATTCAGTCATAGAAATCCCTTTTTTAAACTCAAACCTACCCGTTGCTAACTCAACTTTTATTCTTCTTTGTCTCTCAGGTCCCCAAAATCTATTTATAAACAGATTTCTGAAAGTACTGTATGTTTCATGTGAAGCCAAAGTTAACCTTAACCACTCAAGAGCATTTTTCTTCAAACAGCGTTTTACTATTACCATCCGAAATTCATTGGGAATTCTCTTAATACGGAAATATTCTTCCAATTCCCTAAGAAATACTTTTGGATTATCACCTGATTCCTCATCAAAACTTGGTGGACTAATATCATTTAGTGAATAATGTACACATTCATTTTGACCTAGACTGTGGAGTTGTGTGTGTGAGGACATGTTCTGTGTGTTTCTGTGATAATTAATATCATTATCTGGACTCACAAAATCACTACATTCACTTACTACATCACTAGACTTCTGATGATTGCTTAATTCACCTGGTAAGTCACAATCGTTTATATTTGTAATTCTAGACATTTCTTTCCCGTTATTTACTTTTCTAGCCTGTAATGCAATTACAACTTGTGTCAATTTTCCTAAGTTATCCTTTTCTTTTTCAAAATGTTCTTTTACCTCTTTAATTTGCAAAATTACTTCTTCTTTTACTTTACTTATCTCATCAATTTGTAACTTTATTTCCTCTTGGTGTATCTTACTTTCATCATGTTGTAATTGCATTTCAGAACAAATTACATTGATTCTTTGTTCTACTTTATCTCCTAATTCTTCTCTTTGTTTTTGTGTTATTTCTGCCTGTTGTATCCTAAATGTTTCTAACTCTTTGTTTAATTCCATTCTTATTTCTTGTTTCACAATGTCCTGACCTAACCTAGTTTCCTGAATTATCTCTCTCAACTCATTGACTTCCTTTCTATTCTCATCCTTATTAATCTCTATAATCTGCATGAGCCTTTCCATATTATCCCTACACTCTTTTCTCCCTTCTCTAATCTCCTGTGAAATTTCAGATTTTAATTCCTGTTTTAGCTTCTGTAATAAATTAATTTCTAAGTTACTCACATTATGTGCTAGTTCCTGTCTTACTCCTACATCTAAATCATTCATTTTCTTAGTTAAATCGTTTACATTTTGTTCTATTTTAGAATCTAAATTACTCATTTCTGATTTTACATCTTTCATTCTAGAATCTAAATTACTTATTTCTGATTTTACATCTTTCATTCTAGAATCTAAATTACTCATTTCAGATTTAACATCTCTCATTCTAAAATCTAAATTCTTTGCATTTTGTTCTATTTTAGAATCTAAATTACTCATTTCAGATTTAACATCTCCTATTTCTGATTTTACATCTCTCATTCTAAAATCTAAATTCTTTGCATTTTGTTCTATTTTAGAATCTAAATTACTTAACATTCTTGTTATTCTTTCCAACATTGACTCATTATCTATGCTTAATCTTGCATCCTCCCTATTCATTCCTACACTATCAGTAACTTCTCCTTCCACTATTATTTCTTTTCTACTCGCCATCTTTTTAACTATTTTCTGATTTCTTAACAACATAAATCTACTACTACTATTATTATTATTATTTTTTTTTTTTTTCACTCACTTAAACCAGTTCTCGTTTTCTTCTTTCTTCTCTCTTCTTTCTTCTTTCCTTTTAAATTCCCACGGAGCTGCACGATGCTTTAATCTCCTCTTCTTTATCCTATTCGAGCCCCACACGTTGCTGCGCCATTTGTAACGGGATTATATTTTCGTTCATCTTCAACTAATAAGAAGCAAGCCAACTTTTTGTAACATCCAAGTCGAGTTTTAATCTACTGAGAGTCGTGAGATCTTTTCTCAGGTGTGGATGCGGATTTTTGGTGAAAATAAAATTTAGATGAGTCCAATTTTGTAATATATTATTTAATTATATAATATGAACTATGATTCACTCTTATCTATTATAAATATTGAATAACACTTTTTGAATCTTATTAATTTTCCTTTACAATTACAATCATCGTAACATCTTTCCTCCTTCTCCAGCAAGACACAAGATTCTCACTTTTTCTAGATTATTGATTTTCTTGTCCCCATAGCAATTCCCACCTTATTTTGTGATTGGCCGATTCACTGACACGTCATCACACCACGTCACACCACGTCACACCACTACTACTTCGGCCAATCACACAACTACATACATTTTTATATATATTTACAATTCCCACGAACACAAAAATACTGTTACAAATCTTACTCACCATTTGGCGGTGCACAACGTCCCAGGATACCTCTGCGGTATTTACAAGGAAATTGTCACTATACTCAGACCTTTATTAACTCGAGAGTTTGATAACGTCATCTCTGTTCTATGTGGGACCTGTGTGCTGAGTACAGCAGGAAGTACACGAAAACGAGTCCAGAATCATAAGACACGGAAGGCATTGTTTACTTCTGCGAGCAGCGTCTAGTAAAAACACAAATACAGGCATTCGTAAGGAGCACCGACACGGAGCTCAGGAGGGATGTCCAGCAGCCACTTGCAAGTTGTCGTATGCGGCACTTTTCAGGGTTCACTTTTGGGCGTTGCGGTTCTAGTCCGCAGCAGAGTTTTGTGCACAGGCCCCACATAGAGCAGACATGATGCCATCACACACTCAAGCAAGCGAATAAAGATATGAACATAGTGCTAGTTCCCTTGTTAGGTTGTAAAAGAAACAACCCAGGACAGTTTATGCGCCTGTGAGACTTAAGGAGATATACTGCTCTTGGGGAGCAGAAGAATTTGAAACCATAGCTGTACTGCTTACTAAAGCTTTTTGGGTGCCTTCTCGAGTGTTTCTAAAAATGTGATGTTGCAGATACATTTTTGGATCAACCTGTTTTTCGACACGAAGCGGCGGATTCTGAGGTTTCCTCCGCCATTTATGTTCCATAATGCCCCATCCATTGCCTCACTGCTACTTGTTCGCCCTCAGTATCGGGCTGATGCTGGCCGCAGATACAAGCGAGATGGGTCAAGTCCAACAAAGCTGCTCTGCCTGCTTCCATTGCAGCATTTGTTTACAGTGTTAGCGTATACAAAATACAGATGAGGGCATGACGCCAGATCCGCCAAACACATGCACTAGGGGTTCCCAAACTCTAGCAAATAGCCACATATTTACAACATGAGTAGCAATGGTGATTTCGTAGTTTGAAATCAGAAATTTAACATCAAGCATTTTAAAGTAAAAGGCAACTAAGTGATAAACTGTTAATGTACTTCGAGATAACCGTAGTTACCACAATTGAAAAAGGCTGATATTGAAATACCCATGTGAAGTGCCCTCAAATGAATTTCTCTTCTCACCTTTGTTCAAAATTTGTGGAATACATTTACCCTTTCAGATATTTCGCGTTAATAGTTATACATTTTCTTACAAATGCTTTTATTATACATTTCCTTATAGATACAATGTGAACAGAATACAGTAGGATTAAATGATGGTCAAATCATTAAGAACCCGCCACGTTCAAGAGGTCCCGAGTTCGAATCTCGGTCAGAAATGTGTGTAGTGTTTAACGCCCGCTTTTACTGCATACGGCACCGCAGGCGGTGACACTGATATATGAGGTGAAGATGGAGCACCGGTGGAATGAGATGGTGGGAGAAACTGAAGCCCCGGAGAAAACCCGCCCCAGCGCCGTGTTGTCCACTACCATCTCACTTTGCTCTCGCCTGGGATCGAACCTGGGCCGCCTTGGTGAGAGCCAAGCGGTCTAACCACTGAACCACGGCGCGGCCAATCTCGGTCAAGGTGAGCTATCTGGATAAGGTTTTCTCCGGGGGTTTCCCTTATCCTAAAAGACGAATGTCGGATAAATCTAAACTCCATGGACCCTGGGTCCATTCGAGCATCATTATTTCACCCATTCCCTTCATCGTCCGATATGACTTAAAAATTTAAAGGGCATAAATTACAAAAAAAAAAAAAAAAAAAAAAAAAAAAAACCATTCCGTTTTATTTGTACGGCCAGAACATAAAAACTAATCACTACATTTGAGAGGAGCATGAATTGAAAAATTCAATCTAATTGCAAGGATTATCTGGGAAATGATGATTTACATGCACATGTAGACATAATTTGCGTAAGTTATTTGTTATATATATAGTTTAGTAATGTTGTGTCTATATGTCGTGCCGTTACCAGTTGTGTAAAAGTCAGTCACCCCATCTGAGACTAACCCTGTACATACAAAATTTTTCGAAAAGGCTGCTTTTGTCAAATATCACTAAATAATTGATTAAAACACCATAACGCTATCTTCATGACAGATCAAGTGTATATATTACATTTACTGGGAATAATCCCTTCATTGTGAATGTTTTTTTATGAGGGTCGGTTGCTAAGTCCCGGGTCTCACAATAAAAAGAATTACTTAATGTGTTTCTTTATTTCTCAACATAATCTCCAGAAAGGCGAACGCATTTGTCATATCGGTGTTCTAATTTAATTAAACCGTCTCTGTAATACGATTTATCACGGCCCTCAAAATAGTTGTTTACCGCATCAATGACCTTACTTGTTACTGTGAAATCTTCGTCCTACAAGAAATATTGTGAGGTTCGGAAACAGGTGGTAGTCACTGGTTGCTAGATCTAGCGAATAGTGGATGTTCAATTCGAACTTTGATTCACACATTCTCCTCCCCATTGCAATGACTGAACGATGGTCTAGAACATTGTCGTGAAGAAACAAGATTGTTTTTCTTTGCCAAATGAGGTATTTTTCTTTTCACCTTATCACTCAAACGTTGCAATAAGCTTGCGTAGTAGTCACCAGTTATACTTTTACTCTTTTCCGTGTAATCAATAAAAATAATTCTTTGTGCTTCCCAGAAAACACTCGCCATAATCTTGTTAGCTGACAAAATAGACTTTGTCTTTTTTTGGAGTTGGTTCACCTGGCGCAATCCACTGTTGTGACTGTAGTTTACTTTCTGGAGTGTAATGATGTATCAAAGTTTCATCCATGGTAATGAGCCGTCTCAAAATGTCACTGGTATTTATACGGTAGAACTCCAAATTCTTAACAGAAACAGTTTTTCTTCGCATTCTTTGATCAGGTGTCAACAAATGCTGCACCCATCTTTCACAGACCTTGTGAAAGCTCAAAACATTACCTGCAGGTTCTTTTGATATGTTACAGCCTCTGCTATCTCAAACAACTTTAATCTGCGATTTTCCGGTACTAAACGACGAGTTTTTCAACTATCTATGCGGTTGTGACTTCCACAGGGCGTCCAGAGCGAGGCTCATCACTAGTGCTTTTACGTCCCATTTTAAACTCTGCAACCGACCTTTTACTCATTCTATATGAAGGGGCAGAGTCTTTCAATGTACTGTCCATTTCCTCCTTGATTTCTTTAGGTATTAAGCATTTCAAATGGAAGTACTTAATCACTGCTCATTTTCCCAAATCCTCCGTTTTCGTGAAACCTCTACACTTGTCTTGTTTGAAACTGTGTCATTCAGAAACAAAACAAATTGATCTGTAAGTGTGGATGCAAGCTAGTCTAGAGTTAAACTATATGATGCTATCCGTCAAACTGGCCTAGTGGCACCATCTCTATGTGAGGCCCCGGACTTTTTAGCCGATCGTTGTATATTGTGTAACCGCAAGAGACAGATAAGGCCTTAGGACACAAAAATCACAATTTATGTCCAACACCAGTTTTTGTGGTGTTAAACATTTTCTAGGTATTCTTTGGTATTGGTTTGAATTTTGAAATGCTTATTTTCTCAAGTAGTTGGTGTTTTTGGGGAAGTTAGTGGGAGCATAGAATTTGAAAGCAATCGCATAACGACCTGCTTTTAAAATGCTTCGTTTTTTTGCGTATTGTGCTTTTTATACTTAACTACAGTTAATATTTCAACGGTAATGGAAGTTTTTATTATGACATAGATATAAGATTAAGCATTTGTATAATTATTTTGGAAGAGAGGATAGAGAAAGTTATATGAATTCTTCAGGATTGTTAATAAGTATATGGTGACGTAATAAATGAATCAACTTGAAGGGGTTGTTAAATCTATTGTCGGCTGCTACAGTGGTGATCTCAGGGTATACGTGGATAATAGACAGCATCAGTTAAGTTGACTGATGTAGACTAATAAATGAACCATTTGAAGTAAGTTGTCAACTGTTTGAGGATGTAGAATTAAACTTTTTCTAAATCTTTGTACTAGAAACTGTAACTATTGAACTGTTATATCTGTATCAATAACTTTACTTTTTATTGTGTCAGTGTAAGTTCTCGTGATTCTCTGAAATGGCACGTGTGGTCTCAGCCCCTGCCGATCACGACTTTTTAACAAGCATCATTCCCTGCTTACTTGACTTAGTTCTAATCACTTTGTGATAAACACTTTCTGACTTTGCTCATTCCTTCATGGATGCATGGGCATCCAATTTCCAGGTACACATTGAGTTACGATGTAACTAATTGCTTCACCGCAACACGGAGTTAGCTCGCTAAGGATTATAAGGGAAGGACATGAGAGGATGACGTGTACCCCACAAGAGTGGGGACCGGGCAGAGTACAACTGGCGCCCGCATGCGGCTCCCGAAACACCTGCCGTCCTGAAAAAGCCATCCAGAATGAAAGGTTAAATGGAAGGACAAGGAATTCGGGAACGCTATTAACATTTGCAACATTCGCTACCCGGCTATGGTAACCGAACCCACAACCCCCAGTATGCGGGCCAACGTACGAAGATTATTTATGTGTTTGTACAGCCCTTGCTCGGGCGGGTCCACTCCGCTGAGTTACGGTATCCCTAGAGATTCTAGGTCAAAACCACAAATAGAGACTCGCTCGCTATCTGAGCTGTTAACTCCCAATCAATGAAGTGGCCACCCCATTCATGGATTTAACTCGACCGGAAGCAAGTCCCAAAAGATAACCACTATCGAGATTCGATAACACACAACCTCGGCAGCGAGATTTCTCTTGGTGAATGTAAGGCGTTCCTTTTAAAAATTGCACATCGAGATTTAACCGGAAATACCCGTTTTGAGAATTAGCGAATATAAAATGTTGAGAATAAGCTTCGTCCCGTGTGTCCGCATGCGATGCCCAAACTTAAAGTTTTTACCAAGGATGGTGACTAATATCTATGCACCGCAAACTACCGTTTACGTTGAAAAGTTTGTAAACATTTGAATTAGACTTTCATACGCTGAAATTATTTTCATGTATCTTAACTATGTAATACTCCGAACTACTTCTGAATAATTGGAAAACCAAATAGCAGAAGTAATAAAACCATACGGGATTTAAATGTTTTGTAGCGTTAATCATTTCCAAAGTAAGTTTTAACTGTCAAATGCTTCATAGTTGTTCAACTGGAATATCGCAGTTGCTTTTGTTCTCATTCTTTTCTTGGCCATACTAACATCGTGTAAACCTGTTGCAGTCCTCTATTCCGTAGCAGAGTAAGCTGAAATAGTAATGAAATTGTAATACATTTTTTATACGTGAATGAATGGTCTAATACTGTTATGCGTATTTGAGCTATTTTCGATGGTTTGACTTAAGTTCTAAAGATGTGGTGACCTTTCCATTTTGTTGGTGATGTGATCGGCTTGGTTTCTAATGAGACGCTGTCAGTGTTCAAAGTAGAACAAGCTTACCTTGGCTATATTACCCAATAAACTTCATTATAGCTCTTAGATAAGCAGCCAGAGCCTTAATGAAATTATGTCATTGTCACAATGAACACATTGTTAGGTCCGCACCTTTTTTTTGAAGGTTCAACAGTCTTGGATCTCATTCATTCCGGTACTCTCTCGTTCATCATGCTGCACGTAACCTAACACACCAGTGGACAAAAAATGTTCGATATTTACTTTCTCTCTCACGTATATGCTTAGCAGATAGTGCATTCCACCCGAAAGTTCCATACCGATATTTTACAGGAAATACACGTTTTTAGGTCTCATATGTGTGTGTGTGTCAAAGTCATACCTCAAAAACAAAAGTGGCCGCGCCGTGACTGAGTGGTTAGACTGTTTAGCTCTCACCAAGGCGGCCCGGATTCGATCCGCAAAGTGAGATTTGTGGTGGACAACACGGCGCTGGGTTTTCTCCGGATCTCCGGTTTCCCCCGCCATCTCAGTCCACCGGTGCGGGCGTTAAAACACTACACATTTCATTTCAAAGACATAAAATCGGTTCAACACCGAAGTTGGTGTTCAAGTTCAACATCTTCCAAGGATCCGACACGAACGTTTTTCCAAATTTTGACTTTCAAAATGCTTCAAACTATTTTTTTTTTTTAATTTCATGTGTTTAAAATATTTTTGCGACAGAGTAAATGCATATATTGAATTTTGTGGGTATGTCCTCTGATATCTTTGTTTGAATGACTATATAACAGAGAAACAGTAAGAAATAAATAAAATCCCAGTGCACAAAAAAAAAAAAAAAAAAAAAAAAAAAAGAAAGAAAAAGATCTCGTTAAAGTAGGCAATTTATATCAATCACGTTTCTTCTTCTTCTTCTTCTTCTTCTTCTTCTTCTTCTTCTTCTTCTTCTTCTTCTTCTTCTTCTGAAGTTAACCATTTTCGAAAAGCACTTTCTTCAAATAAATAAATATATATTTTACTCTGTTGACTATGCAAAGAGATATGTAATTTCAGACATTACATAGAGACTGATTTTAAAACATTTGACTATCACTTAAAGTCCCTTGAACCTACTATCTTGAAGTAGATAGAGGAATAAGTTTTTCTACAAGAGTAGAGAAAGTCATAAGAGTACACAGAGTTGTTTAAATCGCGCTACTATGGAAAAGTCAGAATGGAGAATCCCAAAAATAGTTATTACTTCAATTGGATTTCCCTGAAGTTTTAGTGTTCTCAGACTCTGCTACAGAATTACAAAAGTAACCAACCACTTTAGCAAAAGCATTCCGCAAATGACCGGAAAAGCACAAAAGATAAAGAACAGCAGGAAGTTCCTTTCCAGGCGACCGGAAGAGGAAGTCTCTAAAGGATGCGGCGGCTCTTCAGTACTGACACTTAGGACATTTCTGTATTATATGTACTCTAGGTATGGCTAAACATAATCTTTTTACCTACAGTTCGCCAATAACTAGCGAAAAAAGAAAAGCCACTCCAGTTATGTAGCCGCTTACCAAAACAACCAACTGGTGAAATGTTTTTCAGCATATTTGAAATTTGTACCGTTTCTTTTAAATGTGAACACAAGTTTCACATCTCTACAGTTATGTATTTTCAAGAAAATAATTATTTAGTGTGATACATTAATATATCTTTTAAGAGGAGCCGTGTAAGATATTTTTCTAGATACAAAAGTTTAACTTAGTGTGAAAACATCAAAAAGTACATTCCGTAGGGGTCTGAGATATTGTTATTATTTTTTGTTTTTGATTTTCATTTGAATAAAGTTTTAATTGTTTACTTAACATGCTAATGTTGAGAAACTGTAGCTGTTACATGCCAAACGGTAACCTAACTTCTGTTTACTCTACCTAAGCGTGCCCTGCTATTGAACAACAAACCACTTGGAGGAGTACAGTGATGGACATTGTAAAGGAGAAGACACTGTAGTTGAAGATTTCCATATTTTACATTTGTCATTTTAAAGGCCAGCAGACATTTAAGTGGTGCAAACAAGGGAATAAATGTGGAACGTGAAACATAATGAATAGGAATAATTAGGTAAACAGTTTTTTGTGCGAAGGTTCGCCAGTACCTTAGCTTAACCATTTGGAACTGAATCCTTTAACCACTACTAATCTTAAATATAACTTAAATCTTTAACAGATTATATTGATGGATTAAAGAAAAAACGTCTGCTCACTCCTGAGTACGTTGATTGGAAGATGATTTCTCTCCAAGCTTCTTCAGCAAGATTATTGACTTTTTCTTCAGAACACTGAATACATATTACATATTTTCTTTTAGATCGCTCCTGCACGTCCACTCATCACTATAAAACTTTCATCTTATCCGCGTCGTTTTTCCACAATTATCCGCGTCGTTTTTCCACAAGGAGGATAATTGATTTTTCTCTCCAGAGCAACCTGTTCATTTCTTTATACTAACGTCATTTGTGCCAACCAATATACTTATCTTGTTTTTTTTTTTCCTAGAATTTCACTTCCACATACTTAATATAAACATTGTAGTATTTTTAAACTTTTTTTATATTCTAAATAACACTACCAAGTAAATAAACAAAACTCATGTTTAGTGCCAAACAAAAACAACTGTTACACATTTCTAGCTATCTAATTACTTTTTGTACAGTTTACCTGTAACAAATAGACCAGGTATTGTACTCCGCCATTTCGCCGGAAATATGTACTTTGTTTTTCAATTGACTCTTTTGTGGCTTATGTGTAAATAATTGAACAGGGATACCGAAATTAGATGAACTGTAGCAAACTTTGTATTTAAGTTCAGCGTTTTTCAAGGAAGAAAGAAATCCTGCCGCCCCAAAGTACGCTATTACTTGGAAAATGTTTGAAATATACTTATTTTCTATAAAAAAAATGGCAAATACTATTTTGATTAAAACAGCGCATGTTTAAGATATCGTGACGACAAATGAAATGCATACCTTCAATTTTCTGAGAATGATTAAGAAGGGATCACTTCCAAAGATGTTTTTCTTTTATTGATTTGTAGTTTTGAATGCTTAAGAAATTTGTTTTTCAAATGGAAAGTCGTTAATCGGTTTTTACCTTGTCATGAAGAAAAAATGGAATTTCAAACTCATGAGATAACGACTAACTGTTAAAATATTGCTTAAGCTTAGTGTATTCTCTTATTTATATTCTAGCTACAAGAAAATGTAAATGAAACTATTAAGAATAATTCGTATGTAGAAGAGTTGAGTGATACAGATCGCTACATTGAAGGAAAGTAAACGGTGCAGGAGTAGGATCTCCTCGTAAATAAATAACAGAAGGAGCGTCCTTGTTGAAGTCAACCGAACGCCTACACGCAACTTTACCTTGTGTCTGTTTCACCTGTTTGCACTGACACTCCCACTTGTATAGACAGCACAGTTGTTACACCGCCAAGGTAGTCTGGGTTCAATCCCAGGAGCCAGTATCATTAGCGGGTGGGTTGGTTTCCCCCACCATTCATTGCACCACCATCACCTTTCTTTTCATCCATTTCGTCACTCTCATACCACAATTGAAGCTGATCACCCAACCTCGACAGGCATCTGACTCCAGACACTGTCTTCTACGAGGAGAGTAAACAGAGAAAGGTTCGTGGCTACGTTTTGTTATCAGCACAAATGCCTAAAGAAGTACGGAAGATAGGTGCAGAATCCACATCAGTAATTCAAATTAAAACTTATTATTGAGACGCAAAGTTATGGGGAGCTTATATTTCGGAAGTGCTATCGCTAAATAACTGGACTCTTCTTGAAGCTTCTGCATGTCGAACGTTCTAGAACAGCAGAAGTTTTCATTGCTGTGTAAGCGAGCGCTCTCAAAACCTATTTGAGTTTCGTGAATGAAGTTAGTGAATAAAGTAATCAGCGAATTTGAGCGATGTGGGGTGTTATTGCGATGCCTTTTGTTCGATACCACAGGCAATGAACCGCGCATATTATGGAGGCCTATACATATCATTACGTCGTGAAGAAAGTGGAGTGATATTGTCCATTGAAACTAGCTCATTTTCTCACTGGAAGTTAAGTGACAGTGGAAACTAAGTGAAGTGACAGTTAAAAGTGCACGAAATTAAAAACGTAAATTCTTTATTTACCTATAGTAAGGTAGGGTAAGGTAATGGGCTAATCGCTACCATGCATATTTTTATACCTGTGTCCCTTAAAGGGAACGTTCCGGGAGGAAGGTGTGCAGTGAGAGGAGACGGCCCGTGGCCGACATAGCAAAAGGCAGGCTTACTAACATTTGCAGATTGAATGTTCCCGGTGGCATCTTATTCAACCGCCAGTTTCCCTAGCAGGAGTTGAACACTTCCATCGACTGGTTTGAAGCCGAGACCGCGTCGTACAAAACCACTGTTGACGGTGCTCTACCCAAATGGACCAATCAGATGAAGGGTAACATGAAATGAGATGTGAGGTAAAATGGGAGACAGGAAACTCGGAAATGTAATTATCCTTCCGCATTCGCCTAATGACAGGGTGAAAACCCCGAAAAAATCCATGGATTAAGACGCTCGGCCGCGAGAATGGAACCGACGACCTCCCGACAGTCCAACCTGCACCACCGATATTATGAGTCCATTATTATTATTTTTTTATATTTACACTTCACTTTCATTACTTTCGTGGTAGCGTTGAAATGAAAACGCGTGAAGTAGTTCCTTCTTCCCTCCTGTCGCTGACTAAGTGCTAAATACAGGAGAACTTCCCTAGCTGACGGCCATTGAATACCACTAAAAACATCACTCCCGCTGTATAGCTTCCATAGAGTTCAGGGGAGGCGGGTTAAGAAACGTCCAGGAAAATCTCGTCTCTGAATAGCGCCAACGGGATCTACATTAGGCAGTGAAGCAGTTGGCCGGCGTAGAAAGACGCCGCTACCAGCTCAGCTCTCAGCAGCTGCGTTACAGAACATAAACGCATATCTTCAATTTTCAACGAAGAGCATGTAAAGTGTTTACTCTGAATGACACACTGAAAAAATGTAGATCTCTTAAAACACAACTTGTGTGAAGTGGAATTTGTTTGCCATAAACCGTTTCCGAGAAACTCTTTATTCTTGACTTGTATTTTGAACAGTCCAACTTTTTCCTATGTCGAGTGATAGCATTTGCTTGGGTAAGCTAGAACTTTCTTTGAGTGCAAGATAAAGAGTAAAAGGTACACGCAGATATCAAGCCTCTTTAAAACAGCTTTCAATCTTTTCAAAACTACAACTACTATGTACACGATAGAACGAGACTACCCGGAAGCCCGAATACTTTCGCTCTATAAACCAGGGATCATCGAAGTATCTCCGTAGCTCTTTCCTTGGGCCAAAGGTCCCCCTTTCGGTTGGAAGCGAATACGCTACTAATGCGCGTCAACCCATTCCTAGCTTTACGGGCTGGTACCTGGGTCTTTTTAGGCGTCCCTCAACCCCTTCTTGTCAGCCAAGCCAGCCAGACGTACCCAATACCCATTGGTGTCGGGAACTGCTGCCGCGCCGAGTCCAACCCAATCCGAACAAGACCCATTCGGGGAGGGGCTCGAATGTTCGGCCCGTTGTACTTCTAGTAATGTCAGAAGTACCACGAGTGCTAAGGGTCTGCAGCGCCCACACCACGGCAGCTGAATGGGTCGGCACCCCTCCCCTACGGGACTACTGTATAGGACTAAAAGAATGTAAATAGAGGTACGTTAATTTTGCTCTGTTTGTAACATTTTCTAATTCGAAACCTCGAATATTATTGTTTCTGCTGTCCATTTTCTTTCGAATTATATAGGTTCAACTGAATATAACTTCTTATTTTTTCAAGTGTTAAGTGTGGCTTAACACAAAGAACATGAAATTACAAAGCCATCACTTAACGACACGACTGTTGAAAATCTATCACATTATTGTATTGTATTCTTCGCATGCATGCAACGAAATGTCTAAAAGTTAGTAAAAAGTAGGCTAAATTAAGATTAATCGAAATATTAAGCATTTGTACTTGTAATTAGATTGTAGAGGAGTGGTTAAGTGATGTGATGTTTTTGTTTCAGGTGATCGACCTGTGTCAGGGGGCCGACGACCTGGAACAGTGCAGGAGAGCGAGGAACGGCCCCCAAGTGATGGTTTACACAACGAGGATGACGACTACCAACAAGACAACATGTAAGTACATATAATATGATCGTCCACCAGCTCCGTCTTCTATGTACTTGTCATTTTCTTGAGCCTGCCTCCGGATTCCCCTACCCTACGTACACAAACAAATGTTTTCTCTTTGTGATATTAATACAAATGGTATAAAATGGTCACTTTGGTGAATTACGGCTAACACTCCCTCCGTCCACCCACGCCCAGTACAACTTGCGTGTCTCTTGACAGTAAAGCGTTGTGATCCATATACCTCAGTCTGCAGGTCTCCGTGAACCGCTAACAATTAATAGTAGTCAGTTACTGCAAACCAATTGTTTTAAAATTAAACAGCTCGGTGTAGGTACTGCATGGCAAAGCGAAAAAACGTATCGACAAAAGTTCGCAATACCGAGATGTTTAGCTCAGCTTATGGCACTTAAACGGTGAGTCCAGTGTATGTATACTGTGTTCAGATATAATCATGTCTTCTGGACAGCAATGTGTCATATATCGGAAGGCGCGAGAAAACATACCATATAGAATCACAAATGAAGTATCCACAGCAGTAGTTTCCGACCGTTCCTTCATTAGCTGAAGTAGAGTTACTTCATTTCCCTCCAGTAGGTAGCTAATGTAAGCCAATCACAATATCTTCACACGTCGAATATCACGTGATTGGTGCAAATGTAACTGGAGTAACTTATTGGTTAGGAGCCGGCCTACTGATTCCAGGATCGTGGCTTCAAAACTGGACCAAACTGTTGCTTTTTAATTGTGCTACAGGTCAGAAGATTTGCTGATGTGTACAAGAAATCCTGTGGGATGAAATTCCGGCACAATAGCGGCGCTGGTAGGCTCCGGGCAATTGACAGCGGCGTTACAAATAATTTTTTCCCCCCTCGCTAGGTACTCATGTGAGATAGGAAGTATGAAAAGATTAGCAGTAACGAAGTGGCAATAGTTAATAACAGTCTGATTCGCTGGAGAGCAAAGCTCTTTCCATTTGAAACGTACCACGTGACAGCAAAACGCCAAGAACTACCTGTTTGCCAGCCTCTTGTATTTCTACCATTCGTAATACATAAAAAATTAGGTGTGCTAGTTCAGCAGTATTCAGTGATACATAATTTGTCACGGATAATAACAATGCAGTGGTTGGCTGCTACTTTTCCCTGCGAAGTTACTCACGAAGCCTCATCTCTTCCATACTTGGAGGATGAAATTAGAGGTCGGGTTGCAAAATTCTTCGTTTGATTACCAGAGGACATAAAAGCGCCTGGGTTAGGTTTCTTGGAATTATAACCACAGAAGTCGCCGCTTTAGACAACATCGAGTAGGTACCCTACATGACTTGCGGGCACCCATATGACACCGGCAGAACTTCATTCAGCAACAACATTTGATCCTGCAACGAGTTGATTGGCCAAAAAAATTATATCCCGAACCAATCATATTTAAGTTTGTATTTATCCACGCCGACAGGGTGCAGTTGGTTTTGCATCCTCAACTTAGAGCTAGAGATGCAACCTCTCCCCATTTAAAATCAATCTTTTAGATTCCCGAAATAAAAATCTGCGGTTAAACCCTATTGAGTCGGCACGCAGCAACAACACCCAGCCTGCCAGTACCTACTCGATCGGTCGGTCGATCGGTCAGTTGGCCACAGTGGATGAGGGAAGTGAATCAGACAGACATCAAAACAATGCAACGTGGTGCAGCAGAGGCATAAAATATTAACGCTGCAAAAATCTTTACGGAACAAACAACACTATTACAAGTGACTGTAAGTGTAATCTAACGCTATGCTATAATCTTCGCACGTGCGGGCCGTACTGCAGACTCCAGCCAAACCTAAGATTGCTCCTCCTAGCAGCGCTGCCGAATGTGGTTCACGCATCTCGCGCGCCTCAGCTGAAAACATTAATTACGCACGGATAAATGTTTCAAAAAATGACAAATGAAAATATAATAAGAAAGAATTTTATTTTCTGATCATGACCGTACAAAAATTCTGTCTCTACGATATTTAGAACACGAGTGATGCATGTTTTATCTTTCATGTTGTTGTGGTTAAATGTTACGGATAAATATTTGATGTCCTAATGGAAAACATTTTACCCCCTCTTTTAACCCGGTCTGTTTTTCACGAATGCTTGCATTCAGTTTGGTTAGAAGTTGAGAGTAGTATTCTCCAGTAATGGTTTTACCAGATAGTCAATCAACAAAATTCCTTTGGAATTCCAAAACACTGATGCCATGATCTTTCCCGCCGATGGCACCGTCCTCGACTTCTTTGGAGCTGAAGAACCAGCTTCTTTCCACTGCCTCGACTGCTACTTGTATTCGCGTGTGAGGTGGTGAATTCATGTTTCATCCATTATGACTTATCGGCGCAAAAAGTCACCTCTGTTCTGAAAATACGCCAAGCACTTTTCAAAAAGTGTGAATGCGTTTGTTATCCACAGTGAGGATACGCGGCACCTATCTTGCACAAAGCTTTTTCATGTTTCATTCCTGATACAAGATGTGGTCACTACTTTCATTTTAAATTCCAAGAGCATTAGCAATTCATATACCTTTGTACGCAGATCTTCCAAAATCATGTCATGCACGTTTTCAATGATTTTCGGTGTGGTTACCGTTTCTGGACGTCTTTCGCGTGGATCGTCTTGGACGTTTTTACGGCCACGTTTAAAATCGGCCGCCCATTTCTTCACAGTGGAAACGAATTTCTATAGTTGCTAAAGCTTCTTTTACGAAGAATTTTATCACACAAATCATTGCGCATTTCCACTGCTTCATACAACTGCCTACAGTCAATTATTGCCTGGAGTGACTTTTAACTTTACGTAGGGTCTATTAACATGTGTACCAATGTAACGGAAAAGTAATATAAGTAGTAACGCGATCTCTGGGTGAGGCCGAGAACTCTTCAGACCGCCCTCGTACATGGGTAT
This sequence comes from Mantis religiosa, assembly GCA_030765055.1. Taxonomy (NCBI): domain Eukaryota; kingdom Metazoa; phylum Arthropoda; class Insecta; order Mantodea; family Mantidae; genus Mantis; species Mantis religiosa. The sequence continues at coordinate 183,416,873 of CM060949.1, read as the reverse complement.
AATGGTGTCATTTGTATTATAAAAAGCAGTTGATCTAAAAGTTTGTGTCTTCTCGGATGTGTTACACACGTTAGTTATCGTCTACCAACTTTGTGCTAAAATAAAGTATTTGGACCTAGTGTAAGTGGTGTTTAATAAAAGACGAACTCTATGTGTAGCGTTTCCTGCTAGCGGTAAGACAAAATTCTAAAGGTGCTATTGGTGGACGATTTCATTGCTCAGAAACAGAGCAATCTTACTCACTATTGGCGGTGCAAAACGTGCCAGGATACCTCTGCGGTATTTACAAGGGAACTATCACTATTCTCATACTTGTATTCTCTTGAAAGTTTGATAACATCATCTCTGCTCTATGTGAGGCCTTTGTGCGGAGTATAGCTGGAAGTACCCGAAAATGAGTCCAGAATGCGTAGGAGTATGTATATATATATATATATATATATATATAATAACACAGCATTGAACAGGAGAAACCGCGCCGTGGCTAAGTAGTTACACCACTTGGTTCTCACCATAGTGGCCGGGGCTCGATCCCAGGCGACCGCTAAGTGAGATTCGTGTTGAACAACATGGCGCTGGGACGAGTTTTCTCTGGGTCGCCACGCCATCTCATTCCACCGGTGCTCCATTTTCATCTCATGTGTCATCAGTTTCGCCTGCGGTGCCGTATGTAGTGAAAATGGGCGTTAAACACTACATACATTATTGTAAAGTCTGTCTAGTCAGCGCGAGTGCAAGGAAACTCACCCTACCGCCCACTAATGACCCTCATAAATCTATCTCCACACTTCAGAAATGGAACACTGTCGTTGAGGATCAATAGCAACCCTGATTTTCTGGAAATGACAGTCGCATGTTTACTCCACCTGGAGTCTCAGTTGCCAAAGTTCCAACTTCCAGTTGATCTGTTTCATTACGTGCAGAAATTCATTGTGTGTCACGATGTGGAGGCCTTGGAAGAGAAATGAAGTGGTAAATGCAAATAAAGTAGTAGATAACTTTCAGTCAAGTGAAAATAATCAAAGTGAAGACAAAAGTGTGAATGAATTGGAAAGTGTTGCTGGGCCGAGTTAGTTTACTGGAGAAGCCTCAAAAACCAAAGTTATAACGAGTACACTTTCTAAGCAAATTCAAGCGCTTGTTTGTGTTGAAAATAACATTGGTAAGGGGCCATGCAATGAACCTAATGAATGCGGAGTATTCACAGAAATACAGCAAGAAAAATTGTGACGAAGGGAATACCAAAGATGCCGATCAAGTGTGAAAACAAAAGGAAACGTTTCTCTAAAGTGGATAATTTCACATGCGATTTAATTCACCGAGAAATTTGTAAATTCTATGCAAAAGTGAAAGTTTTTTTTTAATTTTTTTATTTTTATTTACGTCCTCCACCGTTGTCATATCGGACGATGAATGAAATGGGTGAAATGATGCTCAAATGAGCCCGGAGTCCACGGAGCTTAGAGTTACCCGACATTCGCCTACCAGGATAAGGGAAAACCCCGGAAAAACCTTGTCCAGGTAACTCACCCCAACTGAAATTCGATCTTGGGACCTCTTGAAAAAAAAAAAAAAAAGGAAAGGTGCCCACCTTAGATGAATTGGTTGCACAGTTGCAAGAAATTTGTGATTTTCCTTATGGGCACTGCACTTTGAGCGGTCTCCTAAAGTAGCTGGGTTTCAAATACCGCACTTTGAATAAGATAAGGGTTATTATGGAATCCAGTAGAAATATATATTATTAAATATATATTAGCTTAACTAATATATATTTATCAAAACTAAGGAAGTTTCGCAGTAATGGACATAAGATAATTTAGACGAAACCTCGTACGATACCTATGACGCATCGAGAAAGGTGGCAACCTTGCAGAAAGGACTGGGAGAAGGAGGGTCTGTGTTATAAAACGATTATAAAGATTCGTCAAAGGAGGCGACCGAACTGCACACGAGTTACCTAAACATACTTTACGGGAGGGATTGTTTACCCGTGACGGGTAGCCTCTACAGCGCCGGGGGAGAGAGCTGGCGACGGATGTCCAGTATCTACTTGCAAGTGGTCGCATTCGGCACTGTCCAGGCTTCAGTTTTGGGCGTTGCGGTTCCGTTCCTCAACATATTTTTGCTGCATATAGTTTATATACAACAGGCATCGTGCCATCAATTTTCGGGTGCTTAGCGGCGTGAGTATAGTGATACTTCCCTTATTAATAGTCACGCGGTCTGACAACCACCTTGCAAAAATCTTCAATCAGCGAGGAGCATCCTGGTGGGATTTGAACCACGAATCTCCCGTTCAAGAGTCTGTACGTTTTCGTTCCTATCTCACAATCGGTTTGTGGAAATGAATAACAAGTAAGGTGTTCCTATACACAACACCAACAATCTAATAACAGCTGCCGACGTTTTCTGCTGCTCTCACATAATATAGTTTACATATTCTGGAGGAAAACGCTGCATTTCTGTTTCCGTCATAAATAGCTAAACGGAAGCAGACGCTTTAAGGGACTGTTTGAAATTGTATTTTGGGAGACCGAACAAATGTTGACAGAATGGTGTAGAATTGCGTGGTAGAGTGCTAAGGAAACGAAAATGCAGTAACGCTGTTTTGCATTCCCGAGAGCCGTGTTACAACAAGAACAACTTCATACCTTAACACTCCCTGTAGATGTAATGATTGAAGTAGAGAAGTTCTAAATTCTGCAGATTATTGAGGGAAAACAACCTAATGTGTTATATTCGCATGGCCTTGTCCTTTATTATTATATAGCTGCTACAAAACATTTCGCATTGTGCGTTATATAAATCAAAATAAGCCCTTGTAGAACTGTACACTTCTTTATGGTCACAAGAAGGGTAGAAGAAACTGGACCTGTCTCCATATACAAGCGTTTTAATTCCTTCCTTAAAATTGCCAGAAACAAGCAATAAATAGTACTTAAAAACGTTCAAACCAACACATTAAGAGGTGAACTAAACCACATTAGTGAGGTGATTGTAACAACTGAAGAGGATCACATTACTGAAGTGATAGTGAGAACTAATATGATCGCAGAACTGAACTGAGAACTGAACTGCATCGCATTAATGAAGTAACACTGGGAACTGAACTAAATCACATTAATGAAGTGACAGTGAGAACAACTAAATCACAGTAATGAATTGGCAGTGAGAACTAAAATGATTGCACAGGCAGTGAAATAGAAACTGAACTGGGTCGCATTATTAGTGAACTGTGAACCGAACCTGATCTCATTAATGAAGTCGCAGTGAAGACTGAATAAATCGCATTAGTGAAGTGAAAGTGAAAACTGAACTAAATCACATAATGAATTGAAGGTAAAAAACTGAAGTAAATCACTTTATTGAAGTGACAGTGAGAAGTGAACTAATTCATATCCTAAAGCGACAGTGACAGCTGAGTAAATCACTTTAGTGAAGTGAGAATGAGAACTGAAATATATCACATCACTGAAGTGATTGGGAGAACTGAACTACATCACACTGATGAAGTGAGAGTAAGAACTGAAATATATCACATCACTGAAGTGACGCCCGCCTCGGTAGCGTGGTGATAGAATGTCTGCCTCACGTTCAAGAGGTCCCGAGTTCGAATCTCAGTCAGGGTGAGTTACCTGGATAAGGTTTTTCCGGGATTTTCCCTTATCCCGTAAGACGAATGTCGGGTAACTCTAAGCTCCATGGACCCCGGACTCATTTGAGCATCATTTCATCCATTCCATTCATCGTCCGATATGACTTAACGTTGAAGGACGTAAATTACAAAAAAAAAAAAAAAAAAAAAAAATCACTGTAGTAACTGTGAGAACTGAACTAAATCACATTAATGAAGTGAGAACCGAACTAATTGCATTAGTAATGGATTATTGGAGTAGAGATGGAGAATGGTTATGTTGAGGGGTGCTTAAAATAACTTTGCATGAGACTTAACTCGGTTTGGGTGACGTCAAACTCCCGTATATTGAGTTTAGATGAAATATTAAACAGGAGCGACATAACGAGGCGAGGGGAGCTTATTGATGAAAACAGATTGCATCGTGGTCGCTCAGCAATAAGCACAGACAGTGTAAAAACAGCAAAACATCTTAAGCTTATAAAATAGGTTCGCTTAGGCCATGTTTAATAATAAAGTGTCAAACATAATACATACAACAAATTACTCGAAGTTCATCTAACAAACATAAGAAAATCTTAAACGTAGAAATAAAATGAAATATGGTGCTCTGTTACATTCGCATGACTTTCTCTACCTATTCGACGTATTATTCGTACAAAAGTTATTCTCCTATCTGTTTTATGTTAATATAGGTAAGTGTCTGAGGAAATAGTTTTATTTCTTGTGGGTCAATATTAGTAGTCTTGAAATGGCAGTGAAATCTTTCAGAGTTGGTCGCTTTGAAAATCCCTTTCTATTTACATAACTGGAGCGAGAACGATATATTTCCAATAACAGGGATCACGCAAATGGTTCTAACAAAAATAAATACATAAATGAAGTAAATTGCATGCTTTAGAGAGATTTTGTGTATCTCTTTCTGTTTTAAGAATTGTACAGGTCATCCAAAACGAAGAACACTTCTAAAGTCATTCCCAGGAAATTCAGATATACGGTTTATTTGTCATTAAGATATCTTAAATATATGGTATATCCATTTGTGAGAAAATTTACATTTTGTAGAAATATATGTAATGGATAGTCATATGCTCGAACATCTTCGTGGTGCATCCTTAGAAGATAGATGGCTCAAGTACCGAGTTTGGTACTCAGCCGACTTTTTGTGCTTCATGTATGCTGTTCTATCTCTCTCTCACTCTCTCTCTCTCTCTCTCTCTCTCACACACACACACACACACACACACACACACACACACACACACACACACACACACACACACACACACAGATATACACAATTTTTTTCTTTGAATTTTTTTTATTTTTTTATTTGGGGAGCTTCAAAAACATTTGCTGTGAAATTTGTATTGCATTAGTGGACGGAATGCAAAATTTCCTCTACTTGCTCTAAGTGTGTGGTACGGAAGTAATATATTAATGAAGACTTTGGTCTTCCATAATGCTAAATATTTATTGTGTATCACTAAAACTATCACCACGAAGAAAAAAGCTAGTTAAGAATAGAGGGCGTTTAAATTCACATTCCCTCAACTGTATCTGATCGTTGTGAAAGCTGGCTTGGGTGTTACACAGAAAACTGCCCGAAAAGAATGTCTGAAAATTGCGCATATTATTATTTTAGCAATTATAAAATACGACATTTACATATAATGTATGTTTACCGAAACATAAAGAAAATATAACATTATTTGTATAGAAGCAAATGGTAAACGTATTTGATTCCATAACTTAACAAGCATGACTTAGAATAAGAAATGTATATTTTGCTCTTACAGCGTAGGTTTTGTGTACATCGCTCAAGAGTTGCAAAAAGTTAGACAATCAGTTTCAAGTAACGGCTACTGAAAATTCCCTGTGCGTTTTTACTTTAGTAAATAGAGAAAGTATTGTGTTCAACCCAAAAATGCACGGCTTGAACTTGGACTGAAAAAAAGCTACCAAAGCTAGTATTTAAATGAAACGTCTTCCAAGAACGACCTCAAGATTTTAAACAAAATATAGCCACCGGAAACTGCGGTTATCTATTGAGTACACATCCCCGCCTGATCAGTTCTCGATAAGAACCCCGAAATGTATGAAGCAGGAGCAACACCAGTTGGTAATTTGATTGTTGTGTGACTGATAGAAGTGTCCGAATAGTGTAAGTAATGGAAGGAGAGAGTAGATGGCAGAGTTACGTAACATTAGTTGTAATATGTACATAAATAAACCGGATAATGTGCAAAATGTAATAGATCTCTCAAGTGGGACAAAATGGTTTTTGTTTCTGTCATTTCACTGAAAGTGCAGCATTTTTAGAGAGGTTTTTCAGGAGAACAAATAAAGTACTTGTTTAAAACTCTTGCGATAAATAGCGAGTACACCCTCCATTGGTCTGGTTGTATACATGGGATGCTATATTCATAATGGAGAACAATAAACATTCTACCTGAGCAATCGATAGTTCGAAATTAAATTGAGTGATGTTAGAGTAATCATAAAAAGTTCAGTGCCACGGTCGGGATTTAAACCACGGATCTCCTGGTTTCCATGCAGTCGCTCTAACCCATTGAGCTACCATGGCCAACTTGCCGTCATGACATTAAATTCTCCATTTGACTCATATTTCCCCGGTAGACCACTAGTGGCTCTCGCATTCGAGATAGACCGTTTGTAGCGATTTACTATCGTAAGTACTTGAGTCCCAGGCTTCATCATTGAACTCTTGTTATTTTAGTTAATTGATGGAAATTAATCATTTCTTCACACTAGCTGTATATACGCTAAGGTCTTTGATAGAGTCAACATGAAAAATTCAATGCCACGGCCGGGATTTGAACCACGGATCTCCTGGTTTCCATCCAGTCGCTCTAACCCATTGAGCTACCATGGCCAACTTGCCATCACGACCATGTCGTCATGGCTTACGATAGTAAGTCGCCACTAACGGTGTATCTCGAATGCGAGAGACCCTACTAATCTACCGGGGAAATATATGAGTCAAATGGGAAATTTAATGTCGTGACGGCAAGTTGGCCATGGTAACTCAATGGGTTAGAGCGACTGGACAGAAACCAGGAGATACGTGGTTCAAATCCCGGCCGTGGCATTGAACTTTTCATGTTGACTCTACTTCTCAAAGACCTTAGCGTATATACGGCTAGTGTGAAAAAATTATTAATTTCCATCAATTACGAGAATAATGAGTGATGTTAAATGATTTGTATCTTAATTATCTTTACTTTATGTTTTCATGAGAGAACACTACCAAACAAGTGACAGCTGGCAATACCAAGAATTATTCCCGTTCATTTCGTCAGTTCAACCTCGAAATTCCCGCTCTCATATACGTCCGTAACTCCATAATGTTCCATACTTTCGGTTTTGTAAAGCAGTTTGGCTCAGGTACTACATATATTATGTTGAAAATATTTCCATTGGAAATAAAATAGACGTGCACTTGTATAGGACTACCCTCAGAAGCGCTCTTCGAGGTAACTGAATATTGCATTAGTGGCAAATCATAAGACGGGTCAAAAGTGGTAATCTCGTTTGGATATACAATTTTTGTCAAATTAGTTGTTTCTTTTGTCAAATGCTAATTTGAACTGCTTTATTGCTATTTGTATATAGAATATGCTATTCCTACTAGGTAATACTGCTTTTGAGAGAACGTAAGCTTTCACGGCTGGAGTCCATATTACAATTATTTTTGAACTATTTTGTCGTGGTCTGTTGGCGTAAGAACGTATTAATTGTAATACATACTGCTTTTGATCACTAAGACACGTGTTTCCCTTTCCTATCATTTGTTTGGAATGGTCACATATATTCAAAGTTAGCTTCAACAGAAACAATACAAAGATCAACAGTTAAATTTATTTATTTAATAAGCTAATTAATATTTTGTAGTGCCGTGGCAGTGCGTAAGGTACGTTTATCCAGTGTAAACCCGACATAATCTTCGAGCAAAAACTGTGTCTGGTTCTTTTACCTGGTTTTTGTTAGAGATGTCCAGTGTTCCAAGAGAACCTACCAGAAAAAGACGGTGATAAGTGGAAGCAGCTCACTTTAGTGAAATGACAGTGTGACTTAAACGAACTTCCAGAGCAATTTGAAATTTCAAATGTAGTGAGCTGACCAAATTGCAGTCGAGTTTTGATTCTGTCTGTTTAAATGTGCAGTAGAATTACTGTTGATTATCTAATGAAATAAAGAGGTAAGCTTAGCTAGGGTGGAACCTTTATGCCATAGATGCACTCGATACCCGAGGATATCGAGATAAACCTTCCATGCTTTTTAAATAAGTACTGTTACATTCGTAAATTTGGCATTATTGAAGGTTGTTAGAGTTAATTAGATAAGGAGTCGAGGCTTCACGTTATTGCCTCGCACATGTCCCCAAACAGTTGCCGGACTATAGTTTTCGGTGAACCTAATCGTGTTTCCTGTAACTGAATGAATGTAACATTCCATAGACTCTTATGTCTAAATAAAAACAAACAAAACAATGGAGTAGATGTACTCATGTAGCGTTAACTGAGCTGTGAATGAAGCTGACGTAGTAAATCACTCTCGGTCATTACATGTTGACCAAAATACAACAGAAACAAACCAGACTTGAGATAATACAGAAATATTTGTTCTTTACTTCCATTTGTTTGCGTTTCCAACGTATGACTAATTTATATAGATATTTTATTTTACAGCAGTAATATTAAATAAAACATGAACTATTTTGAACTAGACAGTACTAATAATAATAGAGCAGTGTGTAAGTCGCACAATACAACAAATATAAAGAAGTATGTTGTATTCATACACCGAGTCAAGTCTACAGAACAAAACACAATGTACGAGTTTCACGCCGTTGTCAGTGGCGACAGCTGAAAACGATGAACAAAATTAAAATTGGTTACATGTGTTTATATACCGAAAACTACTTATTAGTATTCTGTATATAAACTCACGCAACCAGTTTTGTTCATCATTTTTATCTTCAAGCTAGCAACGTCATAGATCTTTATGTTTGGTGTGATAGGTTTTATTAATTAAGTATCGGTATCAGAAATAATAGCCCAATAAAAACTATAAGTACACGTTAATTAAGTTAATTTGATTTACCCCACATAGTTTGACGTGTGTTCAAACTTGGAAATGCACCAAAGAAATGAAATATAAATGAGCAAATGAACTTGGTTCAGAAATAAGTTCTTTATGAAGGTATTTAAGCGTTTCGTGAGCACAGTTTCTCATTTGAGCGGAACCAATAAATTCATCATCCTGTCATTCTGCATGAACACCCGTTTCCTTTGCTCTGGGAATGGAGAAGTAAATTAAATTTCCGACTTGGCAAAGAATTGTACTTCCTTTATATTGATTCCTTCCTCTATTTCTTATTGCTCGGAATTTTATCATTACTCATTTCATGTCGCCTTATTTGTCTGCCTTGGTATTCCTCCAAACCTCCCACGTTACTTCCCTCGACAACCTTTGACTTTTCTAACAAATCTCATATCTTACGTAAGGGCTTCCTGCAGAGCAGTATGCTGCGAAACCATTACCTGGAGTACAACAAAGATGAATGTGTGCTTATTCTTCTGTCTGATTTCCCTAACGGAGTTTTGAATACATATTTCTTTATAGGTGTAATGAGAATAGTCGAATCTTTTAAGGGTTGGCCGGTGTCTGATGTCTTTGAAATTCTGTTCTTTTTGCATGTTCATGAAAGTAAAACAGATGACTTCTTCTATCAGAAAGATACAAGTATTTGAAAATTCCAACCAATAACAAGAATATTGAAAATGCATTTTATCACAAAAAATGAAAGATTGTGCTTTATCAAGATATTTTATTTTCGTAGTAAGAATTTATCTCTTAGTCTTTGTTACTCAAAAGTCACCCAGAAAGATGAGGAGGTTACAGAAACAATATTTGTCATTTGGGACAAATGTATTTCAAAAGTGTGTAATATGCCAAGGGCAACACCAAGGATCCAAGGATGTCCCTGGTCACCTACACCTTACAAAATGTGGAGATGCTCCAACTAAATGTATAATGAACTATCAGTACATTATCAAGAATAGTACTTGAACATTAGTTATAATAAATATTCGACGAATTATACATTTATGAGAAAAATGATTACGAAGTAACAAACTTTGCTTCTCTGGGCTCAATTCTAGAAAAAGAGGATACATAGAACCTGTGTATGAATTGAGAAAATAGTAAAGTAATTGGAATGTTAGTCATTATTATGGAGTTGAAACTCTAATGGTACAAAAAGGAAGATCTTCATAACCATACTTCTACGGAGTTTAAACATGCATTTTAGAATATGTTAATGAACTTAACTGCAGTTTTGGGCGAGGTTAGCCGGAACATGCAGGAAAGGAACACGAACTTCGATCGAGTTTCTGTTTTTAGAATTGAACATTGACATTGTATGTTTGCTCTCTCCGATTTTCAGCGTCCGGTTCCATATTGAGCATGAAGTACCATCTAGAAGCCTCCGTATCAGACTTATGTTCTTTTACCTGCCGTAAATCTACGTGATGAGACGGCTAGTTTTATTTCCTTCCGAAAGCAGCCATTTTTACCTTTCACCGGGTTTGAACCGGTGACCTTGGGAACCAGAGGTTAGCGTGTTACCCCTAAGAAAGTATACCCAGTAATGTGGTAATTGAAGGACGACCCGCTAAGATCAGGATACAGTATGCACACATATAAATATTTGTACATATTTGGTGCAGTAGAGGACGTGTAAGGCAGAGATAAATATCGTATAAAAATATGACAAGCAATATCTGATTTTGTGGATTTGCAGATTTGTATTTATATTTTGTATTTTGATGCCGCTCTGCTGGAGATAAACCCATTGTCTGTCTGTCTGTCTGTCTGTCTCTCTCTCTCTCTCTCTCTCTCTCTCTCTCTCTCTCTCTCTCTCTCTCAAAATATGTATAACAGAATGAGTAGACAATAAACATTAAAATACAACATACCAGATTTGTTTGTTACGCTTATGCTAATCGTATGTGGAAATAATTGTAAAGCGGGAATGTAAACAAAGAAACGTCGATAGGCAACTGTGTTCGGAGTAAACAGCAAACACGTGATTGGTTTCCCAACGCAGGAAATTATCCGACTAATTGCTACACGAAGAGGATTCAGAAAGGCATTAAAAACTACATACATGTTCTTGGTTGGAGAGAGCGCTTCAGAAAGAAAGTAATTTGTGGAGGCGTATGAAGGGGAATATTAGCCTCGGGGTTAGTGGGTGCACATCAGTCATGGCTATACCAGGGAGGGGTTGTCCTTTTCATAATCCTAAGGCACGTGGATACCATCTTTTGGATGTCTCATTTAAAATTGTGACGATTACAATTTTAAAAAAGTCTGATCTGTTAAATTCGCATAGCTTTCTGCGTACTATCATTTTTATTTAGTTTATAAACTGTTATTATTTCTGTGACATCGTGCTAAACCTTTGCAGAGCGTTCGTATTACAGGGAGTTGCAACCCCGCAATACGTTGTTTCTAACCGGTTCTGTTCCCTCTTCGTGTGCCGTTTAATCAATCTGTGCTAGGGTAATAATGCATCGTCACGTTTCATTTCTGTGTGGTAAACTCTTGTACACAAGTGGGACAGCTTCCTTGTGGTTCGCTGTTGGGCAGCGTACACAATCTTCTAGAAGTTTCTTCGTCTCGAAACTTCTGGTTCTGTGGAAACTCCCAGTGGGTGCTCTCGTGATGTCCCTTAGCAAGTATGGTACTTATACGAGGAAATTCGTTCTCCGAACGAATTTGTGACGTGCAGTAGTTGCCGTTCCAAGAGATTATAGACACCTGGTGTTCGACTCTACAGTGAGCGAACCATCCAGAAAAAGAGGCTGCGTGGGCAAGGTTTAGAACATTTGCAATTGTAACTATGTCGGTATTTGGGATATAATAGAAACTATAGTTTAACATCGCTGTCAATAGCCTGGATCGTATGAGTGCCGGAATTCCGTCCCGTGGGAGTTCTTTTACATGCGAGGTAATATATTGCCTTGGGATTGCGGTCGCTTTTTAAGACATTTAAAGTCATCGGTCTAGGGTAATATTGGGATCAGTAAATAGCGACCAATCAACTGAGCCTTCCGGATGGACAAAACTGTTGCGGTTCTATATTGGGCGTGAAATATCTCTTATCGGGATTTTGATTGGGCTTGAGAATGTTTTAAGTGCCGTAAAGCTACGCCTTTTTTGTAATAAATGGCTGTATTTAATTCAGAGACAAGTAATTAAATGCCCTTTTTTTCTTTATAACTGCTCTTGAGATATTAATTTTTTAAATTGTATAAGAATTAAAAACCATATTTTTCAGATATGGTATTTAAAAATGGTTTTGTTTTGAACAAACTCTAGTACAACAAAATTATATAACGATTTGTGCGTTATAATCACGTGTACGACTAGAATTGATTTTAAAATTGTGTCGTCGCATAGGATAATAAAAGTCAGCTACAAAACGAAATTAAGAGACACACTGAAATGGTTACATAGGATAACATTGAAAATTGAATGTCAGCTAAATTGACTGTAAACCACAAAGTTGCACTTCAGGGTAGCATTAAGTGATATTGAAAACAAAGTGAAGTGGCATTGAGGGTTGTAAAAAGCAAACAGAGTTGTACTATGGCCAGCCACGTCCTGACCTGGAACAAGTTCCCAGTTTTAGACTCCAGTGGGTGTCCGGGTCGGGCTGGTGAAGCCCCATCTACTTACTCCCCGGGAATCGATTCTGAGTGCTCCTAGCCGCAGCACTGATCATTTGGTGGGTTGCAATCACGTGTCAACTGTGTGAATCAGTTAAATCGAGATTTTCAAGATAAATCCTATTGTCAGAAACGTGTACTTGAGGTTAACCGTATACGAATTGGTTCAATAATTGTAGCTACCTACAAGAGGTTCAGTCCTTGTGGCTAAGCTAGCTAGTCTCGAAGTTAGTTGCGAGAGGCAGTACATCGCCGTATTAATTTAAAAAAAAACCTAATGCGTTCTCTAATCTTGTACACCCCGTTTTATTGCGTATTTCCCTGAGTTACAATGAAAATAAAATACAATTATATGCAGTCTAATTTTAAGAGCTGTTCACTTTGTAATGACCAAGAGATTAAATGAAAGGAAGGTAAAAAGAAGTATAAGGACATTCGTTTGAAAATGTATACTTGAAAGTTCAAACCAATAAGGAAATGTTTAGCAAATACTTGTCATGACTATATGCTTTAGCGAGATCTACTTTTTTGTAATAACATTTTCTATATCTAATACAGTTTACCAGTTACGCAATGTCTCACAGAATGAAGATAACGTCTGAGGACATTCCCAGAAAATTCAAAATACACATTTTTTGCGTAGAGTGTAGTCCACATATTATAGGTTAACACTAGAGAAAGTAAATATCCGATTGTTCTTGTATCCTACAACACAATGTATATTGAATTTCGATTAATAAGAAATAGACAAGTGTTCCGTTTGTGAAGTTTGCTAGAATTGTTCCAATAGCCGCTAAAAGGCATTCAAAAGAGCAGTGTTAAGTAGACATGAGAATACCATGTATTAAACTTGTTAATGAAGTTGCTGTGTAGGTTTTATGGCAGACTCTATTATCAGTCTTTACACTCCCACCCTGACCTGTATCATATTCTACTCTGCGAGGGGTCCCCTAGGCAAGATTGCCCTGTCCTCTCCAGAGCTTAGGGGCAACTATACACGAGTTAACATCATTGTCGGTTCCAAATGAAGGTCATTTATATCTTCATTGAAGTTAAGTTTCTAGTATAAATGAAACAATAAAAAGGGGTAAGTCTTGCCACCCGTGTGGCAAATAGAGAACAACAAAGTCATCGTATTAGTTGAACAAAGAAATGACCTAATAATTACTGTCTAGTTTATATTTAAACGGTCACTTCACTTAATTTTCATTTGTCACTCTTCTGGCACAGCGACGTAATGAAATACGCAGCCTCTTCTTCCGGATGGTCCACTGCACGTCACAAACGCAATCGGAGAATGTCGCTTTTCTTCGCACCAGAAATGCTCTCGCTAGCTAATTCATTCACTAATTTGCTTCATTTTAAATAGCCATTGAAAAATATCATCACGTTCCAGAACGTTCGAGATGCAGAAACATCCAGAAACTAACCATACGCTACAACATTAAAATGATAGCTTTCCTGGTGGTAAACCAGAAGTTTTTTGCAATCGACCATTTAACGTAGCCAATCATTGTTGGTGTTGCAACTTCAACTTAGAGGGGGTGATAAGGTATAGAAATGCACTCATTATGGTAATTTTAGGCTATCTAGCATGAAACATAGATATAGAAAACGAAGCAAGGCATATGGGGAGCTGCAAGTTGGATCTTTAGAGCGAATGGGCCCTGGAAATGAAGTGAGGGACCGGCCGGTCGGTCGGCGCAGTGTTTCTATCGCTGTGCTCCGCTTCGCCCCACCCCGCACCATGACCAGTCATACATCCTCTCAGTGAGCTGCTTTGCTTTGTGTTGTGGAGACGTTTTGTCGAGTGCTCGTCCGTGTGTATGTGTGTGTGTGTGTACTCACGCTTTGCATCAACAGCAGATTAAAACAAAAGTATAAATATTTGAACATTCAAACCAAGAAACAGGTTCTACGTACTTTGTGTAGTAAGATTTGCTTATATCTTGCGGTTTAGCAGTTACACAAAAGTAATTCAGAATAAAGAGGACATTCCCTCCAAAAATTTCATTTAGTTTTTGTTGGCCATAAAAACAACTTAAACGTTTGGTATGCTAATCAGACTCATTAGAGCCAATGTTGAAAAAAAAATAAAAGATTTCCAAAATGTTTTCGTATAAGGGATAATTTAAAGTGAAGAAATTTCCTTTAAAGACTTAGTGTCACATCCTTGAAAAATACTAAAACTTCATACCAAGTTTACTATGTTAACAGCGCCTTTTTTTATTTATTTTTACTTGTTTATGTTTTATTCGGTATTGAATTTTGGATGGAATACAATACTTGCTTCGCTTAATGTATATAGTAACGTCAATAGTTAAAGAGTTACATTCAGTTAGATTTCTCTACCCAGTCTTCTACAAATTATTTATGTTAATCAAGATAAACGTTTACACAGATGGCGTTCTTAATTGTTTTGTTGTAGCTACAATAGATCTAAAGGGTTCCTAGGTGAAATTTTAAATCTTGCAAACTTAACTAAAGTTTCTAAGTTTTGTCTTATATACCAGCCCATATCGTAAAAGTTTTGAAAAAAGATCAAATTGTTACTTTTGCTTTACTAATTAATCAGGTGTTTCAGGGTTCTGAAATAGCAAGTTTGCAAGATAAAAATACTACAATATTTTAATACATTACCTAAAACTGGCATATAATGCTTCTACATGCTGTTTTAGGAAAAGACAACTTTAAAAATATGAATACTTGTAACATATTTGTCTTGAGTAATGGTGTTACGTTGAACAATTTAAAAGTGTAGGAAACACCATATGACATCCTTTAGAACTTGATCGGCTCTGAATGATGAACCACTTAGATCTGTATGCACCACGCTTTGGGCCGTACACTTTTGGTCACGTGTTGAAACTAGTTTTTGGACATAACTACCTTCAAAATGTTGACCAAATTTCAGCTACGGCTGTGCTCAAATTGAGGCTGAGTCTTTTGTGTGTGTGTGTGTGTGTGTGTGTGTGTGTGTGTGTGTGTGTGTGTGTGTGTGTGTAATTTACGTCCTCCAACGTTAAGTCATATCGAACGGCGGATGAATTGGGTGAAATGATGCTCAAATGAGTCCAGGGTCCATGGAGCTTAGAGTTACCCGACATTCGTCGTGAAGGTTAAGGGAAAAACCCGGAAAAACCTTATCCAGGTAATTCACCCTGACCGAGATTTGAACTCGGGACCTCTTGAACGTGAGGCAGACATGCTACCACCACGCTACCGAGGCGGGCAGGCTGAGTCTTATTAATTGAAATTTCCTCTTTCAGGTATTTTGTCGATGTGAACGTTTTACTTATAGTTCAAATAAATGTTAAAAGAATATTAAGTCTGCCATTTTGTGTTGTGAATTTGACGTAAGAGGAATCGTAACTTGCACACTTTGGAAAAGAGGATTAACATTTAACCCCTTTTTACGGGAAGTGTTGCTGTACATATTGGCACCACTGTTACGCCTTTCTGTACTCAAGCCTTGAAGCATAGCTGGCTGGATGTTTGTATTCATTTTGCTCGGAACTTACTATTATTATTATTATTATTATTATTATTATTATTATTATTATTATTATTATTATTATTATTATTATTATTATTATTATTATTATTATTATTATTATTATTATTATTATTATTATTATTATTTGCAGTCTTTGAAGATAACTAAATTAAATTTTAGTAAGTGTATCTATGAACAGCATAACTGAAAATATCAGTCTTCTTCTTTATCTTATCCCTAGAAGTCCACTTACAATGGTGTTAGGGGATTCTTGTTCCCGAGGAACCGAAGCTTTGGTTCTGATACAGAACCAGGATGGATAATCAGCCCGATGCCTGGTGTGGGGGTGAAGCAAACGCATGGTAGTATGAGGGCGAGATGAATGTTAGAAAAGATGATGGAGCAATTAGTGGAATGCTGGCGGTGGAAACTGAAGGACCTGGAGGAAACCCGCCCCAGCGCCGTGTTGTCCACTACAAATTTCACTTTGCGGTCGCCTGGGATCGAACCCGGGCCGCCTTGGTGAGAGATAAGTGGTCTAACCACTCACCAATGGCGCAACCATCAATCTGCCAAACTTGTTTTTACGTTCATGAAAGATTGAGACACGTAGATAAAAGAGAAAAGAAAGAAAAAGAGCTCAAACAACACTTTCATAAAATATTTTTTTACAATTTTGACTTTCTCAAAAATGGCTCTAACGATTTTGATTAAACTACCATATGTTTCTTATTTTATTTTTACGACAAATGAAATGCATATCTTGAATTTTCTGGATATGTTCTGAGGAGTCCTCTTCATTTTCAATGACTTATAAGTGTCAAACTGTTACACAAGAGACAAAATCTTATTACTTAAAAAATAGATATTAAGAGAATCCTCGCTCCGGGGGAGTTAGTCATTTTCTAGATGTTCCTTGATATTGGCTTCGATTTTCTAATATTTAGGTTTTTTTCAGGTATAAGTCGTTATTCATCTTTTTTTCACCTGGCCATGCAAATAGAATGAAATATCAAAGCCATGTCACAGCAGCCGGCTCTTAAAATACATTGTATTACACTATTCCCGTTAAATCTACAGGGAAATATGTAGTAAGGCGATTTTTATCGATTAATCTGTAAGCATATTTTGAGCAAGTAGAGAAAGTGAAGTGAGTGCAACACATCAAAGAAAAGAAGTACGGAGGGCAGTTTCCGCCAGAGGCGCCGTTATCAGCTACCAACGTCCGTTTCCGGGTAGCGCGCAACTAAATATACACACGACTACTGTATGCGTCAGTTCTGCAAATGTACATGACAAATATTGTCTCTGTCAATAATGAATATATTCAATTGATGTCCTTGCAACTAGCATTGAACGTTTGGGTCTTCAGTCTAGGTTACGTGTAGTGCGGTTCATTGTGTGTAAATGAATGGGAACTTGGATTTGGTTTTAAAGTTCAAACATAATGAAATGCGTGTCATACACTCAAAAACGCAGTTCAGCATCTTCCAGAAATGCAACATGAAGATTATGAGCGTGTTTCCACGCCAAACTACTCTTCATATGAAACATTTTACGAAAATGTTGATTTTATCGGAAATGCCGGTGACGATTTTGAGTAAATTGCATGCTTAGGATAGTTTTGAATTTTCTGGAAATAGCCTCTGAAGTGCTTTTCGTTCTCAATGGCTTTTGTGTGATTGGTAAACCCTTAAGCCGTATCATACAAAAAGTGTACTTCTCGTTAAAATACACATCATATGCCGGGATTAATCATTTTGGAGATATTCCTGTTCATTTGTTTGAATTTCTCTCTTCCGGTCATACAAAGAGAACACAATTGCAAAGCTATCACGGTTTAAAAAGCTGACGATCTCTTAAATCTTAGATATCCCCCTTTACCCATTGAATCTCCAAGATGTCCTGTATGATCTAGGTGTAACATGCTAGCGTCTGGTTCCAGAGGTGTAAAAGGCCTTAGCATGGCTTTATTCGCAAGGGAAGTAAAGCTGGTAGTGCCCTGTCGTTGATTTATGGCACGCAAGAGAAACTCCGGCTTTGTAAAGAGGCCTCTGAACAAAATGAATCTCTGTTTCATGCCTGATACAGTTTGGGACGCCGAAGGTCACATCACTTAAAAGCGTCTGTAGGTAGAAGTCAGTTTGTACTGTTCCTGTTATCTTCTGTATTGCTTGTAAACTTTCGGCTGGTTCGAAGGGTTTGATGAGAGACGAACGGTCATGGCTGCGATTTCCTTGACGACTTCTGTAGCGTAGGTGGTACCGTGTTGGCCTCACGTTCGAATCTCGGCCAGGGTGAGTTGTTTGGATAAGTAAGGTCTTATCCTGATATATGAATATAGGATTAGAATTCCTATGGAGGGGATTCGGTGCCGAAACGTGTGGTTTATTGAGCCTAAGCTTCAAGTAGGGGCATATCCGGAGAAAGGATGTGAGAGGAGAGAGAGGGTGGCCGACCAAGGAGTCACGACAGTGCAGACGGCAGGGTCCGTACTATTAGCCCGCACACCCGGCATCCCACACGCCGTGTTCTGGTCCACCAGGTTGGCCTTGAGATCGGAAACGTCTTATCGAAGGAGGAAATGTTTGACAGGAGTGCATCATCCTACCATGCAGCATCGATACTCCGCCGACACTTGTACCCTGAAAGAGACCACCAGATGAGAGATGATGTGAAATGATAATGGAGATGAAATGGAGGGACAAGAAATTCGGGGGATGTAATTAACCTACCCAGCATTCGCCTAGGTACCCGGGAAAACTCATGGTTCAAGTAGGTCGACCACGGGAATCGAACCCGGACCTCTCGAATGTGGGCCATAAACGAAACTGCCTCAGCCATCCCGCTCGGTAATAATAATAATAATAATAATAATAATAATAATAATAATAATAATAATAATAATAATAATAATAATAATAATAATAATAATAATAATAATAATAATAATAATAATAATAATAAATACAAGCCCGTCCAGAACTGGCAGGATATCAAAAGCTGTTAAACCCTGAAGAATTTGATACGACTTGCTGATGTAATATTCTTCTTTTAATTCAAGTCATCTCTGTTGAAAGCGCTGCTTTTACTTTTGTCTATGACATGAGTTGTTTCCTAATTTGATGGACTCCTACAGGAATCCCTTGTTACGTAGGTGTTGGTTCCACCAGACGAAAGAGTAAGCGTAGGTGTTACGTCAGAAGAAAAAGCTATAATGTTTCCCACCAGACGATCGTCGAGTTATTGTCACAGATTCCTTTGTTATATTTTTCATCTGCTGCTCATATCAAAGGTCCCCCCCCGCCAACGAATTGCGAGTACATATCTAAGTGCATTGATTCTTCTTTCATGTACAGCAATATCGGGGCATTTTTATTGTTTGTATCACTTGCATAGTAGGTTGAGAAGTATTGCATTCCACCCAAAAATGCAGTGTCAACCTGGGTGTCCAGTTGGTTAATCGCTGGCCTAATCTTTCCATAGTAGCGGGTTCAAAGCCGGCCCAGACCATACTATGTCAATACATTTACCGGTAATTGACAGCCTCGTTAAGAAAGAAAATATTATCGCGTGAGAAAATGTTCATTTTTTAAATAAATAAAAAGGCTTCTAGGGATTTTGATTAAAATATCACACTTAAAGATATTTTCAGAAATATAAAAATGTATGTTTTATATGATCTGGAAAGTGTCTCTCAATTCCTCTTCATTGTATAACAGGTAAACAAAGAGATAAGACAAAATCTTATTACATAAAAGATTTATAACTCAATAGCTCAGAGAATTAATCTTTGCATGATTCACCATTTTCGAGTTATTCTTTGTCAATGATCTGAAGTTTCATATACATTTTTCAAGAGCTAAGTCGCTATTCGTAAATGTTCAATGAAAAGTTATCTCAGTTTGCAAACAGCAGATACAAAAATAAACCTTTGTCAGATAAGTATATAGGGGACAAGGTTTGAATGTGCAAGTAGCTCTCGCATTAATCTACCAGAACCAAAGTTACTAATATGTAGAAATGGTAAAGTAGATGTTGTTAAGAATTTTCAGCAATTTTTTCAGCAATTGAGACTTTTCTGCTCCAGATGACAATTGTGAGCAATTTGTCGGAGCAGTCGAGAGCCTTGAAGTATGCATAATCGATAACAAGAAGTCGACTGACAGGAAAATGGGCGAGCCGTTGATAACTTAAAAGGTGAAATTTCCGTTAGAGGATTTTATTGCGGAATCTTAATGGAATGAGATTTCTCAAAGTATGAAAGAAGCGCGGCATGTCTAGGTCGGTAGCTAGCAACATTTTCCTACAATTTTGTATCTTTTGTTTAAAGGGGACGAGGCGAGTGTTCAGGATCAGTCCCTTTTGTATTTTTCAAACTGCTATACATGTGGGAGAACATGGCACAAACTCCGTTATTATGAAATTCGTTGGTTGGGAATGACTAAAATGTCAAAGATATCAACATAATGTAGACATTATGTTGTCTGCTTTTTTTTTTTTTTTAATTTTTTGAAATCTAAATATGCTGCTGGTAAACAAAATCGTATGTATTATACTCGCATGACTTTCTCTACTTTTGTACAAACACTTATTGCTCTGTCTACTTCAAGATAATCATTATCTTACGGTGGGAATACAGTAGACTTTAAGAGATAGCTAAATGTCGCTATGACATCGTGTACTCTTTGTATTGGTCTATGGATCACCTTTTGGGCCTGCGACTTCGGGAAAAGATTCTTAGTAAGGTTTCCTTTGAAAGGAAAGTTGATCCTTTGTCTTAGATTTACGGCACGTAAAACGTCGAAAGGTCTCTGAGCAAAATTGCACAGCCTTGAACATGGAAAATCACAGCCGTTGAGCGTCCATAAATTTTCGATTGTAATTTTTCTGTATGGGCATAACAGAAAAGTATAAGTATTGGACAATTCAAACAAACAACAAAAATATCTCATAAATTGGAAACAAAAAGGTATTTTGCATAAATTGTGTCTATAAAAGTGATAGACAAAGCTTTAAAATGGCGTGTCAAGTAATTACTTCCTATTACATGTATTAAACTCATTTACTTAGCTTTATACTGTGGCATAGTTGCATACTATCAGCCCATCCACCCCCCTCCCAAAAAATGATGCAGAACGAAATTTAAAAGTAATAGCAAATCGCAATATCTATTTCAAAAAAAGAAAAAATAAATAAATAAATAAAAATATTTGGTAGCGATGTACGTAATTTACTACTTTGCATTTCGATGTATCTTCCTTGTTTACAGTCCCCTTTTGGAGGCAGCCTTATCCAATCTCGAGGTACAGTCTTCCTGAGGGCCTTGGCCTCGCCGTCCTAGAACCGAAAATGAGAGCCGCGATCTGAACATCGGTATACCTAAGTACAATATGACGCATTTGTCTTTGTTACGTATAATAAGTAGGGGAAGTATTGCATTCCAACCAAACATTTGACATCGAATTTCACAGGAAATACACAGCATAACTCGGAAAACGAGTTCAGAACTCTTCCAAAATGCGACATATACGGTTTTAAAAAACTGCACTTCCCGTGAAACTTTTTCACAAAATGTTGATTTTCTCAAAAATAGGGATAAGGATTTTGATTAATATGCCATATATTTAAAATATTTATAGGGAAAACGAAAGTTGTATCTTGGATTTTCTGGTAACATTCTCAGAAGTCCCAGTTATTCTGAATGATTTGTATAACTGATTAGCGGTAAGACATAGACAAAATCGTGTTATACCAAAGGTGTCCACTTTGTTAAAACACACAATTTATGTCAACAAAATTTGTTTAGGCTTCAGCTGCTTTAGATAAAACCTTTATATAGCCCAAGTAATATTCTTTTCCACTCGTGGTCGTGCACAAAGCAGGAAATTTCAAAGCTAACCATAGCCCTTTAAAAATGGACCACCTTAGTCTTCTCTATTCTTTTTATACTTACAACTAAATTTATAACAAGTTTATCTCGATTTTCAAAAAATAAGATGGAATGAGGAAGTTCGCAGAAAAACGATTAAGGACATTCAGTTTTAAGCAACACTTCAGACTTTTTAGAAACGCATTCTTTTAGTACTATGCTATGGAGATTTCGAAATAAAATCGTAGAAACTATTTAAAATATATTTTAAAATACTTAAACGTAATAATAATTAATGATAATAGCGTATAATATTAAAATCTAGTGTGTTATTTTCACCTGAATTTCTCTACCCAGTAATTTGTAGATAGGTATTTTTACAATACAAACTATTTCACAAACTATTGTCATGATGTTATTTCTGTCTGATTTGTGCTAAACTAAATAAGCGTTCGCAGGAAAACCCTGACAACCTGGCTTGATCCCGGAGCATCTAGAATATAGGCGACACTATTTTTTTTTTTTTTTTTTTTTTTTTTTAAATTTACGTTCTTTAACTTTTTAAGTCATCGGACGATGAATGGAATGGGTGAAATGATGCTCAAATGGGCCCAGGGTCTATGGAGCTTAGAATTACCCGACATTCGTCTTTTAGGATAAGGGAAAACCCCGGATAACCCCTATCCAGGTAACTCACCCTGGCTGAGATTCGACCTCTAACGTGAGGCAGACATGCTACCATCTACGCTACCGAGGCGGGCTGCGACACATTTTGTTGTAGATCAAGGGAAAACAAAATTCGATAGCCTTTTGTCAGTATATGACTTTATCACAAACAACTGAAGAACTACAGCTACGTTCTCCGAATCTGTGTACTTCTGTCAAGTATTGTACAAACTCTTATTCTGTCGTTCTAATTGTTAATAACTTAAACGTTTGTTACATATTTTCTCCTAGATATCTGGAATATACATTAGGCTTAAGTGATAGTCATATCTTGAACAAGCGAGGGTATTAATGTTCTTATGCTACGTGAAGGCAATGCATTATAGAACTTTTGAGCATCTACAAAGGCGGTAACACTTCTTTTATACGAAAGATATATTGTAATATAAACAGCATAATGGTTAGAATGTGTTGCGTGTTACTGGTTTTTCATGCGTAGTCGAGGGATTGAGGGCCCTAAACCACAAGGTTTTGTAAAAGGAAGAGTTTAGGCCGGTACAATACCAATAATTAGTGGTTTTGGGTGGGCGGAATCTCTAACAAATGGTAACATCGACACCTACAAACGTATCGCAGCTGAAGTACATTCATCATATTGTTGAACAGTCGAACAATTAAGGTCTTTAGAAGTTATCATAAAGTGTTCTTATAGCAATATGAGCTCTGTTCATCGCACAGCTTTTATATTAACGGTGGTACTGCTTTTATTTCGAAGTATTTTAATGACAATACTAATATCTCATATAAAAAATAAAGCGTTCCTCTCCAGGTCAGTACAGATCCTACCATAATCATTTCCTCAAAGTGCTATCTTTATTTTGCTCTCAGTCTTATTATTACGATCTTGAGTTTTGTTGGTATGGAGTGGAGTTAAACATCTTGTAAGGTTTATTGTTTCGGTGCTGGGTATCATCTATTGCAGTAATGCCTAGATCTGGATAGCTCATTTGGGTTACTGATGCCCAGATCGGTGGGATTTAAGTGTACTTAAAAGCGACAGCCTCATAGTATGTCAATGGACTCTTGCGGTATGAAACTCCAACACTGATATTATTTTTTAAGATATCACCCTCCGAGATGTAGAAGGTTAATAGCCAATTTGGCTGGTTCATAGTATGACATCGATGGGAGCTCTGGATTTGAGAATCACAAAAGTGGAACCGTACTTGATTCAGAAAAGTTGCCCTACTTGTCCAATGCGACCCGAATTTCCCTGCGGTGAATTCATTCTACTGTGGAAAATACCGCAATGGTAGTTTGTGTATGGAATCTATTTTATTTTCTGCTACTTCCAATACCAATATTATAAAAGCTCCCAATTGGCAGCATTCATTCTGTTCATGGCACATATTGTTACCGCCCGCGTTTATTTTAATGTTGATTGCACAGAAGCTGCGACGGAATGAAAGTCGCGGACAGAATTGATGAAGTGGCGTAGGTTTGGACGCTAGTTTCTTGTATAGCGTGCAGTGACAGAGGCATGAAGAAGTGACGTTGTGTTTAGTGGCTATGGTGCAACAAGAAAACTACATTAACACCATGTTTTATCGCAAGAGGAGTCTACCGAACAATCTTGTAACCGAACAGGAATCTCCCAAAAAGTAAGTATACCAACCTGCAACACTCAGTAATTATGGTAAAAATAGTGTTCAGTTGCTCAAAGTCTCGTATGAGCAAACTAAGAATAATCCTGTGTAGACTGAGGACGATATTAATTTTTAACCACGGATACTGGATACTCATTTTATTTAAAAAAAAAAAAAAAAAGTGTTAATTCGGTAGCTTATTCACTGAGTAGTTTTCTGTCTGTAAACTCACGTAACCAATACATACAGATATAACAATTTGTAACTTAAAACTTCACTTATAAGAAATGATGATACTTTTCTTATAAATTGTCGGGGATCGCGATTTCATGTAAAACTTTTACACATCCTCAGCCGGAAACAATAAAGTTGTCGCCATCGTTACGAACGCTAGATGTTCATATGTTCTTGTTAGTGCTACCAAAATCTGAAAATAAAACAAATTTAAAAACAGAATCGACTGCCGGCATTTCAAAATTTATTACGCAAGGTTTGTTTTTTAAAATATATTTTCCCAAACCATTAAATCTATACGACCATTTAATTGTTTTAATAATTTAACTTCTGGATTTATTTCATGGTTAAATGACCAGAAATGATCCGCTACGACCGATTTATCAGTCTGTTTATACTTAATGTTACGAAAATGTTCTTTCGTTCTGGTTTCTTAATTACGTTTTGTCTTTCCAATATAAACTTTATCACAATCGAAACAATTAAACTGATGAATATCAGATTTTTTATTATTAGGACTTTTATCTTTTTTAGAGGAATACAATGAATTTTAATACTATATTTATTTTGAGGAACTAAAGTTATACCAAACTCTTTAAAAAAAATTTGAAAATGTTTATTAACCCAAGAATGGTACGTAAATGTTTATAAATTATAATCGTCTTTTATTTTTTAAGGGTAGAAACATCATTAACAGTTTTTTTATATTTGATTTTTTCAATTTTTATTTATAAAGTCTTTATTGAAACAATTAATTAAAGCAGTATTAATAATATGTTTATATTCTTTATTAAATAAAAAATTCAGTTTTTTATAAATAAAAATTGAAAAATTAAAATATCAAAAAACTCTAAATGATATTTCTACCCTTAAAAAATGAAAGACGGTTATAATTTTAAAAAATTTACTTACCATCCTTGGCTTAATAAACATTTAAAAAAAATAAAGAGTTTGGTATAACTTTAGTTCCTCAAAATAAATATAGTATTAAAATTTTATTGCATTTCTCTAAAAAGATAAAATTCCTAATAATAAAAAATCTGGTATTTATCAGTTTAATTGTTTCGATTGTGATAAAGTTTATATTAGAAAGACAAAACGTAATTTAGAAACCAGAATGAAAGAACATTTTCGTAATATTAAGTATAAACAAACTGATAAATCGGCCGTAGCAGAACATTTTTGGTCATTTAACCATGAAATAAATCCAGAAGTTAAATTATTAAAACAATTAAATGGTCCGAAAGATTTAATGGTTTGGGAAAAGATTTATTTTAAAAAACGAACATTGCGTAATGAATTTTGAAATACCGGCAGTCGTTTCTGTTTTTAAATCTGTTTTATTTTCAGATTTTGGTAGTACTAACAAGAACATATTAACATACAGCGCTCCTAATGATGATGTTGTTTCCGGCTGAGAATGTGTAAAAGTTGTACGTGTAATCGCGATCCCGGACAATTTATAAGGAAATCATCATTTCTTAAAGATAAATGAAGTTTTAAGTTACAAATTGTTATAATTGTATATATTTGTTTGCTTCACTGTTAATAGTTTATATTTTACGTATTCATGTTACCAGTTTTGTTTTTGTTCATCGTTGTTAGAGGACAGGAAACTGCAGCTCAGATTTTGATAGAGTGTAAAGAGTTAGCAGCATGGAGGCGGGAAGTGTGGGAGAAGAAATAGGAGATGCATAGTGAGTTGGTAGCCATAAAATTGGCTACGGGGAAAGATGAAAATAGAAATATAGGGAACATGTTTTGGAAAGTTGAAGAGAAATGTATGAGAAAAAGAAAGAGTGGGAAAGAAAATATGATGGGATAAGCAGAAACAGCAAGTGAGAGTAGGATAGAAGGGGGACTATGCTACTCAGCAAGGCTGAATGGCCTGAGAGCCAAGCAGGCTGAGCTAGCTAGGTTAATAAAGGACACGGCACCATAACTTGTATAAGTTGTATAAGAATAAGGAATATGTATGTATTGTGGATAAAATATTGTAAATAGCAAGTTGTATAAATAAATTCAATTCAGTTCATGTATTATTTAATATAGCTGTTTTAAAACAGAATATTGATATAAATTAGTCATATGGTCCAAACACAAACTAACAGATGGAAGTAAAGAACAAATATTTCTTAATTATCTCAAGTCTTGTCATTTGTTTCTGTTGTATTTTGTTCAACATGTAATGACTGAGAGTGATTTAGTACGGCAGCTTTATTCACAACTCAGTTAACGCTACATGAGTACCTCTACTCCATTGTTTTCTATATTTTTATTTACACGCAAGTCTTTGAATGCTACATTCAAACTTAGAGGCAACACAGTCCAAAACTATCGAGTACTCATTCTTAAGAACTTTTTGAGAACTTGTGCGGGGCAATAACGTGAAGCCTCGAATCTCTTGATTACTTATTTAGCATGCAACTAAACTCAGCAACTTTCATTAATGCAGAGCTCAAACATTTGAAGTATTAAAGGTTTAAAGGTTTAAGTGTTGTAGCTATTTCGAAACGACTAAGTGTGTGGAGGCTACAAGGTCCCATACCTAATTTTAACTCCGACATAGAAAAACTGATAAAAGTGACAGTTTATTTATTAATTAGTTTAGCAATGTTTGAAGCTGATGCCACCTGGAACTCACCCGCTAGCCCTTTATAAGAAAGCTTAAGAACAACAAACATGGCCTCTATTGGACATGCCGATGACACCCTGTAGAGGCGTGCACGAATGTAGTCATTGTTCTTTCACGCCTGGTGGTGTACTGCATATTGCATTCCACCCAAAAATTCGATACGAAAATTTCACCGGAAGTACATGTTTGAAAAAATATTCCAAAAAATTATTTTAAAAATGCTATGTGTTTGTGTATGTGGACAACATAACTCGAAAATGGAAAGTCAGCTAAATACTAAACTTAGTGGTATATTGTCCGAAGTAGACCAGTAGCAGTTACGTTTAGTGTGGTTTTTCATTTTGTGTTTGCGAGGACACATCTATTTTATGTACATGAATGGAAACTTAAATTTGGTTTCAAAGCGTGTCGTACGTACTATCAAAGATGAAAATCCAAATTTTGTATTTATGTTGATCTTCCAAGAATGTAACACAAAATCTCAGCCCAAACAATCCTATGAGCGAACATTGTTCAAGGCTTTTCATTTTTCTCAAAATTGATTTCTAATACCACATGTTTAGTGCACTTTTATGACAAATGAAATGTATGCATTTTCTAGGTATGTTCTTAGAAGTTCTCTTCATTCTGAATGGTTTTTGTATAACTGATAAACTATAAGAGATAGACGAACTCTTACTGCACAAAAATGTAGGTCTCGTTGAAGGGCACAGTTTATGTCAAATGCATTCTGTTGTGCAGTTAACCATTTCTGAGGTATTCGTTGTTATTGCTTTGAATTTTCAAGTACATAGAGTTTTCTCACTGGGAAGTGTCAATTGCTTACGTCTATTGGATTCTTCTATACCCATTGTAACTATAAAGAAAATGTAATGAAACCATTTTGTAATTAACATAAGCAGGTAGAAGGAAAAGTGATATCTTTTTTATTTAGATTCTACGAATGTTTCTTACCAAACTTGACTTTACTATGTTGTTCATACTAACAGCATTTTCAAAGATGAAGTTACATTACACATTTCCTTGTTGCCACAAGAGAGATCGGGAGAGGAAACCAAAGGAGACCCGACAGATGCTGCCCTTGAAACTGCATACACTTTGAAATCAATCACAGAGAGCATCTGGGAACTGGTTAACGACACACACGAACTATGGACATAAATTGTATGTTTTAAAAGTCACGCATTTTTTCTGTAATAGTAAGCTTATTTGATTTACAATTTATTGAAAACTATTTTAGAATGAAATGAGGCCGTTTCCAGAAAATACAAAGTATACATCTTATTTGATATAAATGATCTGTTTAGTAAATTTGTCTAACTGAACAGGATGAGAACATGACTGTCTCTTAAGTATTGTTTTGTATCTACCGTGGTAGTAATCATAAGGCTAGTTAGTGAGTGAGTGTGTGGTGTTTAAGGGCCCGTCGACAACAAGGCTAGTTAGTTTAAAAAAATAATTGGTAGTAAATATTAATAAAACTGATTCATTTAAGTACTCGTATTTTAATAAACAAACTGACTGTATCAGTAAACTTAGAGGATAAGCGGGTGTATACAGTTGGGTATGATGGTTTTAATAATTACTGAGTTAATGAATGACAGTTTAGCAATTTAACGTTGCTGAAATAGGTCCGCTTAATAAGAAGTCCATTTCAGTTCGGTCACGCTTGCTCAGATTTACGTCCATATAATGAGAATCGGTGCTCAGCGACCGGCAACTCCCCTAATTAGACATCTTGATGAGGTCTTTGAAGTCACACTGGTCTTTAAGACTGCTTTATTAAAATTTGGCGCCTGATTAATGTGATGTAAAAGCCTAAAGTAAATGGTTTATATACAGAGGTTGAATGAGTTGTTACTACAATTTAGCAGTTATTACTTTCACATCACATTACCAAAGGGACAATATTCATTTAATTAGAGCTCGGATTTGTATGCACTAAAATATCTGCAAAATATGCTCCAAAAACGTTATAACATGCCTTTAAAATAAGGTACATTATTTCAACTTTTCACATTTATTGATCTTGAAATAATGATATAGTAAATTATTAAACAAAGGCACTAAATAATTAAATTTATTAGTCTCTTCTTCAGTCTATTTTAGTATTAGTCGTCTTTATTGCAATAAACCATTAAATATTTTTCACCATTTTGCATAATAAAATATTTGATTTTGTAGTTAAAATGTTATATTTCTATGAGCTGCTGTTTGTACATGTTGCGCAATCTGTAATTTTTTGTTGCGGGGCACAGCGGTATAAAATAATATAGGCTTAGTTTAGTTCAATAAAACCAACAATCACTAACTCGAAAATAGCGTTGATTTTTAAAATATCCTGAAAATACAAAAAGAATGTTTTAACACACTACACGGTAATATTTTCCCATCACCTGTTAACATTAGGGTTTCCATCAAACCAAATTAAGATTTATTGCTCTTCTCCTTTTGCATTCCGTTTCTTACTGCTCACACTTCACAAATGACGATTAGAGCACATTTAGTACAAGTTTAAAAGTTATGTGAGAATTGCACTTATTAATTCTTCGAGATGTTATCGTTGTGACAGACGCTTTCATTTGCAACATTAATACATACCATATCAAGCTTTATGATGCAATGGCCACACCGAACTGTAAAGATTTGTCGCATGATTGTTGATAGCTGTTTAGTTTAAGTTGTTGAGCGGTATATTTTTCTACCGGAAGTGCTCATTGTTGATAGTTACGTTCTCATTTTTGCGGCGACCTTTTATGCATTTAGAAACAACATAAATCCTACAGAAAGCAGTAAAAGAGAAATTTTCTCGTATCCTGTTCTTTTTAAAGCATCGGGTTGATATATTTGTACGAATCACTGCTAAAAT
Organism: Mantis religiosa; assembly: GCA_030765055.1. Lineage (NCBI taxonomy): Eukaryota > Metazoa > Arthropoda > Insecta > Mantodea > Mantidae > Mantis > Mantis religiosa. Next base: position 183,387,062 of record CM060949.1, on the reverse strand, counting down.
ATATACATTAAAATGCACAAATTAGGTAAATATTCCTAAACCCTTAAATATGCATGTATATGCACTATAAAACTTCCGTAATAAACTCCTATAAATGTGGAATAAATGTATTACATGCATATTGTCGCGAGCATTATTGCGGCCGGGCGCACAAAGGGACAGATAGTGCAACGCGGAGATAAAAGGCTTGCCGAAACAGATAAAGTTAGATGACTGAAACGTTCGTGTTTCGTCTGGTCATTTCTGGAACAGTGAATAGAGAACATTCTACAAACGTCTAGAAATACGAGTGAGCTATAAAAAGGAGTCGCGATCGCCAGTTAGAGACTAGAGTTGTAATTGGAACTGAATTGTGTGCCTGCAGCTGTGTTTTGAAAATGAGCTCTTTTGTTTGTGGACGGTGACCGTGGAAGATTGTAATTGTGTATGTTACGTAATTCTGCTGCTGTAAGGGTTGACAAAGTGTGTTTCTACGGAAATAAAGATCATTTTGAATTTCTGTAAATTGGACTTTTAATTCTAGGAATCCACAAAGTCACAATTTGTTTAACTATCGAGGAATAAAAAAAGCAAGTACGCAAAAATCCGAGCTTTATATAATTGTAATAAAGTGTAAACATGATTTCTAAGTTCGCACCCCCCCCCTCCCAGGGGCCTACTTCGGTAGGTACGGGTTTGGCGCACCCGGGGTCCCGAGCCCACAGTCTCCCTTGTGTGGGCTCCTCTTCGTGGTTGAGGGAGATGGTCAACAGGCCCACCCTCGTGTAGGCCGTGCGTGGAGACCCGTGGAGAAGATTTTTAGATTCTTGTCTAGTTTAGAGTTTAGGATTTAGTGAACGAAATTTTTAGTAGGTTTTGATGTTTTTTACGTACGTGTATTTTTAATAGGTTTTGTTACACTTGTATAGCTTTTAGAAAGTTTTATATCTGGCTTTTGCCATGACTAGTTTTTTAAAGGGCACTGATGACCGCCGTAGTTGAGCGCCCTTATATTTATCATCATCATCATCAAGTTCGCACCTTTGTAAGTTAAAGGGAAATATTACGTTCCACCCAAAAACTCGATACCGAGATTTCAACGGAAATACATGTTTTGAAACTCCCTGAATAAAAATAAAAACTTTTTTTTTTAGAAAAGGCGTGTGTATGTGTACAGTTTTCTGGGGTAGCCTCTTAAGTTCTCTTTATTCTAAACGACTTTGTTATAACTGTTAAACCGTAAGAGGCAGACAAAGTCTTACTACATAAAAATGTAGATCTTGTTAAAATAACGCTTTATGTGAATCCATTTTTTGTGCATTTCCGAGATATTCCTTGTCGTTGGTTTGGATTTTCCAATACCTTTCTCAAGTAGGAAGTCGTTATTCGTTGTTTTATGTCCTGGTGATGCAGATGTTGAGAAGAAATTTGGCACAGTCTGAACGTGGAATGTGCTGGAAATAGGGGGAAGGGGATCAGCAGGAACACCCATGAAACACAAAACAAGGCACACACAAATGCGAGACAACAGCTTCAGTAATGTACGTAGCATAGAAGAGGAAGAATATCCAGAAAAGGAAGGGGTGACCCACTAAAACTTGGACACAAAATGTACACTGTATGTCAGTGGAAACATTTTATGCAATAGGAGAAGAAATATTGGAACTTCGCGGTCTAAAAAAACGATTATGTATGTAATGTTATGTATTTCTTGATTTGAATTTGTTTTGTACTTTGATATTGTCTAGCTGAAGACAAACGTTTGTAGTGAGTAAACTCCCTCTCACTGTATCCATAAACCATAGAGTGCAAAGGAATATCATATTACCATTCCAAATATTTATTTAAGTGTGAATACAACGATAAAATATTAGCAATGGTTTTACACAGCTGCCTGAAATTTTAAATGCACACTATATGTTATCTTCAAATATAGTTATTGATTTTTTCGATTTTGTCAGATGTTTTGCCTTATGAGCAGTGTCATATCGAAATATATTGGCAGTGTTTTTTTAAAAGGTACGGGGACTGGCTTTCTTTTCTGAAGCTATTTACTTGAAAATTGGTACACTTAAGTACAATGAAATATATAAATGACTGAAGAAACGCAGATCTCTAGTGCGCCACTAACTTTTATGAATGTGTGGAAAACTCCCTAACTTTAAACCCGGTAAAACAAATGCAGTTTATTTCATAATTGCCTTAAGCATTCTCATTTGTCATAGAAGGTATACTAATAGTGGTATTCCCTGATGTAGTGAAAATAAATGTTAAGTGTTTGATTCAAGTTGTTAGTTGTAGAGAAATACTTGTTCTTTTTTATGTTAGTTTTAATGTCTTTTTCGATATTTTTTCTGTTTTATTTGGGGGTCGATAAATAAAGTAATAATCAAATATGCTTCTTTAAACGTCGCATTTGGTAATATGAATGTAAATTTAAATACAAATAAGAGGAAAGCTGAATTGCAAAAAATAAACTTAATGTCCAAAAAAATACAAAACTGAACAAAAACCTACAGAAAGCGTTCATTTGGATTTGTAAGGGAGCGCACAATGATTTGAACGTATTAATATGGCGAATCGTGAACAATATTTGCCCAAAGTTATGTATCGGTGCATGTAGACAATAGTTAAGGCACTTAATTAAACAAATAGGGGAGAAAATGTGTTATTTTCACTTAAAAACTCAGACCCAGTGCCCTTTAAAAAGAAGTGGATGATAGAATAAGCTTTGGGAAGAGTAATTTGTATCAAGTGTGACTATAGCTTGATATTTTGTATTGTTTCAGTTCGCACCACGTAACGAGAAAACCATCACAGGCCACCATCAATCGTTCCGAGAGTTATAAGGAGAGGATACACCAAAAGGTGAGTACACACGTCCTCAGTTAGGCATGTGTGGCCATAACGCACACGCGTTTTTTGTGGTCAGATCCCAGACTGAATGCGCATTTGCAGGAACCGTCGCGCGAACTACAAACTTTGTCACGTAATTTCTGGATCTCATTGCTCTGTTATAAGTGACAGTTGTTTTATAGTTGAGGTAATAAGGGCAATATGTGCAGAGGCCGACAGAAGTATTCGAATAATGTAACGTGTAACATTGCACGTACTATACATACTGCAATATTTATTTGGCAGCGTTGAATTGTTAAACATGTAAACATTAACCTTTTGTGTCTAGGAAACAATATTTAAAATATCACTTTGCATGTATTTATTACACAACCTGTACTGTATTCATCCTATTGTCCCTCTTATTGGAGGACATAAGTATTCGAACGTACCCAATCGAACAGAGAGAAAGGTGGTTGGACGTACTTTAAACGCCCCTATCACATAGCAGTTGTGTTTATGCTATGCCTCGAGACAGTGCTCAAAGTTATTCAGCCGATTGTGAACTCACTGGTAATATGGGACGTAAAGGTAAGGAGACAAAGGTGGCAGAGAGGAATATCGTGATAAATATGTACAAACAAAACAAATCTCTCTCTGAAATTGCCAAAACTATTAACAGAAGCTAAGCTACAGTGTTCTGCATAATTCAACGCTTCAAACAGACAAATAATGCTGTAAATAAACCTAGAAATGGCGCTCCTTCTAAACTCACCGCCAGAGACAGGAGGCAAATAATAAAAATGGTGAAGCAGAATCCGAGTGTCACTGCATCTGAGGTTAGAGGATGCCTTGTGCAATATTCTGGCACTGTGGTTCACACCAGAATAGTTGAACGGGTTTTAAATAGTACTGGGTACAATGCCCGCATTCCTAGGAAGAAACCATATGTTAATTAGGTGAATAAGAAAACGCATATAGAATTTCCTAAACAGTATGTGGTGAAACTAACACAATTCTGGGATAAGGTTCTCTGGTTAAACGAGAGCAAATTCTGCTTGTACAAGAGTGATGGACGTCTTGAAGTGTGGAGACTGCAAAATACCGAATGGGAACCTAAGAACATGGTAGCTACAGTGAAACATGGTGACAGTGTGATGGTATGGGGCTGTATAGCTTCATCTGGCTTTGGGGAACTGGTGTTCATAGATGGGATTATGGACAAATTTGAATACCAGAGGATTCTTGAAAACAATCTTAAAAATAGTGCAGAGAAGCTGGAATTAGGGCATGATTATTACTTCCAGCAGGGCGATGATCCGAAGCATACTGCTGAAGTTGTAAGGCTTTGGTTTGTGTACAACACTGCTCACACTTTGAAGACATCGCCCCAATCTCCAGATTGAAATGCTATAGAGAACATCTGGAAGAAACTCGAGGAGTGTGTGAGGAAGCATCACATCAGAATCAAGGACCATCTGAAAGAACTTCTTCAAACAGAGTGGAGAAATATGGAACCTGCAGTCACTAAACAACACATACACACAATGCCCACACGATTATCAGCAGTAATTTAAAGAAAGGGGATGATAACTAAATACTAGCTGTTCTCTGTTCGAATACTTATGTCCAGATGTAAAGTAACCGTTTTATTTCTCCTTGTAGTGCAAATTAGTTTCAGTTGCTGTTTTTGAGTTTATATGTTTAATGGAAGACTCAAGTTTATTTTGTATCAGTTATATTTACGTATGCTTACTCTACGTAGCTTTAAAATAATATAAGTGATAAATATGTTTGCGTTCGAATACTTATGTCGGCCTCAGTATATACTAATTGAGGGGGGGGGGTAGTATTTGCTTTAATACATGATTATTGTAGTCCCGGGAAGAACCGCAAAGTCTTCAGGGATTGTTATTAAATGGAATTGCCAATAATTGTTCTTACTCTACCACATGTTAGAGATGCTATTGCACTGCTTCCATATATTCGATGCCAAGATTTCACTGCAAATACACGTTTGAGATCTCCTGAATCTAAAATAAAAAATGAAAAAGGTCCGGATATGTCTGTGTGTGTGTCAATGAAAACCCCGTCAAATACCAAATTTGGTACTTAGAGTTCATCTCCGGAAATAGCAGATTTTCAAGAAGGTCTAATAAAGTCACATGTTTAAAAAATGCTCGTAAATAAAATGTATATTTTGAATATTCTGGGAATGTTCTCAGAGCTCCTCTTCGTTTTATTTCAATAAAGGTTCGCTTTTTTGTGGAAGTAATTAATTTAGAGATAATCCATATTATTGGTTTAAATTTCCAAATGTTTATGCTTTTTGGGATTTCAGGTCCTGAGGTATTTATCGTGGAAAGAGAATGAAATGTCAGAAACACCACTTTCCGTCCGTCTCTTAAAACTATAAACTTTAATGTATTCCCATCGCACCTACAAGAAAATATATGTCAAAATGATCACTATAAATGTCACTTTGGAGTAATATGAAGTAGGTAGAATAATAATTATTATTTCAGAATAGTTAGTACAAGTGTGGCCATGCAGTGTCATATCTGGACGAGTGAAGGTTAGTAATGTACTCTTGATGTACATCTTACCCAAGTCATGCCCCGCCTTTGGAGAGCTTCAATATGATTCCCTTTGAAGTGTAAAACAATTTGTAGTCGTATAACATTCCTTTGAAACTTAATATCACAAGCAGCTTATTCAAAGGCGTCCTTACAATAGAGGTATATGAAATGTTATTAACTGAACATAAAATGTCTGAAAAATTTCATCTTGTGACGTGCTGCTAGGGAACAAAGGATTTTTTTGAAAGGATTTAAAATTCAGCAGTCCATTGTCTACAGTTAAAAAACTCAGATGCGCCGCACTCACATGACTTTCTCTTCTCACTGTTGTACAAACTATTGTTACAAATGCTTATTCTTCTCTCCACATCATGTTAATCAAGGTAAATATTTGTAAAAGTGGTTTTATTACATATTTTTTCTTGTAGACGCAATTGGAATAGGAGAATTCACTAAACTGTAAGCGATAGTCAAATGTTTTAAGAGTGGGTTGGGGAAGAAGGAATATCTTGAACTCGTAATGTTTACAGACATACACGCACAGAAATATCCCTTTTACTAAAACAGTTTTGTTATTCAGAGACCTCAAAAAGTATATTTCCAGTTAATTTTGTGTGTAGAAGTTTCGATAAAATGGAATGCCACTCTCTATCTATTGTGTACAAGGTAGAAAGGGTATACTGAAAAGTTAAGACTCTTAAGGTAGTATCTGGACAATAGTTAAATTCATGTGACTATCATTTTATTTGAAACACACAAATGCACTTGTGTTGAAATTCCATAACATCGTGAGAAACAATGAAACAACGATCGTAAAAATAAAAAAAACTGAGATTTTTTATGGAGGATATTTAACTGCTGTGGTTCTCAGCGTCCCGTTCTATATTGAGCGTGAACGACCGCTTAATTTTACTCAGAAGCCACTTTATCGAACTGGAGATTCTTAAACGTACCGTAAATCTAAAACACAAGAGTACCTGCTTTACTTCTCTTCCAAAGAAAACATGCTAACGATTTTTAGGCTCGAAAAAATCCAATGCCTTCCGACCGGTCGAACTTGTGACCTTGGGAATCAGTAAGTTACCCCTGGAGCACAGCGTACTTGAAGCAAATGAATCTGACGAAAGCTCGCGGGTACAGGGGCTATTTGCCTTATTGTATCCCATGTTGAGCTTCGGGATGCCTGGTCGCCTATAGTTCCTCTTATGCTGGATGGCTTCAAACGGCATACCGGAGCAATTTTAACAAAGCAAAGGCTGAGCTCCACAGTGCAGTGCGATTTACACCAAGATGTAGCGGGTACTGTGTTCTACGGCATTAGGGACAACTCATTCAAGGGAAAATTTGCTCCATTTTTCTCACTTACTACCTAAAAGCAAACAACCCACCCTAAATAAACCCATCCAAAATTCCACCTATGGTTAAACCATATTGAGAGTGGGCACGCAGCGAAATTTTTCAGGGCATCTACAGCCTGCCATCAACGACGAACGGATTCAAAGCTGTATCCCTCATATCTGCAAACTGCTGATGCCACAAAAGTTTATGTGAAATAAATAGCGTATTTTTCATAGATCTGCCGTTCTTCTTTTTACCACGTAAATAATAAGTACAGAAAGTATTGCACTTCACCCAAAAATTGGAAGTCCTATTATCACTGAAAACATGTTTTGGGGCCCCCCGATAGTAATAAAATAAATGTGTAAATTTAGGTTATTGCGTGTCTATGAAACAGCAACTAAAAACGAGGTAGCCGGTAAGTCCTGAACTTTCTCTTTAATTACAAATCTTCCAAGGATGCGACAGCAAGATTTTCCAGGAAATCTCTGCTCCAAGCCGAACTTTACATTGGTATTGGTTTTTATAAGTTTTGATTTTTCTCGTTTGTATATCTAGTGATTTGCGGAACGTATCAAGTGCGTGACGTCTTGCCGATTGACTGGCAGAAAAAATATGCAGAGACAAGGAGGGGCGCGGGATAAATTTGGAATATTCCTCTCAAGAAACTTGCAGAAACATTTCAGTTGCATTTAAACGAGGATGATAGGAGTGAGCTACTAAATGTTTGTTCTTCATGCGACTATAGTGACTCTGTTTTTGATGAGTGAGACAGTGATAAGTGGGAGTAGTGCAGTAAATGATTTAGAGATGTCTAATCACGTTGAGACGCTGGAGGGAAAACCTTAACGTTAAGTCATATCGGACGATGAATGAAATGATGTTCAAATAACTCCAGGATCCGTAGAGCTTAGAATTTTCCTATATTCATCTATCAGGATAAGGGAAAATCCTGGAAAAAGCCTTAACCAGATAACTCGCCGTGGCCGAGATCCAAACTCGGAACCTCTTGAACGTGAGACAGGCACAATACTACCACTTGCGATACAGAGGCGAGCTCAAACTCAATTATCATATAAGCGATGCGACAGTTAAAATTGAAGTAAATCTGGTTAGTGAAGTAATAGTGAAAACTGAACTAAATGGCATTGGAGTGAGAGTGAGGACTCTGCCATGCCAAATGAAATGTACATGTTGAATTTCTCGTAGTTGTCTATAAAGTTCTCATTTCGAAGGAAGCTTTTGTGTAGTTTTATATAACTCGTAAACTGTACAGAAAACTTGCTACACAGGAAATGTAGATTTCATTAGAAGAGGAAATTTGCGACTTTAACCATTTCTGAGATATCATTTATTATTTGTAGCAATGGGAGAACTATAGAAGTTAAGGCCACCATATAGCCACATTCTGAGAAACATGTCCAATATTTCATTTTGTGTTATCCCCTGTGTAACAAGAAGTATAGTGTACATTTATTTTGATTAACAAGAAATAGAAGTGGATAAAAAAGTAATGAGAGTGCAAAACATTGTGAAGTGATTGCATGTTTGTTTCTGTAGAGTAAGAGATAAAGTAGGTTCTTGAAACTGGATAGTGTTTTTTGATGTATGGTGAACTATGACCTTTAGCGTTACGTGATCTAGAATACAAGTTTATACAGAAAAGCTACTGTGGTATAGATACTAAACCCAGCTGTGCAGTACACCTTCGAATGATGACAAACCATCCTGAGAGACAGGTTTAAACCGATTGTACTCTACGTACATTCCAGATATACTAACTACGTTACGCGGTATATTTAATTTATACGGTTATTACAATGTAAACTTGATAATTTCTTCGAATATATTAATTTAAATGTTCTGTTAAATAACGAACTATTTTTCATAGAACAAGAAACGGGAGCCAGTGTGAAATACTGGCGAACTTTGTTTTCTGCACTTCTGTCCTGGATGCATTATTGTCACCGTGTGGCATTGCTGTGCTGCTGCCACAGGCCGGAGACGGGCGCGTGGGCAGGAGAGAGAGTGGGGGGTGGGCTCTGGAATGTTCTGCCCATTGTTGCTACCGCGAAAGTTGTCAGAAGGTCTGCGGCTTTCTAGAAACAATGGCTGCGAGGTGTAAATACCCCGCAAGGTGTTAGAGCGGCAGTTGTTTATTGGTTATTGCGACAGTCGATAATTGAAGTGTACCGCAGTGATTTCATTCATTTGTTTTCGTACAGCAAAACACCGAATCAGCCTTGAGGACAGCTGATTGTCAATTTCACATCTTGCAGCAAAAGTTGTTTTAGATTTCTTTAAGCGGGGTTTCCGAATCTACGTAACCCACGCAGTCACATTATTTTGGATAAATTACGTATTCTGAGAAACGGTTTAAGTCAGCTGAATCAAATGTTAAAATAACAAAACAGGCTCTTTGTCATAATTATGTCAACATAATTCTTTATTTTTGAAGAACTATCATTAATACAAGTACATTAATTCAGAGATTACGTAGTTAAAGAGAAAATCGCATCCAAGTTATTGTGTAAAAGTGGTTCAGAGGGCATTCATACATCCATCCGATTTTCGCTGGCGGTTAATATACTTTTAACGAAGGATACAGAAATCGTTATAGTACGAAGTATACCGGATTTACTATTTGATTTGTTAGATTAATACTTTCATAAAGAGATGGTAGATATATGACAATGTGCTGTGTTTAAGTGATTGCACAATTTTGTCATGGTTTCGTGTTGAGGCAGAGGATTACTAGCAGAGTGGCTAAGGCAATTACGTGTTCCGGCGAACTCAGTCAACGAGAAGCCGATTATCTCAAGGTCCAGAACTCCATATGTTCACAAAACACGAGAGTTGCATTGAAGTTGGCAAGGGGAAGAATTCTCACGATTTAACGAGTGAGGTAAAGTTGTGTTGCTTCTTAGATGTGTGTAAGAAGCAAAAGATCTGGTAAAGATAAGTAGAAAGTTTGGTAGTAGGCATGAAGTAGGCGGAACGTGTATTTCGGAACTTCCTTTCCTTTAATGTTACAATTGCTAATATTAGACATGTTTTACCATTATACATAATATTACACTTATTACATAAACAGCAAAGTTATTGATACAGATATAATAGTTCAGTAGTTACAGTTTCTTGTACTAATATTCACAAACAGTTTAATTCTACATCCTCAAACAGTTGACAACTTACTTCAAATAGTTCATTTATCAGTAAACTTAATTGATGTTGTCTATTATCACACGTATACCCTGAGATCGCCACTGTAGCAGCTGCTAGCAGGTTAAATAAATATAAGATGTCACCATAAGTGTCGAACTTTGTCGTTAAAAACAAAGATTTGTGTATAAGACTTGAAGCTTTCCTGGCGACGAATATGTTCACTTTCTTCTCTGGCAGCAAGCCAGGTGAAAAGACGTTTAGATACCGATGTTTCGGGAGTGTGCATCTCTCCCATCATTAGGATATTTATAAAATGTTATAACCACAAATGAAACACGCATATAACACAAATCTAAACAAAGACAAAACACTATCAAAATTCGCATTACTGAACAAAATACTGTTTTCAGTAAATTAAATGCCAGGTCAGGAGATGGCGTGAGTATAGAAAATGGTGTCAAAGATACGTAACTACATAACTTGATTATCAAACTGTATTGATCTTTGCTTCTTAAATCGACGGGTTTCCATTTTCAAGGCCGGTTTCCAAGAGGAGTTAAACTGAAATTTGTACCGGTGTGAAAGAGCCCAAGGAAGCTGGGAGGGTTCAGAAGATCTTTGCATCAGGTAACCATCCTGAGATATGAAAGGGAAAGCGAAGATGTTGCGAAATGAGGGAAAAGAAATTTGTGGTAAAAGAGAAACCACTAGGAAACTGACGGCTCCACAAACCTTCCGGCTAAGAAACTGGCGAAGAGGTGTCATTGTTGACAACTACCACTGCGAATCAATGTCCACTTTGTTTGATGACCGTGGCCACTACTGTAGCATCATTACATGAAATAGGGCTACGTGTTTCTGCTTCAGTTGTTTTATGCACAAACTTCCATATATGGTTAGCATGGAGATATAATGTATTTGTTATAGTTTTGGTAGGAAGGTGTAATGTGTAATGTTTGGAATATTCCGTAATGTATATAATAATAAATACTCTTGCCCGTTGTGAACTAGAAATCTGAATACTGCTGCTTAACTCACATATCCACAGTTTTTCTTAGTGTACGTGTGGTTACGAGGAGGTTCCGAGTTTAAATCCTGACCTCGTTTTGCATGTTTTTGTGTATGTAATGCATATTACTGAAGTAATGTCTCTCTATGTAGATTGTTATTAGTCTAGATGAAAACGTTTCCTTTCGGGTATAAAAGCGCTGGGCCTAAGGTAGGGAAAAATTGTAGGGCTTAAGTTATACCGTGGTACATGCATTTCAAATGCAAGGGGGTGAGAGACGATAAACGTATCATAATCTTCACTAAGAAATTAAATAGAGGAGTTTGGTTTTGCCATAATGTCATTTAGTTTCAGTTTACTGTAAAACTCGCCTTGCATTTTCGTCACGTAACAAACACTTGCTAATAATTCTATGAAAGTCTTATCATTTATCCGTTTACAAATAATCGCAACAAAACTCCCAATAAGAATAGTGTAGTAGCTACGATATGGTCGTACAAATGCAACGCATAAGGTATTTGTTTATTATTGTGTGGACTCAGTATTTGTATTGATTCTGAAATCTATGTACGGCATTTTAGTATAGAATGCAGTACGTTAAATCATAACAAACGTGGTGTGCGGTAAACAAAACGAGCTTCAGTTGAAGGAAATACAATTACGGAAAGTAAACAGTTCACGTCTTCAGCCTTGAATAAAGTGCTCATTCCTGTCGTGGTTAGCGCTGCTGCCAGACAAATGACTGGCACGAGCACTTCGTAATGTTGCCACAAGATGACGTGCAAGTCGTCGGTTAAGAGGGGATGATATGTACGCGCAATGAATAAGGATTAGGGAAGATTTAACGTAGCACGTACATGGGACACAGAAATTCCATGTCGAGGTTCCATGAGCAACACGTATTTTGAATTTGAACATTTAAATTGTTATTCACCAGTACTCAGTATGAGCATTACATTGCATCAGGAAATCCCGGTTACGAGTTTTCCCATAAAATACACTACTTCGTCTACTTACATAATAGAAAGAGTAAAATTGAACAATAGAGAAATAATAAAACTATTTTGGTTCATCATAAGACAATGATTTCATATAATATCCGGTATTTTCTGTTGTAAATTGTTTGCATCGCTAGTTATGAACCTCCTTGTGGAATTATTATGAATCTGTATGAGCTTAGTGAACCCTCCCAGTCAGGGAAATGGATGGACACTAACTTTTCAGCTTCCCCTTTGGGAACCTCGACATGGACATAATAGGAGAGCAAGGCATTCCCTGTGATGCTGCTGTGGCTGTCAGGAGAGATAATCAATACGGCAGAAATGGGGGATGAAATTGTAAAGGAAAACCTCCGCTTTGAGTTCTCCAATGTACCTACTTCACAAATTATAATGCATTATTTATGAGATTTCACTGGAAACGCGTATTTTGAGGTCGCGCATGAGTGTCTGTGAACAGCACTAACACTAAATCCTCCAATTCCCCTACGCTAGGTTCAAACATGTACGAAAATGTTCATTTTTTAATGGCTTTTAACGATCTTGATTAAAATACCTTCGGTCGGTGTTCAAGGTCAGCGCCCAGCAGACGTAATGGCACACTCTTCCAGTGTAAAGACCCTAAGCGCAATTTCCAGTACACTGAAACCTTCTAGAGGTTTCGAGATCTCGAATGTTCTTGAAAGTTGCTACGCCTATATGCATAAGTGAGCGCTCTCGCGAAGCGAATAAGGGATAAGCAAGCGAGTTAGCGAGTGCGATGAGAAATGCTGTTCTCCGTTCGAGTTTGTGACAACATGCAGTGAATGGTGTTACTGCAAAGAAGTGCAGATGTCTTGTGTGACTAAACAGAGCGTGAACCTTCCGGAGGAAGAGGCACGACGGGCGTATTTGGTTACGTCGCTACATCACAGAAGAAACTAAAGTGATGGTAAACATTAGAGCTAGTTTAAATTAGTGATAGGCCAGAATGAGCTAATTGAACTTTCTCGGTGATAGTTGAGCCCCTCACGTTCAAGAGGTTCCGAGGTCAAATCTCGGCCAGGGTGAGTTATTTAGATAAGTTTTTTTCGGGAGTTTCCCGTGTCCTGAAAGATGAATGTCGGGAAATTTTGTGTTCTATGTACCTGGACTCGTTAGTGCATCATTTCACCCATTCCTTTCATTCTTCGGTATGGTTTAACGCTGGAGGATGCAAATTAAAAAAAGTGAAGTGATATGGCAACAAAAAGTATATCTAAATAATTTTTGTATAAGTGCCAAACCAAACCGTAGAGATGAGCGGAATCTTACTACAGAAAACAGCATACATTACCTAAAACATACACTTATCGTTTATTTTATGGCATCAGCAATTTGTGAGATGTACGTTATTATTGGTTTGATGGCGCTATTGAGCTGTTTCTCCCTATATCCTAGAAAGAGTATGAAATTTAAACTCGTCATATAGCCACTGCCTTTTAAACATCTCACCATCATTCTGGTTTGCTCTGTTCCTTTTGCACCGACAACAAAATGCGTAAATAGAATATTTTTACAAAGATTGATTATCATAAATTAGGGTTTGGTAAGAAATGTGTAGAGGTTATATAAAATTAAAAGATGGTGCGCAGACCAGTATGATGTTCTCTCTCCGTTCTTCACCAAATTGAAATTAAGAACAGACTGGTGTTTTTTAAGTGTACTTAAAACCGACATCCCCATATCAGTAGATTTACTGCCATGTAAAAGAGCTCCTGCTCGATGACATTCCCATACACAGTGGCAATCGACAGCATCGTTAACAAAATCATAATATTCACTTTTTCAACAAACTGTTCTTAAAACGTCTCCGTTTGCTTCGCCTTAATCTAGAGAGACACTTGTAGAAATGTGTTTACAAGGGGAGATGCGCCCAGTACCGCACACCTAAGGTTTTTTTTTTTTTTTTTTTTCAAAATTGAAAGAAAATGAAATGGAGAACAAGTAGCATGTTACTATTATCATGAAGCTAATAACATGCAGAAACAGCATTAGTAATGAAGGCGAGTAATGTTGACTGTTAAAAGCTAAAGAAAATATTAGTGATAACTGCGCATCTCAGAAAGTGTTTCCCAGTGCCGGCAAGACGTAAATAAATACATATTTCTAAATAAAGGAAAAGGAAATGCATAGTAAATCACAAGATAAATTATGCTTATAAGTATTGTATTTTTGAGATAAAAACAGAACACGGTAACATGATAATATATTTTTGAAAGGTTCTCTAGAGATTATCACAACAAAAGAAAAATGTCTTAGAACTAATGAAACATTTTTTAAACATAGTGATTAGATTTATAAAAAGCAATGTTCTCTTGCCCTGCACATTCAATGTGTGTCCAGCCCTTGCACGATACACACTGAACCCAAGCCTCATCTGTGATTTCTAAGCAAATAAAACACTCTGTTAGAACACTTCAATCGACACTGGTTTTGGTTCCAAAATATAATTTTCTTTTGGTCTTCTAAGGCTCTTCACTATTTCCAGTTTTTGTTGGCACTGAGTTAGAGCTAGGTTCTCTATTTATAGTTCTATTAATGTTAGTGTTGCGTCCCTTTGCTATTGGTTTGATCTTCTGTTTTTGTGCCTTTTCCTGGAACATCCACTTATACAGAGTCGATGTTAATGTTTCACCAATATATATAACATTCATTTGCTACTTCCAGGCTCATTGATCCTTCTATCACATTCTTTATTACATGTTTCATATTTTCTTCTAACCATTTTCCTTTCTTTTCGGCCTTCATGTTGATACGAATACCTATAAACAAAAATTAATCTAATATCAGTGCAAGTTCAGGGGATAAAAATATACATTTGCGTACGGTACTGAGCAACTCACACGTACGTATATATAACGTCATAGCACGGCCCGATTCTTTTAAACCGACACTGCATTTTGTGTTTATGTAGTAAACTTAATAACAAATAATATGAGTACAAATACTTCTTAATTCTTCACCGGACAAGGCAGCAGCAATGTCAGCAAGTTACTAACAGCACAGCTCAGTTCACTATACGACTTCTCTGAACAATAACTTCTGATTCAGCGATCAAAGAGGAGGGAAACTTCCCGTTGGTAACAAAGATAGTTGTTTGTCTAAATACACACCATAAGCTTGTACTATCAGCAACTACGAGATACTGACACCGTTCGGTATTGAATACTGTGCGGTACTGGGCACATCTCCCCTGTATCTGTCCTTGTAAGCTCAATGAGATATGAAGAGAATATTAAACTTTAACTGCGGTCACATATTCTAAGAGATGGTCGTCATATAACGGCTTTGACATTCCATTTTCTTTTCATGATCAGATAAGAAATGAAACGAATAAACTAATAAAAAAAATATCGTAAGAAAAATATGACTATTTGAAAATTCAAAGCAACATAAAGGAATACCTGTGAAATAGTGATCTTCACAAATATTTTTATTGAACATATCGTGTGATTTAGCAAGACCTACTTTTTGTGTAGTAAGTTTTTCTTACGTTTACCGGTATGTAAAAATTAAGGCTGTTTCCAGAAAAGTCAAGATGAACATTTAATTCCTTAAATCTTATTGACTCAAAATCTTAGAACTGGTTTTGAGATAATGAATATTTTCCAAGGGTTTTTTCATGTAAACAGTGTTTGGGGCTTTGGGAATTGGTTTGGAAATCTGCGTTACTCTTTAGAAGATGCTCAATTAAATACAAGTTTGGCATTTAAGCAAGAATTTGTTTTGGTGTTTCGCTCTTACATGCACACATATGCACTCTTTATAAAAAAAAGATGTCTTTTTCTATTGGGATATCCCAACTGTGTTTCTAGTAAACTTTCTATATAGAAAATTAGGGTGGAATGCAATGCTTATCTACCTATTTAGTACGCCGTGGAGGTAGTAAGAGAGTCTTATGTGTCCAGAAAATACTTAAGTTTGCAGATAACTTAATCTCTAACTTTGAGTCTATCCTAGAAAGCGTATTAATTAGTGATAAGTTGACGTCTCGAAGCAGTTCTATTTACTTCCTTTCAGAGCGGATTGGGACATAAATAATTAGAGAAAGTACTGCTAGTTTACTTTATGAAAGCCGAAATTTCTTCTGGAAGTACATAGCTGTATTGGTAACCAAATGGCCCATGTGCTGATACTTTCAATGGTACCCCGTGACGCCCGTTAACACGCTTTACACAGTTGTTCAGCGGGAAACAGATTCTACAGGGGCTTGCTAAACCAATACAAAGATTTCAGTATTTCTTAAGCTTAGCGATTGAATGAATCATGTTAATTGCAAGCAATTAGCCTCTTTCTCTTGACAATATTATGTTAAACGCTTAACTCCAGGAAGGAAAATTCGTTGTAGGCTTATCGAACTGTATACTGAACTAGTACTTGATTAATCTTTGAAAGCGTATATCAAGATTTATTTATTAATTCTTTCGCTATTGTAAGGCCCCATACTTGGGTTATAAAACACTTTATTTGTATACATAATTGCTAAATGCATATAAATCCTATTCAGTTGAATACGAATTTGCAGGCGTTGCTAATGAAGGTCTTGCTGTTTAGTTTGGAACGCCCTAGAGCAGAAAATAGTTGTCGTTGTTACTCCAGAGAATATGTATGTAGAGTATGACTTCTCTACACAGTATAATTCAATAAATGACTGAAAGAGGAGATCAAACTCAGACTTCACAATATTGCATTTCGCAGTCAACATATTGAACAAGTTATCGTCGTCTAACAAATATCATCACCGTTGCTTATTGGTGACTCAATCTGCAATGGCTGTGCTGCAGTTCACCGGGATCACGTGTGTTGTACATCCTGGTTGTGATCTTGGTGATATCTAAGTGACATAATCCTTCCAGACCTTTAAGGACCTAGAAAGTATTTAATTTAACCAGTTAAGGAACGAAAAACATTATTCACCCGTACTTTTCCTCAAAATGTTGCTCGACTATACTTCTTGACTTTTTCCTGTAAATGTATGCGATAAACCATAGACCCTTGTGTCTACATAAAAATATACAAAACAATGGAGTAGAGGTACTCATATAGCGTTAACCGAGTTGTGAATGAGGTTGACGCACTAAATCACTCTCGGCCATTACATGTTGACCAAAATACAACAGAAACTAATGACAAGACGCGAGACAATACAGAAATATTTGTGTTTTACTTCCATATGCTAGTTTGAGTTTCGACGTATGACTAATTTATATAAATATTTTTGTTCTACAACAGTGATATTAAATAAAACATGAACTAATTTGAGGTATAAAGTACTAATAATAACAACAGAGCAGTGTGTAAGTCACACAGTACAACAAATATAAACAGCCTGTTACATTTATACACCAAGTGGATGTTACATGATTAAAAACAATTTTAAAACCTCTATTTTAAAAACAATGTCGGTCTCGGAACATGATGCCGCGACCTCTGAATATGAACAAAAACAAAATTGGTTACATACTTTTATAAACAGAAAGCTACCATTGTGGACGTAATTCAGTGAACAAAACACAGCTTGTTATAACGTGAATATCGTAATCAAGAATAGGTGGTATCGTTCCATCAGTGGTATATAAACACTTCAAAGACGTTAATTGAAGAAAGACACATTAAATGGAATGCTTATTTAAACCGAATTGTGTGAATTCTTACTACTACTACTACTACTACTACTACTACTACTACTACTACTACTACTACTACTACTACTACTACTACTGCTACTGCTACTGCTACTGCTACTGCTACTGCTACTGCTGCTGCTGCTGCTGCTGCTGCTGCTGCTGCTGCTGCTGCTGCTGCTGCTGCTGCTGCTACTGCTACTGCTACTGCTACTGCTACTGCTACTGCTACTGCTACTGCTACTGCTACTACTACTACTACTACTACTACTACTACTACTACTACTACTACTACTACTACTACTACCCCCACCACTACTAGTACTAAATTCTAACTCTCTGTTTCCCCTTTTGTCTGCAGAAGCCGAAGAATCGTTTTATGACAGCGCCCCATGGAAAACGGGGATGACCTCCCGAACAGGGCGCAGGAACAGAATGCCAAAATATTGAATTGGAAAGGATAAAGAGGGGGTAAATGAGTTTCTGGAATGCTTGGCGTATTCTGTGAGAGAAAAATAGAAAAGGGTCGCTGTGAAGTTGGGAAAACATTCTTTTGTAATGAAGAGCAATAAGGCTCCAAAATGGAACTTTCTCGTTAAAGCGTTTAATAGACAGTATGTCTATTGGATTTCCATACTTTTACACGCGGTACTCGTACAGAAGTTTACTTTTATATCCATTTCCAATTAAGGGAGATAAACTTTTGTACCACATTCCTTTGTAGGTATAAGAATAACCTAGGCCTTTAGTAATCGCTAAGAATTTGTACCCAGTTTGTATGAACAGGAACTTAACCACTTAAAAATTTAAACTAGTAAAGAAGAATTTCTCGAAGATGGTAAACGTCACAAAAATATTTCACATAAATATTCATCTTTTGTTTTCGTCTATCTCTTACAGTTTACAGCTTAAAAAATTAGCTTCTGCATAAAACGGACTTCTCAGCTTATTTCTTGAAAGTTCAGGCTATACAGTGTATTTGTCATGCCAGTATGTTACATTTGTGGGTTTTAATAAACATGTTAAGAGACATTTTTTAGAAAACAATTAAAAAGGATGAGTAGAGCCAGACTGAAGAATTCAATGGCATAACCGGGATTTGAACCATGGATCTCCCGCTCTCCGTGTGGTTGCTCTAACCTACTGAGCTACAATGCCCAACTTGCCGACATAACATTAAATTCTCCAACTGACTCGTATGTTTCCCGGTAGACTAGTAGGGGTACTCATGCTATGAGACACGCACCTTCTATGGCGACTTAGAAGGTAGCCTCGGTAGCGTAGATGGTAGCATGTCTGCTTCACGTTCAAGAGGTCCCTAGTTCGAATCTCGGTCAGGGCGAGTTACCTGGATAAGGTTTTTCCGGGGGTTTCCCTTATCCTGAAAGACGAATGTGAGGTAACTCTAAGCTCCATGGACCCATTTGAGGTTGGACTCATTTGAGCATCATTTCATCCCTTTCATTCATCGTCCGATATGACTTAACGTTGGAGGACGAAAATTACAACAACAAAAAATGGTGACTTACATGCTGTAAGTACTTAAGTCCCAGGCTTCATAGTTAAACCATTATGTTATTCAGGTAAATTGGTGGAAATAATCATTTCCTTCACACTAGCCGTGTGTATGCTAAGGTTTGGATGAGTAGAGCCAGACTGAAAAGTTCAATGCCATAACCGGGATATGAATCACGGATCTCCCGCTCTCCTTGCGGTTGCTCTAACCAACTGGGCTACTGTGGCCAACATACCGATATGACATTAAATCCTGCAACTGACTCGTATGTTTCCCGGTAGTTAAACTACTATGAATAACTATGAAGCCTGGGACTTAAGTACTTACAGCATAGTAAGTCGCCATAAAAAGGTGTGTGTCTCATAGCAGTGCCCCTAGTGGTCTACCGGGAAACATATGAGTCAGTTGGAGAATTTAATGTTGTCCATAGTAGCTCAGTTGCTTAGAGCAACCGCGCGGAGACCGGGAGATCCGCAATTCAAATCCCGGCTATGGCATTGAACTTTTCAGTCTGGCTCTACTCATCCAAACCTTAGCCTACACACGACTAGTGTGAAAGAAATGATTATTTCCATTAATTACCTGAATAACATATTGGTTTAACTATGAAGCCTGGGACTTAAGTACTTACAGCATTGTAAGTCCCCACAAAAGGTGAGCGTCTCATAGCATATGAGTACCCCTAGTAGTCTACCGGGAAACATGAGTCAGTTGGAGAATTTTAATGTCTTGTCGGCATGTTGGCCATAGTAGCTCAGAGGTTTAGAGCAACCGCACGGAGAGCGGGAGATCCGTGATTCAAATCCCGGCTATGGCATTGCATTTTTCAGTCTGGCTCTACTCATCCAAACCTTAGCCTGCATACGGCTAGTGTGAAAGAAATGATTATTTCCACCAATTAAAAAAATCCACTTATGGTACAATTTGTGGTATGAAGTTGCTTGTGTCGTACCTTATCAGACTTGTCTTCCTACTGGATCAAGGAGTACGGAAAGTAAACATTCACATTGAATCTGTCATTTTGAGCTGTCCGTACTACGTGGATTATATCCATACTATTTGTAATAACACTTAACACACCGGGCCAATGCACAGCATTGTACTCCATGGCATTCTAAAGACAATGCACATATAAAAATGTAAAAATGCACAAATTCCAATTGATCGACCAGAAATTACCATGTAACCTTCACGTACAAAATTTAAATCAGATGTCTGCAGATATTATTTGTTTTCTATAGTTAATGTTAACTAATTAAAATGCCGTTTACATCCTGATAAGTATCTTATTTTGTTTTTAAGACACCACTATGAAGAATACTACTTTGATTTTTTTTTTAAATTTCAAATGAGGCTATGCCAGAACGCTAGGTTAAGTTCTTTGCATTTTTGTTTTTGTTTTAGGCTATGAAAATATTAGATAAAAATAACATAGTTACGAAATTTGTAAAATGGCTATATGAGTCTCTTAAGTAACCGTTCCTGAAGTTTTGCTCAAAATTATAAGTTAATCAGTCAAATTTTTGACACGGAGAGCATTTTAACTAATGAAAGGTACTGAAAAGAGAAAGTTCTGAGACAAACTTTTCAAATTGGAATATGTATTACAGAGCTGTGTTTGGAAAATGCATGACGTGATAAATAGTGCATATTAATAAATCAGAGGCGGTAAATGGAAGAATGGCGTATAAATGAAGGAGAAATCAAACAAATTCATTGTTATAGTTTTTGCACATTTTCATGCAACTTCACAGAAATAAAGGTAGTCTTCACAAGCATGTTCTGCAATGTGTAAGGCCGTTGTAGTAGAGATATTGGGAACTTGTGACCCTGACACTTAGCAAGGGACTGGTGCTTGAAAATTGACGTTTTGATAAATGTGGGAGTGAGTCGCCTCCCCTTAACAATGGCCTCCATGTGTCGTCATTAGGCGCCACCACTCCGTCTTTTCTTGGCAGCACACTTGACAGACCGACCGACCGACGCATTTGCATGCCGCGACGTTCTATCCAAGATCATAGTTCAGAGTGACCACATAGCAAACATTTGACTGTCGCGTAAGTCTACTGCACCTCGATTAACAACCAGTGTACAAGATTTAGAAGAGAAAGTCGTTTGTGAGTCATGCCCCATGTGCCTTTTAAACGTTGACCATCTCTTAGCACTTAGCTGTTGTATTGTTATGCGTACAAATAAATGGGTACATAGTTTGATCACAAGGTCGAAGAGTGAGTAGGGAACGATATCGTTATTGTAAATCAGAAAGGTGATCTCTTAATTTGGTCATAGCACAACACAAAGGCTGCTGTAACTATGGCAACGCGCTAACCCTGTAATCCGATTCACAGCGACCGTTTAATTGACGTACTAGCAGTTCCTAATAAATACTCCACTAAACTGTGCGAATGTTAGAGAAGGAAACTGAACCTCGCCACTGCTACTACGGATTTATTGCATTTCACTCCTAGATTTTACTGGACCCTTAACCTCCCAAAAATGAAGTATTTTTGTTGTGTAAATTAATTGTTCTTTCACACTAGCCGTGTGTAGGACGCACTATGAAAAATTCAATGTTATAGCCGGGATTTGAACCACGGATCTTCTAGTCTCCGTTCAGCCGCTCTAAACCACTGAGCTACTATGGTAGGAGTAGGAGTTCTCATAAACACATGAGACAACTACCATAATGGCGACTTACTATGCTGTAAGTACTTTAAGGCCCGGACTTTATAGTTCGGACCACTATTAGGTGCAATTAATGGAAATTAATTGTTCTTTCACACTAGCCGTGTGTAGGACGCACTATGAAAGGGTAGAGCCTGACTGAAAAATTTAGAGAGGCTGGACGGAGACCAGAAGATCCGTGGTTCAAATCCCGGCTATGGCATTGAATTTTTCAGTCTGGCTCTATCCTTTCATAGCGCGTCCTACACACGGCTAGTGTGAAAGAACAATTAATTCCCATTAATTGTATCTAATAGTGATCCGAACTATAAAGCCCGGGCCTTGAAGTACTTGCAGTATAGTAAGCCGCCATTAAGGCAGTTGTCTCATGTTTTATGAGAACTCCTAAGTGGTTTACCGGAAAAAACACGAGTCAGTTGGAGAATTTAATGTCATGTTGGCACATTGGCCATAGTAGCTCAATGGTTTAGAGCGGCTGGACGAAGACCAGAAGATCCGTGGTTCAAATCCCGGCTATGGCATTGAATGTTTCAGTCTGGCTCTACCCTTTCATTTTGTTGTGTGTTTGAACATCATAACTAATGATTGAAAACTTCATCTCAAACTTGGTATTTAATTTTTATATCTTGCAACCTTAACCACTACTTACAACATGTTTCGTTATTTTTTATTTTCTCAAAAATAGTTTATCGGTGAGGATTAAAATGCCGTAAGACATTACTATGACAAAGTATTGTGAAAATAACATCTGAATTCCGCTTCATTCAAAAGGACTTTAATGTAATTTTGTAAGCTTCTCAGAAAGCGGAGGCTCATAAACACCACTCTCATTTTAATATGTATGTGAGTTTAGCTATTTACAAGATACCCATTATAATAATTTGCATTTGTTGAAGTGCTGTCGCCATGCAGTTTTTTTTTTTTTTTTTTTCGATGTATTATGGAACGAATATTGAATTTCTGTCTGAGCATTTAGCGAATCGGCCGTGAGCATTCGACATATCGTTTTGGTTTCAACTGTTCCCCTGTACCTGCCACGACGTAAGAATATTTTCTTGATAGCTATGTGAACTGTAACACGTCAGATATCGCCCCGCTTTCTTTGTCTATTTTAATGGTTTTTTTCCTTTCTGCTTATTTTAGTTATTTTAGTTTGTTAATGTAGCGCAGAGGAACACGTTGTTTACGGCGACCCAACACGGTTCTTTTGTGGGCTACCGCCCTTCAGGAGGAAGAGATGCAAGAAAACCACAGGAAAGTGGCCCTATAGTCCTTAACTCGAATATGTGTATCGCTATTATAAATGCCCAGTAGAAGCCCACGAACAAAAAACGCTCATGAGCAAGCATCCACGCCATTTATCCGGCACCCCATGCAACCGGGATTATGAAGGAAACGAAATGAAAGGTACATTCTGGAATGGAATGTAGATCTTTCGTTTACGACCAGTGAAAACATCGTCAGACTAGGCGGTCGAGGGGAATGGAATTCAGGACCTCCAGGATGTGAAAGTAGTGTTGTCTGAAGTGTTACTAAAATGCACGTTTTGATGTCCGCTGAAGAGGATGCGCATATGACTGTGAAGAAGATAACTCTTTGGATGTTGGTGTGTTGTAAGGATGCGACACGAAGTGTAACATGTATGAAGTTAGTTGGAACCCAAGTTTTGTCCCCTCCTTATGTTTAACTTACAAAGACTCTGCTCTTGGCGATACGCCGCTTCCTGAAATGAAGAAAAAGTTAACAAACGACTTTTGTTATTACCTTCAAGAAGCAGACCAACTTTGTAGGACTTCTCTTTGAAACAAACTTCGGAGCTGGGCAGAATTCTTTTCTTTAATCATCGTTATCGCTTTCAAACGCAACGAATCGCGAACGAATGCCCGATCTTCCCTTAGGTAGCGAAAAATGATGAAATCAGGCTAAATGCTAAGTGTCGTATGATAGAGACTAGTTCCTCATTGATCGAGACTTTGGCGATGGGCATCGGATCGATAAAGAGTTAAGAGGCGCTTTCGTCCTGCGTAAACAGCATAAGCGCTACCGCCAGAAAATTGGAATCTTCTGCATGTTTATTCATCTGAGCTTTCTGGAATTGTGTCAAAATATCCAACGACTTTATAAGCCAAAGAAACAAGTTAGTGTCAGTTCAGGTGCAACACAAATCCCGTTCTCCGAGGGAGTTTGTGATGATGTGCAGTGATTGCAAAGGATTAGAGACGTCCTGTGCTTGATTCTCCAGTGAGTGAAACGTCCGGGAAAAGAGTCGTATTTTGTTATATCACTACGTCGTGGAAGAAGTAAAGTGACAGAACAGCGAAAACTATTTCACATTATTGAAGTGACAGTGTGAGCTAAGTAAACGCTCATGTAGCAGTGAAGTGATAGTTTAAGGGAAGGGTGAATCAGAAGAATTGTCAAATGTAACGTCTTATAACCGTATAGGAACTCTGGAACACCCACTACCCTAGGAGGAAGGGAGGAAGTGAAGGAACCACTGGAAGCTACGAACGCACAGAACTCCTGGCACGACTGTCCACCAAGTAGCTCTCTGGTTCCCATCTGTTCGGCCCCACCATGCGCTACGAAATCCTGAAGAACACCAGAAAGACCCAGCCCCATTTACTGACATTTTGAAAGAAGTCTAGAACAAAATTCCGGCACACCAGCGTTGTGGCAATTAATGACATCGTTAACAAACAAAATGTGTATGGAAAGATAGAAGCAGATGAAAATTTCAATGCCATAGCCGGGACTTGCCATTAAGGTAATGTCTCCTGTGTTTATGAAAACTCTTAGTTGTTTACTGGGGAGAAATGAGAGTCAGTTGGTGAATTTAATGTCATGTTGCCATAGCAGCTTAATGGCTAAGAGCAACCGGACGAGATCAAATTCCGGCTATGGCATTGGACTTTTCAGTCTGATTCTACCTTTCCGTACTTTGGCCTGCACACGAATAGAGTGAAAGAACAATTAATTTCCAAACAAAATATGTATTATTTATCTTTACACCAAAAAGATGAGAAAGAAAGGGAAATGAAATCGTGATAGTTTAGAAAGTGACCCAGAATTGAACTATCTACCACAAAATATCCAAGATCAGAAAGAGCGAACGACAGGAATCACACCCGGTTACTTAAGAAGGCAAGTGTGCCGTATTGCTAGGTTATGTATGTTATCAACCAAACCTACCTCTCAGGATCACTAAATGTGCTTCTACCGCTTTATGTTGCAAATCGTCAGTAAGCAATCAGGGGGTGAGTGCTACGTTTGAGTTTTTATACGCTGTGGTTATGTATTGATCATGAAGGGACTCATGGGCAAATCTACCATATGGGACTACCGGCTTCACGTCCCTTCCGAAGGAAGATGTGCTAAGGATCCATCACCTTCGGGAGTCAAAGGGTAACATATCACAGAGATCAACACGAGTCAGTGGAGCAAGATTTAATTCCAGAGTAGTTGGGATACAGTATTTTACTATATTAGGTTGTCTCATAAATGAAGTCTTTTTGTGTGTTTTGGAAAATTAATTGTGCTTCTGTGATATGACAGTGCTATTTATAATACGTCATGGCTAGTATGCGTACATTACGAGCATGTATTCCGTCTTCAGTTATTAAACAATCACAAAATGGAGATAAGAAAACTTGAGAGTCCTTCTAAAACACTACTGGAAACAAGATTATAAAACTGCTGCCACAGCTCGAAGAATATGAGAAGTGGAAGGAGAAAGTGCCGTTAGTGACCGTGTGGCACAACAATGGTTCCAAAGTTTCAATAATGGATATGAAAACACCAAAGATTTACCACGTTATGGAAGACCTAAAGTATGGAATATTAAGGATACACGCCAGGTTATATAAGAAAATCCGCAAAAAAGTACCCGTAGGTTTTTAGAAGAACTTGGTACTCTAAAAGATACAATACATCGCCACATTAAGACACTTGAAAAACCATACAGAAGCTGTAGATCTGTACCTCATGAACTGACACCTCAACAGGTTGAACGTTGAACGTCAGCTTTTCCTCAACGCCATGTATGATAGAATTGTCAGGAGAATTGTCACTTGTGACGAAAAATGGGCATATTACCGAAAAGCTGATGTTTGGAAACAGCTGCTTGATCCTCGCCAACCTGCCAAAGGCATCGTTAAAAAAATCAGTTCGGTCCCAAAATAATGTCTTTCTGGTGGCATTTTGAAGGTGTGATTCACTGGGAGTTTGTTCCAAACGGGCGGGCGATTGATGCGGATCTATGTTCTCAACAACTAGAACGAGTTCATAAAATTTTGAGGCGGAGATACCCAGCATTATTTCACCGAAATAGAGTTTTATTTCAGCAGGACAGTGCAACACTCATACTGCACGAAGAACTATGGAAAAAATTCAAGAGATGGGAGGAATCAAACTGCTACCACACCCACCATACAGCCCTGTTCTCGCGCCATTAGATTATCATCTTTTTTCAATCTATGGTTCATTTTCTACGTCGAAGGAATTTTGACAACATTGAAGCAGTGCAAGTGGCTGTCACGGAGTTCTTCGCATCAAAAACCAGAGACTGGTACCATCGTGGAATAATAAACCTTGCTGAACGATGGTTCAAGGCAATAGAATCTTATGGTGTATACTTTAAAAATTAGTTAATTATTTGTCAGAACACGTTTGAAATAATAGTTTTTCGTAAAAAACTACATTATTTATGAGACAGTATCTATATAATACTATCAAAAATGATAAAAGGAGTGATGTTTCTTCGTAAATGGATTTTGACTTCAGACGTGGCTCTTGGTTATCCGTAAGCAGCTTTAAAATAATAATATGCAAGTAGATAGATGATATGATGTGAATGTAACCGAGGGGAACATAGCCCAGCAGAATCACAGAATTGTGTATCCAACTGGCGCACCACCCAAGTATGCCATCACTAGCAATCAGAGAGGGTTGGGGCAATGAAACGACCCTAATGATAGTTTCTGTACTTTATCTCATTTCATTGGGTGAGGATTATTACTCTGATGCATAACAAATGACGATAATAATAACTAATTGTTTTTGATAGGTTCTTCTGTACGTGTACTTGGAAGTATTTGAGTTAGAGACATACCATATTACATGTCATGTTTCTAGCGAAAACAGCTTCCAAACAGAGGTTCTCGTGAATATGGACAACGCATGCACTGAAGTATAATCTTTGGTTTTTTCCCCTGCAGTTATAATTTTCAGAGTTCATTTTCCTTTTTCTCAAAAGCTATTTATACTAAGAGAACGACACCTTTCCCCTTTCCCGTGTAGCTATTTAGTACTATCCCATTTTCTGTCTCTACCTCGAGTACTATCAAACTTAAGTTATAGAACCCATTAAACATTTGGAAAAGATTTAGTGTTTATTTTATTATGTATTAGAGTACGAATACTCTCTGAAGTAAACGAAGTCCAAAAACTATTAGTGTATTTGTAAAGAAAATTTGATTGTCGTGCCATTGCTAGTTTTATAAAACGGTTCATGAACATGAAGATTGAGTTTACCACTTCACATTAGCCAAACTAAAGGGGGTAGAGCTGTTTAGAATGCAAACGATTTTAACAGGAATTGCAAAAGAAAAGAGTTAATAATAATAATAATAATAATAATAATAATAATAATAATAATAATAATAATAATAATAATAATAATAATAATAATAATAATAATAATAATAATAATAATAATAATAATAATAATAATAATAATAATAATTATACGAGGGTGAGTCAAATGAAAATCTTAAATTTGTAATAACAAATCGAAATTTCGCGCCGTTATTCTGTAAGTTGGTAAGCATGCTACAAACAGCGTGCAGAATGGCCTGTAGATGGCAGCATAGTGCAGATGCACACGTACCGTCGCAGTATCACTATAAGGATGGCCGCCCCACTTGCGACTTGCACCAGGGAAGAAGAGCATTCTGTCATTCGGTGTTTGCGTAGAGAAGGTCTGAAACCTATTGAAATTCATCGACGAATGGAGTAGAAAGTTCGCAGATGGTGTGACCAGTGGAAGGTGCTCCACGTCCAGGTCAGGCACAACGAGGTGTGACTCCACAGAACATTGCAGAATGTTTACAGTTTAGTCATGGGTCAGCACACCACATTGTGCATGATGTGTTCCAGTTTCAGAAAATGTCTGCAAGATGGGTATTACGGCAGCTGACTCCTGAAATGAGAGAACGGCGTGTTGATGCTTTTTTCTACAGGCATTCATACCTATACTTTGTAAGCGCTGGAGGACTTGCATTGAGCGTGGGGGAGATTATGTTGAAAAGTAATACAGCTTTATATCACTTCTGCACAATAAATAATATTTAAAAAATATTTAAGGTTTTCATTTGACTCGCCCTCGTAATAATGTTTAATACAATTGGACCAATGTATTAAACAGTATTTCATAAAATCAGTAGGAACAGGAATTGATATTCTTACAAAATTGCCATTTATCGTACAAGGGGCGCGTTTGTTACTAATGTGAACATTTTATGGCTTCTAAATGTCAGGAAGTTTGGAATTATGCATTCGTGTTTATTGTTTAAACTTTTTTGTTCTACCTTGTGTACAAATACAGTTTTGGATATCATCAATTACTTTGTATGAGCGTGTACGGAGGACTTGGACATTTTGACAGGGCGCCACTCAGGAGGGAGGTTTTTGACTCCCGTTCCCCACTTCCCCTAGGCGAGCTCGAAGACCTCCCCCGTTCCGGAGAACAAGAATTTACATAGAGTAGCCATGCAATGACGAAACTTTCGCCCACTTTAGGCTATTTAGAATATCATATATTTAGAATATTAGGATATTTAGAACCTTGAAGCAGCCAACTAGAATGAAGAAAGGTATAGGATGTACTTATCATTCCCAGTATTTACCTAGCGGATCGTTAAAACACATAGTTTAGGAAGGTTGGCCGATCCCACGACCTTCTGCTTCACTTTGTGTTGTGAAGGTGGTTGTACAATGGCACGCACGTCCGCACATCCCCCATTCCGCTATGATTTACAGCCGCTCCTCACTGGCCGATTGTGGGTGTTTTAAAAACTCCTGCCCACCCTCATTGCAGTGCCGCAGAATCGCGCTATCGTGGTCTTTTGTTTCGGTGTGCGTGTGCTGTCATAGTTATGGCCCTCATTGGCTTCTGCAACCCCAAAACGGCTTTCGGTGCAGTTAGAAGGGTTGTTATTGCTGGATGTACAGTTATTCTAATTAAAATGTTGATAAATGTACACTATGAATCGAATTGTGTATCTCTGAAGGTCTGTAAGGCGTTTTCACCCTTACTTCTGTAAAGGACGAAAGGGTGCGACTTTATTGGTGAAATTGCTGATATATATGATATTTCAATTTGTTTTAAAACGTTGACTGTATAATCATATATCCTTAAATCAACACACTGAGTTTCAAATCTGTTTTCTAGAAATAATGATTACTCAAAATGCTTTACACAGATTTTTTGGGATATTAACGTTAAATTTGATGTTTTTTCAGTTTAGAAGCAGTGGCTTTGTAGTTAGAAATTACATTACATAAATATATCGTACACTTTTCGTTACAGTTGAGCAGTAAAACTCCCGTAAGGAGCACGTTTTAACAAATGGAAGATAGAGTATTTTAAATGAAAGGTAACAGTCGTTAAAGATTTCCAATAACTTGGAATGTACATTTCTTACTAATACGAGACATTTAAATAGTCAAAAAATGGAGATCTATGCAGGACACGACCCATCAAGGAAGGGGATAATAGAGTGAGTGAGTATGTGGTGTTTAAGGGCCCGTCGACAACAAGGTCATTTGGGCCCCTGGGATAATAGATAAGAATATAAATTCAGGTTTTCAACATTTTTTTAAAAAAACAATTATTTAAATATTTCACAAGTAGAAACGCGGTTCCGTACGTTCTACTTGAGGGAGATGCTATAATTGCTCATAGCGAGCGGGATGGCTCAGGCGGTTTCGTCTGTGGCCCGCATTCGGGAGACCCAGGTTTGATTCCCGTGGCCGACCTACCTGACTCATGTTTTTTTCGGGGATTTTCCCGAGTCGTTAGGCGAATGCAGGGTAGGTTAATTACATCCCCCGAATTTCCTGCCCCACCACTTCATTTCCATTATCATTTCACATCATCTCTTATCTGGTGGTCTCTTTGAGGGTAGAAGTGTCGGCGGGAGTCTCGGCGGTGCATGGCGGAATGGTATGCTCTGACTAAACCACTTCCTTCTCCAATAGGTCGGTTGCCGATCTCCGTGCCTTTGCTGGGACCATTTCGGGACCGCCAGCCAGGGACCTTTGGGGCTTGGCTGCTGGGTTCGTTGTCGTCGCGCAGTAGGGGAGCGTGTCTGTTGCCCTGGCCTGTCGGGGGAAGTCGCTATATAAGAAAACTGTAGGTACCCTGCCCTCTGTACTGTCGTGGCTCCTTGAGTCGGTCGCTCTCAGTGTCTCCTCGCGTCATCCTTCCTCCCGGGGGTGCTTCACTTGGGGGCATAGGCACAATGGGCCCAACATGGTGGCCTACGTACCGAATTCCCTCCGTAGTGAAATCCTATAACTTCCCATGAGTTTGCCGTCCACGCCGTGGCTCAGTGGTTAGACCGCTTGGCTCTCACCAAGGCGGCCCGGGTTCGATCCCAGGCGACCGCAAAGTGAGATTTGTGGTGGACAACACGGCGTTGGGGCGGGTTTTCTCCGGGACCTCCGGTTTCCCCCGCCATCTCATTCCACCGGTGCTCCATCTTCATCTCATGCATCACCAGTGTCACCGCCTGCGGTGCCGTATGTAGTAAAAGCGGGCGTTAAACACTACACATTTCATTTCCCATGAGTTCACAGAGTTACGTTACGCAGCATTGACCAATAAAATGGTGACGAAGTTCCCTAGAAACGGTGTGATCTAATAGTCATTGCTCGCAGGCGTCTACTTACAATAAAGCTGAAGTAGCTAACTTTCCAAGGAAGCGACACACAACAGTTTTCCTTTATTGCTTTTGTCGAAAATTAGTGACGATGTTTTATTAAAATTTCACACAAATAAAATGAGCATGTTAAATTTTCTGGGAGGTTCTCTTCATTCTGAATGGTTTTTGACACAACTGTAAACCGTAAGAGATAACTGTAGATTGTTTAAACGATTCATTCATGTGAGATACGTTTTTTGCCTAGGGATTGTGACCTTATTGTTTTCTAATACTTGAATGTTTATAGTTTTGTTTTACTCCTGGTCACGCAAAGAGAAGGGATAGCAATTTAACTACCACTTAATTCCTACTCAATTCCCTCCCCGCTAGTTGTGCGATATTAAAATTTTTACAAGTGTTTAAGTCCATTTACGTATATCAGATGAATACCTTACAAGTATTTTTGGAAGGTTCAAGATATTTGTTTTGTTATCTAAACATCTTTACTGTAGGATAAAATATGGCAACTCCGTAATACTAACAATCGTGTTTCAGGTCCAAAATAATAGCTTACGATAGTATGTAATGACAAAGAGCAATCCTCAAGGAAACGATTGCTACCAAAATACTGGTACCTATCCTATGTTTGGAAATTCATAGCTACATTTTAGTAGGTGAAGTAGGTAACTCCGTGGTAGCATTGAAGGTAGTCCGCGAAAGTATTGTTCCCCCCTCCCCCCATAAGTAAGGACCTTTTA
The DNA here is from genome assembly GCA_030765055.1 of Mantis religiosa. Lineage (NCBI taxonomy): Eukaryota > Metazoa > Arthropoda > Insecta > Mantodea > Mantidae > Mantis > Mantis religiosa. The sequence goes on along the minus strand of CM060949.1, from coordinate 183,355,631 downwards.
TATCTTGAAGCCCGTTTTAATTATAAATCAGTGCTACAGAATAAATGCTTAAGGTTTCTGTACACTTTAGTTTCCATAAAGCAACTTTTATCACAAAATAGTTCTGTAATGGTTTTGCTTGTTTGTTTTTGTTCAAATTGAATTTTCCTCTCTGTCATTTGAGGCCTGACATTGATTGCATATGAAATGCACTTTGTCTAAAACTGTTTAGCCATTACATGACAAAAAGAGATTGTTCTTTTTTTCGTCATTTGTATAGGAGTTTCTACAGATATCGTTAGTTTCGTGCCATTGTTTCACTGCTGATGTTAATTGTATATTGAGTTGCCGTAGTGCTTTGAGTCCAGGATTGTATTTCTGTTTCGGTTTATCCCACTAGTGCCATCAGATTACATTTTGAAAGTAAGTGATCAATTACCTAAGTTATCTTGCGTCTTACTAGACTAAGTGCAAGTCCAAAGCCTAAAGATTGCATTGTGGTCATATAATTGAAGGTCAGGTGAGAAATTTTAGCCAGAGTAGCGCTTTCTAGATCATGTACTCGTAAAATTGCTGTAAATAATTTTTCATGGTACTCCAAGGGATGCACTTCATAGACTGTCCAATTCCCTCAATGGGCGCGTTGCCTTAGTCCGCTTTGACGCCTTCAGAATGCTAAGCTTACAGTGCTCAAACGGAAAATACTATATGCATTCAATTTTTTCATGTGAATTATGTATATCTTATACGTATATGAAAAGATCTATAAAATGAAATACGACGGAAAAATGAAAGTAGTCATTATTCAATACATTAGAGGTAACTGACCACTGCATAAAGCCACACGAATATACATATGTGGTCTGAAAATTTTCCGACTTAATAAAGATACAAGACATTTTTTTTCAGTTTTTTTTCATTTATTTTTCGTTTATTTATTTTTTTTTCAACATAGTCTCCTTGTAACTATACACACCCAGCGATGCTCCCATCTCTGTAACCCGTCCAAATAGTACTCGGCGTTTTTTTCTGCAAAATAATTGTTCACCAGGGTGCTTGCCTTTTCATTTGTCGAAAATTTGTGTCCTCCGAGCGCAATTTTCAGATGAGGGAACAAAAAGAAGTCGCTTGGGAGCTAGATCTGGCCAAGCAGCTCAAACCGTAATTCGTGGATTTTCGCCATTGCAACCGCTGAGGTGTGAGGGTCTTGGTAAAACAGGATTTTCTTTTTCTACAAATGTGGCCGTTTTTCCGCAAGTTCTGCCTTCAGTTTGTCAAGTAATGATGCGTAGTATGTTCCTGTCATATTTTTTCCTTTTTGAAGATAATCGATTAAAATAACCCCATAACTATCCCAGAAAACAGTCGTCTTCACTTTTTCCAGCCGAAAAAACAGTTTTTGCTTTCTTCTGGAGTCTTTGCAGTCCACTGTTTGTACTGTATTTTTGTTTCGGGCATATAATGATGTATCCAAGTTACATCTACAGTAATTAATGGGCTCCAAAACTCGGATTTATTGCGCCTAATCTGCGCCAACGGAGCGTCGGAAATGTTTGAACACGTTTTTGGTCTAACGTGAGCAAACGCGGCACCCAACGCGCGGACAGCTCTCTCATGTCTAATTGTTGATTTAATATATGACACTTTCTTTCGACATTTTTATAGCCTTTGCTATCTCTCTCACTTTAATTCGGCGGTCGCCTAGCACCATTTGGTGAACTTTGCCGATGTTTTCGTCGGTAGTTGCACTTTTTGAACGTCCCCAACGTTCATTGCATCCCAAGCTCTTACGGCCACGTTTAAATTCAGCTGTCCAAAATTTCACTGTGGTAAATAATGGTGCAGAGTTCCCATACACAGAATCCAACTAATCTTTTATTTGCGTAGGCGTATTGTCTTTCAAAAACAAATATTTAAATGACAGCTCGATACTCGATTTTGTCAATTCTCATAAAAACACTTACAGCAACTCAAACGACTGTTATCTAACAACTCAGCGTCCAAAATGACTGAAACTTTGGTGAGTAACTGTCAACAGATGTACAGCGAAATTCACTAGCTTCTATATACGAGTGCTGCCATCTTCATGTATATCTAAAACTTCCTAGTGGTGTTCACAGATGAGCTTAAGACCTCGTCTGCTATCTGCTGGCAAACTTGTCAACTATTCGAAATAAAATCTGGGGCATGGTAACTATCACGCAGTTGTAGTCAAGTATGTGCACTGCTTTAATCCAAGAAGCATTATTTTTAGAAAGTCCAATAGAACAAAAATGTTCCCTTTGAATAGAGTTCGGGGAATGGAGGAATTTTCTTGAAAATCTTGTGCGGTATCGGAGGAAAATACTCAATTTAAGTTTGATATTCAAGGCACTTCAATTTTGTTGTTCATACATACAGACTAGAAAGAGAAACAGATATATCCTTTGTCTTAAACCTCGTGATTCCGATGTAATGTCAGTATTGAATTTGAAGGTGAAATAGAATGCTTATTGAATTTTCCTCCACCTAGAGGTGTCTTCCTCCCCTCCCATATGTTTACTACAGTTGTGGTGTTATGTAATGTCCGCAATCGATAACGAGGAGCTGTCATTTGCGAATTAGTAGGGGAATGTGATGTCAAAATGTGATTGACATTCTCAAGGGCTCTGGAGGCAAACTTGGTTTTGAATTTCACTCTCCATCGCTCGGAGCAGATAAACGTTTTGGTGCTCCCTAAATTAAAAAAAAAAAAAAAAAAAAAAAAAGGTCTTAAATTTTACGTTCACCTGAATTATTGTACTAATTCTTCACCTAGGTACCTCTTCTGTAACAAGTTAACTTTAATCCAAATAAACGTCAGTACAAATTGTTTTGTTATGTATTTTCGTGTATCTACAATAGGAGTGGCAATGACAGCAAAGTACATCTATGACGAAATTTCATGAACATTTTCAAAAATTGCCTGTTCTTATTTTTAGTCTATAAAATAGTGTAAACATTCCTGAATTCGAATAATGAGTAGATAGCCTCCGCGCGGCATTTTTAAATGCCCTAATCGAGTTTGAAAGTTCGCGAATGGTAATGTCAGATACGAATTCTAATTCTTTATCCTAGTTTACTCTTGCTAGTGAAATGTTCAGCACTTTTCTTCATTTAAAATGTTCCTTGCGTCGTTGTTTTGGTGTTAGACTAATGAAACTTGGTACACACATTCACAGAGACTGGGTTTTATTGTGAGATGCATTTAAGCACACCTCTACTTCAAAACACAAAAATATCTACTTTTTGGACAAAAAAAGCCATATTCATAGCTTTAAAAATTGCTGGAGCCTCAAGTTATTGAGACAGAAACCTAGGGCAATTACAAAATGTGCATGTATAGGGAATCTGTTGTTGAAATATTAGACCAACATTTAAGTTACGTTGTCGCAAGGGACTTCTTTGGTGACGTAACAAAAATAAATAAATTTGACAATAGTTTCCTAACTGTAAACGTGAAATTGATAAAATTTGGGCTGTATCATATTTGCACTATGTTACATCTATTGTATAAATGTTAAAATGCTAGCGTTGTTAGTTTAGCATTTCAAATTTTCAATCATACATATATATCCTTAGGCAACAATCAAATATTTTAAGGCTGGTAGCTATGTGGTGGTTTTGAAACGCGATTGTTTTCTCACGGTCAGGATATATAAGTAAAAAGAATGAGTTTGCATTTAACAAATGTTTAAGTACTACAAAATTCAAAACAGTAGAAGTTATATTTAAAAAATTAAGCCCTCTCTATACGGGGTGAGTAAAAATTATGGAACAATGCTTGTAACTTTGTTGCTATAGTTTTATGAAGTGATTTTCTTTTTAGAAACGCTGTAAGATATCAACATGTTTTCATATTACTATGATTGTGAATAGGGTGTGACTGTTTTTAATGGCAAGACTTTTTTTTTTCACTTTTTTGTTATTTGGTCTCGGAACGTACAGGTAGATATTTTTGTAACTGTAATTTAGATTTATTAGAACGTATTATAGCACATGAAATATAACCCAAAAAGCACATTCATAACAAAATTAGTGGTGATGTGTTGTGACACATGATGAATGTACTTCAAAAGTTGCTCAAAATGGCCATTTAACAATGCCAAAGTCTGTCTTTGAAATTAGTTAATGTTTCCAGCAACACTGTTCACCTGATCAGCTGCATTTCTTGTCAGATTCTTCACTTTAACTCTTCAAGATCTCTTGGTCGATCCTTGTAAACCCTCCACTTCAAATATCCCCACAAGAAAAAGCCTAAGGAGTTCAAATCAGGAGATCTTGGTGGTCATTGAGTACTTCCTCTTCAGATCCGTAGAGTGAGTAATCCTTCGATCTGGATTCATTTCATTAAACAAGACACAAACCTCTTCTTGAGTCCTCCTCCTATCACTATATCCGATCATTAGTATTTCAAATCGTTGTCTTTCTGTAAGTTGTGCCATGATTAATTACTTTCTCGAAGTTTTGCAATGAAGTAAGCATTGTTGTCCTTATTGCTTAGCTTTTGTCTGTATTTGTTCAATCCAAAGCCACGTATATTGAAGTATCCTACTGTATTGTTTAATTCAAAACCTACTCAATTTGAAGTAATGTTGCATTTTCCTTTACTCAGTACACATTCAATAAGGTCCTAATAAATTTAAATTGTGGTTTGAAAGGGTATTTGTATGTACGTTCTGAGGAGTGCAGAAAAAAGAAATGTCATTTAACCTCCCAAAAAACTCTCCCCTTTATTTGTAATCATAGTAATGTGAGGGCATGTTGATATCTTACAGCTTTGTAACAGCTGGGTTACTGGTATTGTTCCATACTGCTCACCCTGTATATTATATTGACACAAATTGTGTACTTAATAAGACCTACATATTTCGTACAATAAAATTTTATCTGGCTGTTAGTTTACCAGTTGTACAACAGTTATCTGGAATAAAGAGGACTTCTGAGAACATTCCCAGGAAATCAACATATAAATTCTATTTGTTATGAAAATACCTCAAACGTACAGTATTTTAATCGAACTTTGGTTTCTTGAGAGAAAACCAATATGTTCTAGAAACATTTCATCTAAACTTAACTTAGGGTGGTGGATTTTTTTTTTATTCGGATTTAGAAACTTAAAAGGTAGATATACTTACTCGGAAATCTCACTGTGGAACTTTTGGGTGGGAAACAATACGTTTTCCACCTTCTCTGTACAGATTTAAGAATTAAAAAGCATTTTCAGAAGAAGACCCGTTTATGTGTGGAAGGAGGGGGTTATCGTAACCCAAAAATTAAAAGTCGGCTGAAAACCAAACGGGACGTTATGTTCAGTATTTCCCAAGGGACTGATAGCAATATTTTCAAGAAAATCTCTATCCCCTCTCCATTCCAAAGTAGTCTTTGACGTTTTTATTGAGTTTTTGTAGTAACTTTTGGGATGTTGTTTAAAATAACATATGACTGAGATATTTGCCTAGGAAATAGACCCAATGTATGTTCGTATTTAAAAACAAGTATCAAATAAAAAATGGACAGATTTTCTCAAGGATTGTGTCCTACAGCGAGAACGCTGTTTGTCTCAGTTACCCTTTAAAATATATGTTGACTTATGTCCAAGATTCTGGTCCAGAAAGTTCAGTGCTGTGGAAATAATTCCTCAATGTGTTTTACATATTTGATGATGAGCAAGTTGTAATATTTTGATTCAAGTTTTCTTGATGTATGATGTTAGTCGTTGAGGACTATGAAAAATGGGGATTAAATATTGCTTGGAGGAGAAACGGAGATATATATCACAGAGAAGATGGAAAATGACGAGAGGGTGGAGATTGAACAGGGACAAATTTAAAGGGTCAATCACTTTGAACATTTAGGATCGAATGTAGAAGAAGCTGATAGAGGAAACTCAGCCGAAATTGAGAATAGGATAACTGGAGCAATAATATTTGAAATAGGACAAAATAAGTAATTTATAAATCGTTAGCGGAAGGTGTGTGTGTGTGTGTGTGTGTGTGTGTGTGTGTGTGTGTGTGTGTGTGTGTGTGTGTGTGTGTGTGTGGTGTGTGTGTGGGTGTGTGTGTGGGTGTGTGTGTGTGTGTGTGTGTGTTTTTTATATGAACATTGGATATATACCTCATTGAAATGAATGAGTTTGAAATTCAATACATCTCAACAAACCATCGGTTAGTGAGGAACTCTAAACCAATGTCAAGATTTCGCAAATAGTTAATGGAAAAATTAATATCAAGACAAAATATGTTTTAAAGAGATGTGCATTTATTTTGTTCTATCCAATGTTTTTGTCTGTGTCTTTTTGCTATTTGGTTATATAAGATGGCTTCAAAATGAGCACGACTTAACAAGCAATTCGCAGAAAATTCGAGTTTTGTGTTTTATTTGACTATGTACATTTTTAGATATAATGATATTTTAGTAGAATCTTTAGAACGATAGTAAATAGAAAAATAAGTAAATTTCTTTTCTTGTAAAGGGTGGTTTGGGATGGGGAACTTTTACTCTCAGAATCTGCTTATTCCATTTTGCAACATGCTGAATTTAAGTACGAAAGTTTTGAGCTATGTTGCTCATAAAATACACAAAGTTGCGCTCCGTTTGCAACGCGTACTTGTTTGTGTGTTCAGGAAAGTCAAAATATCTGTTTCTGGTGAAATCTCCTTATTACCTACTGAGTGTGTGGTAAATGTTTTCTTTTGTATTCAGGGGACCTTAGAAACCTGTAGTTACGAGTAAATCTCGGTATCGAACGTGGCAGAGGAAATCAATAGACCAACGATACAATTGTTGTAGCGGAAAAAAACATTAACTATTTCTGACACACTAATTTGTTTATATCTCGCTAATTACCTTCCGACCAAACATCAATACCGATATTTTACCGAACATTTAGAAATGGTTGCCTCTGGATGTATCTGTGTAGACGTTTCAGCAGCATAACTCAGATTTCGGTACAAGACCAAATTCATGTTCCTGCAGCATCTTCCAGGGATGCAACTGAACACTTTAAAGGAAATTTCCCACCCCTAACTACCTTTTACATCGAAGCTTTTTCGTTATTTGTTGTCTTTCAAAAATGTCTAACGATATTGATTAAAATGCTAATGTTTCGGTTTTTGCTTAAACCTTCTGTATCTTGAATTTCCTTTACATTACCTGTCTAGTTTTGTTCGTTCTGGATGACGTATAATTATAAACTGATGTGTTCTCGTTAAAACACAAAACTGATGTAAAGTACATCTCTTGCAGATTTAACCATTAAGTCTACAGCGCAACACTACAATGAAATGTATAATGAAAGTTAGAGTAAAAGCTTTATATAAGAATGATTGCAAACAAGAATAATTTGTAAAAAAAAAAAGTGAATAGAAAGCTATGTGATTCTGATGTTTCCGATCGTATAATAGTAATATACTTGTATAGAGTAATTTAACAGATGCTGCTAGTAGATTTCCCAAGGTACCTTTCTCATGGGCATTTATTCATCTACGACGACAATTAATTCACTCCCACTCCATCCCGGAATCGAACCTGGATTGAGAAAGTACGTTATTGTAAAGGTGCTTGCAATTGAGCAGGAGCAAATGCTTGTAATGTTCAAAATAGAAATGGACCCATTTTAATTGATTAGAAAGTTCAGTAAAATTAAATTGAATCGTTCTTTAAAAAATATTTTTTTTAATTTGAACAGTTAATTGGAATTAGATGGTTATATCAGTTAGAGACAATGTTTCACAGGAAAAAAAGTATAAACTGCTACTCAATTTGAGTAGATCCCACTTACGTGCGGACATAAGTGAGTTTGTTTCCCTTATATTTAATTTAACGTTGTATTTCCATGTACTTATGTATATAGGACCGGCTAGTTCTATGTAAGGAGCTAGTATTCTCCATGATTTGTTTTAAGGGTGATGATGATCTAATACTTGGATGCCCATCTTTTGACTTTTTCTCAAAATTATTTAAGGCAACTAAATTAAATGATTTTGTCTATTTACTTTGATGTTAAAATATTTCTAGTTAGTTAAAAAAATAGGTATTGACAAGTATTTTAATGAAATGGTGGTAGATATTAAATAAGCCTGTCCTCGTTAAGAAATCAATTTTGTATAGTGATCTGATAAAGGGATGCACCTACATCCTGTGGACGTTTTAATCTATTTGTTATGTAGTTCCTGAGATATTGAGCCATGAAATTAACATTGGTGGTATAGATCTTTCAGTGACATCCATATCTAATAAATTTGTTTTGTATTACAGCGCCAGCTTCGAGAGCGGCGGAAAACCAGTGATCCAAACTTGTCAAAGACAAACAACACGTGAGTATTAAATATCACTTAGGAGTAGGGTAAGATGGCCTAAATCGCACTAATCTTTACTTAACTTGATAAACATGCATAGTCATAACTGGAAGTGTTGCTTTTTGAAATTATCAGCACTTAAGCATTCTGTGATTTTTTTATCCAATTTTTAAATCGATAGAAAATATTTTTAAAACCTGAAACAATTTTATTTGCAACTGGTGTCATTGGGGAAACAGTTGCCAAAACCGCAGTTCCCTAATTTTCATTGAATTCAATAGAATTAAAATTGAATTGAGCTCTTTTTACATAGTCTTCCTACGTAGACAAATAATACAAAATATTACCAATGTCAAATGTCAGTAGGCAAGTGTTGCAAAATAAAAGTGTCCTTTTTCTCTCTAGCTTGATTGCCTCTAGATTTTTTGAATGAGTCCAATGATCATGGAGCACAAGCAAGACTTATTCTTCAACAGAAGGTCTGGCAAATTTTATAAAATGACTTAGGCCATTATAAAAAGATCTGAGTTAATGTAGTCTGTCTCAGATACTTGAACCAAACTCTCTCAAAAGCTCTGGTTTAGAGATCCATCCAGCTCAACCTTAGGGGTACAAATTACTTCCTGCACTACAACAGAAAATTGCTCTTTCTCCTGTAGCTAGTTGACAAATTCTAGCTTCTCCTTTCCCCCCCCCCCCCCCAGCTATATTGGGAGATTTCTTATGGAATGTTGAAATTCCTATTTCATCATCGTTATAAATCCTCAGAGTATTCAGCTGATTGTTGTCGATAGTATTTTGTAGAATATCAAAGAAATCATAACGTTGTGCTTTCGGAATCCTTTAGCTCTAACAACAGAAACATTTTCTGGACATCTTAAGCTCAGATGAGGATGCCGCTTCATTTCGTACCTGCCATCTTTCTTTCATGATTGAATGATTTTTTTTAATGCGGATGTGCATCCAAAATGTTATAAACTAGTTTTGGCACTTGTGTTCTAGTTAGGCCCATTAATGCAAACTCATAACTAATTCTTTTTCGCCTTCAGCTGGCAGGGCCATTTCTCACCCATTCACTGAAGAATGGGGCTGGCGTTTAAAACTTGCCGCTACTTCGCCACGAAAATGCCTAAAAATTGTCTTAGTGATTTCATATTTTGTAACTATTTGATTTAATCTGAATTAAACCTTACTGAAATAATTTATTGCCAACTCCATATTTTCTGCCGTCCATGTGCCATGTTGTCTCTTCCCTGCCACTACAAACTGCAATCGTATGAATTATAATAGTTTGTATTATTTGTCATAACGTGGCGCAATGCTAATGGGATTTGGACAGCGCAGCCACTTCATGATTTTGTCTCCATTACTCCTAACGACGCACACGTTTTATGATAAAACTGTAGCTAAAGCAAGGATCAGTTACTAGAATGTAGCATCAATATTATAGAAAATCTTACCAGTAGTCAGGAAGCTTAGGCAATTATTGTAAAAACTGCAGAAATATGAAAAAAAGACTTAAGTTGTATACACAAACCATACGAACATCTACTGCACAAGCGAATGCTGGTATAGTACTTACTGTCACCGTGTGGTATTGTTGTGCTGTTGCGACAAGCAGGAGCCGGGCGCGTGGGCAGGAGAGAAAGAGACAGAGAGAAGACTCCAGAGCGTTCGGTTTATTGTTGTTGCCGAGAAATTTCTCGGAGGATCTGCGGCATTCTAGAAACAATGGCTGTGGAGTATAAATACCCCACAAGGTGTTAGAGTGGCAGTTGTTTGTTGGTTATTGAGACAGTCGAGGATTGAAGTGTACCGCAGTGATTTCATTCATTTGTTTTCGTGCAGCAAAACACCAAGTCAGCCTTGAAGACAGCTGATTGTCAATTTCACGTCTGTTTACTGTAGCAAAAGTTGTTATAAATATCTGCAAACCGGATTCCGAATCTACGTTACCCTCGCAGTCACAGTACTTACAAAAGATAACGCTAGCTGACACATGCAGACAGACCACTGTTTCAAATGAAAATAGAGCGATTCAGGCAACGTTACCCTGCCTGTTGTAAGTTGTAGATTTACTCTGATATCAACATGCCATGACTTGCTCTGAAAAAAGGCTTCCATAGCTTTCCTAATAAGTGTATTTGAAAATTTAATGACAGATGAATAGCTGGTAGTATTTTTATGTTCCTGTTTACGTGAAGTAAAGTAGACGCTTTTTCATAGTGCAGTTCCACATGTGCAGTATACAAACCAGGATCGATGGACACCTTGCAAACTCTGTGTTCTGTTTGTTGAAGTGCTTTGCATTTTCTTTGTAGTGCAGAAACTATATTTGATGGAAATGTCACATAAAAACCAAGACCTTGTTGGTAAGCACGCCCAAGTACAGTGCAAGTAGAGCAGTTTTTGCATTCTACCCAGAAACTGGATATATGTGACACGTGAATGTGAAGAAGTGTTGTTAGAAAGAAGATCCACGAGTATGTGTATATCATAACAACCAAAAGTACATTAAGTTCAGCATCTTCTATAGATGTGACATGAATATGTGTAAGAAAATCCTCCCCTTCCAGCCTCTTTCAAAACTACCTTTTTACTTGGAAACATTTTCACAATTGTTGATGCTTTATGAATGGCTCTGTTCTTTATTTTAAATCGTCATATGCGTGTTTCAGTTTTATAACGAAATGTTTATATTGGATTTTATATGTATAGCTTTTGAAATACTTTTATATATCACGCTTCGTAAAATTCTGTCTCTTTCCTTATTCTATCCTAAAGCGACTGATCTTGTGCAACGAGTTAGCATGTGGAACTGTTGACTGGTAAGATTATTTAATCTGTAAAGAACTGATAGGCAGATAGACAAATATTTGTCACAATAATTTACATATGTTAAAATCAGAACCTAATAAGAACCACGAGATACAATTTCGTCAGGGAATATGAAGTTATTCGTAAGGAAGGCTATGTCTGAAGGAAAAATGATGAGTAATAAGTCGAGCAGCAAAGGTAATTAGGTGTTTCATTGAATTCGTTAAAAAGATATCTAAAAGATATCATAGTTCGAATAAGTGAACTCTATATGCTCAGAAATCACTATTCCCATCAAATACACGCGTATGCCAGATGTGTAAATTAGAAAGGAAACATGGTTAAGTGGCAGAGTCAAAGTTGTCTTTCATACAGGAATAAGATATTTAAAATTTGGTAACGATAAGTATTACTCGACAGAGCGTTGAGGCGTAGCGACCTTCAGGTGACCAGCGCTGGATCGTCTCTTATTGGATCTTATCTGGCCGATTAGAGGAGTGAAATATTATTAAGTTGATGTACAGTGAGTTACGAAGCACAAATAGAGCGATTGGAAGCTGGTGTATCTATATATGTTATCTATCGCCTGCCGACGTTGCTGTCCGGAAGACATGATTGTATCGGAACAGAGTATACCTACACTGGACTCGCCGTGTCTGTACGATAAGCTGAGGTAAACATCTCTGTGTTGCGAATTTTTCCCGATACGCTTTCTCGCTTTGCCATGTAGTAGGAAGTTTCATACTCATGAAATGGGTGGGACCTGTGTTGATAAAAAGATCGTTTATTTGTAATTTTTTTAATTGTTATAATCGCTTATACAGAAATGTTTTACTGTAATCGATTATCCGCAGTTCATAGCGCATAAAGGCCACGCTCGGGTTATACACACATTTGGTGGTCGACACAAGGGAAGTATCAACTTAACATTTCAGCGACTCACGACGGCTTACTCTTGTTATTGTTATTATATAAACAGTAAGGTTATTGATATAGATATAAAAGTTCAATATTTACAGTTTCTAGTACTAAGATTCAGAAACAGTTTAATTCTACATCCTCAATTAGTTCATTTATTACTCTACATCAATCAGCTTAACTGATGTTGTCTATTGTCCCCTTATACCCTTAGTTCACTGTAGCAGCTGACAACAGGTTCAACAAAGACCAAGATTTTGGAGGCGGTATCAAAAGTGTCGAACACAGAAAAATAATGAGGGTGTAAAACATCATACGTAGGTATTTTTTGCAGTTCCAGAAAAGTTAAAATGAGTATGGTATTTGATGGTGAATGTAAACATGTTGAGGAGAAGCGTAGGTGGTGGCAAGGTCGGCAATGTGACAGGAAGAGGCCGCTCTGGAATCTGGTGTCGACGTCTGAATAAGGTCGCTGTTGGCAGAATCAGATAAATGAAACGTGTGTGGCTAAACTTAACCTGTATTGCAACTATGGCTATTGACCTCGCTCTCTTCCTCTTTCCAGCTAATATCTTACGTTCACCTAATTTCTCATTTCCTTGTGCGACACTCAAATCGTTGACAAGCTAGCTTTATGAGTAACGACTTCCCATTTGAGAAAAGTGTAAGTATTTGAAAATTCAGAACAAAAACAAGAAGTATCTCAGAAATGGTCAACTTTACAAAAGTTGACATTAAGGCATAAATTTATTTTAACGAGATCTGTGTGTTTTATTTATCTCTTGCGCTTTATCAGTTATATAAAAGTAATATAGAATGAAGTGTGTATTCTGTGTATATTCCCGGAGAATTCAAGATATACGAGTTAATTCGTCATCAAAGTCTCGTAATGGTATTTTGATTAAGATCGTATTAGATTTCTTAGAAAATAAACCAAACCGAACCCCCCCCCCCCTTAATATTTATGTCGCATCCTTGTAAGATGCTCCACCAAATAATTGAGTCGTATTTGAGTTATGTTGTGTGCATGCATACCGTACTTTTTTCCAAAAAATGTGTTCGTATTCGGGAGACCTCAGAAGCTACATTTCCAGGGAAAACCTTGATATCGACTCTGGTGTAATGCAATAGATTATTGAGAGAGGTACTGTCAACTGTAGTTCGGAAACAATTGCATGGCCAGGTGAACGTTTGCTTTCTATATGATTAAACACGAGGTCTTGGTGCGCTTTGATCACGTGATATTTAGCATTGTTGAAGTTGGATGAAATAATGGTGTATTTTTCACTGTATGCAAGCATTGGCCATCTCGACGTGGAGTATGGTGTCCTGTACTTTGCGTGGAGGTAGCATGTTAAGTTTCAAATCCCAAACAGTGATACATTCAAATTGTAATGGCAATGCCAGAGGATGCGCCACTTATCTGGGCATTCTGTGTTAGAGGTGTGTGAAAGAATCCGTTGCTAGATAAACCCATCAGTTTATTGTAGGAGGTTGAGATTTTCCTCTACTTTTGGAGGCGCAGACACTTGATGCATAATGAGGCTCATAGAAGATCCCATGTGCTGCAAATATGAGCCAGATTCCTCCCACGGAATATGCAATAATCACTGAGCATAGGTAAATGTCCCTAGGTTCTTTCTTTTTGGAGCCCAAAGGATCCCGAAGACACAAAAGACGACAGATATCAAGGAGATGGTCCACTTTATTTAGACTGTCAGGTTCGAGTAATTTGAGGCACAAGAGCCCGTCTCGGTAGCGTGTCTGCCTCATGTTCAAGAGGTCCCGAGTTCGAATCTCGTTTAGAGTGAGTTATCTGGATAAGGTTTTCTCTGGGATTTTCCCCTGTCCTGTAAGATGAACGTCTGGTAACTCTAAGCTCTACACACCCTGGACTCATTTGAGCACAATTTTATTCATCGTGCGATATCACGTAATGTTGGAGGACGTTAATTAAAAAATGTCGGAAGCACAGTAGTTATAAGGCCTACGTGTTCTTTATTTCCTGGCAGTAGAGTGATACGCAAAGAGATTAAAAAATATCCAGTATTCATATTTTTGTGACACATGAGTTTTTAACGTCTGTTTGCTGACAGTGTGGGGAAGGGTGCTCTCGCCCTTCTGCTGATGGGAGTTTCATGAATATTCAGCAGGGATATGCATAGCTTTGATTGGTTATGTAAACGAACACCTCGCCTTTAGGACTTAGGGATGCACCGTGAAATATTAGCCATTTGCTCGGCGGCAACACAAACAAGGGAGGGAGCAGCAACAGATACTGGCACTGAGCTGAATAGCTATTGGCCGTCGTTACTTGTAATGTGTTCATTACCTGATTACGAACACCACACTGAAACTAGGTTTTTTACTGTTTCTCCATGTTTCTTTAGTTTTTCCTAGTGATGGATTTTCTGAAGGACGCCCAAGAACTGATATCATTGATAAATACTGCTGCTGTTTGAACAATGCTTGAAGAAAACCGATCGACGTCTTTTGAGTTTATTGTGCGTGTCTGCCTCACGTTCAAGAGGTCCCGGGTTCGAATCTCGGTCAGGGTGAGTTACCTGGATAAGGATTTTTCCGGGGTTTTCCCTTATCATTCAAGACGAATGTTGGGTAACTCTAAGCTCCATGGACCCTAGACCCATTTGAGCATCATTTCACCCAATTCATTCACTGTCCGATATGACTTAACGTTAGAGGACGTAAATTACAACAACAAAATGGGTGAATGAAATCCAAAGCATTTTACGTCAACAGTTTCACGGGAGGAAACTTTGTTGTTGATAGGTACCACATAAATTGACTCGCGATCAAAGGCAAATCTGTAATTCGTGCAGAAAAATTCCAAGACGTCTCTTGAAATTCGGTTTGGAATATCGTTACTGGTGATGAATTTTTAATTTATTGTCACTCGAGCGTTGGAACACCCTATAGAAGCAGCTGAGAGCGGAAAGCAGGGGAGGTCCGTGTTAGTCACGCCCCCCCTCGTTTGTCTTATAGTGGTGACAGGCGGTGGCTGGGAGAAAAAACATCATTGTGCCGTCTCTTTCTGTTCCACCTGTGTTCTCGAAATTACGGGATATTTCATCTAATGGAGAACCTTCCAGATCGGCAAGCGGACCCTATATAAGCTACACGTCGTGCAAGATGAGTTAGTTAGTCAGTCAGTGAGTCAGAGTTCTTGGTGTAAGAATGCAGTGCTAGTGTACGACGAGAAGACTGTGTGAGAGCATCGGAAGATTGTACGTAATTACGAGTGCAAGTGAAATTGTAACGGACGAACTGGTGAATCGTAATTGTGTGCATTACGTAATTCTGTGTAATTGGCAAGAGTTTAACTGTAAGTCGGTGGAAATAAAGAACATTTTTGAGTGGTGCAATTGGACTTTTCATTTCACGAACCCACAAAGTCACATTATTGTCAAGATCCTGAAACAAGAGTCACTCGGTTCAGTGAGTCTTTGAAAAAAACCTCAGAGTCCGATTCGTTGGTTCTAAAACGAAGCGTTAGGAAATATATGTACTGTTGATTGGTTCACACTTAAAATGGAAACTACTTTTGTATCATGGCAGTGTATCGTCGCATACATCAAGAGTTCCAACTGAGTATCTGGATGCCAGCCCTGACCTAGCATCTTTCCAAAAATTAAAATAAAATGTGTGGAATTACATTTTCGTCATCAGATGAAGCAAAAACTGGTTTTTGAAGCAGGCACCTCTGGAAGAACATCATTGTTTTAAGAGCCTGTTTCGTCGAATGCAAAAGTGTATTGTTATTAATGACAGTGTTAAAACTAATCGTTTGATTTCCTAAAATGCTTGTGTCAGCTCCCTATCTGAAAATATTGAAAAATGAAATAAACATTTTACTTTTGAAGGTAAAGAACTTTTCAAAAGTTTGCAATAACAAATTCGTGGGAGAAGTTGCAGTATTTAAGTTCTTGTGAAGTGGTTTAACTGGTATATTAGAAAACAGAGGTATTGCTAATAAAGTCCATAAGTTTAATATTACATGCATCACAATAATAGCACTAAAAAGCAGACGCTAACACAATAGTACTTGTACTGACTTGAAACGTGTGTCTTAAAGAAAAACTGAAGTTTCTAACCACTGTTACTATATGCTTTTGTTGAGTCACAAGTAAGAGAATGAACTGAAAACATTTAACCTCACATAAAGCATTATCCAAAATCAGACACTACATATGTTCTTAAGGGAAGATTATTACAAACACTAAGAGGGCCATGCTGAAATTCATGACTAACAATATTTATAAATGTTACTGTTCATTCTTGCACAAACCAAGTGGTTGACCTTTAAATCGCTTTTCAGCAGTTTTCAGTTGTTTGCATACATTTTTTCCCACCGCTAGATAATGTAATGTTTGAAAATACCTTTACGATAGAACTCTGTTTCAAATGGTGCCATTCCATTCTGTCAGTGTTTTGTTTGAGGCTTGTAATGATGGAAGCGGCTTTCATCTTCTGTCACAGTACCCTTCAAATAAGCATCATTTGCTTCATTTTGAAATCTTTAAACATGATTGTGGTTGAGGTTTTTTCTCGCAGTAAACATGGGTCCACAAAGTTGTCGATCGTTGCTTGTCCTACTGACGTCTGTCCTTGCTAATGAGCTCATCAGCTGTTTCCTTCTTACGTTCCATGAAGACAGATCGACGGCGACCATCACAAGCTTCTTGTTCCCATCTTTAAAACCTTGCGCTACACACGAGTAAGTGAGGAAGAGCAATTGGTTCCGGACAATACCTGCCTTTGTGGTATGGGGGTAGCGTTTCTAACGTTTACGAGGTCCCGAGTTCGAATCTCGATCACGGTGAATTATCTGAGGTTTTTATGTTCCGGGGTTTCGCTTATTCGCAAAGATGAATGTGTGGTAACTGTAAGCTCAATGGACTCATTTGAGCATCATTTGACGTGCTTCATTCATTATCCGATATGATCTACGTTGGAGGACGTTAAAATAAAAAAAGAACATTAACAATTCAAAACATATATTTTTTCTAATTTCACTTAAATATTTCGTATCAATTCAGAATGCTGGGGAAACGGTGACAAAGTTGGAAACTGTTACAGTTAAGTCGCTATTCGTGGTCGCGCAAAGTATGAAGGGACTTGCTGTTTTAGCACCTGGTCATGAATTAGGCTGTTGTGTTCTTCACGAGAGATGTGTAATAAAACAGTTACAAACGGTTTTCTTGAATGACATGAAGCCTGAAGATACGGAATATTTGAGTGGTAGCGAGACATCGATATGAGAGACAAGCCGCGTGAGGTGGCACGCGGCCGGCACTTGCGCTCTGAAGTAAACAGTCGAGAGCAGTGGGTCTAGCCACAACCCACCGCAGTGGCAGGCAACTGTGTGTAGGTGGTGGTGTGTTTTGTTTCTGTTGAAAAAGTGAAATCGAGCTAAAGCTGTGAAATGTACACGTGAGTAATCGTTTAGCGAAACAACAATAATGGAAGCCAGGATCTCGAGAAACGCCTCTACATCGACTCCGCCAACATTCTCGCTTCCTACAGTTGATGCCAGGAGATGTTATTCTGAAAGGTAATGTGTGTGTGTGCCCTTGGCAAGGCTGTCTGTGAGTTTAGGTTAGAGGTAGGTAGAACTCTACACTAAGCTTTGAGGCAGTTTCGCTCCCTATAGTTAGCATTTGAAATGAGTAATGTTTGGAACTTTGCTGATTCTCCATTGTTCAGAAATTGTCGCAGCTGTTTCTGATTTATAGCTTAGCCAAGAAAACATTGTTAAAAACATAGAAAGCCATACTATTCTAACTCAATATGGTTTTTGTGTAGTTAAGAATGTTAACGATTTTATTCGTGAATAAGTACTTAGTAAATACAACTCGCGATGTTCATTATATTAACGTCGCAACGAGACACTTTGGTGTTTCCTTTCCTTCCTTCTTTCGTTCTTTCTTTCTTTCTTTCTTTCTTTCTTTCTTTCTTTCTTTCATAAAGCTGTTGTAATTTGTATTAAGATTTGTACTTCGTAAAGAATTAAACCATTCAACTCCTTTCCATCAGTACGTTAACAGACGATTGTCCCATAATTGAAGATGTACATTTTATTTCTTATGCAAACGGTACTTTGATAAAAGTAGTTGAGAAAAACCGAGAACAAAATTGTGCATATAAAGGCTGGTTTGGGATTGGTATTAATCTCCGTATCCCTTACTAAGAAGAAGTTAAGCTTCGAACTTGCGGATTTGGAGTGGAATCCAATATGTTTTCCTTATAAACATCAGCAGTTACAAAAATGTTGGAATTGAGTGTGGAACAGCCGAAAGAGCAGATATTTGAGGCGGGGAATGAGATGTTACGTGACGAGATGTTACTTCCCACAAATCCCTCTCTGTGGTTACTGGATGCAATTTAATCACCTGGTTTCGTAACCTATTCTCATTGTTGGATAACTAGACGGATACTCGATCTTGTACAAATTGGTGTTACAAAAGCCCATTCCTCTAATCAAGATACGCCAACATATGTAGACAGTAGGCTTAAGAGATGTTCGCTGCGTGATGACTTTGATATTCCATTCTCTTTGCATCTCCAGGTCACAAAACAACGAATAACGACTTTCTCTTTGAGAAAAGTGATTGAAAATATGAACCAATGAATAACAGGAATATCTCAAATATGGTCATTCCCACAAACAACGTTATTTGACATAAGTTGTATGTTTTAGCAACATTTACATTTTTAAGTAAGATTTTATCTATTACAGTTTACCAGTTATACAAAAGTCATTAACAATGAAGAGGACTTCTGAGGACATCCCCAGAAAATTCAGCACATATAGTTCATTTGTTGTAAAATATCTTTATTATATTTTGAACAAATCAAAATTTTCTATATAAAGGGTAGTCTAGGGCGAAAGTCTTGAAAATGTTGTCGTGTGCTTCGAAGATGCTCAGCTTAAGCCAGTTTAGGATTGTCTTTTAATTATACTCCTCTCTCTCTCTCTCTCTCTCTCTCTCTCTCTCTCTCTCTCTCTCTCTCTCTCTCTCTCTCTCTCTCTCTCTCTCTCTCTCTCAGACCCATATGGGCCCTTTTCTAGAACTGCTTCTCTTGGATTCAGGGGATCTCAAAACGCATATTTCCAGTGAAATCTCAGTGTAGAATATTTTGGCAAAATGCAATACGTGGTAGATATAGTAGAAAACACTGAGTAATTGTATAAAGGAATAGTGAAAGCATTAATGAATAAATATGAGAGGTCACACAGTCAATATCACATTCTAAATAAGATGTGAGCAAAATGGCAATGGCGTCGAATTAAACAGTTCGTTTTGGTTAGTGTTTCGTAATTAGATTGTGCAATACTTTCAGACTGTTCCTTCGGTGATGCTGGAATTTTTTGCTCTATTTATAAGTAACTTAGAGAGCTATTGAATGTAAGGCAGACTCCACGGTGCTGGGCTGTAATATATATTGTAAGAACATCAACAACTTGCGAGATATTCCTTTTTAACTTACTTGAATTTTCAAATTCTTGTAGGTGCTTGATAAGTGACTATTAATTTTTTTTTCTCCATGTGATGCAAACAAAGGACGTGATTTTGAAACCATCACATAGCGGCAATTTTGTTTTAACGTGACATCACTTTAGCCATATGTGTTGTGTTTATACCTACAACGAAATGTATTATGCAGGTATATATAAATTAACAAGCGGTGGTTAGATGAATAATTGTTTGTAAGAAATTTTGTATGAGAATCTCGCTTGTATCCAGCATGAGATACTTTTATACTTGTACCATGCGTTCACATTGCATGTATAGTTTGATTTCGAGACGCGCACTTAGAAAATCAGCTTATGTGGGGATTTGAAAATACGTATACGAACCTATATGAGAGGAGGTTCGTCATCCATTCACCGAATAAGCCGAAGATTCTGTAAAAATGGAACATTCGCGATCTTTAGCGTACCATTTGTATGATTTCCACAATGAAGCAATGTGTCAAATTCTCAAAATGATTATCTTCTTACAGTAGTCACGTCGATATGAAGTAGATTTAATTGTCTCAGTGAGGCGTATACTGGAGGGAATCGAAAGTGGCTAACCTGTATAAAATCAGAAATGCAAAGACATGCCTATATACACGGATTGTTGATATTGCGAACAAATACACTTTTTGGTGACTTCTGACACAAATCTCGTGTCTGTAAATATATCGGAAGTGTATTTCACAATACTTGCCACAAGTGTTAAAATAATATTGAGCGATCGTTTTGTAACACTGCCGCAATCCCATGTGTGCGTATATTTTGCTAGCTCACTAGCGGTATATGGTAGCCAAAAGCCACGCTTTATCTGTGATCGTAAAAGGGAAACCTTATTCAAGCATCCATGTTGTGTGTGAATTACTTTAGAGCATTCTTATTATTGTTGCTGTTCTTTTGATATTGTACACTGAAATAGCTACAGAAAAATTTCATGCCTGAATAAGGAATTTTTATGTACATTACATACGTAAAATACGCTAGCTGGTGATATATATTTTCCAAAATGTTTATTTTGGAAGTGCTACTGTGAATTTTGAGTGTAAATAACTCTTCAGGATTATAAAGGATTTCAGGTTCTGTTGGGAATTGCTCCTGTGCTAGTGGAGGTGCTCGCTTGAAAATGTCAAATCACCGTCGTTGTCTAGGGTTATAATCCCCAAGACACTTAACGAGGATGGACATTGGTAGGATTGTGCTACCCGAAACCTAATTTCAAACTCCAACATGAAGAGATAAGCCTTCCTGAAGAAATGTCACGAGGAACCGTCTGATGACCCCGATTCTATAGTCTCAGTAGTCTGGAGACTGTGGGCATGCCTCAGATCTGTGGAAGTACAGGGATTATCAGGCCAAACTGTAACGCAACCGGCATTCTTGTCCTTAACATGTGGTAAAGGGTAGACAACGCAGAGGAACACATTACCTGCTGCGATCGACACAGATCTGTTGTGGCTAGCACTTCACAGGAAGAAAAAGTGAAGTAACGGAATCAGCAAAGACAGGTTCGTGGAAGGCCCACTGCTGTAGCTGCCATAGAGAGCTAATAGGTGACCGGTGGACCTGGCAGCCTTCTGGTGTCCACGGGGAGTGCAGGTTGACCTCCCAAATGTGAGTCGCAGCGTTACCACCTCGCTCGGTTTAGCATATGGTACAAGGAGACAACGGCCCCAGTTACCCAAATACAACTATTGTTACCTCTGTAGGCTCGACCGTCTGTGACCATTCCCCAGATATGTAGGTGTTGTACGGAAGTAGAGGGATTATCAAGGCCTAAATGTAAGTCATTTTTGACTTGAGCATTGGATTCAATGAGACAGTAGCCCTGTGATTTGCTCCCAATATGTTAGACTTTTATTTGCCTGACCCCTAGGAAGTTGGTGACATTTGTCCTTCGTTGACGTTTGGCTTTGTTTATCGAGTTATTTTCACTGCTGTTGTAAAATTTTATAACTAGAGGGAGCCCCTATCATGAGGTAAGTGCGCCGCAGATATTTCCTCAAGTCTTTATTTTATCTCGTCTTGGTACTAGGCGATTTTTGTCTCCGCTTGGCTGAATCTCACTAGCCGTAACGTATCAACAAAAACTGTGCCCAAGGTGGTAGAGTTTAACATGCTTGAAGTGTTCAACATGGGCCCAAGGACATAAGTTTGTTGTTTATCCAATGTTGCACGTTTAGTAGCTTTTTAAACTCTAATGACGTTTTACTTCCGCCAAGTGTTATTTGGTCGAGCCCCTAATAAGGCATGAAAGCGTCCCCTGACGGTCATGCAAACATTCGGATCTAACGCTTGACTTGCTTAACCTGCCGGACAGTCTTTTGTGCTGCATGGCGTTTAACGGTCGGGATGGTATGGTTGTTATTGCAGAATTACAGCACGTTAGTATCTTCTCTTTGGTCCCATAGTTGTTTAATGACATAGAAGCTACACAATGGGAAATCCTTAATATATCGTACAACGAAACAGAAGTAAAACTGGTATTTATGAACCACATTACATATGGCTGTAACCATTGAGGAAAATAATCTCTGCTGTTAATTACATCTATTCATTACTTCTAATGTTAAACATTATCTTTCTTTGTACAGTATACTAGCTATCTGTGCATTGTTACATTTTATAGGTACGGATTGAAAATAAGTAGTGATTTTTGAAGTAGTGGTCTACCTAAAAGTTCTCCGCATTGGTCAGTTTGTGTATTCTTGGCAAGCCCACTAATTTGCGGCCTGGTCTACGACGTAGTATATGGTTCGCAAAAGATCAGATTTGAAACATTGCGGGCACTATATATTTCAAAATAACTATTAGCTAACTTTTGTAAGCTTTTTGCAACTCATACGAAGGCAACGTTAAACGTTTTCCGAATGCCGTCTTTCTAAAAGCAATACAACTTGTTTATATTTGATATCTATTTTGTAAAGTTTTTCGAGTTGATTGTCGAGTCATTTGTTGGAAATGCTCTAATGGTTTAATTACCATTATGTAAAGATTTTTGACGGTCCCTGCGACGAGCCCCTAAAGCCATAGACTCTCACTTTAAAAATTTTGCGTTCACTTTAAAATGAGTTTGTTGTGGTTTGATTTTCAAATTTGGTTTCGAGTATCTTTAGAGGTGATGGATCTTGGATTTCATGTTATGATGCTGAAAGGAAAAGTCAAGCTGTGCAATGGGTCTTTCGAACAGAATCTAAGCCTATAAAAGTCGGACGACTTCGAGGATGGGTTGCTCTAAATTGGGCCATATTGTTTACTGTAGCATTAGAAGAAAGGAGCAGCAACTGGTACACAGATGTCTGTTTACTGCAACGAATTGAACTAATTGGTGCAAAATTCGCAAAAGAAAAAATAACTGTTCATCATGACAACTTATTTTCTGATACAATAATAACAACATAGTACCTGGCGGTCCTGAACGTCGTCACGTTACAACCCCTCACCAACCAACTTTTTTCAAAAATTTAAGATAAAATGCGTGAAATCACTTTTTCGTCATCATATCAAGTTGTGGAATATTATAAAACTAGGTTTCTGAAATGTCTCAAAGAAAGAATGACATTATTACTTTGACTGGTTTCATCGCATGAAAATATATCAAATACAGTAGTCACTTAAATTGCTTAAAATTAATGCTTGTTTGACTTTGTAAAAATTTCGTGTCGTCGTTGTACCTACAACGAAATGTCGAATGGATCTATTTCTATAAATTACTTATCACGATTAAAACATCTGAATAGAAAAATAAACCTTTGTAACAATAATCTGTTGAAGCTACGCTAAGAAGTGGTATAGGAAAAGATATCTGACTGTACGTAAGTTATTTTGGTTAAGGGAACTGAAACAATGCCTTGTTCATAAGAAGAAATACTTTAACATAGTGCGGTGATGATACCGATACTCGATAGTCACTTTATAAAAAGCGCTACTCCTGGAAGGTACGGACAAAACACAAACTAACAGATGGAAGTACAGAACAAATATTTCTCTATTACCTCAGTCTTGTAATTTGTTTCTGTTGTATTTTAGTCAACATGTAATGGCTGAGAGTGATTTAGTACGGCAGCTTTATTCACTACTAAGTACCTCTACTCCATTTTTTGTATGTTTTTATTTAGACACAAGAGTGTTTGAATGTTACATTCATTTTTTACAGGAAATGAAGGCAAGAACTATAAAAAATTATAGCCCAGCAATTCTTTGGGGACATTTACGAGGCAATAACGTGAAGTCTCTCTTAATTACTGATTTAGCTTAAGTTAAAACGGAACATCTTTCAATAATATAGAATCTAAAAGTTTAAAGTTTAGGATATGTATCGAGTTCTTATCCCGTTATTTCAATGGCACTGAGCATTGAGGTATCGATGGAATTAGGTCCAATTCCTAGTTTAAGAATAGTGTGTGCAAAAGAGTTAAACGTCCAAGTTTGTGCTGCCAACAGGTCTGTCTGTTAAATTATTCAGAGCATGTAGGGGATCAGAAACATTAGTGATCCTGACAGCGAACAGACGTTTAAAAATGAGAACAAGATGTACATCCCTGCAGCCTGAGTCAGATTGGTATTCGTTGCCAAGATGCGGAAATGTTGCCCGAGGGAACAGAAGAGAGTAAGGAGATATAAAATACGTACCTTTAACGGAGTAGCGTGTGATTGAACGAGACTCCTAGCTTCGACCGCCAGTTCTGATCTACATCGGTTTCCTTTCTACTAGTCGTGTTTCACATGTACAAATGGCGGTGTGGCGCGAATGGACAATCATTCTGGGCATCTTCTGCAGTGGGACGTGTCTTCGAGCATGGGGGTGATAGCCACAATAGATATGTAAAGGTGCAGTGTGTCAGATACACAGTGTGCAGTCTCTTGTTCAGTCTCTAATCTTTTGCAGTATCCACACTCGTAGTATATAGTAGACTCACTCGGAGAACAGCAAAACCTCATAAACCGCGAGAGTGATCACTCTTATATAGCCGTTGTACCGAGCTCAAGAAGCAAGCACGCCTAACAATACCCGCAACATTTGTCATGTACATAGTTCCTCTTTAGTAATTTATTAACTTTATTGGCCATGCCCGTCTGGAGTAACGGAGCTTTTCAATGCTTAATGAGTTAATATCGGTTGAATGATTTCTGTAGATTACCCTAATTGTAATTTTCTCTCCCTATACGTAATATACATTAGTATATATGTGTCAGATTTGCTGAATGGAGTTATAGAAATTGGCTGATTTTATTAACTCGGAGGCTGCAAATTTACATTTCACTATGTAGGGTTGAAAATTAACAAACCCAAAGGCAGTTGTGCAGTGGCCTTCTAAATTAAATATTGTCCAGTTCGGTTGGTGATATTGCCTGCCCATCCAAGCCCTCCCTGCTTCCATTGTCATCGCTTTTATTGACTTCGCAATATTGGTGTTCCATTCTTTCATGCAAGTTTCGATATTTGAGAGCTGGGCTGAAGGTTTGCCCATTTACTTGTCCTGCTATATGTGTTCCAGCCAGACATTCCATAACAGAAAGTTCACCTGAAATATTCATTTTATTCAATTCATGATCATTGAAACTTGCCAAGAAATACAATGTTTAGATTTGTATAACCCTAATAGTGTGTTTAATTTTACAATTGTTGGCACAAATGGCGTTTGGTGTACTCTATAACACTTCACAGAAAAAAGAAAACATTATTGTCTCCATTATGAATAGAGGGAAATTTTTACTACAAATTGGCGCTGTTTCTGTGTGCTCAAGTCGTGGTTTTTCTTTTCCATTTTTGCTTTGAGTGGCATTGCTGCTAATTTACATTTGGTGATATAACATATGGCTAAATAAAATGTGGGATGATAAAACGTTACGTGCATCCAGTGCGAGGTGGTAATAACTTCCTCGTTTACTTTAAAAAAAAAAAAAAAAAAAAAAAAAAAACAGTTGCCGTTATATTTCAAATAAAATATGGCACAATTAACACAATTAAGTAAGTCTATCTTCATTAACAAACAAATTTATTGCATAAAAGTAGATGAGTGAACTTTGCCTACACCCGCTATACATTTTATATGATAAAAACTCATATAGCATTGGTGGGTAATAAGTTGTCTTTCATAAAGTCTTTCTCCGTGGTCTAAGTATAACATGGTTAAACTCGGCGGAGAACAATGACTTCCTTCGGAAGGGAAGTCATGTCGATGGTCCCGTGTCGTAGGCTTTACTGTAAAAGAAACTGCCTCTTATCAGAATGTTAGATTGGTTTTTATTTTCTCAAAAATTCCCGAAATATCATCTTACAAGAACTAGAAATAAAGAGAGATAGCGACTTGTCACTTGAAAGAAGTGCATTTGAAGATTCAAACGATTAAGAACAATTATTCAGAAATTTCTAAACAGCATAAAAAGAGTATACCTACATTCTCTGTATTTAGTGGCATTTTCTGTATCTCAAACGATTTACCAGATAATGTAAACTTGTGCAAAAGTCCTTCCTTCAGGAAATTCAAGGTCTTCATTTTAATACGTGTATGATAATTTTATCAAAATTGTGGAGCTGGTTTTGAGAAAGTAAAAATAGCGACAATTTTGTCATTTAACAGGAACTTCAGTTGTGTTAATTTTCTTTAACATCTTGGTGTCGTATACTTTGGAAGTACTAAACTTAAATTATCAGACATGACGTTTTAGTTTTTGTAATGTTAACCTATGACAAGTAGGGGAATTATTGTATTTCGCCCCAAGAGAGAAATTGGAGGGTGGGGACACCATAACTCTAAAACATAAAATCCGTTTAAAGCTTTCATCCAAGGATGCAACGTGAAGATTTTCAAAAAGATTCCCTATTGCAGATTACCATTCGCGTTAAAACTTTTTCGAAAGTTCTAATGTTCTAAAGGATTATTCTGCAATTTTGGCTAAAATAAAGTGTGTTTAAGACATCCATCACAAATGAAAGAATAGCTGGAATTTTCTGGGAATCTCCTAAGAAGTTCTGTACGACTTTATAACTGGTAAACCATGCGAGACAGAGAAAATATCTTGCTGCACAAAAAATGTAGATCTTGTTTGTCAGAAAAGCCATCACATATGAACCAGTCCTTCAAAGCATTTGACTATCACTTAAAATGTGCTGCTTTCCCATATTGCTGGTACCTACAACAAAATTAACGGTAAGATAATATGTATCTGCATTAACTTGAAGCAGATAGAGTGGAGAAAGCGAGCTTCATTGGAAGATAGGACTTAGTGTTGTGGACCATGACGTCAGGACCCTTCTGTTGCTGACGTTTTCCCTACCCCTGTAGTTCGACCGACCAGCTGGAAGTAATTCCGAGCCAACTCCTTTACCGCGATTACTGCCTCTGACGGTTTTAATCTTTCTTTCAGCGCACTGCATTATACATGACACGGAAACGCTCTCCTCCTACACAATGTGTTCGCTCATCTGGTGCATTGCTCACTCCTTCAACAAATAATAGCGATTAATAATCGATGCGTAATGTAAGGAGTTCGTTGAGGTCATTCGTCAAGAAAACCGTTAGCTACAAATGAGTTATGTGGAGAACCACAGCAGGCTTCACACTTGGAAGTTGTGATGGGCAGTTCAAATAGCTGAATTTCTGGTGCTGTCAACTGTCACATCCGTGTATACCACTCTAGCAACCGGCAGCAGGTTCAAGAAATACGGAGACGTTGGAGAGGAGTTGTCAGTCTCTAATAAATATTTTTGGATTTCTTCCAGATCTAAGGTGATATCGCCGGCTTTGCTTTAAAACATTAAAGTTCACTTTTTCATTTTGGTGTTACCTCTGGTTTTCTTATTTTGAGTTTTCTTTATGAACATTCTCTGTCTCACGTACGCATACATTTACTGTCTTCCAGAATCCAGAAAGATTCTAGGAAATAATCCTAGGTAAACAAAATTCCTATCATCCAGCTTGAGACCGTAGGATACATTCGTTGGTTTGTCCCTAAGGAATTTGTTGGTTCGTTCCTAGCTCAGAGTTGCGTGGATGTTTCTCTCAGGAGTGATACACAATACAAGTTCGGTTTTCTCTCCCTTTATTTCTTGTTACATTCCCTTCGTGGATAGAACTTTACACACACAGACATTGTCCTATGGATCACCGCTGATTATTTTAACGTTAAGCGCATCTAATCCCTTTTGAAGTTATTGACCAACCCTTTGTACCTGTCCTTGTTTGTCGCTCCGTCAAGTCTCAACAGAAACAACCTTTACCATATATTACCTTTCCATAGTTTCAACTTTTGATTTGAACCTAGAGGCATCGGTTTTGGAAGCTATGGGCTAACGTTAAACTACAGAAACGGATATTAGGGCGATGAAGCGATAGTGAGATTTTTCTAAGTGATGGCTTTGAAATTTCGTGAAAACAAATAACGACTTTCCACTTAGCAGAAAAATGTAGGTATTTATTTGAAAGTTGAAACCTGTAACAAATGAAAACAGTGATAGATGCTAAACAGGTTTTATACGGCGTGTGTTAAAAAAGAAACCGAACTTTTAAAATAGCGCGCCAACAGAGAGAGAGCGCGCTGCGGCAGGTTAAGAAAAACTGTTGTTCGCCGCGTTTCGTTCGGGCAATTAGCAAGCGAGCCAGAGCAGCTGAAGTAAGAATGTGTAGTCGAATTAGTAACAAGGTAACAATGAAGAAGCTTGAAGAAGTGTGTGTGTGCACTTTCGTCGCAGTGGGTCACCTCGTCCAAAAGAAGCACGCATGAGTCGGTCAAAGATCAAGGTAATGTTGGTTGTGTTTTTTATTTAAAGGCATCCATTATGAATTTGTGCCACGTGGTCAGATAGTAAACAAGGGAGTTTACCAGGGAATCCTAGTGCGCAGGAAGAGGCCTGCATTGTGGGAAAACTAGAATTGGATGTTGCATCATGAGTTTGAGTGCGCCAGCTCACGCTTCACTCCTTGTCTGCAGCTATATTGAAAACACCACATTCCCGTTGTGACCATTCCACATAGTGTTACATGAGGCATCCCAAAAATAGAATAAACAATGGGAACGGTGCATTATCAGTAGAGGGGAGCATTTTGAAGGATACAGTGGCTTAATATGTACAATAAGCAATAAGACTGAGCAAAAGTTTGGTTTCTTTTTGAACACACCTCGTATATCTTCGAACTGCTTGGTGTAACTTGAACGTTAACACTGAAGTCACAACTCCAACTGAACTCTCGCTGTCGATTGTCTATTGATGAAGTGTCCAGGTCACTACGACTGACTTCACTTACTTACACAGAGCCCGAAAATAAAGCGAATCTGCTCCTAGAAACAGCCAAAAGGAATCTTCAGGAGCAGCAAGAGCGCCAAGTATGGGCTACATATTTCTCTTTAAACGGTTCTAGAGCCACATGGCTGAACTGCAGAAGGTACCGATGAGACAGGGGACGCAATTTTGGTGTGAGAATTAATCATGTGGTCGCGGAAGGCGAACCAGGAAGAAATTGCTTTGTTCCAACGTAACGCCAATAGAAGCTAATTAAACGAGGAGACGCCGACGTTCGGCATTTGAACAGCGTCCAAACGTCCTCCCGCCCACCTCTCAGACTAGTCACTTTATTACTACCCTTGTGCATCCCCACTTTCCAAATGATCCTTTCGTACGTCAGTTCTTTCTTTTATCTCGTTTATACAGGCTATTGCAATATTCTAATATTATCTAATTTGAAATTATTCTAATTCTTGCAATAATTAAAGAATACACAATTTACATTACTCCGGTTTCAGAGACATAATGTAAGGGGAGGAATCTGATGTATGAACTCACACGACCTTTGTACGCTTATTGTTTTGTCTAATTCATGTTAATCGAGCAAAACATTTGCAGAACGGTTTTATTACATGTTTCCTTGCAGTAAGATGGCCGCTATGTGGTGGCTTTGACAAGCAAGGAAGGGAGAATGACGACCTCGTATTTACAGAAACTGTCCTCGAAAATTCAAACCAATGAGCAATATCTCGGAAATGGTTAACCTAAAAGCGTTAACATAAATTGTGTACTTTAATAAGACCTACATACTTTGTGCAGTAAGATATTTTATTCTTTCTATTACAGTTTAGCAGTTATGAAAAATTCATCCAAGTTTTCGAATGTGACGGGTAGGTCAGGTTGCAGGAATTTTTTAAAATCTTGATATCGCATCCTTCCAACTCGCTGAATTTAAATATCCATTTAGGATTAATCAGCATTTCGTTTTTGTGTTATAGTGTTCATAGACGCAACACACTTTCTTTTTTAATTTGGTAATCTATGATCTATAAATTATTTATATAGATATTTTGTCTGGAATACAGTGTTTCTTCTACACGTGGTAGAGAGCTAGAATTATTAGATTTTGCAATGTCCTCTGTGTATTGAAGTAGAATATGGGCGTGAAAACAAACGTTGTACTATACAGTGTTGTTTTAATACCCACGCTCTTTGTCACAAATTATTTACTCTGTGGTTAAATAAATGTTTATGAAAGCTAATTGCCACCCATAATGAAATAATCATAGCGACATATAAAAGTACTGCTGCCTTTAATGCAGGTTTTAGGATGACCTTTTAACAAAGTTAATTCCTGCCAGAGGTATTATACATACCATAGGCTGTAAGTTACCAACCAGAGCGGGCAAATTCACTTCACGTTACAAAATCTTGGGTACTGGCCTACGGATCCCAAGGTCGCGGGTGCAAAACCAGCTTGTGACGCGCAATCTACTTGCGTATTAAGGAAAGAGATGTGACTTCTAGTGCCCTGCTCCCCGCCACTACTCATATGGAGTTTCACGACGTTTTACACAAGCTGTAAGTTTACTTAAAAATGACAGTCCCAAGCCAGCAGATTTGCGGGTCGAAATTCTGGCACATCGGCGGCGCTGATATAATCTTGGCCATTGACAGCATTAATGGGTAGCGAAGATAAGACGTTCTATATCGAGATTTCATAAAATATTCAATCTTCCTTCCTGTGAACAACTTATGGCCCAAAACCAAGAATGCAATCAATGTCTAACTTCGTAGGTTTTTTAAGTTTAGTATGTCTAAGACACGAAGATTTTCAGAAAACCTTCCCTCCTTCCCTCATGTAGTAGATGTTTCATTTTATTGAACTGGCTTAACGATTTATTAACATACCACATTTTTAAGGTGCATGACAAAATGTATATTTTGAATCTTTGGGAATAGTCTTTGTGGACTTCATTTTGGAGGTATTTTCTATAGAAAGCAAATCCTAGGACATTAGCACTTAGAAGCAGATTCTTAACCGGAGTTTCTTTAACCAGGATTATTCCAAATTCTCTGTAAAGTCTGGAACAATGAGAGAGAGGGAGAGATATATATTTAAAGGCAACCCAATTATTTTTTGCAGTCCATAAATGAGTAAACATCATAGCCACGAGTAATTATTGTTCCAAAATGTTAACCTAAATCGTTAATGACTGTATATGCATGGAACTCCCTACCAAAGAAATACCTTACTACACAAAAATATAGACATACAAAATTTATTTGTGGCGTTATAACATTTTCAAAATGTTATGTGTTATGGTTTGAACTTTTAAATTATTTTTCCTTTCTGTACTACTTGGCTCCGGAAATTACGTACAACTTTTCACCAGAATAAAACAAATGAAAACGGCCCACCCGTGTTCGTGTGAACTAATGATAAGTCGAGAAAATACAATTTTTTTTAAATTGATATCTTCCAAGCATATGGCAATAAAGTCAACGCAATTATCTTTTGTATAGGAAAATGTTCAAATTATTTTCTCATATATGGGTCTTAGCTGAGTAGATTAATTAAATCTTCCAAATTTCCTGTCCCTCCATTTCATGTCCATTATCATTTCACATCATCTGCCGTCTGGTGGTCTCTTTCAGGGTAAAACGTGTCGGCGGGAGTCTCGGCGCTGTCATGACTCCTTGGGTCGGCCGCCCTCTGTCTCCCCTCGACTATCCTTCCTCCCGGGGATGCCCCACTTGGAACTCAGGAACAATAAACCACAGGTTTCGGTGTCGAATCCCCTCCGTATTAATCCTAACCAGTCTTAGCGATTTTGATTAAAATGCGGTATAGGATTTAAGATATTGTGACTCTGTGGGTTCGTAAAATTAAAAGTCTACTTTGCAGAAATTCAAAATGCTCTTTATTTCCGTAGAAAGACACTTTGTACAGCCCTTTGCAGCAGCAAAATTACGTAACATACACAAACGCAACCGCACAAACGCAGCCATCAAGGTCGTCTGCCACACGTCCACACAGCTGCACATTTAATTCACAATTCCATTAACAACTGGCTCGCAACTGGCTAGCCGCGGCTCTTTTATACCTCCACTCATTGTTTCCAGAAACTTGTCGACGCTTCAAGGCCTTTCGTGGTACAGCGAGAAATTCGTCTATCTCCGTCTCTTTCCCTCTCGGCAAGCGTTCAGTGTGGGCGTGGGCGTGGCTTAGGGAACTTTCTGTCTCTTTCTTTTCCCGCTTCTCTCTCTCGGCGTTCGCAAGCGCGCGGTCCGCCGCAAAACAATGCCTCGCAACAATATGTACATGACAAATAAAATAGGCTCTGGTAAGACATGGTTAAGTAATTTTGTGTCATAGTGAACAACTAGAAATCGTAAAGGAGTGGACCCAAATATGTGGATTTCTTTAAAGTACACAAGAGTATGTCAAGTAAATATTTCCGAAATATCCATTTGATAAATGGATATTGAATAGCTCAGTAGTTTGTCATTTTTATCAGTTGTTTCTCACAATGTCATGGAAAGAGCATGAAATTTCAAAGCCATCGTGTATGGATACGGTATACGGTATTCTTGTTATACGCACAACGCAATTTCCAAATATATAACGAAGATTTATCAGGATTCCAGGATGTAGTTAGAAAACGCGACATATTCATTACAGTCGCCGGAACTGGCGAAATATGCGGACAGAATGCTGACAGATCGATATCGAAGTTGATGGCAGCTGATGAATGAAATACCAGAACACGGGCACAGTCCCAATAGGAAGGAACGAACACCTGCTGTCTTTTCGTCAGCAGGCACGGCATGCACCGCCAATTAATGAAGTTATCTTACATTTCCTTTTAAATTAACTACCTGGGTTTTTTACTTTGTCTACTCGTTACAGTAAGTAAAGGAACTATTGTATCTACCCAAAAATTCTATTCTATGATTTCAGCATAATTAATGTTTTGAGAGTCTTTGAATCCCAATAAATAAATAAAAATGTGCTTAGGTCTTCATAATTCAAAAGCTTAAGATGTGTTAAATACCAAAGTTGGTAATTCAGTTCAATTTCGTCCCTGGATGCCATATGAAGATTTTCAAGAAAGACCTCCATCCCATAAATCGCAACTTTCTCAAAAATGGCTCTAGGATTTCCATTAAATACCATGATATTTTCATGAGAATGTCTTTAATTTTCTGGGGATGTCCTCAGAAGTATTCTTCATCCTGGGACGAGTTGCATAACTCGTGAACCTTAAGAGATAGACAAAGTTATTGTTTCGAATTTTGCAGTGCTTAGAGTAAGTCGCAATTAGTTTTTCTTTTTTCTGACTGTAAAAGGGAATCGCATATCATAGACATCACATAGCAACTAGTCTAAGAAACATTTGTACTGTATTTCCCTTGCACCTACAAGAAAAATAAATTGATCAAAAATTATTTTGATTAAGAATAACGTTTGAAAGAATGGTTTGTACAGGAGTAAAGAAAACCATGTGAGTGCAGCACAATCTTTTAATATTATTTGAGATTTGGGGTTTAGCATTTGAAATGTTAACATTGACGGGTTTGTCATGTTAGTTAATCTGTACCTCGTTGAAACAATAGACAACTGCAAGTACAACAAATGTGTGTATACGAATTGTGCATAATGACAGTTATGTATGTTACTCTTTTCTGAAGGACGAAAGAAAGTTTTCCGTGTTTGAGTTTCAGGAAGTTGCTCCAGTATGCTTAAATGGTTTACTCTTTGATAGATTCAGAGAGACGATAGTGTAGTACGGGTAGCCCCAAGACATGTAACGAGAATGTATCTTCTCTTGCTGGACAGTTCTTCCTTGTGAATGACGTTATCTTGGGGAAGCAAAGCGCTTTGTTCCTACCTCCTTCAGAGAGCGTTGTTAACTTGACGTGACGACGACGTCGTCCCCAAGCAACGTTTATCATCTGTGAAATTTCTAAAATCCTCAGTTTCATTCCGATCTGGTTGTGAGGGGGCGCATTAGCCAGCAGTAAACAGCTTTGATATTATCGCCAGATAAATAGAAACTTTCTGAACGTTTCTCCATCTGAAAAATCGTAGAACTCTGGCAATATAAGCGAGCCTGTCGTTTTAACTTTCATTCTCCTAACAGTGCAATCCATGCTTTGTACTTGACGATATCTGCTTGTGTCTGTTCCACGGAGCTCAGAGCAAATCAGCCTCCTTACTAGGCCTACTTGATGCACCTACAGGGAGCTAGTTCGAATTGAGACAGGAAGGGGTGATAATGGGGAGAGCACTGCAATATTGGATTTAATGTCTTGGGGCAATGTTTAGAGTATCAGGAGAGGAGGGTAAGAATGGGCAATCAGTCTCGATGTAGGAAAAGAGAAAACAGCACAAACTGCAGGAATACCAGACGTAGATTTAGTGCAATAGCAGATAAGAGCTCAGTGATTTTCTTCGCGAGAAACGTGTAATTAGGGTGAATAAAAGAGCAACAAGAATACATTGTATGGTTAAGAACAGGTGTTTGGAGACTAAAAGTCTGTAGAAACGGTGTGCCCCAGAATC
The DNA here is from genome assembly GCA_030765055.1 of Mantis religiosa. Classification (NCBI taxonomy): domain Eukaryota; kingdom Metazoa; phylum Arthropoda; class Insecta; order Mantodea; family Mantidae; genus Mantis; species Mantis religiosa. Next base: position 183,321,270 of record CM060949.1, on the reverse strand, counting down.
AGTGTCCCTTATGTGATAGTAAGAAGAATATTGGACATAAGAATTTAAAATGATACAAGAGATATTTCTATACCAAACGTCAGATAGCGGAAAATGTACATAACTGGCTTGTTTTTTAAAGACACTAACCTCATTAGGTTAGTTTTTAGATAAAGTAGGAAATTGGACAGTGTAAAGAAAGAACACAAAATAGTTACTCACAGTAATGACAGAATTCTAATATTAAAAATGTATGTGTTAGAAATGTAAAGCCTTGGCTAAAGTGATGTCATCATAACTAACTTAACATAAATATAAGTGGACGTTCTCGAGAAGAAAGTGAGCTGACGGACTGAGTGACTGCTGTTACTATGTGCGACAATCCTCCGGAAGACGAGGCTACGTAGGGCGAATTTCGTTACCCCGCTATGTCCCGGAAGAAAGAGAAGTGAATGAACAGTGGAACTAGTTCACAGTAATGAAATAGCTTGAAAAACTGTCAAGTCACCACATACATTTTATTTGTTATGCATTTTGTTCAAAATCATCAATAGCTAGTTTGAGAAAATAAATAACGAGCATTTCCATGTAAAGGATTGTTTTGAGTTGGTGGGGATTGTATTGAAAATTTTCGTATATCATTCTTGGAAGACTGGAATTTAAATAGCAAGTCGCTTTCTAAAACTATCATTTTTTTAACCATTCACAGAATCTTCAAAACCTGAATTTCCGGTGATATCTTGGTATCGAATGTTTGCCTGCCTCGGCAGCGTATATGGCGTGTCTGCTTCACGTTCAAGAGGTCCCAAGTTCTAATCTCGGTCTGGGTGAGTTACCTGGATAAGGCCCTTTCTGGAGTATTCCCTTCATTAAAGATGAATGTCTGGTAACTCTAAACTCTATATACCCTGTATTCATTCGGACATTATTCATTAATCGTCCGATGACTTAACGTTGAAGGTTTTCTCTTATCCTGAAAAATGAATGTCTGGTAACTCTAAGCTCTATGTACCTTTTTTGTAATTTACGTCCTCCAACTTAAGTCATATCGACGATGAATGGAATGGGTGAAATGGTGCTCAAGTGAGCCCAGGGTCCATAGAGCTTAGAGTTACCCGACATTCGTCTTTCAGGATAAGGGAAACCCCAGGAAAGAGCCTTATCCAAGTAACTCACCCTGACCGGGTTTCGAGATTTGAACTCGGGACCTCTTAAACGTGAGGCAGACAAGCTACCACCACGCTACCGAGATGGGCTCTATGTACCCTGGACTCAATTTTAGTATCATTTCATTCGTCGTCCGATATGACTTAACGTTAAGGAACGTCAGTTAAAAAAAAGTCGAATGTTTTTCGTGGAATATAATATATATATATATATATATATATATATATATATATATATGTGTGTGTGTGTGTGTGTGTGTGTGTGTGTGTGTGTGTGTGTGTGTGTGTGTGTGTGTGTGTGTGTGCATTGATAATTGATGTTCATGATCTTTACACCAATGGAAGAAAGGCGGATGATTTGTTGTTAACAATGCGAATTTTGGTCCTGTTCTGTTGTACTTTGTCGTCCTTCATAGTCCAGTGGTGACTTACTAGTCACTGGTTCAAATCCTTCAGAAGGCGATGAATCTTGATGTGTGAAATTCTTAGAATGACTTCTTCTTTCGGGTGATCCCGTATCGTAGATTTATAGAACGTGAAGTCTGATCAAGAGGCTTCTGTAAGTGACCTTTGGCGCTCAATATAAATTGGGACCTGAGAAACACAGCTGTTAAAGAAAGTTCACAAATGATGATGATGATTAATAAAGGATGACAGTTCTACATACATAAATATCTTGGGTATAGCAACATGTGTGTAATGAAGGTTCTGTTGAAGGAAAACTCACCTGGGAATAACTAAGTATATGAATTGTATAAGTATTTACAATTTGTCTCGATCATATCATCTGACTTAGAACGTACCTTTCAATGCAGACAGTGTTTAAATGAAAACTGCAGGAGACATATTGTAGTGCAATGTAATGCTAATTCTGTAATGATAAAAATATTATCACGAAGAAACTGACCAGTAAACAAATATTTTTATTTTTATTTTTTATTTTTTATTTATTTTATCCATCGATCAGCAATTATGCTTTACAGATGTTTGGTATAAGATATATAGGAACAGGACACATAACAATGGAGGTAGCCATGAACGACTCCTCTAACTAAATATGGAGGATAACTGTAACACAATTGAGAACTTAAAGTCTGATGGTATTAATCACGTGTCTGAGTCATCTGTGCTGGAGACGTCACTCAGGAGAAGATCTTGGGGCAGTCTGCGCTTCAGGCGAGTTGGCTGGCGAGTGCGACAGCCGAGACGGTAGGTAACAGCTCCAGGGACCTCCTGGAGATTGTAAAAGAATGGACGTGCCAGGCGTCGGATGTATTGGTGAACGGGTAGAAGACCAAACTCATGGTGCAGCTGCTGGTTTCGGATGAACCATGGAGCGTTTGTAACTGTGCGAAGCACCCTGTTTTGTAGTACCTGCAGTCGGCGGAGATTAGTCTTACTGGTGCCACCCCAGACTGGAGCTGCATAGGTAAAAATGGGACGGACTAGAGATGTGTAAAGAAGCAGGGAGGATTCATAACCAAGTGAAGTGCGCCTGTTGAGTAGAGGGTACAGTTTTGATAGCCGGGCAAACGCAAGCGTAACAGACCGACAGATGTGGGCGTTCCAAGTAAGTCGAGTGTCCAGTAACACCCCAAGGTATTTCGCTGGCACATTGCTTGGTAACCATGAGAGCGGTTCCCCCAGCAGCCGTAGTGAAGGAGGATCCCTATAAGGTCGTAAAGAGAAGATCTTAACCTCTGTCTTGTTAGTATTGAGGGAAATGCGCCAGTGAGAGAACCAATGAGCTAATTGATCTAGGGCAATTTGCAGTTTCTGAATGGCATGAAGAATATTGGCGTGAGAATAATAGAGAGCAGTATCATCTGCGTATAACGCCGTACAAACTGGAGCTATATCAGGAAGATCATAAGTGAATATATTAAAGAGGAGTGGTGCAAGTACTGAACCTTGAGGTACACCTGCTAAAATAGGCCGTCGGGTGGATGTGATACCAGCAATGCGCACCACAAAGGTTCTATTGGTGAGAAAACTTGCTATGATTTGTATCAGATAATAAGGGAGACCAATGCGATATGCTTTAAGTAGTAGTCCACTGTGCCACACCTTGTCGAATGCCTGGGCGATATCTAGGAATGCTGCTACGGTGTATTGCCTGTTTTCGAAACCTTGAATAATAGACTGCGTGATTCTGAGCAATTGGTGAGTGGTAGCATGCTTCGGGCGAAAGCCAAACTGAAAAGACGGAATTATCTGATTAAACAAATCTTGTTCACGTATATCACATGAATAATATAGATTAACTTGTGTTGCAAATGTGTGACAAACATATTTTGATTTGAAATTATATAGGTACATGTATAAAATTAAATGCAAAAGGTAGAGCATATCAATCATCAGTTGATTATACATATAAATTTTGTGGATGAACCAAATATCCAAACAAATTAAGTGCGCCATAAGAATTCTAAGAGCATGAACAGTAGGAGTACGTTAGTGCGTCATATTCATATCGATTTGTTTTGACTTGTCGCTCTGCACTGCTGATCCTGACAACCTGTGGTGTAGTTTCATCAATGTCCAAATTTTAAACAGAATAGAATTATAATGATGTAAGATTTTGTTTACAGTATTTGTTTAATTAGTTATATTTCGGTGAAATATTCCTCAGTTCCATACAAAGGACTTTCATTCAGCCAGAGGTTGATAACTGTTTCAAATTTATACATGTCGAGTTTTCGGCCATTGTAAATTCCAAGAAACATTCGCCGCAAGTGTTTTCGGAGGTGGACAGCTCAACATATCCAATTTGAATCCAAACTGTTTTGATTCGAAGTTGTACGCCGTATGAAGGCAAACAATATAAATGTTGTTTTGACGAACTGATGGCGATTCAGTAAAATTAACGTCAAATCTCTGTGAAAGTAATGAAGCCAATAAATGCAGCAGAAGTCAGAGCCCATTCTACCCTTGAATTGCGACGATAAAAGGCTGAGTTTAAGAAAGGAATTCTGTGTTTCCTGAAGCCGTAATTTGGGACTGGGGTCGTAAAATGACATGCAGGCAGGGCAGTAATAATTCCAGCGGTAAATCACCGCACCAGACTTTGAGGTGGAAGTGGGGTACTTTTATAGAGGTCATCAACATTTACACCCCTAGACAAACAATATTACACGTGGCGACATCCCATGCTGTCCGCATACTTCCCCAGCGAACTTTACAGCTGATGCGCTCAAAATAAATACCATTCTTGGCCAAACCATTTTAAAACCCGTCATAACTGAACTTCTTCATTTCAGGTCTTAAGCTCTTCGTGGATTGTCGACGTGACCCCAAAGGAAGAAAGTTGAGGGGACCAAGGTGCTCTCTTACTCCTGTCATGGTTATTTTCTATACAAAAGTGCTTTATGTTTAAACCAAACCATAAATTTTGTCATATTGCATTTCGAACACGTTTTGTACACCTATTTTCTTCTGTAAATTAGAATGTAAGAAGTTAAGAGATTTTCCATTTTGCGTTGCTTGCAAGCGTTTTCAGTTACGGACTACTGTTATTGGAAGTTCTAGAGATGGAGCATATGTGATATAGCGGTCAGTTATTCAATGTCAATCACTAATGAAATAGATCATTATTAACCTGCATTAAATCTATTCTGCCCCCGTCCATATGTACCTGAGAGAAAGGCTACGTCATCAACCCGACACAATTACCCGTTGTAAGCCTTAAGAATGTCGAACACCATGTCATCAGAAATGACGGACACGTAGGTATATAAGTTCAGCATTTTCTAAGAATACGACGCGAAGATTTTGAAGAAAGTCCCCCCAGTTTTGAAGAAAGTCCCTTAATACTTTTGGAAAATTTTGATATTTTCAGAAATGTACCTAATGATTTTTATTAACATACTATAAATTAAGATATTTTCATGCCAAATAAGATACATATCTAAAATACGAAAACATCAAGCTTGGTGTTAAAACTCAACATGCTCTTAGGATGCAACCCGAACATTTAAAGGGGAGAAATTCCTCTATTTCGAACTACCCTTTACCCTCTTCATTCTACATGACTACATATCTGATTAAAACTCACAAATTATGTTAAATACGTTTGTTTTTGGAAACAAACGCCCCTTATTGTTTGAGTTTGGAAAATCTTGTTTTTTCTGTTGGTCATGCAAAGAGAACGGAATTTGAAAGACATTGCATTGCTGTTTAAAACATTTGACCATCACTGTAAGTCTCTCCTGCACCTACAATAAGATCATGTTTGTATGAAGTAGATAAAGGAATAAGTGTACAAGAGTAGAGAAAGTCATGTAGTGCATTACATTATTATTATTATTATTATTATTATTATTATTATTATTATTATTATTATTATTATTATTATTATTATTATTATTATTATTATTATTATTATTTATTGCATCGTTCTTTGTAAATTTCGTAAATGACTGGGTAGAAGTTAGTTAACTGATAGAGATAATGTGGGTAGCAAAATGTTATATTAACAACAACAATCTTCACGTGTTCTTCCTCGTTGTGTACAAACAGGAGAAAGAAGAAAACACAAACACGGCTGAAGTAATGATAATGTAACGTGAAACCCCATTAGCACCTCCTCTGCTCACTTTTCTTCCTGTAGATGACGCCATTGCATCACTTTTTTCCCCTCCAAGAGTCGGGTTTGACATTTCCTTGAAAGGGCATCTTGTGCTCTTTCGTTATTCATTAATAACACCAGTGCGATTGCTGGCCCTTGAACAATACACGTGTGGACGGCGTGAGGTTCTCAGTTATGACTCTCTACAGACAGTGTACCTGGTACAATAGTCATGATATTAATGATAAAGTCATATATAATATAATGATAATATAATAATTAGCTCATCCGCAGTATACTTCATGACAGATCGTTGAGGCATACTTGACCTTAAGTGACAATCGTTGTATTCGTTTGTTATCTTGTTGATTAGAAGAGCGAAATATTAGTAACCTGACGTACAGTAAGTGACGAGTTATGTGTCGGATATGAAAGGTTAGCCAATTAATTATTATACACAAATGTAAATTACCATTACAGCCGCTTGACACAAAGGTATTTTGATTACTTCTTCGTTCTCCTTGTTACAATATTCAATCACATTTTATATAACTAAACTTACGTGGCGAGCCCATATTGATCGACTTATCTCGTTGGCATCAGGACGACTTTCAAAACTCGGTCCGCTACTTCACAGACACACTCCTCTTGGGATTGAATGCTCTCTGCTTCTCTACAAATCTCTTGTCCGGCCACTTATCACATATGCTTGCCAGGTATGGGGTACGGCTAGCAACACTCATCTCCGAAGGCTACAGGTCCTGCAAAATCGATTTATGCGCATCGCCACGGATGCCCCTTGGTACTTAAGAAATCAACAACTGCATAAAGAACTTGGTCTCCTTCCTCTTCACCAGTACATACGTCAGATCGCCTCCCGCTTCTTTTCAAACCTGCCAGATGTTCTAGGAGCTGTGATGTACGACATCGGCGTACGAACCCACCAGCCCACGCGCCTGAAGAGACGACTCCCACAGGATCTCCTCCTTAGTGACTCTGATTGAAAAAACTATGAATATTGTTTCACAATGACTGTTGTTCTTATCTCTTTGATTACTTGTTTCACAGTGTTAAGAAGATAATAGGAGCCAACTTGGTTTTCCTTACATGTTATTATATAGTTCATAGAGATTCAATTAGCCAACAAGGATCTGCAAAGCATGTACTGCTGATCGATCATTGAATAAAAAAAAAAACATTTTGTATAATTTCTGACGTCTGCCGATGTATGACACTTTGTTATGATTTTATCTCAACAGAGTGGAGATACACTGTCTCGTCGTGTATGTGCGACACGCTTTGCCATGTAAACGATTGTTTGTCACATGAATTTCTCTACTTTTGTAATTATTCCTAAAAAGCATTTACTCTTGCACATACTTCAAGTTAATCGAGATAAACATTTTTTGGAAATTATTTTATTACATATGTTGGTGTATGAAGGCTTAGAAATTCCGTTTTCTTTGCGTGTCCAATGGATTACAAAATTAGTTAATGAAAAATGAAACAATAAGTTATTCCAGTTTGAGAATAGAACAAGTATTTGAAAATTCGAACCAATAACAAGGAATATGTCGGAAATGGTTATCTGCATAACATTTTTGACGAAATATGTGTTTAGCGAGTTCTACATTCTTCATGTACTAAGATTTTTGTCTATATCTTACCAGTTGTACAAACGTCATCCAGAATAAAGACGACATCTGAAGACATTACTAAAAAGCATTTGATTCAACATGAAAATGTCTTAAACATTGGAGATTTTAATCAAATTCGTTATATCTTTTTTGATAAAATAAAAATTTCGAAATTATTTCCCGTGTAAATAGGAGTTTGCGGTGAGGATGTTGAACTTACATAACCACTGGCTGTTTTTTAGTTATGCTGTCCATAATCACATACCCACCTTGGGCCTTTTTCTCTCTTTTGGGGAGGGGGTGTCCTCTCCAAATATGTATTGTGATACCTAGTGTTTGGATGCACTGCGTTTTGCTCCCCTACTTAAAATAATAGGACAAATGTCACCGATTTTTCGTTCATAATAATGCACGGTCTCAATTTAGTAAGAGAACAGCACATACAAAATAAAAGAGACGGTAACTCGTTTGTATTTCAGTGCAGAACCCTCACGTAAGTAGTTTTTTTTATTTCCTTTGCATTTATATTGTTAGCAGGACATAACTACTAACATTACAAATTAATGAATTGATGTTTTATAGCTAAGCACCGAGGTAATTTATCTAGATGGTTGCTCACGTGTTTATTTTTCCAAAAAGGTAAACTTGGTGGTCTGAGAGCCAATCACTTCGACATCTTAGTAAATTTTAGTGGTTTTTGCATTATGTGTAACGTTTACGTTGCCTAATAACCAAGGACTAAAGTAAAGATAACGTTTCACCTTCTGTGATTATCGGTCTGGGAGAGATTCAGACTTTCCATCAATGTTTCACATCACATTTAGGAATTGCAGTTATAAGGCGTAATGTTTGTACAATATATTTAATCGAGATAAGTTAAATGAAATTGATTAATTTAAAAAGCTAGCCACTCTACTTCACGTTTCACACTATTTGGGTAACCATGACAAGCGTTAGAAATACAAAAGAGACCCAGTTAAGGAAAAGAAAAAGTACATTTGGGTTTCATTAAGGAGAGAAACTCCATTCATAGCCGCGAAGTTGTGAACAAAAGGAAACCAGGCCATACCAACCACTTGGCTTAATTTTGTGATGATATGGAACATTAATTTAGGCGGACGACGACGAAAGAAGAAGAACCGCTCCCACTATGTCAACTGGACCGACTCTGAAGGAAGTGCACGACGACGCTTTGGCGATATTGTATGTACCATTAATAATTATACTGTCTCAACAAAAGTTGCGATATTTATAGCCTGGCGTTTTCTCCCAACTGCGCAGTTTAATACAAGGGCTGTGTTGTTGACTTCAACAACTAAACTGTTACAAATGGTGACGCAATAACGGCTACAAACCTGACCCAATACCGCTTACCAAAAGTAACAGTTATCCCATTAATGTTTACAAAAGTAACGAATACCAACTGATGCCAGGATTACGTGACAACCGAGGGATGGCCAATCGGCAACAAGAACTGCCATGGAACAGTAAATTATGCCTCTTTATGTAACTGTTTACATCAGCGCTCTTTCTGAGGAGAGTTATGGCCATTTCCGTATTGTTAAAAATGTTTCTTACTCCACATATTCGAATTCTTTTTATTGCAGTGTTTAACATATCCAATAGACTAGAGTTATTTTGAATGTCAACATTTGTCGATTATAACAACAACTAATCAAAATCAGTCCTAGTATCTAAGTAACAAGTGGTCCCGTTGAAGGTTACCGAATCTGTTTGACATTCACTCCATGTGCATTGGTATCGTTCTCAGAAACTAGCTAGCTCAACTTGCTCCTCCACACATTTTTTTTTAAATTCTACTTGCTCCATCGTATCACCATATCGGATGGTGAATGAAATGACTAAAATGATGCTCAACTGAGCCCAGGATCCACGGATGTTAGTTACTGGATATTCATCTTTCAGGATAAGGTAAAATTCCGGGAAAAGGAAGCTTATCCAGATAACTCAACCTGACCGAAATTTGAACTCGGGACCTCTTGAACGTGAGGCAGATACGCTACCACCACGCTACAGAGGTGGGCCCGTAAGAGATCGTGTCATTGCGATCTCTGGTTATGAAGAAAAATGCTTACACTTATCCACTTTGCTGTGTAACCAACTGAGATTTTCTGCATCTTTAATGGTGTTAGACAACAATGCGAGTTTAATGCTTCATTTCCCTATATTAAATAATGGCCTTTGATGTGCGTAATTTCAGTCATATTGATGTTGCAGTAGTTATGTATTTTCCTTCGGCAAGTCTGCATCACGTGATGTTGATATTCAGGATTCTGTGTAACTTCGTACAAAGTGGTACACCGGGTGTTCCCAAATCGCTGTCCACTTTGTTCAACCCATATGATGGAGAGTAAAAGACCTTTACTGTAATATTATTACCTTAATAGGATTTCTTGCTTCCATTTCAGTTGTTTGTGTACAAACTTTCCCGTATTGTTAACTCGGCAAGTGTATTTGGTGCAATGACATATACCGGAGCCGTTCTTAGTTTACATGATGTAAACAAAGCGAGAAAATGTGTTACTCCGCAGGTGACTTGTGATTGGAGGGAATAATGGCGCCATTTTTTCAACTAAGTCTCTAGCATATGCGCTGTCAACGAATTTGAGAAGTTTTGCTTTGCCGTTTTCGATGTTTGAGTGGCTTATGTGGTAGCACTTTTGCGTTAAGATTAAATGCAAAGGTGTATGTGCTGTGTAATATATTTTTCCTGCTGTACGCTAAAAAGTGACCGAATACTTACAATAGTTGCTCAAATATTTAATTTATTCACATAACTTCATCTTATTTATAAATTAAAAATGAAGTCATGAATTATATATTTTTCTGTCTCTGTTCACAAATTCAAAACCTATTTTTTTTTTATTTGCGTCCGCTCCAACGTTAAGTTATATCGGACGGTGAATGAATTGGGTGAAGTGATGCTCAAATGAGTCCAGGGTCCACGGAGCTTAGATTTACCCGATATTCGTCTTGAAGGATAGGGAAAACCCCGGAAAAAACCTTATCTAGGTAACTCACCCTGACCGAGATTCGAACTCGGGACCTCTTGAACGTGAGGCAGACATGATACCATCTACGCCACCGAGGCGGGCATTCAAAACCTATGTCGCGAAAAACTGTGTAAAAGGTCGTTTTTCAAAGCTCGTTAATCGGAACTATTGCTTATTGCTTGAAGCACTCTTGTGATTGCGATGGTTCGTTTCTGTCAAAGAAACTATGAACCTTGTGACGAATAACACTTAACAAATTCATCATATTCACCTTCCACAACTAGCTTCATTCTTTTTCGGTGTTTTCCTGATGTAGAAGGTCCACCTGTTTTCACAATCTCACTTCGAGCGGCATTGATACTTGGTGCTGAAATAATTCTGCTGACAAATTAACAACGTCCTCAATTGTTAAGGTTAGGGATTTTTTACACAGTTTCCAAAACACGTTCAATATAATGGAAATTAATTGTTCTTTCACACCGGCCGTGTGTAGGCTAGTGTGGAAACGATTCTTCAGTCTGACTCTACGTTTCCACACTTTAGCCACACACGGCCAGTGTGAAAGAACAATTAATTTCCATTAATTGACCTAATAGTGGCTAACTATAAAGTCCGGAGCTTAAAGTGCTTACATGTTGTAAGTCGCCATTAAGGTAGTTGTCTCATGTGTTTATGAGAACTCCGAAGTGGTTTATCGGGAAAAAATACGAGTCAGTTGGAGAATTTAGTGTCATATCGGTACGTTGGCCATAGTAGCTGAATGCTTAGAGCGGCTGGACGGTGGTTCAAAACCCGGCTATGGCATTGAATTTTTCAGTCTGACTGTACGTTTCCACACGTTCAATATAATTGCCTTTCGCCACTTTTTAAAGGTTTCCCTTTGTGATAGAGTCAACATGACATATCCGGCCATGACATTGAATCTTTCATGTTGACTCTATCAAAAACCTTAACCTACACATGGCTAGTGTGAAGAAATGATCAATTTCTATCAATTTCCTTTGTGATGTTTTATACATTGCACGGAAGCCACTATATTTAAATTGATTGTCTTCCCACTTCATTTTAAGCAGCGCATTTTAAGCTATATATTACGCTTACATTTACCAAATAAAATACTAATTTGTTGTATTTGTAATAATGTGATGTTTATATATTTTACATTAGACGTAAAGTCCTTAAAAGTAATATGCGAACAATATTTTTCATCCGCAGAGAGTTACAAGGCTGAACATCCAATGATGTCGCACACGTACATGTGCTTCTAATTACATTGCCATATAAACGTAGGACGGCTCCGGTATAGTATATTGTTGTTTTGTTAATATCTAAAGTATAATAATAATTAATAATAATACTTTCGTCCGTAATGAATTATAAATCTGAATATTCATGCTTTGACCAACGTATCCATAGCTGTGAGTTGTGTATGAGTGGTTAAGGATTTATAACCTGGGCCCGGAAGTTTAGCCAAAAAAAGACGGAAGTGGGCTGAATGCCATGCAGTCGCGCACGTACTCGTACAACCAAGGTCACGGACAACGGTAATCTATCAAACGTAGGTGTGCGATTGAAAATGAAAAAAAAAAAACAGAGTTTTGTGTTGTTATTAAACCTTTTCATTTGAATGGCTGGACTGCCGCACAGGTCGAAACTTAATTGCATAAAGTTCATGCGGACTCTGCACCAGCATTGAAGATCGCTTATTCGTATCTTGAATTCTCTGGGAATAAATTAAGAAGTATTCTTCATTCGTAAGGAATTTATTTGTAAACTATAAGAGATAGGCGTAAATGTATATCGTAAACAGGGTGTATATATTATTTACAATAAAATTCCTGTAACATTAATCATTTACGAGATGTCCATCATTTTGTGTTTTAATTTTCCAGTGCTTTGTTCTTGTTTTGAAATGTCCTATTCTGGTATCAGGGTGAAACTGTGGAATTTTAAGAGCATTGTATAGCAAGTCACATTTAAACATCTGATTGTCTTCTCGGATTCCTCTTTCTCTCTCCTTGTAGTTTCGATGATATGTACACAGTGTCATAGAATATATTGTACGTTTATTCATAAATTATACAAAACAAACTTATTTTTCCAGACGTATGAATATAAACACAAGAATCATTAATATTTACAATGTGCGCAGCAAATGAAAAGTTAATTGGTTATGTCTATATGCCTCGTTACAGTGAACAAAAATATACATTTTAAAGGTTTTGAACGAAATCTGTTCTCCTGCAGACATGCCCTGTATTTCGGAAAGAGCTTCTCCCTTAATCGCGTGATGTGACTTGGGCAAATTTAAGCCAAAAGGAGGTGCTACTGTTTCCTTTATTTGCATTGCAATTTTCTCTGGAACATTGTAGTTCATCCCAAATTTTACACATAGTGGAATATCCTATATTTTTCTGCAGTACGCGTTATAGTTTCTGCTGCAACTGTAGAAATATTCCATCTTTGCTTGATGTACAAAATGCGCGCGACCTTCCGCCAACAGTACGAGTTAATGACTAGCTCTGTTGACGATCTATATACCTCTTGCGTAATTTACTTCAAGAACTTTTGGCTAAACTTTCGGGTTCTGTAACGAAGAGGAACCCAGTTCGAATCCCACTCCCGGTCTGTACAATGTTATATCTTTAATACACATGACTAATAATCATTTCTAATTAACTTTGTTAGTCTAGAGTGAGGGATAGAAGGTCCAGCGACAAATGTAATAAATAACAATCATATCTACACTCTTAATAATAAGAATAGAGTTTTATTTTGTCAAAATAGTGATTCTGTTTCAGTTTATTGTAAAACCAACCTTGAATGTCCATTTAACTGTCTGCTGTCTTCAGTACATTATCCGAAGTAGATGAAAGCATTCTATTAGTCTTTTACGAATCATCACAACGCATTTTAATGAATACAGTTATCAAGAATTGGATGGTGATTCGAGAACATTCTGTATGTAGAAGCAAGTAATCCCACAGCGAGATTAACTTCTTGATTGAAACGTAGTTACAGATAATCGTTACATGTAACCGTCAACATACTCTAACTGCGACAGTTCTGACCATTCCCGAAAATTCCATATTCCGTTCTCTAAAGATAAAAGAATCTAGTCTTTGCACGCTGCCCTTGCTGTATATTGGAATTTCAGCATTAATTTGTTTCCTGACACTATGATGAACGCAGCAAATGTCAGCATCCGGAAGCAATTAGCTGAACATTGTCGATTGTTTTCAGATAATATCACAGCTGATTAGCAATTAGTGTAATGTAATTAGCATTCGTTTGTCAACGCAAACAAGCCAGTGATCCATTACACGTTATCCTTCCGGTGTACGACTGCTAGCCGTGTATAACAATTATACTCTTGCACGACTTTCTCTACTCAATTTTGTACATTTGCAGAGTTTGTTTTATTACATAGCTCCCGTTTTTTTAAACAATTTTGCGTTATTGTCTTGCAACCGTTTTAGTATTAAATGTTGCAAAAGGTGGATGGATGAGCTGCTGGTGTGATGATTGGATTCTCACGTTTGTGACGATCTTGTAGTCTATCCTGGAGGTTCCTCGGCAGCACTCGAGCACCTGTGGGCGTGGTCGAGGTGTAGAGGAAAAATTATTACTATTGTTGGAGAATGAACAATAATTCTTTTCTTTTCTAAGGATGAAGATTTAATTCTTACGAAATATTTCTAAATTGTGGTACAAGTTTTAAATACTATAAATTCTGTCCTTCAACAGCGATTGATGAACTATCCCTCTCTTACATACACGCTAAATACACACACTAATTTGTGATGATGATTAATAATAATAATAATAATAATAATAATAATAATAATAATAATAATAATAATAATAATAATAATAATAATAATAATAATAATAATAATAATAATAATAATAATAATGCTGTTCACGCGGAACTCTCGTTACGACTGTCCAACTAACCGCGGCTTCCTTTTATACGACCATTCATGATTCCAGAAGGTTCTTTATGTATCTTTATTTATCTTTATTTTTATTTATATTTATTTTATCTTTATTTAATGTTCTTTAGCTATCAAGATGTCACCAGAAGTTTCCAGTTATCTAACTTCATCTGTTTCGGCAAGCCTTTTATCTCCGCGCTAACTGTATCTGTCCCTTTGTGTGCGTCGGTCGCGCTATCGCGATAATGGATTCGCGACACTGCTCCCTCCTCAAGGCTGGTCGTCCCGAACAACACCATCGTAGCGGGCCAGACGATCCAGGTGTACCACCAACATCTTTCTTCGGGGCACCTTCTGGATGCGGTAGACCACGTCGTTAATCCTCTTTACCACCCCGTACGGTCCTTGCCACGGCTGCTGAAGTTTTGGGCAGCGTCTCTTGGTCCGGGTAGGGCGATACAACCAGACCAGGTCACCTTGCTTATTATTAATTAATTTATTATTACCATTACTACACAGGGGCTCTGAAAGAATGCATTTTTGATGAAAGCTCCGTATTGTATTTTTTGGTGGAATCCTGTAATAAAACCAATAGAATGTATTTCCGGGGCTTGTGGGCCGTGGTCCAGAGGATGAAAATTCTCCTGACGTTTCGCTCATATCTCTGACGAACATCTTCAGAGGTTTCTAGCTGGTTACTTGCTGGTCTTCCTCTGAAGATGCTCGTCGGAGATATGAGCGAAATGTCAGGAGAATTTTGATCCTCTGGACCACGGCCCACAAGCCCGGGAAATACATTCTCTTGGATTAAAGCCGGCCGTGAAAGCCTAAACATGTACATCCTGTAATTATTTTAGGTGTACAATAGAGAAACTAGAAATGAGGCAAGTAGAGGCCATCAGTGAAACTATAAGATGCTTGGTTTTGTTGTGGTAGTCACCTCCGCTCATGCGCTCTAGCAGTTTTGTTGGCATTTGCCTATAAAAGAAAGTGTAACAAAAGGGTAGGTTGTTCACAGTAACTCTTAAATTAATGCAGTAAATTTTACTGACATAATATTTATTATTCTGAGACTAGACTTGTAAGTGTGGCAGAATATTTACCAGATTGGATAACACAGACTTCAACGCTTAAGATCATGCATGTTCCTTCTGTGTGGTAGTTCAGATAATTCTTTGCATCGTTTGTTATTTGTTAAACTTGTGTCAAAACTTAAAGCTGCTGTTTTCTGTTTCAGTGATGTTGACTTGGATACCCAAGGTCTTTCATACAATAACAATTCCGGGAGTTCATCCAATTCCAGCCTATCAACTGGGTAAGTAAATATGTTGTACTGCTTCTCTTCAACTGTTGAAAGTTGTTAATTATTCAAACCTTTAATCCTTGTGTGATTTTGCACACAAATAATTATGTGATAAAAGTAGTGCAACTTTGTCCAGCTTAATTTAATTATCAGTTTTCCATTTTGATCTAGTTCAATTTTTAGTATGACTTCACTTAATTCACACTGTGACTTCATCCTTTATCGTAGTTCAATTTTTCATATATCATTTATTTCACACTGCCACTTCATTGTTTTGATCATAGTTCAAATTTTACTATGACTTCACTTAATCCACACTGACACTTCATTGTTTTGATCATAGTTCAAATTTTACTATGACTTCACTTAATCCACACTGACACTTCATTGTTTTGATGTAGTTCACATTTTACTATGACTTCACTTAATCCACACTGTCACTTCATTGTTTTGATGTAGTTCAAATTTTACTATGACTTCACTTAATCCACACTATCACTTCATTGTTTTGATCATAGTTCAAATGTTACTATGACTTCACTTAATCCACCTCATTGTTTTGATCCACACTGTCACCTCATTGTTTTGATTGTAGTTCATATTTTACTATAACTTCACATCCACACTGTCACTTCCTTTTTTTTATTGTAGTTCAAATTTTACTATGACTTCACTTAATCCACACTGTCACTTCATTGTTTTGATTGTAGTTCAAATTTTCAATGACTTCACTTAATCTACCTCATTGTTTTGATCTTGTTTAACTTTTACTGTTAATTTTATTTCACGGTGTCATTTCGCTGTTTTGATCTGGTTCAACTGCAACTTGACTTTATTTTGTCCACTGTTAAGTAAGTCACTTATTATTAACACTTGACGTAGCGGTGTGCTCGACACAAGTATTCGGTCCACTTCACTCATTGGGGAGTGGAACCAACATTCAGTGTATGTCCCACTAATCAGCTCACTATACTCTAGTGAGTGCTCTGCATTCCAGAACATTCTGAAGGAGGAAACTTACAGAAGATTGTATTTATCTGTCAACAGCCTTACTTATCTCTAAATGCCCTATAACCTTGAGCCATAGCTGTGTGTATAAGTATCACTCCATGGAACATCCGGAGAGATGAGGATGTCAGCTGGACAGGGGCAGATGGTAATAAGAATGCATTACCATTAAAGTCATGACGTCGTCAGCTTTCAGTAGCTACATAAAATTTGCTCACATTTTCATATGATCTGATGCTTTGTTTGCAAGCACTTCATTTAGCGAATCTTGTCTTTACATTGGGTAACTATGTGTATTCTGTCTTTCCACCAATTTCCTTATTTTTCCACTTTATCTAAAAAGTAACCTAATTTCCCTTTACAAAACAAGCCAGTTATACATTTGTGGGTATAGACATGTTTCTCTACGGGTGTTGTAGTTTTAAATTCTAGCATAATATGTCCAGTATTCTACTTATTGGCACATAAGGGACATTGATTCTAGAGCATCCCATTTCTAAAACCTTATATTCCCAAATACCAGTTCTTAACCATACAATGCTTTGTATGGAGAGCAATGTCACTTACTGGCAAGGAATGCCATGCCTGGCATAAACTCTGTGCTAAACAGTACAGTTATAGGTGAAACTGAATGAGCACATTTTGTTTCATAAATTGACTATTTTAGATTACCATGGAATGTTATTATCTGAAGCAAACTGTTTTATGTAGAGAAAGAGATTGCATTTTAAGCAGGAAGAGTTGAAATTTGTTTACCCACCAACAAATGACTCCCATGTCACATTTTATTCTTTATAACTCCTTTGGACTTAAAATAAAGCCACTTTAGTTACAGTCAACCCGAAGGCTTAAACCTTGGTACCAACCACTTATTACATTTAGGGATGTCTATTTATATACAAGTCGACTGAACAGGGATAGTTATTGTGTTGCTGCAACTAAAAATTCTAGAAATACACATCACAAGTAGCAGAAAGTACTTCACTGCTGTCCTAATCTTGATAAAAGTTTTCATTACAAAAGTGCTATAATAAACTCTTAAGCCATAAAATTGAATACATTATGTAAATAGGCAATGATAGGCATTTTAAATATTATTGAAATTTACTGCTGTGTGCATGCATGCATGACATTACTGACTTGCATTAAAATAATCATAAAATTCTCGTAAATTATAAAAAAACATTACACAGTTAAACACTTGTTTATATACTTGCTACATTTATACTTTTGACGTTATTTGTGATTAAATTACCACATTTATACCTTTTAAGAATTAATTTTTTGTTGTTCTGGCAATGTGTGGGTGTATTTTGTTACTATTTCTAGTAGTGTGATCATTATGGTACATGGATACTCTTATGAAACATACTGTTTCGGTACACATATTCAGAGAGTTTAATGATTTCCTTAAAGTATGGTCCTCTTTAGTTTAAATTTAGCATGCACTGAATTATTTTCTTTTCTTCCACAAAAAGCATATTTATTTCTGCTGCCAATCGCCACATAGGGATACCATAGGAAATTTTGAATTGTTCATTTGAGAAAATTATTTATTTATGGAAAGCCTGTAATTGTAAAGATAGTAGTGATAAATGCAAAAGCAGATATGAACTCTAATTATAAATGCCTAGTGACATATTTTGTTCCATTGCAGCACTTTGGATAGTCCCAGCAATTCTATGGAAATGGTGACATCACGGATGCAGGAAGCTGTCACTGTGACGTTAACACCAAATAACAGCAGCAGTACAACGGAGCTTGATAGTGACCTGGAGGCAGAGCCTGATCCTCCAGACTGGACAAGGGAGGTAGACGAGGATGTTCTCAGGCAGCTCTCTGCAAGGGAAAAGAAACGACAAGAAGTTATCAATGGTACACAGATTATTTGTTCAGTACATTGTAATGGATAGTTGAGATTACAATAAATGAATGGAATTTGGAGTGTGACAGGATGGATATTAAATCAGTAATAGCTTCCACAAATTTTTACTTTAAATCTTTTATTAGCTAATTCAGAATATACATTAATATCACTGATATAAACAAATTCTACTAATAAGTTGGGTAACATATGGTTTTGCAAGCTAGAGTATATGTCTAATATCTCCTCTCTGACATAATTTTACCTCCTGTACAACAATATATCTGGAACATTTTGAGATAAGTAATTAAAACTTTCCATAACTATTAATTTTCTGTTATATTGCTATAGTAACAATTCTGTGCTGCTAGCTCTCATGAACTTACGGCTGCCAACAAAACTGCTGGTTTCATGCAGAGATGCCAATATAAGCAGGTGATGGGGCCACCATCACACATCCCCCGGCCAGAATGTTGGCTTTCTTAACCAGAATCATGGCCTGTCATAGGTCCATGTTTATCTTATGATGATGAATGGGCACTTGTCGTATATTCCATGGGTGGGATAGATCCTCAGTTAAATATCAAACTTAGTATTAAAAGACTTATTGCGTCATACTTTATTAAAACTTTACTCATGTCACTATTAAAATCAGGAACATTTTCAGGATCGTCCCAGTCCCATCCTCAGCTGATTGGTGACTGACACTATCTTCACATTCGTTAACCATGTGTATCTCTTTTAACTGGCTCCCCCTCTTGGAAATTTTTTTGCATAAGTTCATTGGAGCACTCGCTATGTCAAAATTTAAAATTTTGGAAATTTTCTGAGAGAGAGAGCCAATTACAAGAGATACATTACAACCAATTGTGAAGATAGCGATCAAGTCGCCAGTCAGCTGAGGATGGGACTGGGACAGTTCCCAAAAATATTGGTCTTTTTAATGGTGACGTGAGTAAAGTTATAAGTTTTAATAAAGTATTACTGAGTTTTTAAATATGAAATTAGCTTCACTTTTAACAATGCTTTCATTAATAAATGTTTCAAACAAATTTAATGTTTTAAGCTCAGCACCTTCCACACGGTAGAAACAAAATCCCCCATCCCAAAACCCAAACTACCATTTATATGGAACACTTTTGAATCATTTTAATTTTAACAAAAATGGCTGTGAAGATTTTAATTTTAAGTAGTAAACTGTAGGAGCTAGACAAAATGTTACTACACAAAACACATTGTTAAAGCATAGAATTCATCAAGTCTTGCTTCTGGGGTGAGGTCATACAAAGAGAATGTAAATTCAAAGCCATCACATAGCAACCAGCATTGAAAACATTGGAATATTTCATTTGATCATTGTATTCTTCCTATACATACAATGAAAGTTTCATGAAGGTTTGTTTGTTTGTGTGTGCATGCGTGGTTGTTTCGAAGTGACACCAAACGAATCTACCCGTTTCGTAGTTTATAACTTAACTAGTCTGAATTTTGGTGTCACAGTTTCGAAATTCTCTTAGGTATAATTTTATGCAGCACTAAATATTACTACATTATTTTATGATTAGGCAGCGCAGGAATAATTGGTGTGCGAACCTCAAAATTTGTTATTGATACGCACCAGTCACGAAAACATAAGCATTGCTCCTTGCTCATTATCAGTCACCCTAGCATCGCTTTCAAGTAATAGAGCAAAGGGCAGTTATTTGTGAAAAAGCTGACTAATGACTCGGACAGATCCAAGGTTGATTATTTTGCTGTAATATTAATTGTAATGTGCTTTCAATCAGTTACTGTAAAATCAACAACTTCCTTTTAAGTTACAAATAATGCTTTATTTAATATTATTAATCACATTGAAGTAAAATGTTTGTCTCATTGCATAAGGCATTTAGTTTTTGTTAACTTTATCTAAAATTCTTTGACACAGTTCTCTGGTCATTTTATCATTTAATGCTTCCACCCTCAACCTCACTAACATTAACTTCCCTCTAAAAGGTTTAAGTTGCATATGTCCACCAGCTTGTTTGCCTTCATGGACTGTTATAATGGAATGTTGGAACACATTAAACACCCATAAACAAACAACTAAGGAATAGCTTCTTTATTGCGGTTTCATTAGCCAAAGAGATTTTTAATACTGGCAAGCTACTGTGGAGTATGCCAGTATGTTTACAAACTACTATAACTGGCACTGTGTGTCAGCTACCTGCTGTTCCTTCGAGTGTGAGGTATGCAGCGTTGTTCCTGTCACTGCCTAATCCACACTCATTCTGGAGCATTCTTTTATGCAGCTATATTGGCAGTAAAAACTATCTATGTGTCACATAGGACCTAAGCAGCTACTTTTATATATTCGTTTGGTGTCATTTCAAAACATCCTGTATATATTTGTATGTATATATAAGTAGAAGAGCAACCTTTTATAACTATAGTAAGTAGAGAAAAGTGTGAGTATTAATACAGATTTTTTTGTTAGGTAAATACTTGGAGATACAGCAAGGAATTGTTGAGCACTTTTTGCTCCATTTAGCATGATCTCTTAGGAGATCATTGGCAGTCATGTATGCAGTTTTCATCCTTGGTATAAATAATAAATTTGTAGTTGATGGAAACACAAGGAATATAAAATATAAGCACATTTGTGTAAAATTGAAATAATTTTGTTATGAGTGATTGCTTTATGTTTCAGAATTATTCCACACGGAGAGATCACATGTACGAAATTTAAAAGTGATAGACCAGGTGTTCTACCGACCAATGGTAGAAAACCAGATCCTGCCCCCAGACCATATAAACTTGCTGTTTTCCAATCTGGAAGAGATGCTGGACATCCACAGCCAGTTTAACAACAGGATGAAGGCAAAGAGACGAGAGAATCCCCTGGTGGGAGATCTGTCTGGCATTCTCCTGAATATGGTGAGTATCTTCTTACCAGACATGGTGTCACATTTCCAGTTTAACCCTTTGATATCTACCAAAGAAAATAAAGATTCAAATCCCTGTACAGCTTCACAAGTGCATTGTATTTACAATAATCAGTGTAATATTTTTCCTGAACATTTGTTTGCATGTTACTAGAAGCATTGGCATCACAATTTTCATGAACTAATATAATTATCTGGTTAAAGTAGATTTCAAAATAATAAAATAATTGTTGAAATGAAAGACTACACAAGGTAATCGCCCCCCCCCCCCCCCCACTGCTACTGTACCATAAAATGCATTTCTTTTTCCCATTTATGAGGACAATTTAGTCAAAACCCTGGTTTGGGAATGAAGTCAATTTTTTCACATATAAATTATTTATTGCTCAATATGATCCCTTTTTAGGGATAAATGTTCCTGCCCTTTTTTAACCCTTCAAGCTCTGCAAAATACCCCTCTGTCTTGATAGTAACCTCCTCATTTGATCTAAACTTGTTCCCATGAACCTTTATTTAAGTTTGGAAACAAGAAAAAATTGCAGGCAGCCAGCCAGGTTGGCAAATATGTGGGTTGTGGCTGCAGTTCATGCAGTTTGGTGTGGACAACACCAGTTGATTGTGCCAGTGCGTTGTCACACTGAAACAGCACTTTCTTCTTTGCCAATTGGGACTGTCTCCTTTAACTTTATTAACTTTATTTAACTGCCGCACCACTCGACAGTCTATGGCTATGCTGCAAGCAACCTTTCCAGGATGTAATCCAAAAGTGTGGTGCTTATAGTATACCAAATAAAAGGCGAGACACATTAAGAGGGTAAAATGAAATGTGTAGTGTTTAACACCCACTTTTACTACATGCGGCACTGCAGGTGATATATAAGATATATAAGATGCAGCAGTGGTAATAATAATAATAATAATAATAATAATAATAATAATAATAATAATAATAATAATAATAATAATAATAATAATAATAATAATAATAATAATAATAATAATAATAATAATAATAATAATAATAATAATAATTTTTTTGCTTTATTGATATCAACAGCATGCTCCATTACATAGTAATACTACATGCTTTATAGTTACATGTCCTATTTTGAATTAGTAATTGTAAACATTACACTTTTACATTGGGTTATTCTGTGTTTTAGACACTATGTACATTAAATTGAGTCTATTCTTCTAGCTGATTTTTGTAAGTTCACAATTTGTAATTATTTCAATCTAAATACTTGTCATATTTTTAGAAGTAGTGCTTTATGTTTTAGTTAATTGTAAGATTATGATGAAACCGGAGTAAGTTGACGGTATAGAGTTCACAATTTGTCGTTGTTGCACTCCAAATTCTTCAGTCCATGTCCGTGATTTTTATAGAAGTTGCAAATTTTACAAACGACTTCAGGTGTTTATTCACAATCTTCTCGTTGGTGGTGGGCCATTTCCCTCCATTGCTTGTTACACTTTTTGCCAATTCTAGTCTTTTTTCATCAAGTCTTCTGCAATTAAATACTATATGGTTAACGGTCTGTTCTTCTTTTCCACAAGTACAGAGTGGGTTATTTATTATTCTAAATCGGTATAGGTATGCGTTTAATTTTCCATGGCCAGTTAACATTGTAGTGAGTTCTGGGGATATTGGAATCTTTTGACGCAATCTGTTTTTCACTAACGGGAAGAATGCTTTAGTCACTGCACCTTTCGTTGTGTTCGTCCAGACTTGTTGCCACCTGTTGAGTCCATATTCCTTCGCTCTCGTTACAATTACGTCTTTTGGTATTTTGTCGTACACTATTTCACTATCTTCGATAGCAGCGCGTTTTGCAAGCTTATCTGCTAGTTCATTCCCTTCTATTCCGCAGTGGCCTTTAACCCAGCCAAAGTGGATGATCCAATTTAAATGGTTTAGTGCAAGAAGTTTGTCTTTGATAGATTCTATAATAATAATAATAATAATAATAATAATAATAATAATAATAATAATAATAATAATAATAATAATAATAATAATAATAATAATAATAATAATAATAATAATTAATAATAATAATGATGATGATGAGTAGTTGATGAGTATTTTCCTGCAGGATTGAGTTCTCCTATCCATCACATTCCCCCGATCTCATACCACCTAATGCTTATTTGTGGGGAATGTTAAAGGCAAACTTTTCAATTGTGCAGATGCACTCAAAAGTGTGTCTGCATTACGTCAGAAGATCGTCTCGTTCTTTGGGACTCTGCAGCAACCTGTGTTCTGGAATATGTTGGAAAATCTGCGTGATCATTACAAACAGTGCCTACAGCGCAATGGAACACATTTTGAACATTTTCACTATCATCTTGATACTTAAGGTAATGACAATAAGAGTAACATAATTTCCAATATCTACTGTATATTTTGGCGCATACTGCATTATCATCATCATTGTCATAAGAAGAACGTACGTTTTTCGCTAGAGCCTCTGTTTGTTTACTTAATCTATGAGGACAAGTCAAAAAAGTTTCCTTTTTTTAAAAAAAAAGAACCATGCACAACAAAGGCATACTATGGAAACAATTTTGCATGATGCCAATGGATCAGTTCTGATAGGTGGAGGAAGCATATGCTTGCTTGTGCATGCATCTGTACACAGGAGACGAACAAAGTCAGTCAGTTTGCCAGCCGCCTACAAAGGAAATGGAGCTGTTGTGCAAAGAACAATATGTTGCATTGAAATTTTGCTTTCGTTTGCAGAAATTCAGCATGGAAGCTTACAGAATGTTGCAGGAGGTATATGGTGATGATGTTCTGCAATCCACAGCAGTTTGATGGTTCAAGGAATATAAGGAGGGCCGTGTTTCAATAACAAAGCAAAGTGGGCCAGGTGATCGAGCAACAGCAATAAATGAAACCATGATTAACACAGCTGGCATCATTGTTTGTGAAGACTGACGAATAACAATTGACAGACTTGCAGACATGTTCTGATTTTCCATGGCTATGTTTTTTTCAATTCATCATAATCACTTAAAAATGAGGTGTGTGTGTGTGTGTGTGTGCAAGGTGGGTGCCAAGATTATTGACTCCTGAACAGAAGTTGATGCGGCTGGAAGTGTGTATGGAACTGCAACATCTGATTCAGATGCATGGGGATGCATAGCTAAATTCCCTCATTATAGATCTTTCCATGTCTGAAAAAGGTACTAAGAGGGAAGCATTTTGCTACTTCAGAGGTTGTCATGAAGAGACCTGAGGCAGTTATAAAGATGTCAAAAGATGGCTTGTAGCACATGTTCCAGTACTGGCAAAAGTGTTGGGCAAAGTGCATTCAGTTCAATAAAGAATACTTTGAAAAATGCCACACCAATCTGGACCAGGACTAGTGTATTTTATATGTAAAAAAAACTTCATCAATCTTTATTGAATCATCCTCATGGCATTAAGTTAGATAAGTTGGATAATTAATACATTCATTAGGAGTTTGAGCTTTTAGTGAGGAAAGTCCAAGTCACTCAAGTTGATTCAGGGTCAGAAAAGGAACAAGTTGTTGCGCACTAACTTACTGTTTGATGAATCTAGACTGACTGCTGACAAAGTGTGAAGGAAATCAGGTAACATGTATTTCATGGTAATGCTTCTTACCCTCTTGATGGACAACACGCCATTGGGGCAAGTTTTCTCCGGGATCTCTGGTTTCCCCCGCCATCTCATTCCACCGCTGCTGCATCTTATCTTATATATCATCAATGTCACTGCCTGCAGTGCCGCATTTAGTAAAAGTGGGTGTTAAACACTACTACTTTCATTTCACCCTCTTGATGTGCCTCGCCTTTTATTTGGTATACTATAAGCACCACACTTTTGGATTACTCAGCACAACACTTGCTCAAGAATTTGAAAACAACAACACTTGCTCAAGTGCAGGCGACCAAATAAGTTGGCTATCAGATGACGAGGAACGGTCATTTCATCTATGTTTGGGTATCATATGCTGAGCAGAATACAGGCATGTCATTGTAGCCAGCTCTAAAAATTATTTGGAGCACTAACTTATCCTCAGATTCATCATGTATTATATTGAGGATTGTAATGTCATCTTTGCAGACTTCTTTTCAGAGTAGGGATATGTGAATGTAAGTGCCACTTTGGAATCTTTTAATGTCAATTTTCTTGATAAGTTATTTCAAAATATTTCTGTTACGTATTTGGACAATTCCACAACAAACTCCTTTTCTGGGAACCAGACCAAAACTTGCTGAGGATGGGTATAAACAATATCCAGTTCAAGATACAAAGTGTGGCTCATGAGTCACATATATTATTAACACATTATCACTGTTTATAAGTTTATACAGAATTAATATTACAACTTTGATGTTATCACACAAGCAGCATATAAAGACAACCACACTTTGCTTGCTCATGCCTTCACTAGCATTTGTTTCCTCTCCTTGCCAGTTGCCTGGAATTGTGTGCATTTCTGTAGCATTCTTCTAAGCATTAATATTCATTTTGAAATACATTAATAATAGATGCTGTAATAATTACTATTTTATTTATTAATTTTTAGATGAGTCGTATTTATTACACATCTGCTTCACTTTCGTACCTATTTTGAGGACATGTTTCGCAAATCATCGTTTGCATCTTCGGCTCTTATGCGACTAAAACTTGATCCAGTGGTGTGGGTAATTCTGGAGTTGTTGCTGCCATCTGTTGATTTAGTGACGAACTTAAATGTGGGATTCTCTTCTGGCGGGATTTCAAAGTTCATTAGTTGGTTTTTATGTTTTTCTATGTATATTGTCTCCCATATGACGAGTTCGCTATGTTTTTGTACGTATTTTAGTAAATCGGTGCTATCTTCAGTTTCATGATTTTCAGACCAGAAATGAGCTGCTATTGCGGACTTATCAATATTTTTGTATCTTAAGTGCCTGAAGTGTTCTTTCTTTCTAGTGCCTATGTTTCTTTTTGTCCTCCCTATGACTGTGAAAAAATTTACATAGGGAGGACAAAAAGAAACATAGGCACTAGAAAGAAAGAACACTTCAGGCACTTAAGATACAAAAATATTGATAAGTCCGCAATAGCAGCTCATTTCTGGTCTGAAAATCATGAAATTGAAGATAGCACCGAATTACTAAAATACGTACAAAAACATAGTGAACTCGTCATATGGGAGAGAATATACATAGCAAAACATAAAAACCAACTAATGAACTTTGAAATCCCGCCAGAAGAGAATCCCACATTTAAGTTCATCACTAAATCAACAGATGGCAGCAACAACTCCAGAATTACCCACACCACTGGATCAAGCTTTAGTCGCATAAGAGCCGAAGATGCAAACGATGATTTGCGAAACATGTCCTCAAAATAGGTATGAAAGTGAAGCAGATGTGTAATAAATACAACTCATCTAAAAATTAATAATTATTTCGCTTCACTGTGGTGTTCCAATACAGTTAAATCTCGAATCACTATTTTGTTTGCAGTTTGAGGGACCTGCAGGTGAAAATTTTCAGAGAGCAGCAGCAACATTCTGTGCAAAGCAGCAGATTGCCCTTGAGTTCCTTAAGGAGAGGCGGAGGAAAGATGCAAAGCTCAATAACTTCCTAAATGATGCAGAGGGCAATGTTCTCTGCAGAAGATTACAGCTTAAAGACATTATTCCTACCGGTAGGCAAAGGTAAGCATAAGCAACTCTTTATATAGAAAAAACTATTTGTGGTCAGTTTATTGACACTTCATCACTTACAATTTTATATTTTTAAGGGACTTGCTTCGGAAGCCATTGCCACCATTATCAACCTCTTTACAACTATTACACAAATATAACTATTTGTAACAAAAACTTCACTTATGTTAAGAAAATGATGTCAATTTTTCTTATTAATTGAGATCGATTTCACAAACAAATTGCTTGCATCGTCAGTCCATCAACACACTTCATTGTCAAGGATTCCAGTTACCATGTTATTATGTTTTTTTCAGTATTACCAAAATCTGAAAACGAAACAAACCTAAAAACAGAATCAACTGCTGGTATTTTACGTTTCGTCTTTCAGCAGTAGCGTTTACGTTTCGTCGGCAGTAGCATTTCATTTTTGGAATGTAAATCATGACATTGATCCAAATGCAAAATTATTAAAAGGAGTGATAAACCAAAATAAATTGACAACATGGGAGAACATATTCATATGGAAAAATAAGGATCGTGTAATGAACTTTGAAATCCCACCTGTAGATAATTTGACAAAAAAGTTCATAGTTCCACCACCAGAGAGAGAGCAGACAACAGATGCCAGTTGGAAAGAGATTGAAAATGGAGGCGATTGCCTTTTAAACTAGTCTCTTATTAATATAAAAAAGTAGACGAGTATCAATAAACCAACTACAAATATCGATTTAACTGTATTGGAACATTTTTGCGATTGGATTGTCTAATTTTTCAAAATTCCATTTTGTTGTTTATTTTGCTGCCTTTTAAAGTTTTATTTGTGGATTCAGTGCAGTACTTTAGTGGGTCGGCCTCCACTTTTTGGTAATTACTATCCTCTAGACATGATTATAGGTTTTGGTTGCAGAAGTGTTGTCCTTAGATAAAACTGCTGAGGTTATTCAGTGGACTGGATTTCAAAATTGTGTTCCAGACTTTATGTTCACTAACTTTCAGTACTGTCATTTTAGTATTAATGCCACACTTGGCAGTTTAAAAATGTTTTTTACAGCTGATTCTTTCTTGAAAGATTATCACCAGAAAATTATCATCATTATCTTCATTAAACTGCAAAAACTATAGGCAGAATGAAATGAAAAATTCAAACCAGAAGTAAAAAAATATTTTAGTTGTATCAGTAGTAAATAAATGGAAAGTTTGACTGTACAAGACTACATTCCTGTATTTCTATGAGATTATCTGGTCACAATACTTCATTACAATCCTGCTGCTTTTTAGTGCTTAAATTCAAGTTTGAGAAGTACAGTAAAACGTCTCTAAAACGGAATGTGATCTTTCCAGCATTTATTTTCCATTTACCCAGATATCCATCTTAATAGAGGTTGTGTTTGATTACAAAGAAATTAAAAAATAGTTGCACAAAATTACAGTGAAGGAATAATATAAAATGAAGTGTAAATAGTAATAGGCTGATATGTATTATGTACTATATTTTCAACTTACGTACAATAATTGTAGTCTATCGCCTAGTTTCTCTGTCTCTCTTCAGTTTGTCCTTTCAAATCTGCAACTTTCTACATATCAACATCTTTTGCTTCACCACACACAGCTTTCAAAATAATGTTATGGCGATATTTGAAACTCTCAAGCCTTTCGTTGGAAGCTGTCTTTGCCCAATTTTCTTGCTGTATATAAAGCTTGGATCTGAAGCAATGGTCCAAAAATGGGAATTCCTTTAGCATGCGCACTAACAGAACACTTGAACACACCACAATTTAGCTTGTCATACTCTGTAGATTTTGTGATTACACTTAAAGTAATCCATTTTAATCAGGTTATTTACACAAAAGGTTCCCAAAAAGATTTCTGTTTCCCTGTTAAGCAGCTTTCCATATTAGAGTATGATTTTACATGGGAAATAGCTCCAATCCGAAATTTATTTTCTGCTTTCCCAGGTTCCCAGCAGTTAAGGAGTCCATTTAGGCGGGTTTTACTGTATTTTGATTACATTCAAGACATCCCCACATGTTCATCTATGGTAGAAAGCTCTTCCAGAAAGGAAAAATATTACCCACACATGGGTTCTTTTCAACTTTGGGAATAAGACAGTCTGATGGAGTCTTATCTGAAACTGTAAGGTGTTTGGGATAACACTTCCCACCCAAAAGTGCACAGTTATTTGGTTACAACCTCCGTGATGTGTGGTCGAGCATTTTAGTGAAGAATGAGTGGCAGTCAAAGTCAATTCTTCTAAATTTTTGTGTATGAAATCGCAACAGTACATTCCAGTGTCCCTTCTTCCTGTGGAACTCTATCCTTCATGATGACTACTTTTCATCATTAGGTCATCAAAGATCATTATTTGCTTGACCTTTGATTGTGCTGTTTGAGGAGAACCTGTAGCTCTACACTAGTTGGTCTGTGATTTCAACTCTGACTCAAATTCACTAATCCACATTTCATCATTATCAGCATTTGACAGAAAAATGCTTGATTTTCAGTGTGTGTATGTGTGTTTGTTACGTATTGCACATGGTTGTGTGCTGCTCAGAATTAGATAATAAAATTCTTCTTGCTTCCCAGTATATAAGTTCTCAGACTTCTAAGAACTTCATGTACAGTTAGGTAATCAATGTTTATTAAGTTATCTTTACCACATAAAATCAATGTGGGGAAATCATTAATCCAATCTTGAACATACAATCATGTCCTGTGATTAATCTGAACATTGCAACAGATGATTTTCTAGGTAAATCTTGAAAGTCTCAGAAACTATTTGTAGTTGGTTTATTAATACTCGTCACTTACTTGTTTATGTTTATGAGAGACTAGTTTCAAAGGCATTCGTCTCCATTTTCATTCTCATTCCAACTGGCCATAAATATAAACAAGTAAGTGTCGAGTATTAATAAACCAACTCAAATAGTTTCTGAGATTAATTTTGACATCACTGTTACCAAATTCCTCCAAACACACATAAATCTTGAAAGGTTTTTATCCTATTTTGGAGATCCTTCCAATTAACCTTTTCACAGGAAGGTAAGATATTTGTCATAATTGGTTATGAAAATGTTTTTTATTCATATTTTAATTGTTGTATTGGAGATATTTTGTTTCATTGCTTAGACAATTTTGGAACTCTTCTTGGTCAAAATATTCTTGCTCATTCCCAGAAATTCCACAGTGAGATGGAATCCATTCTAAAACTGTGTGTTTATTTACATTTTGTGATCTTCAGTGTTGAACATTTCTTTCGGCTAAGTTGTAAGGTCCAGGTATTTAGGCTTTTATTTAGCAGTCAAGTAGTGAGAAACCCATTGTGCAGATATTTTCCTCCTCTTTAAATCAGTAGCCAAAATACAAACATTGTTGGAACTCTCATGATTCTACAAATGTATTACTGTCAAATGTGAACTCAATACATCTTTCATTGAAAGCACTTAGTCAAGTTTGTTTATAATGTATATTATGGATGGTTTTGCTGGAGAAACGTTTTACTTACTTTTGCTTCTCCTGGGTTTTTTGTCATTCCAGTCTATGTAATCAATTCGGTGGCTAAATATTTGTAATAACTTTTTGTCCAGGTTGACCAAATACCCACTGCTGTTTGAGAACCTTGCAAAGTACACGGAGGAGGAAACAGAAGAGTGGAGTTGTATTCAGTGGGCTGTGGAAAGAAGTAAGGAGATACTCAATTATGTTAATGATGCTGTGAGGGAAGCAGAGGACATCCAGAGGCTTACTGATATACAGAGGCGACTGGACAAATCTGGCTTTGAAAAAGCCGACCACCATGTGGCGGGCGAGTTCAGGGTAAGAAATTGCAGTTATTTATACTTTTGTTGATATTTAGGAATATTAAAGTTAGTAATAATTCAAATCTAAAACAAGCGCAAAGTGTTAAGTTTTTATATTTGGTATTATTATTAATAACTCTGAGTGGGGGCGATTTTATCTATTGCCAACTGTAAAACAATGGAGAGAACATAGTTATTATTTAAGATACAGGCTAATTCATGCTGAAGATATTCAAAATTTTCACAGTCAGATATGTCCCACCCCTTACCGTTGGTGATTGGATGTGGTCAGTATCATCCATTAAAGAGAAACGAAACATGGTTTATATATTTGGCAAAAGCATTATGAAAACAAGCCTGTTAGCTACTTCTAGCTGAACATTTTCCACATCCTCTTCTGTTTAGATGGTTGATATGTTTGCACCTCACAGTATTTGTACTAAAGCATGTATATGTTAAATTTCTCTTAGCATTGGAAATACTCTGTGCTGCCTGTTAAACAGTTTTCAATGTCATCTTGCATTGGGAGGGGCTTTTGCAGTACAACCACTATAAAAAAGAACCAAACAACCATTATATGTTACATAAAATATAATTATTTGTCACAAACTTCACTAACCTTTTTAAGAAAATTGATGAAATTTCCATAGAATTCAAGAGACTAGTTTCGCAAACAAATCACTTGCATCTTCAGTCACTTTGTTTTTTCCTGTTGTCATCATTAATGCTGCTAGGTGTCTTATTATTTTGTATTCATTACCAAACTGCTAAGCAGTTGGCGATTTTCAAAATTGATTACCACCAATAAATTCTGTCTGTAAGGTAGTTTCATTTTCAGAGTTTGGTAATAAATACTTAAATAATACCTAACCTAAAGGCAGCAACAATGACAATAGAAAAAACAAAGTGAAGATGAAAATAATTTATTTGCAAAACTAGTCTCTTGAATTCTGTGGAAATTTCATCAATTTTTTTAAAAAGGTTAGTGATGTTTGTGACAAATAATTATATTTTATGTAGTAATTGTTGCTTCAGTGTTGTTAGCTTCCGTTTTTTATGTATTATTTATATTATTATTAAGGAAATATATTCAAAACGTTCTTGCTGAGAATCATCAAAATTATGTTTTGACAAACATTGCATCCCCTATTCTTTTAAGGAATTGATTATTTTTGCAATAGACAAGGCAATTATAAAATGTATTTTAAATCACCATTGCCTAAGTTCTTTAAAACTTATTGAATTTTCTCTGCTTTCAGAATTTGGACCTCACAAAACACAAATTAATATATGAGGGAGCTCTGAACTGGAGGATTGGAAATCGCCAAAAGTTAATTGATCTCCATGTGCTGCTATTGGACGATGTGATAATCTTGCTGCAAAAGCAAGATGAAAAGTTTGTCCTTAAGTTTTACAACACAACTACAGCAAGTGGGGGCAGTGAAAGAACGCCTACTCTAAGTCCTATAATAAAAGTTTCCACTGTGTTGGTCAGGCCTAACGCTGTAGGTGAGTGTATGCAATCATAAATATGAATTGGATATGTTGGATACATTAAAGAACCTCTAAATTTAGTGAAGAGGATGCATTAATACTAGAAGTGCCATATAAATTGTATACCTAAAAGTGTCGCTGGGTTCATTTTTATTCAGAAGTATTGCAATCTGTTTTATGAAATTGATGAATGACAAACCATAAAAACTGTGATTATAGCTGCTACTGCTGTATTATTTTTGTATTTTGGCTGGAATAAATAGTATAAGTGAAAAGGCAGGCAGTGAACTACAACAAAAAATAAGGATTTTCTGTGACAAATTCTGAAGTCTAAAATTTATACTCTTAAATAAGGCACATCAAACTTGAGCTTAAAGTCAAAACATTGAAAACTTATTCCTTATCAACTCTGCATTGGACTGGACTACTCTACAAAGGGGATTTAGCATGGAGGTCCAAACTTGGTCTATTGTACCTATGCCTACAAGTGGGACACCCCCAGGAGGAAGAATGAGGCGAGAGGAAACAGAGGGTGGCCATCTCAAGGAGCCATGACAGGTTCCTGAAATGGCCCCACTATACTGGGTTCAGAGACCGGAGACCATCCTACCAGAGGAGGAAGTTTTACCAAAAGCATTTCATCCTGCCATGCAACGCCGAGACTATTGCCTATATTTCTACCCTGAAAAAGACCACAAGACGAGAGATGATATGAAATGATAATGAAAATTAAACGGAGGGACAGGAAATTCAGAAGGTGTAATTAAGCTACTCAGCATTTAAAAAAAAAAATACATGGGTTAGGTAGGTCAGCCACAGGAATCAAACGTAGGCCACAGACATACCTATATACACTACATATACAGAAAATCCAACTAAGTCAGCGAAAATTGGAAACGAAAATAATGGAGGAAGTTACCAAAGACAGATTACAAAATGACAGGATACAAAAATAGAGTAGTTTAGAAAATGCTGGTACCATAGCACAGGTGAAATGGAGTAGAATGCACCAGAATGCACAGCAATTGGACACTAACAGGAATAAAATAAAATTCCAATGTGTAAGGACTATGATACAATGAAGCACAAAATTAATATAATTTTGAGTCGAACTAGTACTCAATGCCCCACTTATTGCTAGTATTTACCTAGAACGCATTTTGTCAGTATCTTCTTAACATCATCAGCTGCTGTCGACTAATGGATGTTGGTTTGGTGAACTCCTTGGATGTGATATCTCTGTCGGTATCTTGATGAACTTGAAGTTTGGGTTCTCTTCAAAGATAGTGTCCAAATTGTACAATTTTATTTCATATTTCTTTATGAATATGTTTTCCCATGTGGTTAATGCAGCTGGACCTTGGACACTTTTTAATAAGTGGATTTCTCGTTCTATATCATGATTCTCCTTCCAAAAATGATTCGCTACCGCCGACTTATCTATTTCTTTGTTCCTGATGTTCCTAAAATGCTCTTTAAGCCTAATGTTCAAATTCCTTTTTGTTTTTCCAATGTAAAAGTTGTCACAGCCTTTGCAGTTTATCTGGTACACACCTGATTTTTTGTCTGTAGTTATCTCCTTGTATTATGTGATTTCAAAAGATGTTGTACACTGAATTTTTTCTGTGGGGCCATGGTAATGTTGTGCTCTTTGAAGACTTTTTGGAAAAGGTGTGTAGCTCTGGGATGATATGTAAATTTTCTGTATGAAGTTTTATTCCTGACTGGGGAAAGAGTAGTTACTTTTTTGCAACTTTGTTGTCTTTTGAATTTATCAATTTTCTTTTTGACCAATTCAGCACTGAATCCATTGTATTCTGCAATGTAAATTATATTATTGTACTCTTTGATATATTTCATCTTGTTTAAAGGTATGTTAATCAGCTGTAAGTTAAACTGTTGATAACAGCATGCTTGTGTTGTCTTGGGTTATATCCATCTGATTTTATGAATTTTTCTGTGTGTGTTTCCTTTGTTAGGAAGATCCTAATGAAATGCATTCTAGGTAAATACTAGTAATAAGTAGAGCATTGAGTACTAGTTCAATTCAAAATTATATTAATAAAATAAAATGGTGAAACGAATAATTAAAATGGAAATACAAATAAGAGCGATGGAAATAATAATTTCTTCTACATTAGCTGTGTGTAGGCTAACGTTTGAATGAGTAGAGTCAGACTGAAAAATTCAATGCCATAGCCGGGATTTGAATCACGGATCTCCTGCTCGCCGTGCGGTTGCTCCAACCATCTGAGCTACTATGGCCAACATGCCGACATGACATTAATTTCTCGAACTGACTCATATGTTTCCCGGTAGACCACTAGGGGTTCTCATATGCTATGAGATACGCACCTTTTGTGGCAACTTAGTATGCTGTAAGTACATAAGTCCCAGGCTTTATAGTTAAACCACTATGTTATTCAGGTAAATTGATGGAAATAATAATTTCTTCCACACTAGCCGTGTGTAGGCTAAGTTTTGAATTAGTAGAGCCAGACTGAAAAATTCAATGCCATAGCCAGGATTTGAACCACGGATCTTCTACTCTCTGTGCGGTTGCTCTAACCATCTGAGCTACTATGGCCAACATGCCGACACATACGAGTCAGTTGGAGAATTTAATGCCATAGTATCTCAGATGGTTAGAGAAACTGTACGGAGAGCGGGGGATCCATTGTTCAAATCCCAGCTAAGGCATTGAATTTTTCAGTCTGGCTCTACTAATTCAAACAAATAAGAGCAGTGAAGTTACTGATACTACAGTGTAAAAGAGCAAAATTAAAGGTGTGTTTATATGTTTAGAACACACACAGAACAAATGGTTCAGAGCTTGAATCTCCAAGACCTAGCTGTACCATCGTTAGGAGGCCATTGTCCATCAGGGACCATATCTTAATTGAAAATAATAATGCAAGAAGTTCTTGTCCAGTTTTTACTGTCATGTCCTAAGTTCTCAGTATCACTTTGTGAATGTGCTTTACTTTCTTTGGGAAATAATATTATACATACAATGGAGCCTCTTGTTTGGTCCACCTTCTGGGCAAACACAAGACCACTGTAATCTCTGGCTGTATAAGCACTCATGCATGTTACTATAGTCATTTGAAACTCTCTTGGAAAACTTCATTTTTTGTGTAACTCATTGACTTATGAGAGATCTCGCTTACATAGCTGTTGGACGTTCTGGAATGTTCAGGATCCTAAAACTTCTACAATTTGCCACAGCCAAGAAAGTCCCAGGGGAATGAGGCACAAGGAGGAAATTGCTGATTAGGCATGGTTCTGATGTCTCCTGCCTGGTAATTGTTTATGACACTCGGGTCAGTTCATTTACAGCCTATTCAAAGATATCTGGCCAATATTTGAAACCTTCTACTTTTGTGTATATCACCTTCTCGGTTTCAGTATACTGAATGAAATCTTTTTGTATAGGGCATTTGTCTTTTGAATGGATCTACTCCTTATGTAGCATGCATTCTTCATCACACACATTCACTGTCCTTGTCCTACTGTTTTGAAACAGGGGTAGCACATTCCTCTCAGGGACTTTTTCTCCATTAGCGAACTGTGGAAGATTCTGATTATCTGAAGGGCGTTTATGTGTTTACTTGAATGAGAACACTTATCACTGGTTGGTTGCTCTGCCTTGTACCATAATGATGTACCATGGTGATATCCAATACCTATGTTTGAATACGGACATGTATTTCTAGTACAGAATACCCCTTAACTTTGCCACCATAGTGTAACTATTTAACATAAAAACTAATACCTTTTTCATATTTGGCTACTATTTGTTATGTACCCTGAGGAATTTGAACATTACACACAAATCTAATCTTTCATTACTTAACCAGTGCACACTAACTACATTTCACATTGGTTTTATTATTCTACTTCATTATTTTTTGTGGAAGTTAAAATTCTAATTAGTAATTCCATTCCTTTCTTGGAAGTGTTGAAAACAGTGATGTTATGATAAATTAAATTTAAAGGGAGTCATTAATCGACTCCCTTTAAATTTAATGAATAGTAATTCCATGTTTATATCTTGAGGGCATCTTGTGTGCTACTTTTCTGTTCAAACAGTGCTTGCAAAAGTAAACATAAGATAGTACAACTCCAGATACAAGTTCATTGCTACAATATGTAGCACATCATGGAGAACACCTTAATAAAAAACCTTATAATCAAAAGCTTAGTCTATATATGGCTACTTTGAAGGAATGATTAATTTCCATCAGTTAACTAAAATACTAAGAGTTTAATGAGGAAGCCTGGGACTTCAGTACTTACAATAGTAAGTAATAGTGTATCTGGAATATAAGAGCCCCTAATGGTTTACCGGGAAAATATGAGTCAATTGGAGAATTTAATGTTACGATGGCACGTTGGCCACGGTAGCTCAATGGGTAAGAGCAACTGGACAGAAACCAGGAGATCCATGGTTCAAATCCCGGCCGTGGCATTGAATTTTTCAGTTTTACTCTATCCGAAACCTTAGCCTATATACGGCTAGTTTGAAGGAATGATTAATTTCCATCAATTAACTAATATTTAGTGAATTAAATTATAGATGAGCCGTATTTTTTACACATAAGCTTCACTTACGTACCTATATTGAGTACATGTTTTGTGTACTATTGTTCGCATCATTAGCTGTGATGCGACTAAAGCTTGATCCAGTGGTGTGGGTAGTTCTGGAGTTGTTGCTGCCATCTGTTGATTTTGTGATGAATTTAAATGTGGGGTTGTCTTCTGGCAGGATTTTGAAGTTTATTAGTTGTTTTTTATGCTTTTCTATGTATATTTTTTCTCATATTATGAATGTTTTTGTACATATTTTAGTAATTTGGTGCTATCTTCAATCTCATGATTTTCGGGCCAGAAATGAGCTGCTATTGCAGACTTTTCGGTATTCTTGTATGTTTGGTGCCTGAAATATTCTTTTTTCCTAGTGCCTGTTTCTTTTTCACAGTGTGTATAATTTATCCTGTAAATACCTGATTTTTTTTCTGGTTTTATTCTATCTGTTTTGTTGCTGTTGAATAGGTCTTTTTAATGTTATAATTGTTTTTTGGTGTCAGTGGTATGTTATAGTCCCCTGAATATTTTTTGGAACTTTTTGTGGCGCAGGGGTGGTATGTAAATTTAGAAAATCAAATTTCTTGTTTCAGTGGTGAAAGAGCTGTGATCTGTTTTAATCTTTTTTGAAGTTGGAATGATTTTATTTTTTTGTCTACAGGGCTTTTTCCATATCCATTTTTAATTGTGGTTGTTTATTTAGTTGTGGTGGTACATTTAGTTGTTTATCCAAAAGGTTTCCAAAATTATTACATTAAGAAACAAACAGTATATGAGCCTATCATCATAAATTTGCAATTCTCAGACGTTGAAGACAGTGGCAATGACGAATTGTCTCTTGACATAAGTGATATTCATAGGTATATGGATAAGCTATTGACATTTTCATTAGATTAGAAAAATAGGTAATTCATAAACTATAATTATAATTATAGCATTTAAAACATGTACATAATATGCTAATATCCATGTTCCAATTTAGATTTCAACAGCTTAATTATTATAAAAGTTAAGTAAATTCAGTTTGGGTTCCTTTATGACTAGCGGCAAGGAGAATAGTCTGGATAATGTGCAAGAGAAAGGGAAATAAGAAAAGAGTCGGGCTAATAAGGTGGCAATGTTGAGCATGCAAATGCATCTGATTTGTCGCAGTCTGGAACTCTTCCCATTTGAAAAACATTTTAAGTATACTGCTTTCAGTGCTTTAGTGTTGCATAGTTTACCTAGCTATTTTACTTCTTTGTTGTTGAAAAGAAAGTCCATCCATCATAATTGGAAATTAATAATTATATAAAGATCTTAATGTAACATCTTTCACTTATCATGACCAGTTGAAATTGAGATGGAGCTCATAACTCTTAATTGTTGAATGAATTATAATGATTTATGACTGAGCTTATCTTTGATTTAAACATACACTGTCTTGTAAGTCTCCTTAAACTGCTACATAGTTATAATATTCTTAATGATTATAACTATGATACAATGAAGCACATAATTATATTAATATTATAATATTTGGAAATGGGATTAAGGAAAAGTCATACTGGGCAAACAGTGCAGGTACTTGATGGAAATTAACCTAATAGTAGTTGTTAACTATGAAGCCTAGGACCTAAGTACTTAAATGTTGTCAGTTCCCATTATGTTAGATATTTCATGTGTATATGAGAAAGTGCTCCATGGACCCCGGACTCATTTGAGTATCATTTCACCCATATTATTCATCGTCTGATATGACTTAACATTGGAGGACATAAATCACCCTCCAAAAAAGTTACCAGAATTGGTTTTGCTGTGTGTAGCCAGATGCTAGAATAGTTGAGCTAGTCATTT
Source organism: Mantis religiosa (assembly GCA_030765055.1). NCBI lineage: Eukaryota > Metazoa > Arthropoda > Insecta > Mantodea > Mantidae > Mantis > Mantis religiosa. Next base: position 183,282,484 of record CM060949.1, on the reverse strand, counting down.
TATGGTAACTATTTATGGCAAGTTACTTCTAAACAGTTAAGAAAAGTATCATTGTTATAAAATTTCAATTGTTTAAGACATCACCAGTTACATTCTGCCGTTTCAACCAGGAAAAATAAAAGTCAGTTGGAGACTTTAATGTCTTGCTAGCATGTTGGCCATGGTAGCTCAATGGTTAAGGGCAGTTAGACAGATACGGGTGACCTGTGGTTCAAATTCTGACTATGGCATTAAATTTTAACTCCGAAAGTGTATGTACTACCCTTCTTTTTTTTTTTTTTTTTTTTTTTCCTCCCATTGAATGGTACCATGGGTACAGTTTTGTTGAATAAAACATAGGTAAATTTTATTCATTATGGCTATAAGAATAGTTGACTCAATGCTGTTAAGAAAGCAGAAAGTGTTTTTCCTCAGTGTCTGAGAAAATTTAGAACTCTTTTATAGTTTAAGAGTAGGCTTATTCCATCAGTAATTATAAAGTTATGAATGTCTAGCTTTCGGCCATTGTAGACTCCATTGCCTTCTTCAGGATCCTTCTGAAGATTCTGAAGAAGGTCATGGAGTCTACAATGGCTAAAAGCTTGACATTCATAAACCTTGCACGGCTGATCACTCACAAAGTCTTCATTAATAACACTCGCTGTGAAAACTTCAATTCTTACAATTTAATACTTATTGTATGATATGACTTCACTCAATTCATCATTGATCCTTACTTCTTTAAGGAAGGCAATAATGCCATGTAAAATGATGAGTGCTACTATGGCATGCTACAAAACTTTGTGATACCTTATCTACATACAAGATGGCACTCTGCCCAATATTTACACCCCTGCAAATGAATTAATTACCAAGACCTTTGGCAAAGAAGTGACTATCTCAATCTCCAAATATCAATCAGACCTACCTTTAATTATCAGGTTACTTTAAAGAATGGGTTTTTCCTGACACATGTATG